>OX336388.2:244013119-245213119 GCA_946902985.2 Meconema thalassinum | reverse complement strand
ATGTAATCGTCGTCATCGGCTTTAACTCGAATCCGAGTATAAATCTTCTTCCTTCAGTCCAGTTTGTGAATGTGTTTACGGTGACTAAAGAGTCCAATCCTGGCATGGAACAAGCGTCCACACAAGTCACATAGTATTGCTGGAGGAGGACGTGGTTGGGCTGCTCGAAGTTTCCTAGCTTGACGCTTGGCTTCGTCATGTGTGCGTCGATCCCTTTCAAACGTCTTTACAGTATCCGAGATGGTACGGCGCCAAGTTGAGCGGTCTTCAGCCAGCATGTCCCAGGTTTGTGAATCAAGACCTGTCAATTTCAGGGTCTGCTTAAATTGGTCCTTGTAGCGCCTCTTAGGACCACCATGAGGTCTGGTGCCATAGCATAACTCACCATATAGCATTCGACGAGGTAATCTCACATCATCCATCCGATGGACATGACCAATCCATCTAAATTGGTGACCTATTATGGATGATTCTATGCTGTTGATTTGAGCCTTTTCCAAAACAGCAATATTGGTAATGCGGTCTTCCCATTTAATCCTCAGGATTGATCGAAGTTTTTGTAGGTGGAAACGCTCAAGCTTCCTAAGATCACGTCGGGAAAGGGTCCACGTTTCACAGCCATACAACAATGTAGAAATGACTACTGCTTAGTACACCATAAGCTTTGTACTCATGGACAGATCTTTATTCATGAAGACCCGGTGCGCTAATCGTCCATATGCTGCATGGGCTGCGCCAATTCTCTTATCCACATCCTGCTCACAGGTACAGCTCACAGAAATGGTACTGCCCAGGTACGAGAAGTGGTCTACCTGTTCTAATAGCAAATTTGAGACGGAGATATTGAACTGAGGAAGGTTGTGTGCCTGGTGAAGGTTGTGCCAAGACTTTAGTCTTATTGACATTTATGGTATGACCAAAGCGATCACATGCACTTTTGTAACAATTAACTGACTCTTGCAGCTCCTCTGGTGTGAGAGTTGGTGACGCAGCATCATCTGCATACAACATGTTAGTAACCTTAGTAACCTGAGTTTTCCTCAAGGAGCGGAGACGAGTTAGGTTGAAAAGCCCTCCATCAAAACGATACTTGACCTCCACACCTGGGATGTTTGTGGGTGAATCATAAAGCATTGCAGCCAAGTACAGCGCAAAAAGCGTTGGAGCCAGTACACATCCTTGTTTCAGTCCATGGGTAATGGGAAATTCATCGGACATCTTATTCTGATGGCAATCCTGACCTGTCATGCCATCATGGAGAGCCTTGATTAGATCTACAAAACGCTGAGGGCAACCAAACACTAGAAAATGGTAGTTGACATTTAAGTTACAGACACAATTTCTGTTCTCCTCCTAGTGCTAGGGCCAGATGACAGTAATTCTCTGCCACTTAAAACAACTCCCCCCCTCTCGGCTTAATGGCCATGGGTCACCCCACCCCTTTTGGCTCGCAAAAGTCATTTAATAACTTATTTATTTGTATGTCTATTTACAAAGTCGTGCATACTAAACTGGATACTAAAAGGCATAACAGTCTACAAACATAGCATGCTGAGCTTCTATGCCCAAGATAGCGGGTTCAAACCCGGCCGAAGCCGTCGGATTTTTTAAGAGCGTTAAAATCCCTCAGTATGCCTTCCTTCGGAGGGGAAGTAAAGCCGGCGGTCCCATGTCATAGATTTATGGCATGTTAAAGATCTTTCCACTAATTACACCTGTGTGAAACTAAATTGGATAGGTTAAGAATGTAAACAACGCTCTTTGGTTGCTACGTTCGTTGCCAAGAGCCGACTGCGGTGGCGTCTAGTAGCTAGTTCTGAACTAGGCCTAGTAGTCGTTGACGGTGGCGTTTGGCGGCAAAAGTAGGAACTATTTGAAAATTCAAAGTTGCAGTCCCTACTTGAATTAAAAAAACAGATACACACACTAATACAGTCATCACAATTAACACCGGTTATCAGACAGATTCTACACTCACCCAAAGTACACGGGGCTACATGACCGCGTTGTCGCAGCCCCTAAACTAAGGAACCAACCAACCAACCAGTCTACAAACAATGAGAAAGGTACTGCTTCTCACTTTTCTTTGACCTGTGGTATGAATATGAATAAACACAACCCTAGGGGCAGATGACCTCACTGTTCCACCTCTTAAAACAATAACTAGGGAACTAAACAAAACTCTGTGTGAGCACGGGGCCTCAACCAGCCATTGCTCCCAGTAGAAATCCTTTAGATACTAATATTTTACAGCTGGCCAAGTTGACCAGGTATCACACATCATTGTCTAGAAGCTAACATTTTTGGCTGTCGCCCCGGAGGTTCCCGGCACAGCCAAGGAAGCTGGAACGGGATCCACTCAGCTTCGTGTTGCAAAACTGAGAAGAGGTGGGTTTGACCCCCAGCTCTGCCATCCTGGAAGTGGTTTTCCGTGGTTTCCCACTTCTACTCTACGCAAATGCTGGGAGCTAACGACCATGTCAGCCTCCTTCCCAATCCTCACATGAATTTCAAATAGCCTACACACACTAATACATTCATCTTCCATTTGTGAATCTAACACCTTGCATGCTAAGCCCCCAGGTCTCTTACATAGCTTAACAAAATTATGTAAAATAACTTACCTTCAATCACAGTGGGTTTGATATACAGCAGGATGTGCTGCAGTTGAGCATTGTTTATGTTCCTCATTACCTGTGAAACAAAAAGAAACAGGCCACTGTTATCTATTGTTTTTTCCTATCCTCATAATATGCTGGTAAAACTACAGTATATCAGGACAGAGCCCTGGTGAATAAAAACAGCCATGTTACTTGCGCGTTGTCAAAGTAACATGAGAACTTGTCACAACTTCGACACCACACGACTCGCATCAGGAGATTTGCTCACTGTTCGAATGGGGTAACATCACATCTAGGAGATAACATACAACATTTACAGTATTAAGATGTCGCCAACCATCGAGTTATTTTATTTAAGATGAACTCCATCCTCGAACTATTTTTAATTTCCGGTTTTCAACACACAGCAGCATAGCACATTTATTATCTCACCATCTCCATCCAAAAGGAATGAGAAGTTTCAAGGACGTTTGTCAAAACTTTCATCTGGAGCAACAACACACAGTGTCTAACCTTTTAATAAACAAGAAGGTTCTATGTTAGTAATAGAATATTGGACCTACGAACCAAGTTTTATGTGTTTTAACTAATTTTAACGTGTAGTATTAAATTTTAGACTGTACTATGTTAGTGTAAGTGTCAATTTTATTATAAGTGATTGATAGTGTGTATCTTACTTGTCTAAGTTCTAACTATGTATTGAGGCTGAAGAAGAACATAATGATGTTCGAAACATGTACCTAATTAGTTAAATAGATAATCACAACATCGTATTGAACAGGACGGAAATTATTAATAGTTTGTTAGTAATATATTCAATACGGACCTAAAAATGGAGAACAATGTTCTAATTTAGAATTATCTTGCAGGGATTCTAGATTGAAGAAGAAAATAAGATAGGCAAAATCATTGTTTGCAGACTGTTATGCCTTTCAGTACCCAGTCTAGCATGCAAGCCTTTGTAAATAAACAAACAAATAAACCTACAAGTGATTAAATGACATTTGGGTATTCACACATATGACATTTAGAGGTAATCCTTCTCTTCCCCAAAGCAGCTGTAAAATAGTTTTAGCCTCCCATATGCACATGGTTGATGAAGCTACACAAAAATGTACAGGATAAAATTGAAGACCAGTATCACATAATACTGACAGACAGTAGCAGACATTTACAGACAAGATTTGCATTCTCCTCCTGTTGATGGTGCCAGATGACAGCAATTTTCTACCCCTTAAAACAACTCCTCACACCCACCTTATTGGCTGATACGGTTTGAGGAAGGTAGCCTAATGCTACTCACTTGCTTTGACCTGTGGTTTGATACGTATAGGCACACCCCCGTGGGGAGCCTCAAGCAGGCTACTCATCTTTCTCACAGCAGGAATCAAACCCAGTCCTAACAGTTGTGAATCCTACGCCTTGCATACTGAGCCACCAGGGCTCTTACATAACCTAAAGACATGTGAAATAACTTACCTTCAATCAGAGTGGGTCACAGCACGTATCAGGTCTTGCTGTTGAATAACTGTGATAGACTAGGATGCACTGCAGTTGTACGGTGTCCCATTACCTGTAAAACAAAAAGAAACAGGCCATTGTTACCTATTGTTTTTGCTTACTCCCATAATATTCTGGTAAAAGTACAGTATCTCAGGACAGGGCCCTAATGAATAGGCTACACACAGTATTACCGGTACTTACATTTTTTACATCACTTTGAAGTACAAGTAAGTTAGGTGCTATTATTCATCAAATAATATATATATTTGAAAGAATTCTTACCTTGTTAGATAATAATCCTGAGAAATATCACATTTGAACCATTCACAGCTGATGACTAAAAGACACACAAACTGAGTTCAAATTAAACAGAGTGACGCCATGTTGGAACGGCTAACCAATAGGAGCGAACATTGGGCTTTAGCCAATAGGAAGTCTGGCTTGCTTTCACATGGGTGAACAGCGCCTCTTGAGAACGTACAACGAACTTGTCATTTAAAATTTTAGATGTCAAAAGTGACGGATCCATACATGTATCGGACGTGGTTACCCCAAGACCTCTTTTCCCAGAACATATAATTATTTTTTAAAATGCGTCTTGACAGATTTTCTATTCCGAGAATAAATGTCCTGGTATTCTACGAACATTTTAAAACGTTGAATATAACCATAGAAAGTCACAATATATTCCTCAGATGTCAGCAGCAAAGAATATAGGCATGGAAGAAATTGTTCCATGATATAGGTTTAAATTTAATACCGATAACCACCACCGCCCACGCATGCATAGTGCCGCCTCTTTAGGCAACACATGAAACTGAAGTTTCTGTGCGGGAAATTTGAACCGTAACCTGCACCCTCGTGGCTCCCTATTTCCCTCTTCCAGAGAATGTGCATTTCGATGGTTTGTATCAATCTCATTTATTTATTTATTTATTTTGGCTTCATAGAATAACCTTATAAAACTAGGCCCTTGCCTGTGAGGAATAAAAGTTAATGATGATAATTGTTTTAAGAGACCTAACATCAAGTTAATATACAGTAGGCCTACACTAAGAATAATATATTTTTTTTTGTCGTGTGGCCTCCTGAGAGGCCGAGTGCAGGTCTTTCTATTCGACGCCCGTGGGCGACCTGCGCGTCGGAATAATAATAATAATATCGTATGGCCTCGGGTGCCGGGTGCAAGCTTTGTAATTTGCCACCCAGAGGGTAGCTTGCATGTCGAATTTCGTTGTTCCTTGAATCACAATGTAAGTCAAGGTGGTTAAATATCTAAGCTCCTTGAACACTATAGCGCTCTCTAGTAGAGAAATGAGGAACTTTGTGTTGGCGGAACCTCCCGAGATTAATTTTGCCATTATGAACACGGCCTACTGAATTCAAATGGGTTCTTTGACATGCCAACATCGTATGACATGCTTGTCGTCTTTTTGCCGCCTTTCAAAAATCACTTACCACGGCCAGGAGTGAATCTCCAATCTTGGGGTTAGTAGACCGACACACTATCCACTCACCCACCGTGGCAATCAGGCCTACACTGTTATAAATAGATTAAGAAAAGAAACATAGGAAGTAAATAAGTATGATTAAAAACCATCGCCAATACAAAATACACCAAATTTTTGCCCTTACTAAATGGAATACTTCAAGGAAATCAGGATGTAAATAAGGAACTTGGAAGTAAAAAAATAATTACAAAATCAAGTCTATATAGGCTACTGTGGTATATTTATTATACATTTCTCTGTCTTACATAGCCTACATTTAGAGTACTTCATTTCATCAAATTATCGTTTCAACATAGATTTGTCTTTCCATGGGAGTGCCACCACACATTACGAATCAAGAGAAAAAGGTAGTATGACCAAAAATGGCAAAGTACATCCCTAAAGGAAAAATCATGAGAGACAACTGCAGTAACATTGGTCATGAATATTATGCAGTTGTATTCAGGGTATCTATTTTGCATGCAACTCAATGTGGTTTTTAGCCATTACCAGGGCTAGATTTGTGACGGTACGCACCGGTATGCCGTACCAAAACCTCTGATCGGGGGAAAAGTCGAATCAAAATTAGATTGCTCTTTTGCCTACTGATTCATTTATAAAGGTGTTCAGGAAAGCGTAAAAATATCGTTTTTATAACTCTATATTTCAATATTCCATAAAGCCCTCACCCCCCTCCCACCTTATTCGGAAGCCCACAGTACCGGAACCTCTTTTTTTTTACAAATCAAGCGCTGGCCATTACAATTCAATAGATCACCCACTTTTGGATTTAACAGAATATGCAACGACATCCATTGCCAGTATTCAATCCCCCACGCCACTCCATTTTGCAGTCCAGCCTAAATATTATTCATGCACCCAGAATAAGCACGATGGTGATGTGTATTTTCACAAGTACCAATTACCGTAGTTAACCCAAAGAAAGCCTAACACTAGTTTCCAGAATTTACATTAGTTTAGTTACGAGAGGAATGTTGATTAGAATATTGCAATTAATTCATTCAAATGGCTCAATAAATTGTGTAGTTACTTGGAATTATCTTGCAGGCAATCTACATTGAAGAAGGAAATAAAAGAAATTCATTGTTTGTAGACTGTTATGCCTTTCAGTATCCAGTCTAGCGTGCATGTCTTTGTAAATTAACATACAAATAAACCTCCAAGTGATTAAATGTTATTTGGGTATTCACACATCATATGACTCCATAAGAGGAAATCCTTCCTTTCCCAAATGTGCTGTAAAATAGTTTTAGCCTCCCATATGCACATAGTTGACAAAGCTACAGAATTAAAACTTTACAGGATAAAATTTACGATCAGTATCACATAACTCTGACAAACAGTAGGAGACATTTACAGACAAGATTAGCATTCTCCTCCTGCTGATAGGGCTAGATGACAGCAATGTTCTGCCCCTTAAAACAACTCCCTATACCCAGCTTATTGGCCAATGGGGTTGGAGGAAAGTAATGCTTCTCACTTGCTTTGGCCTGTGGTACGATACGAATAAACTCAACCCAATGGGGAACACAAGGTCTCAACCGGCCTTTACTCCCAGAGGAAATCTCTCAGGCTACTCATTTTTTTTACAGCTGGCTGAATTGACCAGGATTCAACTGGTAGTGAAGGGCAGTTTAACAATCTCACCACTAGCATATATCAAACCCAGTCCTTCTAGTTGTGAATCTAACGCCTTGCATACTGAGCCACCGGGGCTCTTACACATAGTTGGGCAAAATACTCCCCAAATGTATTTTAGATACAAAATACTCACACAAAAGTATTTTAAACACAAGATACACTTATAAATTTCCGGAAAATACAAAATAGTATTTTAAAATACAATACAAAATACATTCATTAAAATATGCTTCTCATCCATTCGAACTGTTAAAAATAACAACTATATATTATTACTACTAACAACCCGCCCCGGCTTCACCCGGTATCTTTATCGGTTTACCCAGTGTAAACTTAAAAGGCGTATTTTTTCAATTTCAATGAAATACGATCCATATCTGTTTCCCGTTTCGGCATGATGGGTTAAAATCATCTACTTGACTATTAATTATATTATCATGGAGATAGCATGTACAACAAATTCTTGTCAGACGTAATTTAAGAATGGCGAGGTGCATGAAACACAAATCCCCCTTCCGTCCAATCTAAACTCGACTGTATACTCTGCAGAACGAAGGCTGAAACTGGGGTGATAGGCTCGCTCGCTAACTAGCTCGCAAACTGTCTCTGAAGCTAGTAATTGAATTGAGATTATTGGAAGAAATGAAAACGTAAAATCACTTATAGTGGGCGGTGTATTCAAGATAGAGACATGCTGTCCGGGACTTTTATGTAGACCTTTTCATGCTGAACAATTCATACACTCATAGTATATAGATATTTTAAAGGTTTACCCAGCATAAGCTTAAAAGGCGCACGGACGGTAGGTTTCTTTTCAACTCGATTCACTGAAATCGTTACTGTTTGGCTTCCTTTCGTCATAAATAATTTTCTACAGAAACTGTCCTCAAGAAATCCTTTACAGAATGGTGAAAACCGCATCAAAATCCTCCAGTGTTTCTCGAGATTACCGTTACATCCAAGGATTGGGGACTTAGTTTTACACTAAGTAGAGAATATAGATATTACTCTTATTATTGACCTGGACGGATATGCGCATTAACGTTCGAGGCGAAAGGTTCAAATCCCACCATCAACGTCTGACAGAATGGTATCTTTCGACGTTCATCTAACAAAGACTGCTACCAAACTCAAGACATGGATTAACATTTTCTGGAACCTTTGTGGTCCCACTTCAGGTTTAGCACCAATACTCTCCACTGTCCAGCTGTTCTATCTCTGAATAATGTGCCCCAGTTTGATAAATAGTTTGTTATTGTTGTTGATTCATTTAGGGGCTTTGGGACTTCGTGGACATGTAGCCCCTTGTACTTGGGTGTGTAAGGAATTTGTCTGATGACGTGTGTTATTGTGATGGCTGTATTAGTGTGTATTGACATATTACAAGCTATTTTTCAGTGTTGCCTGAGTAGTACCTTCTTGCTACGATTGTAGTGCTGACAGACAAAAAGTGAGGCATATCATTCAGGACTGCCTTCTGAGATCCTACAGCGCTGCTGAAAGAGATCTGTACCAAGGAACAACACAGTCCAATTGACAACACATTATAAACAACCAAATAAATAAATAAATACATTAAAATTAAATTAAATGATCCTACCTCTTCAGGGTTGTAGTTATCCAGACCTGGAAAGGTTGGGTCAATTTTTATTATCATTATTACCAACAGACAGCGGCAGCTGGGACTCGGACTTTGGGAGACGTGGGCTCGATCCACACCGCCCTTCAAATACTTTTCCATGGGTTCCTTCTATAGTGAAAAGGAACCAAACCAAATCCCCATAGCACTAGGCCTAGCGAATGCTGCTCAGCCATTTGGCTTGCAGATCAGCGCGTCGGGTTCCCTCAGCCGTTAATCTTGGTCACCTCGACAGGGCGCTGCCTCGTTGTCAGACAGCTACTCCATTGCCCTCACGAGGCTGAGTTCACCCCGTTCCAGCTCTCACATCAGTTTCTAAAATCCATGACGAAGCTGGGAATCGAACTCGGGGCCTCTAGGTGTGAGGCAGGCATGCCGCCCCAACAGCACAGATGACGTTCTTCTCCAAAGAACGGAACCTCGCCAGGCCCATGTGACGGGTGGAGAGCAATACGTTATGGCCAGATGACTAGCATCTACCGATTACACAAGAGCGGATCAGGAAGCTCTAGATGCTGTCATAGCATTCGGAGCTGGCATGATACCTTAATTGGGAGAGTTAAGACTTGTGGTGAAGTACTGTAGCCTATCTCGTATCCCGTGAACAGGGTTAGGTATAGAACAAAACATCGAAATTTCCAAGTGGAAACTTATATTCTCAAGAAGTCTTACCGTAAATCTATTCATAAGTTTCAACGCCTTGCGAATTTACTTGTGGGGGGAACCTCAAACAAAAGTATCGAGAAACAATCCGCGTACTCTGGAGGCTCTCGAGAACAAAATAACTGCACCGATATGATATATCAGCGAGGGTAAATTACAGCGAGTGTACCAAAACTTCCTACGATGGTGCAAACTAATTGGGCACTACGCTGCTGCTAACGCCTTGCTCGACAGGTACCTACACACAGTGGTCCGGCCATCACGCGGCGATTGCGAGGTTCCATTCTATAGAGAAGCACCTCACGGCCGCTTCCTTCCAACACCTTACCTAATTTCATTAACCTTCAATCATTTCATCTCTCATTATCTCCTCTCATGAGGTTGGCATCATTAAGGGCATCCGGCCGTAAAATCACTCACCACAGGAAAGAAAAACATCATTGCAATCCATCCCCGAACCCATTGAAACGGGAACAATAAGGGGTAGACATACATTTGATTATTATTATTATCTTTTGTTAACATAGACAACTAACCAAGGAAATTTAAGAGATAAGATTCGCGTTTCGAATTCTTGCATTGACAGCAACCATTCTCAGTGTGGTGTTTGGATTTTTCACACTCTCCGTCTAGGCACATGACGGAATGGCAACATACTTCAAGTCCTGGGGCATCTGCTCATTTCTAGACCATAATAAATTCAGCCACGCAAACTATTACAGACACCACACAAACACACGTTATCAGAAAAATTAAAACACATACATGGGGCTTACGATCAAGATTTAGGCGTACCCATAACAACCGGCATACATATTTTGCAGCCAGTCCCGGGTTCGATTCGCGCCTCCATTAGGGATTGCTGGAACGGGGTGCACTCAGCTCAGTGAGGCAGTGCACCGGTCATGGAGACCAAGAATAATGGCCAAGGGGACCCGGCGCACTGACCGCATGTCGCCTCATAATCTCCAGGCTAAATGGCTGGGCAGCGGTCGCTTGGTAGAGCTGCAGTGCCACGGAATTTGGTTTGGTTTATACTTATGTTACGGTGGCTCGTGGTGCAGTCGCTAGCATTTGTGACTCTCATCCCTGAGGTCCGGGTTCGATTACCATCTCTGCCTAGAAATTTAATCCTGGCCCTGAGGGCTGGAATAGGGTATATTCAGCTTAGGGAGAGAAGAGTGAGACACCTCGAAGTGATTTTCTGTTGTTTTCTCACTTATATCCCACACAAATGTCGGGATGGTTCCTAAATTAAGGCCACGGCCACCTCACCTGAATTACAAATACACACACTACTACAGATTCTACAATAACACAGGTCATCAGACAAATTCCACGTGTAACCAAGTACATGGGACTATTGTAAATGACCACAATGTCCCAAGTTCCTCAAATGAAACAACTTGCCCCATTTTGTACAGCCCTTATGAGAGCACGTCTGGGAATTTTGGAGAATTCTAGTGAACAGGTTCAGACAACTAGTGTACTTACATTTTGGAATTCCATAGTTAGGTAGCCTGAGGCTACTGGTTGGAAATGTTTCCAAGATTAACGACACTGGTAACAGAGCATCTGGCAGACATTCCTCAAGAGATTTTGTTCTAAATGCATCCTAAATATACAGCATTGCACATAGTCTCAGAAGGGTGGTGTGATGCTAGAACAGTTGTATTGTTCTCAAACTTGCCTGTGCCATGTCTAGCAATTAACTCAAGTTATGAGACAGGAAGATGATGGAGGATTGAACTAAAAATCACCCAAAACAATGAATTTTTCAATGTATTTTGTGTATTTTGAAAATACAAAATACTCATGAAAAGTATTTTTGATACCAGTTGAGATACAAAATACATGTTCCAACTGGAGTGGATGACAAAACACTTGATTTCTGCTCTGTGTGCAAAAAGAGGGTAGAAGAAAACGAAACAGCTGTGACCAGTGACTGGCCATGCCAGAGATGGCATCATCTATCGTGTGCGGAATTGCAGCAAGGCCAATTTAACGCACTAAAGTCAACTAGTAAGAAAAAATCAAAACATTTATGGTTATGTTTTAATTGTGAACAGGACTTCACTCTATATAAATCAGGAAGAAGCATGCAAATAGAACTAGAAGAGATGCGTGCAGAAATGTGCAAGAAAATGGATGAAATGGCAAAAAATATATCTAAACTTACAAGACTATGTCTTTCAAGGGACAATAGATCATCGGATTCCACGAAACAGGAAGATAACCAACGAAAGAAAAACACTTCCTCCACAAAACAGATATGCGAAATGGCAACACAAGCAACTACCGAAGACATGGTTGGTGCATGTGATCAGAATATGAAATCTATAAATCAAAACAAGGAAAACTATGAAGAGCTGAAAACTAAAATGGACCAAGTCTCAGAAACTATGATGCAGAAAATGTCACTGCTGCTTGAAATGCAACTGCAACAAACAGAATTCTTGACAGCTGTCAATCAGAGACCTTCAGTAATAAAAGAGAAAGCTCCAAACCCACCGACTGCACAGCAAAGCTTTCAAAAGCCCAACAACAGCCACAGAAACTCTGACAATCTCCAGAATCAGGATGAGAGGGATCCAGGAGGTAGTAAAAATGGACGTCACTCCATACTAAGGGAGGATAATGAAGAATATACTATAGCAGAAGTGGAGAGAACTCCCTCACCAAGACACTTAGGAATTCAGGGGACTAAACCTTTTGATATAACTTGTAACCTAAGAGCAGTGGAGCGTAAAGCTTGGCTTTTCAAAGGCAGACTTCATTCAACAACTGAAGCAAAGACACTTATTTCACACCTCACAAACATAGGCATACTGGGGGAAATATTATGTGAGCAAATAGAAACAAGAGGAAAAAGTAAAGCATTCAAAATAGGCATCCCATTTGAGGACAAGGAAAGTGCAATGACGCCAAAAATCTGGCCGGAACGCATACTGGTTAAACGTTTTTCCTTTCGTCACCCCTTTTTCGAGGGAGTACGACTCGCATAATCAAGTGCGAAAAAACGAGTGTCCAGTACAAGAAATTAGAACTTCTAGTAATAATATAGCAGAAAGGCAACATAAATTAAGGATTATTCTATGGAACATTGAAGGTATAAAAAACGCGTTACAACTAGCTCTAAATAATATTTTTATTAATTATGACATAGTACTGTTAACAGAGACTTTTCTTACAGAAGACTGGGGAACAAACGGTTTTTACTGCGTCCATAATACCTCCATCAAAAGTAACATTGGCAGGCCTAAAGGAGGTATCTCTTGTCTGCTGAAACCCAGCCTATATCCTTTTCAGTGAAGCACCGAACAAACAACATACTAATCGTGAAGACACAAATTTTATACATAATTTATGCGTACTTTCAACCAGATTTTCGAGAAGAAGATTTAATAGATGATCTAACTGTAGTGATAAGTCATGTAGCGAGAAATGATGCGCTAATAGTAGCTGGTGACTTCAACTGTCGCATTGATGTACCTTCTCGTAAAACGTCCACACTTCTGCATTACATGGAACAAGAAGGCCTGACACTGACTAACAATAAAGAAACAAAAACATAGGCCTACATATGTCAAAATGGGTCAAGTACAATTGACCTTGTATTCATTAATAAGGGTTTCACCATTCTCCAACAGCATGCGATTGACAATGTCACCGTCAGAAAACACCTACCCATTGCCACAGTTCTCTATCAGGGAATACCGATGACTCCTTTGCTAACAACCAAAAGCAAAGTATCGAGGAAATTGGATCTCACCAAATTGCAAACAATTAAGGTCTCAGACATACATGATACCATAATTGAAGGAAACATTGATGAAGCACTATGGAAATTAGAGAATTCCATGCGGAATTCTGTGCATTGAGTTGAAGAAAGACCGAGGAAAGCCAAGCCATGGTTTAATGAAGAATGCTTTTAAATAAGGAAACGAACAATCAATGCTCTTCACGCTGTGAGAAAGCAGGAAACTGAAACAACACTGAAAACATATGCAGATCTACGGAAACACTATAAGATCATCATCAAAAAGGCTAAGAAAGTATTTTTAGAAAAGAAGGAGGAAATACTAATTGAAGAAATTGAACAGGATCCCTTCAGTGCACTGAAACCCATACATCCAAAAATTCCAAAGGACATACTAATTGAAACATGGGAACAATATCTTGGTCTCGTTTTGCAAGAAAAAGACACCAGACCAGACACTGACGCTCACATAAGTGCTTTCGATCCCATCACAGTAGAGGAACTTTCACTTGCAATAGAAATCAGTAAAGATAGAAAGGCATGTGGGCCAGACTCGATTTATAATGAACATCTTAAAGAAGCCACACCGATGCTCGTGGGAACGTGGACCGATCTTATAAACGAATGCTTATGTCAGGGAAGGATACAAGACTCATGGAGACGATCCAGAATAAAAATGCTGTATAAAGGGAACGGTGACTCCAGTGATCCTAATGGAAGATACTCTCTTCAAATTTATGATGAAAATATTTACAACAAGACTGACACAACTGATAGACGATAAAATTCCGGAAGAGCAGTTTAGCTTCCGCAAGCAGAGATCGTCACTGCAAGCTGTCAATTACTTGCTCGACATAGTACAGGACACTTTAAGGCTTCCAAAACAGAAAGTATATGCAGTCTTCATAGACTTCTCTAAGGCCTTCGACCGCTTTAATAGAAGCATACTAGTAAAGGAACTCATAGAAATTATTGGTCTGTAGCACCACTACATCATCAGATTGATTAAGGATATTCTACATAACAACCAGGTAGAAATAGATAACGGAATAACTATATCTACCCCTATCGATCAAACAATGGGAGTATTTCAGGGTGACCCTCAGGGCCCAAACCAATGATCTTGAAATAAACCTTCAGAAAACGGTAGCAATGATATTCAGAAAGGGCGGAGAACTGCCAAAGATGACATTCTTTACCTCAGAAATGAACCTTTGCTTCAAACCAGTCATTACAAATACCTAGGAATTACTTTGCAAATACAAGGGAAATTATTTACACGTCACATCAAAGATAAAATGATCTGTGCTGTCAGGTCAATGAACGACATTAGTCATCTCAAGGATATGTCTTTGCAATCGGCACTGAGACTCTTTAAAGCAAAAATTACACCAATTGCAACGTATGGATTGGATATAATATGGGTTAATTTAAGCAAAAATAACCTGAAAGACTTAGAGAAAGTGAAAGCCTTATTGATGAAGTTTAAAATAGTCAGTAAATTATAAAACCTTAAGTCAATAACTAGTTGGACTATTATATTGTATTATCTCCCGATTTGCAACAATCGATTGGAAACTATCGATCTATCTATAGTTTTGTACAAATGGTATCGTAATAATCGATTCATTAATTAATGTATTTTTTTACATTTAAAAAATATATGTAAATAAAATGTCATTATGATCAAATATGTAACAATAAAATGTAATTAGGCCGGTCCCATGGTGTTGGGGTACCGCGCGATTCCCGGCTCCATCAGGCATTTTAGAACCGACGTGAGGGCTGGAACTAGGTGCACTCAGCCTCGTGAGGACAATTGAGTAACTGTCTGACAGTGAGGCAGCGCCTCGGTCACGAAAACCCAGATTAACGGCCGAGGGTACCCGATGCGCTGATCACGCATCACCCCAATATCTGAGGCCAAATGGCTCATCGCTTGGAAGGCTTAGGCCCTTCATGGGACTGACAGAACTGTATTATTTTGTAACATTTGTGAGGAACCTGTAGCGGCAGACATGCGTTAACAATTTACACTGCAAAACGTGAAATGTGCATCATTAAAGAAGCGACACAACATTTGCTTCCCAAACAGCAAGATATAGACCTTTTGACTTGGATCCATTGAGGCGATCTAAACTCCAATTTCAACGTTCTGTTTGACACTGCCATCTGGTAGTGAAAACCAGAACTCTACTGAGCTACATGTGACTGAGATTTAATTAATTTTAGACTCTAATCACAAAATGTAATATGAGAGATCTTTCACGAGCCAACATCGTACAACAGTGCTTAGATTTTTGCCGCCCTACTTGTAGCGGTTAGCATTCTTGGCTGTCGCCCTGGAGGTCCGGGTACGATTCCCGGCCCTGTCAAGAAATTTTAATTCTGGTCTCAGGGCTGGAACACTCAGCCTCGAGAGGCAAAACTGAAGAAAGGATGGTTCGATTCCCACCTCAGTCATCCTGGAAGTGGTTTTCTGTGGTTTCCCACTTCTACTCCAGGAAAATCCCGGGATGGTTACAGACTTAAGGCCACGGCCTCCTCCTTTCCAATCCTCACATGAATACATGGGGCTGTATAACAACGATGTCGAAAAGCCACTAAAAGATTCAACAACAACTGTAGTGGAAAGGAACAAAACCAAACAAATGATAGTAGAAAGGAAGCTTGTAGTTTTAGATGACCGTTAGTCTCGCTTCATGAGCCACGGGACCTCCTTTTAGCGTGGAATCCGAACCAACGGAGATGACATTTTACCTTAAAAAATCTCACATGCACTAACCGGGAATATAACCCGGTGAGCCTTCGTGAGAGGCAAGCAGCTTGATCACTGTACCATCACGCTCCTCATCAAAATGTAGTCGAGTTCAAAAGGAAATCATGGGAGGAGTTTGGAAATAAATTAGAAAAGTTATGTCAAGTGGCACGAAAACCATTCAGGAGTGTTATTAAGAATCTTAGAAATGGAGGAAAGAGAGAAATGAGTAGTGTCCTGGATAATTCAGGGAAACTCATTGTAGATACCAAGGAAGCACTGGGAAGATGACAGGATTAATTTGAAAACTTGATGAATATTAATGGAGACTTAACTGGCAATGTGACAGATTTTGAGATTATGCAACAGGAGAATGAGGATGGAAACAGGATAACGCTTAAGGAAGTAAAGAGGGTGGTAAATAAACTACAATCCCACAAAGCGGCACGAGTAGATGGAATTCAGCCAGAAATAGTTAAGTATGTGGAAAATCAGGGCTGAAATGGTTGCATAGGATAATAGAATTGGCATGGGAATTAGGAAAGATACCCTCTGACTGGACAAAATCAGTAATCAACCCAATTTAAAGCAAGGTAACAGGAAAGATTGCAACCATTATAGAGGCATTTCTTTGATAAGTGTCCTGAGCAAAGTGTACACAGGTATTAAAAGGAGTTTGGATATAAGATGGATGAAAACCAGAGTGGCTTTAGACCACAACGAGGATGTGAAGATGAATTTTTTAATATGCGCCAAGTTATTGAGGAATGCTACGAGAGGGATAGACAGTTGAGCTTGTGTTTTGTAGATCTAGAGAAGGCATACTATGGAGTAACCAGGGAGAAGATGCTAAGCATCCTGAGGTATTATAGTATCGAGGGAGGGCTGCTACAGGCAATCAAAAGTATTTATATTCATAATCAGGATGCAGTGAGAGCTGATGGTACGATGAGTTATTGATTTGAAGTTATTACAGGAGTGAGGCAAGGCTGTAACCTCTCACCACTATTCTTTACTGTTGATCATTTTCTAAAGGGCATAAACTGGCTGGGTGGGATTCAATTAGGTGGAAACCAGTTAAGTAGTCAGACATATGCTGAAATGTAGGAAAAATGGCATGAAAATCAGCATTTCAAAAACTAAGGTTACATCTGTAAGGAAGAAATGCAAAAAATAGAATGCTAGATAGGAACTAAATTGGAGTATGTAGACCATTTTAAGTTCTTGGGCTGCATATTCTCTCAGGATGGTCGTATGGGGAAAGAAATAGTCGAGGTGCATAAAAGCCAATGAGGTGAATTTTCAGTTGCGATCTACAGTAGGCCAATTCTGTAAGAAGGACGTTGGTGTAGACTCTCTACATCCCTTAGTGTTTAGACCGACCTTGTTGTAAGGAAATGAGAGCTTGGTAAAGTCAGGAATGATTGCTGTGATGAATAAATGGGAGCAATGGCATGAAGATACTCATAATAAAGGGATAAAGTTTAAGTTAGCAATGAACACGTTAGATGAAGTTGTTCGTATGAGCCGACTCACATCCTGAAGAGTAGAGATTACCTAAGAAGTTAATGAGCTTGGCTGTAGAGGGTAAGAGAAGCAGAGGTAAACCTAGGAGGCGATGGTTGGATTCAATTTTCAACGATTTCAAAGTCATCATCAATGTCCCACTCCAGTCGCCCGGGTGTGGTTAACAAGCCTCTACCACTCGTTTCTGTCCTTCCACTTTTCCTGCTCCATTACTTCCTCCACATCCAATCCAGCTTCTCCGATGTCCTTCCGAATCTGATCCCTCCATCTTCTTCTTGGTCTTCAAACTGATCGCTTACCCTTAACTTCTCTTTCCAACTCCCTTCTTGCCGCTCGTTCCTTTCCCATTCTCTTCACATGTCCGAACCATCTCAGTCTTGATTTCCGTATCTTCTGTACTAACGGTTCCACATTTAGCTCTTCTCTAATTTTAACATTTTGAATTCTATCTCTTCTTGTCTTTTTTACAGATGTTCTTAAAAATTTAATTTCTGCTGCTTGGATCTTACTATCTTGTCTCTTGTTAGTTACCAGAGTTTCCAGTCCGTATGTTACAATTGGTATGAAGTACTGTTTATATAGTGTTAATTTCGTTCTCCTGGGCACTTTGTCATCCCATAAAAGCTCTCTGACTTGATGATAGAATGTTGTGCTTTTACTTAGTCTGTTGTTAATTTCAGGGTTGATTTCACTACCTCCGTTAACAATGCTACCCAGATATGGGAACTGTTCCACATTCTCTAACCATTCTCCATCTATGTTCACTTGGCTTCTCTTTTCCTCTTTTCCACAGTGCAGGACTGCAGTTTTCTTTTTACTAATTACCATTCCAAACTCCTTCAGCTTTTCATTCCAAATGTCCAATCTCCTTTGTACTTCCTTTTCTCCCTCTCCCCAAATCACCACATCATCTGCAAATACCAAGGCCTTCACTTCATCACTACTGATACTCTGCTTTACACGTTTTATGATTTCATCCATCAATATAACAAATAATAATGGTGACAGTGCACTTCCTTGCTTGAGGCCTTTTTTTGTATAGAATGTTTCAGAATCACCACTACCCACTTGTACACTGCTCTTACTCTCATAATACAACATTTTTATCTTGTTAATTAGTGATTTTGGTACATTCCTTTTCAGTAGGCATTCCCATACATATTTTCTTTTAACTGTATCATAGGCTTTTTCCACATCCAAAAATATAAAGATGATTTCCTTGTTCATTTCTAGATGCTTTTCCATTATCATTCGCACTGCAAATATCAAGTCTATTGTTGATCTATTCGGTCTAAAGCCATACTGTTCTTCCTCTAACTGAGGTTCTATTATATCCCTCAGTCTCTTGCCTATGACTTTCTCCATTATTTTTAGCCCATGTGATAACAATGTTATACCTCTATCTTCTTTATCTTCGGCTTTTCCCAATTAATTGGGGTCGCCGGAGCCAACCAGGCTCATTTTGGTTTTGGCCGGGGATTTAAGGCCGGATGCCCTTCCTGACGCCACGTGATTTTTCAGGTGAAAATTCCACCCCGCTGTCACCGGGATTCGAACCCCAGCCGTCCGGGTGAAAGACGAGCAGCTAAGCCACTGCTCCATCACGCTCCCCAATGTTATACCTCTATAATTTTCACATTTCTTCCTATTTCCTTTCTTGAACAGTGGTACAATGCTTCCTTGTTGCCAATCTTCAGGTATCCTTTCATCCTTCCATATGGCATTGAGGGTTCGGTATAGCCACTGTAGACCAATGCTTCCTGCTGCCTTAATCATATCAGCATTGAATTCGTATTTTCCACTTGCTTTACCTTTGCTCATTGCTTTCACTGTCCTTTCAAGTTCCAACCATGTTATTGGGTTCTCTTCTTTTTCTCCATCTATTTCCATTTTCTTATCTCGTTCTTCCTCTGGGAAGTCATCCCCATTATAAAGCTTTTCAAAATACTTAGACATCACCTTCTGAAGACCTTTTTCATCATGTACTATGGAACCATCTTCTCTCTCTAATGCCTTGATTTTTTCTTGGTCTGCTCTTTTCGATTTTATTACTCTATACAGTAGTTTCTGATTTCCTCTACTATCTTGCTCAATTTTGTTGGTGAACTCTCCCCAGCATTTCTCTTTTTCTTTCCTGATACTCCTTTTTACTTGTAGTTTTAATCTTTTGTATTCCACATGTAACCTTTCTATCTTATCCTCATCTTTCTGATACGTTTTTTGCTTTTCCTTATCCATTTCTTTCTTCACCTTGTTCCTTTCTTTTATTTCTTGCTTTATTTTGTCTGTCCACCACCGGGTCTCCTTTTCCTTAACCTTTGCTTTTGTTTTCCCACATACCTCAACTGCTGCTTCAACAAATGTCTGTCTGAAATTGTTCCACTCTCTTCTCCACTTTGTGTTTCTGTGTTAGGCAGCTTCATTTTTATCCTATCTTGGAATGCTATCCTTTTGTCCTCCTCCTCCAATTCCCAAATCCTGATCTTTGGTTTTTTCTTAAGTACAATTTTAGGGATTTTTACTCGTTTTAAATCCACTATTAATAACCTGTGATCACCTCCCATACTTTCACTGGGGATTATCTTCGCATCCATGACGTATCTTCCCCATTCTCGGTCTGTTATCACAAAATCGATGAGAGTACCATACTGTCCATCCCAACTATACCGGCTGATCTTATGGCTATTCCTCTTCTTGAACCACGTGTTCTTTATTATCAGGTTATTTCTGACACAAAAATCCAACAGTTTCTCTCCATCTTCATTTCGATCGCCATACCCATGTGGACCCAAAACATTCTCATATCCCATTCTATCAGTTCCTACATGAGCATTTAGATCTCCCATTATCATGATCCCATCTCCAACAATATGTGATTCCAGTTCACTGAGGAAATCTTCTTTTCTTCCAAGCTACATCCTGTCTGTGGAGCATACACCTGTATTATCTTCAGTAGTTCCTTATTTACGTGTATTTGCATTATTATAATTCTTTCATTTACATACTCAACTTCAGCTATTGGTCCAACATTTTGATTCACTATAAAGCCCACTCCATTTCTTTTCTCTTTACGGTTACCCATCCAGTACAAGGTGTACCCCTTACTTAGTTTCTTCATTCCTTTTCCCTTCCGTTTCACTTCACTTAATCCCAGGATGTCGAGTTTTCGTGTCTCCATTAGGTCAATCAATTCATTTTCCTTGTCATTCAGTGTTAAAATATTTATTGTTCCAAATCGGGTTTTGTTCTCTGATCTAACACTTGCACAAACATCAGCATTACCATCATACGCTGCAACTGTAGTCAGAGTCATGTCAATTCCGTTTTTCTTCGATCCGAGGCTTGTATTATAATTGAAGGCAACTACAAATTTACTCGTCTGCTGGCTTGCTAAGCCTAACGCATCTGAGGATTTTCTTTTGGGGCTTACTCCCTTAGCCTTTGAAGATCCCTCTTCTCCACAAGGCAGTGGTTTCCTCTTCTAATTTCCCCCAGAGAGGATGGGTTGCCTCATCCACCATCTTCGCCATTCTGAAGGTCTCCTTCTCTGCCTAAGATGCTGTTAAGGTCTTCACCCGTACCCTGGGCATGGGTTTCACGTTATACCCCGTGAGACTGGGTCCCTGTCTGAACTTAGCTCTCCTTCACACCGGCCTACTGATGTGGAGGATACCCACCCCCGCAGCGTGGATGCGCCAAACAAGAATTACTCAAGTGGAGGATAGGGAAGGTGACCCTATCTCCCTTGAGCCGGGTTAATGGTTGCGTATGATGCCACAACCAAAGTAAGAGACCGAAAAGCAGAGGGAACCGTATTGCCAACTGCTATCAGGGCTACATGGAGGTGACTTGTTCACAAACGGAGGCTTACAGACTAGTCTCGACGCTGAAAGGCAAATCAGTCTCAAATGAAAATGTTCTTTTAGGTAGATTTCATTAGAAAGCTAACTATTGCAATAGGTCCCATGTTTCGACTTCCGGAAAATTTCGACATATCTTCGCGTTTCACATCCCCCAGACCCCAAAATCACCGTCAGTTCAAAAGTTTATATATAATTTATGTATGTATATATGTATATATGTATATCAGTTTCTTGTGGACACGATAACTACCGTAATTTTGCACCAATCACTTTGAATTTTTTACCGAATATGTATACCTATAAAATCTCGGTCGAGTTCGTTACTGGGCTAAATCGGTCCAAGGGGGTGAAAATGGGGGGCTTTTTTCGAAAAAGTGAAATATTGCTATAACTCTCATAATATGTGAAATATCGAATCCGTTCAACATTCATACTATGTGTCGGATAAAGCCCAAAAATTTATGTTTGAAGAGTTTTTTTATAGCACCAACCATTGACCAAAGGGGTGGGAAAAAGTGGGTTTTTTGGGAAACATTAATCATATCTCTCTTAATAGGCACAATAACAAAACCGTACAAAATGGACAATATTCCCCTAATAATTACCTAAATCTTTTGTCTGAAAGAATTTTTGATATGACCCACCATTATGCCAAGGGATGAGAAAAATTATTTCGGAATTATAAGAAAATGCCAAGAGCTATCAGAGGTTGCCATGGCTACTAAATTGATGAGGGATGAGCCATCAGACGTTGCCATGACAACGCACTTGCACGAGATCAGATTCAGTTTTCCATCTGACTAAGTGTGAAGCGGCTTCGGTGACGTAACTGGTAGCATGCTGAATTTCTATGCCCAAGGTCGCGAGTTCAAAGCCGGCCGAAGTCGTTGGATTTTCTAAGAGCGCTAAAAATCCCTCAGTATGCTTTCCTTTGGAGGGGAAGTTCCAACGTTCGTTGCTGGTTACGGTGGCATCTAGTAGCCAAGTTCCCAGCTAGGTGTCGTTGACGGTATTACCTGGTAGCAACATTAGGAACTACTGCTTGAAATTGACCGTCCGCAGTCCTTACCTGAATTACAGACTAATACAGCCATCCCAAAGTACACGGGGTTACATGACCGCGTTGTCGCAGCCCCTAAACTGAGGAACCAACCAAAATCTCTGCTGGAGATATAATTTTGCGTGAAGAAGTAACAGACCGTTACATAGTTACACATCAGTGTCGAAACCTTGCATAAGGACAGTGTGACCACAAGTATAAAAATGGACCCCAAATGACAAGAAGGTTACCGTTCCCATAAGACAATAAAATGTTTAAAATAAGCTTAAAATGACGAAAAACAAAGTTAATTAAGCTCCAATTATAAAATACCTTCTCGCAATAAATGAGGTCTTATCCTTCTACGAAAACTTGCATATTCTGCCTATTTTCGCCTATCCCCAAGTTTGTCCGGTGAAATCTACCTCCGCCTTCCGGTGTGCCGAGAGGACTTTTTTTGCTTTTGTTCGTTTTATTATTGTATAATGTGTTTTTTAAAAGTCATTTTCGTTCTAGCTGAGCGAAAAATTTACTCTCATCGTAAGATTATTATCGTGTTGGAAGCCATTTTTAAATGTTGTCTTAAACGAATTTAAATGTGTTGACCGATTGAAAAGCATTGAAATTTTGTCTCATCATAAGAATAAGTCGAAAGTCTTTCACAACGGTATGAACTAGAAGTCAGACTGGGCAAAGGTTATTTAGACTTCAACGTTACCGGTATGTAAAGACTCAAAAACTTCGGAAACTTAAACTTTAATGGTTACTTACGAAATACTTTGCATGTTCTCTTTGTAATATTTTGCAGTCCATTCACAAGTTTCGGATAACTTACATTGAATATAGCTCTATCAGAAAATGTAATGCCGGTACTGTATTTGTTTGGAAATTTAATTGAGTCAATATACCAACTTCCTCAGTGAGTCTGGGCCCCTCCCTCTATTCAAGCCTGCTCGATTCTGAAGCCCATGATATTCCAAGCCCTAAAGTAATAACAATATAATAATAATAATAAACTCTCCTTGAAGGCTCATGTCGACAGTGGTGTTCTCTGAGTTAGTATCATTTCCTGCCGACCTCTGCATTCTACTCGCCCCCTCAAATATTGAAGACAAAGTTACGCCCGTGAATATGAGTGACCTTTATGTCGTAACTCTGCATGCTTGTGCGCTATTTTAATGTTATTAATAAAGCTAAGTCACCTCCATGGTGTAGTGGTCAGCGTGCTTAGCAGCCACCCCGGAGGTCTGAGGTTCGATTTCCGGCTCTGCCACAAAATTTGAAAAGTGGTATGAGGTCTGGAACGGGGTCTACTCAGCCTCGGGTTGCTCCAAATTAGTAGAGGGGGTTCGATTCCCACCTCGGCCATCCTCGAAGTGGTTTTCCACTTCGTCTTCGGGCAAATGCCGGGATGGTACCTACTGTCAGGCCACGGCCGGCTCCTTCCCTCTTCCTTGCCTATCCCTCCCATTCTTCCCCATCCCTCATGAGGCCCCCTGATCGCTTTGCAGGTGAGGTCGCCTGGGCGAGGTGATAGTCCCGCCTCCCCAGTTGTATCCCACCATCCAATGTCTCAAGGACACTGCCCGAGAGGCAATAAACGTGGGATCCCTCGCTGAATCCATGGGAAAAGCGTAACTGGAGGGTAAACTGACTAAGAAAGAAAGAATTAATAAAGCTACAGTAAAGAAATTCGGTCAAGAGGTTGGTGACTATATGATACTTAGAATGCCCAAATTTTAAAAATTCCTTAGCTTAATACATTCAAGACAGCAGCCCTTTCGACTTATCCATTAGAAAAAATGATTAGAGAGCATTTGCCATGAAACTAGGTACAAAGGAAGTCAAAATACACTCAACATCTCTAAGTCACAAGGCTGTTGTATTAAAAGTTACGTGCAGTCGCAAGCTGTATTATAAAAGACTGTCGTCGTTAACGGTTTCATGTTGTCAGAATAACAACAATAGTTGACGTCAATGCTCATGGCACTGGTGAGAGGAGGTTAGCTGTGACTGCTCTGTCAGACTTAGTGGACCTTGTTTGGTCACCACTCGGGTGATTTCGCAAATTTTAGCCTGTTCATTGTTCTGCGTAGAATTAGGTGCTGATTAAGAAGTGAAGTTAGGGTGACCACAACAACTATATTTTAAATGTTGTGTGGCCTCCTGAAGTCCTGGTGTAGGTGTCCATAGGCGACCATCCTGTCGTAATGAGAATGAAATGACGATTACATCACACACACCCAGTCCTCAATCCTGGAGAATTAATTGGAGATTAAAATCTGCATGGTCCAACCGGGGATCAAACCTGGAGCCCATCGGGCCAATGTCTAGCATTCTAACCATTTAGCCACGAATTTTGGAGAACAATAAACATTAAACATGAAAATTGCAGAGAAGTAAGGAGTATGATTGAGGAAATGTATATATCACTTTATCACAGTGCGTCTCAGAGAATACAAAATTTCTTGATAGGGCAGCATTTAGAATGTATCTCAGTAAGAGTTTGTTCCATTGTAAGTATTATAAGTAACCCCTGGCACTGCAGCCCTTGAAGGGCCTAGGCCTACCAAGTGACCGCTGCCCAGCCATTTGGCCTGCAGATATTGGGATGACGCGTGGTCAGCGCATCGGGTCCCCTCGGCCGTTAATCTTGGTTTTCGTGACCGGGGCGCTGCCTCACTGTCAGACAGCTACTCTATTGACCTCACGAGGCTGAGTGCACCTCGTTCCAGCAGCCACGTCAGTTTCTAAAACCTGACGGAGCCGGGAATCGAATCCGGGAGGCAGGCGCATCACCCCAACACCACGGGAAGTATTATAGGCTGAATATGTTCATACTGTAAATACATTTTCCGTGACTTTTGTTCTGAACTAAACCAACCCTTATTACACCCCAAAACTATTTAAGGCTTCCTTTTTACGCCTTCCCCACAGAGTATTATTCAAACGATTTGTAGATTGGTACTCTTCCAGGGATACCTTCTACTTAAATACCAATGCTTATCCATTCACCCCAGTAGTTTTGACAAGGGGCATCCCCATCTGTTAGGCCTGAATGAGGCTTTGCCCTCCATTTATTCTGCCTAGTGTGGTGTAGTGGCTAGCATTCTTGGCGGTACCCCTGAGGTTCAGGTTCGATTCCCGGCTCTGCCATGGCATTTAATTCTCATCTGAGGGCTGGAACGGGCTTCACTTAGAGGCAAAACTGGGAAAAAGTTGGGTTCAATTAGAATTTCAGCCACCATGGAAGTGGTTTTCAGTGGTTTTCCATATCTACTCCAGGCGCATGCCAGAATGCTTCCTAACGTAAGCCCGGATCCACCTCCTTCCTAACCCTCAACATAATAAATACTACACTACCACGTGCTGTGTGTGAGTCTTCAGTCTTTGGACTGGTTAAATGCAGATCTCCATGGAACCCTCTCCTCAGCTAACCGTTTATCTCTACATAGCTACCACACCAGGCCTGATGAGAGGGTGGATGTATGCATTTATCCTAAATATACCATAAGAAAATGAATCCTACTTTGCTTCTAACAGGTAACAATCATTGAACTGTTGTCATCATATCGCAGTCAAACTTAGAGTGGAAATCCAATTCTGGAATAAAAAGCACACTGCAGGCTACTAACATACCGGTAGTATAGTCAGAATTAGGCAAAATACTCCCAAAATGTATTTTAGATACAAAATAATATTTTAAAATACTTTCAATAAAATATGCTTTCTTTCATTCAAAAAAACAATATACAGTTTTTTTTTGTCGTGTGGCCTTCTTAGAGGCCGAGTGCAGGTCTTTCTAGTCGACGCCCATGGGCGACCTGCACGTCAGGATGAGAGGTGGAATGGATGAAGATGAATGAAACTAGGCAAGGATGTGGAAGGAAGTAGCCGTGGCCTGTCAGAAGGTACTGTCCCAGCATTTGCCTGGTGTTGAAAATGGGAAACCACGGAAAACCATTTCAAGGACGGCCGAAGGTGGGGCTCGAACCCACGCGTCTACCGAGTCAACAGAGAGTTTGACCCCATTGCCTAACGCTGCGCTTTAGCCAGCGTAGCCACTGCTGTCGGTACAATATACAGTAGATATTATTGACCCGGACTGATGGCTCGTTAACGTGCAAGGTCGAAGGGTTCAAATCCCACAGTAAGTCTCCTTGAAATGTTTTTTTTTTTTTTCTTTTTTTTTTTTTTTTTCAGGGTGATACTCTCTGTAGGGCAAGGGGAGAGAGGTCTGCAGCGGTCAAGCTCTTGGCCTCTCACCACGGCGGACCGGGTTTGATTCCCAGTCAATGCACGTGAGATTTTCAAAGGTTAAAAGCCATGTCCTGTGCTTTGGATTCCACATAAAAAGGGGGCCTCGTGGCTCATTATGGCGAGATTAACTGTCACGTAAAACCTTATCTGCCTGAACCCACTCCATCTCATCTCACTCAAACCTAGTAAGTCCAACCTGTAGCGCTTCATCTCCCTAGATACTTCGGCCAGTCTACCTGTCTGCCACATTGTTTATACGTTACAAATTCCAATTCTCGTGTCCGATTTCATGCCAAAGGTCAAATCCGTTTTATCCATCTGGCTTCTATTCATTTCTGTTTCTGTAATAGGAGTAATCTCGGGTGTGTAGGTTATTGGCCTTCAGCACCCAAAGCCTGGAGAAGGGGCTGCCTTCTAAGTATCCAGGCCTACTGATTTTCTATCAGGGTTTCTTCCCTTAGCCTTTGAAGTTCCCACTTCTGTCCACAAGGCAGTGGTGGTCCTGACCTCTTAACCCTGGTCAGCTGGGCTGCCTCTTCCGCCGTACCAAAGACCATCTTCTCTGCCCTCGTTGCCTTTGAGGACTTGAGGGTTCTGGGTTGCTTTTTAGTGTGGATTTTCACCCTTGGCCTGTCCGGCAAGGGAGGCCCTACCAGTAGCTATGCTACCACCGGCATAGCCCAAAGGATCATGCAAGCACTCCCACCACGTCAAGGTCATGCAACCCCTAGGGAGTGATTGGAGCACTATATTCAATCTATATACAGTCAAGTCTTAGGAATATTAGTTACAAATTTGGCTTCTTCTTCTTCTCCCAGAACTGTTTCATTCTGTCTGACCTGGCGGCCCGTTCTTCGTCCCTTATGGTGTATTGTTTGCGTGTAGAAGTTTTTGGACTAGGTCTCACGTCTTTGTTTCTCAGGATCCTCTTCTCTTCCCGGTGTTCAATTTGTTGCATTGTCAAGCCTAATTCATCTAGATCAGGGCCATCCACACAGCGCTCCGGCCGCACTCTAAGCCAGTGCTCCGAGAGCTTTGGTGGATGGTAGTTTCGGTCATGATGGGAAGAGCATGGCTGGCTAAGCGAGCGGTCTGCCCGCCGCGCCGAAGTGAGCAGCCGATCCATCAGTCGGTAGTCTAGTCCAATGCGCTTTGTTGACAGCGTGTAGGTAAATCAGTTTTGCAGTGGTCATGACTGAACATCATACCAAAAAAAAAAGGAGTGTTGAAGCAGCAGCTTTCCGCAAGAAGAATACCCCCTTTTGTATAAATATGCATGTTAAGTTCTGTCAATGTTTGGCTCAACTTACATTTGTGGGCGTTTCTTTGCGGTTCTTAAGCTTACCAAACGTAAGCATCGTGCAACGATGAGCGATAGAAACTAGCGCAATTGTTTACGGATAGCTGTGTCCAGAAATATTGTACCCAAATTGGAGAAGATTGTTTCCTTCAAAACTAAAAGCTCGTAAAACTGACGAAGAAAAAGTCACTCCAGGTCTGTATTATTTGTTCATATTGGTAAAATGTTGTTGAATTTTTCTCTCTAATATGTTCGAATTTTAGTTTCGAATAGATCACAATATTCTTTACTTAACACTTGCGTTCATTTCCTGCACATTCCATATATCGGAGTGCCATTCGATTTGTATATGCGGTATATTTTTTTATGGCAAAACGGCCCTATCAGTATGATGTCAACAATCCCACAAAAGGCGTCGGTCGCACGACTGTACGTATGTATCCAGTCAGCGCGGACCGATCATCACCCGTCTGTCTCATGCCTCCTCGCTGCCACAGTGTAGTGGTGGTAGGGGGAGGAGCGCTAGTCTGACTGCCCAGTGCTCCCCGAGCGTGGCTGTGCTCTCAGAGCACAAGGACTGGATGGCCCTGATCTAGAACATCTAGGACTTCTTTGAACCAATGATTTTTGGTTCTACTTTTCCAAAAGTATTGGAATAGCTGTCTGAGTATCCTGGTCCCTGGTAATCGTGATATGTGACAGAAAATTACTTTTTCTTTATTATAATTTGGAGGTTGGATTTTGACAAATGCTATCGAAGTAGCTTTTAAATGTTGTACGAGTTGAAATAGGTTCCTTTATATCATGGGACTTTCTTTCATAAGTCTTAGCTGAAGACGAGCTATGAACCCATGGCCTTGTAACACTAGTTGCGAGTAAGTCAATCATCTATTCCACAGTAGTATGTTATATTATATTACCAGACAGGTAGAAGTGTGGTTTAGTTGCCACCAGTGTTAGCAGTAGTGAGATTGCTTCTAGCCTGTTGGCAGGGATATAAGATATGCAATCCCTGAATCCAATGGCACAAGAACATACATGGCCTCAAGTAAACAACTGTTTAGGTCACCTCAGGTGTTGACAAAACTTACATTATTACACTGTATTATTAGCATATCAAGAAAGGAGCACACAGCAAACCAAAGGTCTTGCCAATACTACATATTAATTTGAAACTATTTTGCCTTTCAGCATCCAGTTTAGCCTACAAGCCTCTGTTTGCGGACATGTCAACTCCGAGATCCCCTATTAGCAGTTAACACTGTGACATCCTCTGCTTCTACACCATTCAACACTGAATCGAACCATCACCTACTTTTTGCATTTCTTCCCTATAGACGTAACCTGTTTTTGAAATGCTGATTTTCATGCATATTCCCTACATTTCAGCATAAGCCAGACTACTTACCTGGTTTCCACCTAATTGAATCCCGCCCAGTCAGTTTATGCCCTTCAGCAAATGGTCCATAATAAACAGTAGAGGTGAGAGGTTACAGTCTTGCCTCACTCCTGAAATAACTTCAAATCAATAACTCATCCTACCATCAACTCTCAGTGCATCCTGATTATCAATATAAATACTTTTGATTGCCTGTAGCAGCCCTCCCTCAATACCATAATCCCTCAGGATGCTCAGCATCTTCTCCTTGGGTACTCTATAGAACACCTTCTCTAGATCTACAAAACACAAACGTCTATTCCTCTCATAGCATTTCTCAATAACTTGGCACATATTAAAAAATTGATCTTGACATCCTCGTTGTGGTCTAAAGCCACACTGGTTTTCATCCATCTTACTCTCGACCAATTATCACTTTCTCCTTTCTACAATACCTGTGTACACATTGCTCAGGACACTTATGAAAGAAATGCCTCTATAATGGTTGCAATCTTTCCTGTTACCTTGTTTTAAATTGGGTCGATTTCTGATTTTGTCCAGTCAGAGGGTACCTGTCCTAATTCCCATGCCAATTCTATTATCCTATGCAATCATTTCATCCCTGCTTTCCCACTATACTTTGCCATTTCTGGCTGAATTTTGCTGATCCCTGCTGCTTTGTGACCACCCTCTCTAATTCCTCAACCGTGAATCCTGTTCTTATTCTCCTCCTGCATAATCTCAAAATCTGCCACATTTACATTTAGCAAATTTTCAAAGTACTGTTGCCCTCCTCCCAATGCTACCTTAGTATTTACAAAGTGTTCCCCTGAATTATCCAGACACTTTTCACTTCTCTTTTCCTTCCATTTCTAAGATTCTTTATAACACTCCAAAAAAGCTTTCCTGCTGCTTGGCCTAGCATTTCCCCCTTATTTCCTTTTAGCTGTACTATTATTTGGTCTGTTTCTTTCTATTACATAAAGCTGTCTGCTGGATTCCTAGTTTGGAGCCATTTTTTAAAGCATTCTTTGACATTTACAAGCCGAATTCACTATGCCATTTCACGAGGATGTGTGCTTTTTTTCTGTCTTGACCCAGTTTTCCCCAAGACATCCTTGTTCTTTGACCTCTCCTTTTAATTGTGTTGTAATTCTTCACCCTCTACTCTTTGGAATATTTCATCAATCATATCAATATATTTCTGCCAAGTTCCTTATCGCGAAGATTTCCAACTATAATCCATCTGCACTTGCTTATTTCACACCATATCAGTTTGTGGTCTGTTTCAGTAAAAAATACCCTGCAACTCCTTAACAATTTCCTAAATTGAAAGTCAGTCGTCATGACGTCAAGAGGCTGGAGTAGGGCAAACTATGAGTTGCGACACATGCTCACCAGGCTCTATAGTTTTCATTACAATGTCGAAAGAAGACTTACCAAAATCCTGCCGAGGACTGCGAATGTGAAAGGTGCAATGAAAAATGTGAAAGATATCACGTCATGAAGTGTCATAAACAAGCAGAATCCCTAACAGTGTTTTGCACAGAAGACTGAGAACTTTGTATTGAAAAGCAGTAGTGCTGAAGATTTCTTTTACGACTTTGTACTAACTGATTATGTATATTTTTGCCATTGGCTGCTCTCATTACATTATAAATTGAAAGCGAGTAATGATATAGTGTATTATCGACTTGGTATCTGTGAATCTCCTTGTGCTTTGTGTATGAGTTCGCAACAGCTAACCCCATGTTAGCACATAAGTCTAGTAAATATTCTCCATTGGTGTTCGCTTCTCTATCATCACCCCACTTACCCATTACCTGCTCATACCTATTTTCTATTCTAGCATTGAAATCTCCCATCAGTACTACACCATCTTTATTGTTAAACTCTCACTACCATATCACTCAGAGCCCCATAAAATCTGACTACTTCGTCATATTCAGCCCCTTGATATGGAGCGTACACTGAAACAATCCTGTAATTTCCAAATCTATCCACATTAATTGTTCATTTACATACCTTACAAAGACTATGTTACGCTCTAAGTTTCTCTTGACATACAACCCTACTCCCCACTTTGCCCTGTCTCGTTTTACACCTGACAGGTACACCTTGTAATCTCCCACTTCCTACTCTCTAGCTCTCTTTATCTGAACTTTACTAATCCCTAGAATATCCAATCCCTTCCCAATTGCTGACTCAGCTAGCTTTACTTTCTTCCTTCCATAAGCCCCGTCGATATTAATAGCACCTCATCGAATACCCAATCTATTGCTCGTTCGTTTCCAAGGAGTCCCTGATCTGTCAGATGGGAGTGGGACTTCATCACTCCGTTAGGTCCGAGGCATGCTCAAGACATTTTTAGCAGGTTTAAGAAGTACACGTGAAGCAGGTTGCTAGCCTTACTTACACAGGGCCCCACGAGTTTCACCTCAGGGAATAAACAAGGGAGTTGGGTAGTCTAGCCGCCTAAGCACAAGGAGGGCCATGACTCAGAATATGTCCAAGATGCCCACTCATTCCATAGTAACTGGTAACCAGACTGTCAGGAGCCCTTACTAGGCTACTCAGCTGTTGCCTATGGTTCACGAACTAAGACGTGACTACACCGTGAACCACTATACAGCATAACATAATTAACTACTGTTGAATGAAGTATGATACTGGAAGGAATCAGGATGTGCATAAGGAATTATGAAGGAATGATATTGGGACAAAAATAAGTGCATATGCTGTATTACACATAGTTTATATTCTTCTTTTCTATTTTTTAAAGAAATAAAATCCACATAACATTTTCATAAAAAGAGCAGTATTGAATTTCATGAAGTCATTTTCCCAGTAGAGAACTGTCATTGAATGGTAGAGCCACGTGCATTGCAAACCTGCAAGAGAAAAATATTAAGTTAACATACCACTCTTAATAATGTTGTTCATTCATTAAGGGGCCTTGCGACATTGTGATCATGTAACCCCATGTAGTTGGTGTGTAATCTGTCTGACAACCTGTGTCATTGTGATGGCTGTAAGTGTATTTGTATTGGAGGCTAGGGTTTGGAAGGAGGTGGCCATGGCCTTAATTTAGGAACTCATATTGAATGCCACGAAGAAAAATATGACTTTTCATTGTCCACTCACAAAGAAAGAAAATTTCAACAAGAATATTTTCCATCCAAGAAAGGGCAAGACGATCAATACGCATGAAGAAGTACTGGGATGACTGCAAGGCTTGTACAGTTCCTACAAGTCGACGAACGAATGGTTGGTTCAAGTGATCCTATGTGGTCTCAAAAGGCGAGAAGTAGAAGAAGAAGAAGAATGCCATTAACTTACATTAGAACAAATAGACCTACAACATAATTTAATGCAAGCACAATATGTGGAAAGGTCCTTGTGCACCCTGTCTTGCTGTGATATTAGACAGACCACCTTAAAATTATACCGAGGGCATGGTGATGCAGCGATCAAGCCGTTTGCCTCTTACCAAGGCGGACCGGGTTCGATTCCCGGTCAATGCATGTGAGATTTTCAAAAACAGAACTACAAGTTTGATGGGGTCAGATTGAGAATTAATGTTCACAAAAATTCATGTCTCATCCCCTTGCAGTCAACATACAGCTTGATCAAGAGTAACAGGGCTGCTAATATTCACTTCGGCTCTCTGTCAACTGTTATGAGAAGAGGAGCTGTAATATTTTGTAATGCATATTGTGTTCATTTCTATTTGTGTTTGATTGGTTAGTTGTTATATTGATTGAATATGAGGAATGAATAGTTGATTGATTTTTCGATTGAATGTACGAGCGAGCGAAGTAATGTAATCTTTTGTTTTTCGATCCTAAATGTCACTTCCGTATATATAATTTTTCCCGTTTCTGGAGCTTTTTCTTTCTAGCTTTTCATTTACTGTATATTTTTTCCATTTTGTACACATTTTCTGTGTCTCCAGGTTTCTGTTTAATGTAGATAGTTTTTAATTTTCTGTAAATAATGTTAATGTTTCTTGAACATTTGGGACTGTATGAATGACTGAAAGCTAGAGGTAATTTTCTTACAGGATGTTTGAGTATGTTTGTAAGGTTGATGTTGTTCATAGATAATAGTATCAAGGACCGTAAACATTTCCATATCACTTCAAAATCTCCATTGGAGCAAGAAGATAAATACAGTACATATTCCAACCACTCTGCAAACAGCCTTTATTCATCTCATAGACCATATCAAGATGTTTTTAAAGATAAATATTTTAGACTAATTTACAGAAATATACAAAGCCTCCGTGGCTTTGGCGGCAGCACGCCGGCCTCTCACCGCTGGGTCCGTGGTTCAAGTCCCGGTCACTCCATGTGAGATCTGTGCTGGACAAAACGGAGGCAGACAGGTTTTTCTCCGGGTACTCTGGTTTTCCCTGTCAAAATTTCATTCCAGCAACACTCTCCACTATCATTTCATTTCATCTGTCATTCATTTAATCATTGCCCCAGAGCAGTGCGTCAGGCCTCGGCAGCCGGCACAGTTCATATCCTCGCCGCTAGATGGGGGCTTCATTCATTCCATTCCTGACCCGGTCGGAGACTGGAAGCAGGCTGTGGATTTTTTTACAGGAATATACAAATACCAACTATTTAGAAATATGTAATTTTCACAAAATTACTTTTATATTATACTGGCTATACCCGGCATGCTTTGCGATGCCAATCAAAGACAGATAGAAAGACTGGAAGATAATAATGTTATTGGTTTTACGTCTCTTTTAACTACTGTGGCTTTTAGAGACGCCGGGGTGACGGAATTTTGGCCCGAAGTCTTTAACGTGCTAGTAAATCTACTGACATGGCCCCCTCGCATTTGCGCACCCTCAAATGTCAACTGGCTGCACCAGGATTTGATTCTGCAACTTTGGTCACAGCAGGAGAGAACATTACCGCTGAGCCACGCAGCCAGCCCAAGAAAGAATAAGTGTTTGAATTGTAATTTCGTTTACTGAAGTGCCGTTGGATAACAATATTCTTTGTGTTTCTGTCTGGTGCGTATATAAATAAATCCAAAGGTTTTCCGACGCATGAGCACGCCACACCCAGCTGACCATGTGAGCATTTGTTGAAACTACTCGTGTGCCATCTAATGTAAAATAGATTTACTTATTCAGAAAAATTGGTGGGAGTGTGCACAACAACTCACCAAAGTTTCATCGCAATTGGCGGAATTGTATATGAACGCTTACAGGACTCTCCTGAAACGATTCGCTGGCCGACAATCATTTGTTGAAACTACTCGTATGCTACCTACTACCAAATGGTTTTTCTAATTCAGAAACCTTTGCGGCAGTCTGCACACAGGTGCAGTGGCTCCGTCTTTTTTAAACAACACAGGAGGATGCCATAAGTCGTACGTAACGTGCAGATGTTACTGTCACAGTTTTGGCCTCCTCTTCAGAATGGTAAGGGCCTACAATACTAAAATCAAGGACAGCGCATCAAACAGTCACACGTTCGCTGTGGAAGTTCTGTCTAGGATTGGTTGCGGACCAGTACCGAAAATTTTGTTTACTAACGTAGCCCGACAAATGAAAGTGCGCTTCATCACTTTCCAGTAGCCTGGAGTCAGCTGCCACAGCTTCCAGGATAGTCTCACAACACGCTCTGTGGTTGGCCCAATCACATTCACCGAGTTCCTGCACACCTACCATTTTATACGGAACTTCATACCGGTGTGTAAAAGTCTCCGTACGGTGCGATCAGAGAGTAAGGAATTCCTCCCTGCACGGATGTTCTCTGACGCCACGAGGCCTACCACATGGATTCGCTCTAACAATTGAACCAGTTCCTTTCAAACACGCCATGCTAGCAACTGATGAGACGAGGCGATGCACGTGTTCTCCAAGGCCACACGCACATCGACAATAATACCTGCTTAAGCGCTGTGGCCAATACAGGTGCTAGATATCATAAATGGCAAACATTCCTCTTTTAAACTGCGCAATAAATTTGTAAATTTCGTGTTGCGTTGCTGTATTATTTATGTTCGAAATTAGAGATTGGTTCTTAAGTTTAGGGGCTGCGACAACGCGGTCATGCAGCCCCGTGTACTTTGGGTGTGTGTAGAATCTGTCTGATAACCGGTGTTAATTGTGATGACTGTATTAGTGTGTGTTATCTGTTTTTTAAATTAAGTACTGCAACTTAGAATTTTTCAAATAATTCCTACTTTTTCCGCCAAGCACCACCGTCAACGACTACTAGGCCAAGTTCAGAACTTGGCTACTAGACGCCACCGCAGTCGGCTCATGGCAACGAACGTAGAAACCTAAGAGCGTTGTTTACATTCTTAACCTATCCAATTCAGCTTCACACAGGTGCAATTAGTGGAAGGTTCTTTAACATGCCATAAATCTATGACATGGGACCGCCAGCTTTCCTTCCCCTGCGAAGGAAGGCATACCGAGGGATTTTTAACAATCTTAAAAAGTCCGACGGCTTCGGCCGGGTTTGAACCCGCTATCTTGGGCATAGAAGCTCAGCAAGCTACCGACTATGCCACCGAAGCTGCTTGAAATTAGAGAGTTATTTCTGCTGCACCCTGTACTTGAGCTCTGGCTCATTGGGACCTATGTAAATAAGTGATTAATCCTACAATCATATGTAAAATGTACGTGTATGGATAACTTAACTGCTTAGAATTCCCTCTATATCTGTCCCCACTCTGGTGATGTAAATGCTTTTGTTATTAATGACAATCAGTTCTAGAGGCATAATCATGGGGCAAGGAATTGCCTAGAAATTATCCTTGAATTTAACAACATATTGGTTTCACCATGACAATAACAAAGAGGTAGGGAATTTCATGTAGATATGTCACTTCACTTCAGAGGGATTATAAAAACCAGAGAAGTATAAGAGGCTGGAGAGATTACATACTGCTTTTTACGTCAAAGTAAACGACTTCTGTATTTCTTGTATTTAAGAACTTAGCATATTAAACTTCAAAGACCACAGAGAATTCAGTGTATGTAAATAGTGTTACATGCGAAGTATATATTAATTTCAACCATTTAACAAATTGGTGCCTTAGCACAAAGTTCGTAATGTACCATACGTAAATTAAATGTATTATTAGTATTAAACATGAATTCAATGATGTTAGTATTCTAGGGTTAAATAAATTTTAAAAAGACTGTCCCATTCATATAGGTTAAGTTGGGCTCTCAAGAGTACTTCACCAGACTATTCTAATAATAATCTAGCTAAAAACTATATTGAATAATTAAGAATACTGCAACGGAATGAAACAATAAAACTCATGAGTATCAAAATCTTCTAATAAACACAAGCACACATGACCATAAGCACAACATGTTCTTCTGCCATAATTATGACATGTCGAACAGAAAAAGCGACGGGAATCTACAAGTTACAAGTTGAGAATTTATCACCATGGACGTTTACAACAGAAACAGAAATTAGTTGGTGACATTGGTATTTTCCTCTCTCTCAGCTCTCAACAGTAGAAGAATAATAAGAAGACAAATCTAGTGTTAGTGATATCAGTACATCGCATGCGCGAAGATTGCTTCATAGCTTCCCTGGAAACAAATACTACACTGACCGTTGCCAAAAGTCTCAAAAAATAATATTGAAATAAGTACGCGCTAATCACACAAGTATCATACCAGCTGACAATCAATTATAATGTTTAACAAATCAACGTTAATATCATGCAACATCAGATTATATTGTAAGACACGTCAGCTTTAGTTCTTATTCGAATAACACTAGTGAAACTTTTCGTATGTGATTGGTACCAGCGAATCTTACTTTCGAGGAAGCCTTGAGGATCCCTTGAGTAAGGAGACCTTAAGGAAATGACTCTGACGGTAGGCATTCGTATCCCAACCTCCATACGGTGTGCATCTGTGCAGTGAGTGGTATCGGGTGTATACTCTGTGAGCTGCCAGAATAGGATTGACAGTTCTCGTCTCGCCATGTGGTCTGAGAACGAGGTTGCCAAATTGTACAAGCCAGAGATACAGCTGACCAGGCACTGGAGCACGTGGGCTGTAATATTGCAACGGAGAGTATTATGAAATCAACTATGCGAACATGGATTAGTCAAGAGACAGAGGGGTGATGACTGACGTGGAATTTCCGGCGAAATGTCAATCCTATTCAGGCAGCTCACAGAGTATAGGGTACGTGCTTTGAGTGTCGTGTGGACTTCGGGTTTGTGACCTGTTATTTGTTTAGTGTGTTAGGTCCCGTTAGTGTTTAATCAGGTTAGTACCCCCGCCTTAATAGGGGATAACTATTCGACATGTCGTCCGAAAGTGATGGTAGTCAGATGGGGCGACCACCGGACGAATTTGAACACGTGGAATACGAGGGCGTAGCGTCTGTTGAAAGTATGCTTGTAGTGTCGGATGTTGAGGTAGCATCAACTCCATCAACTTCCAATGCTGAAACAGCTCCAATTCTTGCTAAGCGAAAGCCAGTGTCAAATGACAATCGATATTATGAACATCACACAGGACCGTACACGGTGTTTGTGCAAGGTGAAGGTGATCAACATATTGGCAATTTGCATCCGATGGCATTAGGAGAGCTTTTTTTCGAAAATAAGATCGTAGGTATAAAGAATATTCAACGCAAAGGCCGCAATCGTGTTCAGGTACAATTTAACAAGGCCGTAGAAGCTAACTCCTTCTTACAAAATCCCTTATTGCCAGCAAAGCACCTGGTTGCATTTGTCCCGTCCGCTAACGTCCAACGTGTTGGGCTAATTAGGGGCGTGGACACATCCTTAACGCACGATGAAATCCTAAAATATATTGATTCGCCTGTCCCAATTGTGAGAGTCCAGCGTTTTTTCCGAAAAAAGATGATCAACGACAAGTTAGAATCCCTTCCTACAGGAACAGTGAAAATTTTCTTTAAAACACAAAGACTACCTGATTATGTATCTATTTTTAATGTGCTCTTAGAGGTAACATTATTCATATTTTCCCCCATTCGATGTTTGAACTGTCAACGATTCGGGCATGTAAAACTACACTGCCGGGCTCGCGCCCCAACTTGCGGTAACTGTGCGCAAGGACACTCTACGGAAACATGTAAGGAGACCCTGTTTAAATGTGCTAATTGTGGTGATAATCATCCGGCAGGCGCCGCACGCTGCCCCGAATTGGAGAAACAAAAGTCCATAAAACGTCAAATGTGTACCGAAAATAAATCGTACCACGAAGTTATTACGGCTAACCACAATGTACCGTTTAATCCTCTTACCCTCCCACAGCAATTTCCAACCTTAGAACAGTCTCATAATACACGTCGAGAGGATCCGCCGAGAAAACGAAAATATACAGAACTAGTGTCCCCAAAGCCGAAAGTGGTGAATCCCATAGGTTACGACCGACGGGCCTATCTCGAGATTCTGAAGCAACCATCTGGAAGTGGTGTAGGGGTAGCTATGCAACCCGCCACAATGGGTGAGGAAATTTCGAAGAAACCGTGTTCTCAAACACCCGGCACTTCACGAGACCCGTCCCATGACATCATTGAAGATTTCCTGAAATTACAAGAATTATTAGGGCACAATGCTCAATGGAGCTTTTATGTGAAACAATTATTAGATAAAATAGTTCCGTTACTCCCCAATCCTCCTACCACAAAAAATAATACCCTAGTAAGTAGTAGCCCTACAGTGGCCTAATTTCGATAAGTGCTACATGTTGCTACTCCAGTGGAATTGCCGGAGTATTTTAAATAAGAAGCATGAATTATTACTGTTAATACAGGAGTATGACCCAGATATCATATTCCTACAGGAAACATGGCTTCGTGCCTCGTATAGATTCTCGATTCCCAACTACCTGGTCGAACGTCAGGATGGTCCAGGATATCGTGGCATAATGACGATATTCAAAAAGAACTTACGATACACTTCTCTCCCTACTCAGTTCTATATTCCTCATACTCATCATCACACATTCCTTGTACAAGATCTACATGTAAGTCATATTTATTGTCCCCCGGGTATACAAGGCTCCCGTCGGCAATGGCAGGCATATTTCCGGTTCATAAAACAATTTCCTAAACATATTACCGTCGGGGATTTTAATGCACATCACGCCTTGTGGGGCAGTGGTCGCATTAATCCAAAAGGACGTCACATCGCTGCAGTTATTCAGGATTTACACCTACATCTCTTAAATGATGGATCACCCACGCGCATTACCCCACCAAATAGTCCCAAAAGTGCGGTGGATTTAAGTGTCACTACCCTAGACTTATCTCATAAGATGACATGGAAGACCGTGCAGGATACGCATCAAAGCGATCATTATCCCATTATAATCGACTATGATGTCTCGCGTACCCGACATATCACAAAAAACGTCTTCAAGGTTAAGCGAAATTTACGAATTTTTGATTATGAGTTGTTCTCCCGCTTTTTAGAGGATAGACTTTCACAGAATACACAGGGGCGCAGTAACAGTTATGCCTTTTTATTAGAGAATATCCGCGCCTATCTTAATATATATCACCCTTTAATTCCAACGACAGGTCCTCCAAATAATCGGGGCGCCTTACCCTCATGGTGGGATCAAGAATGCGGAAAGCTGGTAAGACGGCGCAAGGCGAGTTTAAAAGCTTTTCGACAGTATGGCTCTCCAACATCTTATTTACGATACAAAAGTCTCACCGCGCAAATACAACGTGTATTTAATGATAAAAGACGAGAAGCGTGGAAAATATATACTACCCAATTATGCAGTTCTACGTCCCTCAACAGTATTTGGACGGCGATTAAACATTTCTCTAATAATCGTAATATCTCATCTCCCTCTCAACTTTCGGTGCAGGGATACTATGACCTGTATCATACTTGGACACCAGAAATAGTTGTTCGCTTGCCTACATCGTGTACATCTGGTTCCATGGAACGTTTTTCCAGTTTAATGCAGCCTATTACAAGTAACGAATTCAGACACGCATTTCGGCACAAAAAACCATCCAGCCCAGGGATTGATGGAGTGACTTATCACATGATCGCTCGATTTCCAGTAAACGCTCAAAGTATCATTATTCAATTATATAATTCAATCTTATGCACAGGGACCTTCCCGGAGGATTGGAATGTGTTTCAATCTGTACCGATTCTTAAACCCATGAAAGATGCTAGATTACCGAGTAGTTACCGTGGTATTCAACTTGGATCTTGTTTCCGAAAAATTTTCCAACATATACTTCTCCGACGGCTTCAATGGTGCCTAGAATATTATAACCTGTTTCCAAAAACCCAATTTGCATTTAGGAAAAATCTTGGTACATCTGACCCCTTAAATATATTCCTGACTGATTTACTCCTAGCAAAAGGAAAGAAAATGCACACAGTAGCTGTGTTCCTTGACCTCAAAAATGCATATGATTCTGTTGATCCATATCTTCTTATTCAACTTCTAAGGGATCTAAATTTTCCCCTGCCCTTCAGGTGCTTAATACACAACATGCTATGCTATCGTCATATTACGTTAAACTCCCCCGTCGGTGTCTTGGATTCTCGACATACTTCTTATGGTGTTCCCCAGGGCGACGTTCTAAGCGGGCTTTTATACTTACTTTACACCCGTACTTTAGAAACAGTCATATTACCGCACGCTCGCATTCTACAATATGCGGATGACATTCTAATATATTGCACTCGAGACGAGTTTTCCTCATGTCGACGAGATATATACCACGCCTTATCTCATGCTCATGATTGGTTACATCAATACGGATTTGAAACATCCGTAGGGAAAAACGCTGCGATGATTTTTACACACAAACGAATTTACGACAGTTCTCCTATTTTATACCGTCAAGGTCACATTCCGGTGGTGACAAGTGTCAAATATTTAGGGATTTATATTGACAGGAAATTGCAATGGGAGAGACATACGCAATACCTACAGAGTCATCTCGCCAGTAAAATTAATGTTCTAAAATCTCTCACTAGACGGAATTGGGGGGCGGACCCAGAATCATTATTAACGGTTTACCGTAACATCATCCGTTCTGTACTGGATTACAATTCCTTTTTTTTTGATTCCATGCCCAGCATTAGGCTCCTTCGGTTAGATAGAATCCAGTTTTCTGCTTTGCGTATAATCATAGGTGCGCTTCAATCAACCCCCACAGGAGCCCTGCTAGTTGAAACAGGAGAAATGTCACTTCAGCATCGGCGTAGATATCTGGCATGTATGTACCTGCTACGAAAAATGATGATAACAACATCACCTATCGTCCCTAAATTACAACTATTAGAGGAATATTATACGCGTCGATTATTGCCCACCGTTTCTCGTCCTGCGTTACTAACCGCATATTCCATGCTTCAACCATACCGCCATAATATATTAAAAGTCATGCGGTTACCGATATATACTATTCCGTATGCTGCAACGCACTTTCAACCTCCTATTCTTCAGAACTCCTTACCCCACGTCTACCAGACGTTTCAACATCATCCTGTAATTATTCCCCGTATTTTTCGGGAAATAACGAGTCCTTTGATCTCCTGTATCCTTTTTTACACAGATGGTTCTAAAATGGTTAACCCTGCGCGTGTGGGAGCAGCCTTCTGTGCCCCGGACTTACAAATCTCCTTTCAGTATACTTTACCCCCTGACATCTCGATATTTACAGCCGAAATTTTCGCCATACGTCAGACGTGTTTTTATATAACAAAACATGCCATTCGTCGTGCTTTAATATGCACCGATTCAATGAGTGTAGTGCAAGCACTTCAAAATGTTAGAGAGGCTGACAACTGGTTTTTATGTCAATTAGTGCAACAATTGTACAATTTACACACGGAGGGTTTCGAAGTCCGTATCATGTGGGTACCCGGCCATTGTCACATTGAAGGAAATGAACTTGCGGATAACCTTGCCAAAGATGCAGCAAAAGGACACGGAAAAACTTACAACATCGCCATACCAATGTCAGATCTGCGTTCTATAATTAGTTCGACAATACGGGAGGAATGGCAAGGCACGTGGACTAGCTACGCCAAAATTAAGGCCAAACACTATTTTGGGTTACAACCGACTATTGTAAACAAACCATGGTTTCATGGAGGGAAATACACACGACGACATATCATTACAATCATTCGTCTACGTTTCAACCACGCATTAACACCGGTGTATTTATTCCGCATAAAACGACGTGATGATCCTCTATGTTCGTGTTTACAAATGGAGGGTTCCTTAAATCATATACTATTTCAATGTCCAATATACGACCATCAACGAGCTTTAATGTTGAGAGTTTTATACGATTTAGGGTATGCACTTCCTTTAAATGTGGCCACATTGGTACATAAGCCTACAATTCCACTGGTCAGTAGCATAGTGGCATTTTTCGACAATATTAATTTCAAGATTTGAAAGGGTAATCCTTTCCCATATCCATATTTGTGGCCCGGTCATGTGTGTGTATGTGTAGCGAGTCACCAAGGTGGGTCGCTTCGGTGTGAAGAGTTAATACCATTTGTGTCCTCGTCTTTAATTCCTATGTTTTTCCTCATACGTATCCCTCCGCGTTGCGTCATTTTCTTGTTTACGATTCCCCGCTACTCACTGGTCTTACGCTTTCAATCGGTAGTCGACGGTTACCCAAAGATACATACCACTGCACAGTAGCAATTGGGTAAAGAGTTTACTATGCCCACTACCGTACCAAGAAGAAGAAGAAGAAGACTCTGACGGTAAAATCAATTAATCTCAAGGAGTCGCTCGTCCGCTGTGAACGCAGCAACATATCCGTCGCTTTCGTCTGGTGTTTGTGTGTGCGGTGAGCGGTGTGGTGTGCGATTTGCTATCCATATTTAAGTGTGTTGTTTTCGTCTTTATTTCCTTGTGCTTGGTGACGATTTATGTAAGTACTATACATTCGGAAATTCTTCGCCGCAATGTCGGAGAAGAGTGGGGGAGGTCAAATAGGCCTCCCACCGGATAATCCATCGGCGGTTATTATTGATGGTTACGCCAACATTGAATCAATGCATATTGTGGATGAACATGAGAACACTAAAATGTCGGAAGTTCGGGCTATTCCTGTGGTCCAAACCCCTGTACAACCTCGTACTCCTCCTAGTGACTATCGCTACTACTCAAATCATACGGGACCGTATATAGTTTTCGTTCAAGGCGTTGAGCCTCAAGCGATTGGACATTTGCATCCAATGGCCTTGGGACGGTTGTTTTATGAACGTAAAATCCCAGGAATTCAAGAAATCCAACGAAAAGGGCGCAATCGGGTTCAAGTTCAATTTAAGTCACTACGAGATGCCAATTCATTTTTGGAACATCCGGTGTTAAAGGATAGAAATATGATGGCCTTTATACCATCGTCAAGCATACAACGAGTGGGACTCATTCGGGGGGTAGATACCTCCCTTACGCAGGAGGAACTAATGCGTTTCATTGACTCTCCTGTACCTATCGTACGTTTACAACGTTTTTTTCGTACTAAAACCGTAGATGGAAAATCGGAAAAAATAGCAACGGGCACGGTGAAAATTTTTTTCGAAACTCAAAACTTGCCTACTCATGTCAGCATCTTCAATGTTCTCTTAGAAGTAAGTTTGTACATTTTTTCACCTCTTCGATGTCAGAAGTGCCAGAGGTACGGGCATGTGCAACTTCACTGTAGGGCTCGGGGACCTAGATGTGGACAATGTGCGCAGGAGCATTTAACGAGTGACTGCAAAGAAGTGATATTCAAGTGCGTTAATTGTCAAGGCAATCTTATGGCAGGGGCGGTGCGCTGTGAGGTGCATCAGCAGCAAATAGAGATAAAGAGGCTGATGTGTACTGAAAACAAATCATATAATGAAATTGTGAAGCGCCAGACAAGTACCCCTTTTCACCCTTTAGCACTTCCCCAACAATTCCCCCCTTTGGCAGCATCACCTAGTGGGCAACGATTTGATCCTCCGCGTAAGCGTAAATTTTCAGAGTTGGTACATCCGGCTCCGAAATTGATTACACCTTTGGGATATGATAGGTCGGCATATTTGCAACTGATAGAAACCCCAAGCGTGGAACGGATATCACCACTTGAGAAGCCCAGCGAACCGGGCACATCCGGTGTCCGGCGACTGGAGCCCGATTCGGGGCCCGATAAAACTGCTCCTACTCAAAAAATCCTAGACGAATTTACAGAACTCATGGAGCTTTTAGGCCACAATGCACAGTGGGCGCACTGTGTTAAAAAGTTATTAGATAAAATACTGCCATTACTTCCACCCCTCGAAAAACCACTACCAAGGGGCACTGGTGCAGTTTGTCAATATATTTTTTTTTTTTGGGTTGATTCGTTTCGTCTCTTTCTTCATCTCATGTCGTTCATAGGTGAAGGATGTGGCTGCTGCAATGGAACTGTCGGAGTGTGGTAAATAAGAAGCATGAATTGCTTCATTTAATATCGACATATCACCCTGAGATCGTTTTTATCCAAGAAACGTGGCTATACCCACATTACCGTTTTCAAATTCCCAATTATACGGTCGTTCGTGAAGATGGTCCGGGATACGGAGGCTTAATAACCCTCTGTAAATCGGATTTACAAATTACTCCGCTGTCTTTGCCGTATCACCGCCCTTTTTGTTATCATCAATTTTTTCGGGTGGGGGATATATATGTTAGTCATATCTATTGCCCACCACGTGTTCAGGGCACGCAACAACAGTGGCACATGTATTTTAAATACGTGTCACAAAGATCTAAGCATGTTATCCTAGGTGATTTTAATGCACACCATGGCCTCTGGGGCAGTGAACGAACAAATGCTAAAGGTAGACATATTGCTCATGCGATTGCCACATTTTCCTTAAATGTGTTAAACGACGGTTCTCCTACGAGATTGACACCCCCGGGCAGTCCAAAAAGTGCGGTAGATTTAACCCTCACTACCCCGGACTTGTCGCATAAATTAGATTGGAGCACGATCGGGGACACGCATCAGAGTGATCACTTCCCTATTTTAATTTTTTATGATCGCACTGGGGTCGCACCATCGATACACCGGGGCACTAAAATAACTCGTTCTTTAAAATACTTTGATTTCGACCTCTTTCAGACATTCATTCAGGATAATCTGGGCCGTATCCCACCCCTCCCACGTCAGAAATACTCTCTTTTGTATCACCTTATTCAACAATATTTGGATTGTTATCACCCGAAGCGTTCCATTCCGTATAGTAGGTTCCAACGCCCTGGGACTATACAGTGGTGGGATGCAGAGTGCGCCTTACTAGTAAAAAGACGGAAGGCGTGTTTACGAAAATATCGGAAACATGGTACACATGACAATTATATCTTGTATAAGCGCGTCACAGCCACGATCCAACGAGTATTTAATGAAAAGAGACGAGACGCATGGAAGAATCACATCAGCTCATTAAATGCCACAACCTCTTTAACTAAGTTATGGTCTACCATCAAAAGTTTGTCCAATACTCGTTATATGGGGCCGTCTACAGGACTTAGCCGGCAGGGTTTTCAAGAATTTTATATAAATCTCACGCCAGATACAGTTATCAATATGGGCCCGCTTCCGTCTTATACAGCTTCAGATCATTTCCATGTTCTACTGCAACCTATAACGCACGCGGAAGTTCAATCTGCTCTTCGAGGTACGAAATCGACAAGTCCTGGTGTTGATTCTATAACATATCAGATGGTTGCCTATCTTCCAGACAAGGCACTCGAGATACTTATTTCTGTATATAATGAAGTATTACGTTTTGGCACGTTTCCCACTGAGTGGAATATCTTTGAGGTCCTGCCTATCTTAAAAATCTCGAAGGACGCACGTGACCCTCAGAATTATCGTGGGATCAATTTAGGCTCCTGTGTGAGGAAGATATTTCAAAAAGTATTATTGCAACGTTTGCAATGGTGTATGGAATATTACAACTTATTCTCTAAGTATCAATTCGCATTTCGTAAACGTAGCAGTACTGTCGATGCTATTTCGATTTTCTTAACTGATGTGTTATTAGCTAAAGGACGTAAACATCATACTATTGCTGTTTGTCTGGATATTAAGGGGGCGTATGATGCAGTAGATCCCATGATTTTACAACGGAAACTGCAGGAGCTTCATTTCCCCTCTCCATTTCTTTGTATTGTTCACAATTTCTTAACTCATCGGCGTCTCATATTACGTACCCCCGAGGGGAAGCTGGACCACCGTCAGACGTCTCAGGGCTTGCCGCAAGGGGACATACTTAGTGGTTTTCTGTTTTCCATTTATACTCAACAATTAGAAGCGGTGATTTTGCCTTATGCCCGTATCATACAATATGCGGATGATTTTATGATTTATTGTTCCCGTGACTCGTTGCATCAATGTCGAACAGATTTATATCTTGCATTAACTCTAGCCCATGAATGGCTAAGTAATCATGGCTTGGAAACATCTCCGGGTAAGAACTCTGCTATAATTATCACGCATCAACGGCGGTACGATCAGAGCCCTATTTTATTTCGACAGGGTACCATAGATGTTGTGCGCAATATCAAATATTTAGGCATTTATATTGATGATAAACTCCGGTGGACACGGCAGGTGCAATATCTTGAAGTTAAAATCGAAAAACGGTTACAGGTCCTTCGAGCTTTGACAAGGCGTCGTTGGGGTGCGGACCCCGCATTATTATTGACAGTGTACAAGAACATTATTCGTTCACAATTAGATTACGGCAGTTTCTTTTACGATCTAATGGCGAACAGTCGCTTGTTAATGTTAGATAGACTACAATATAAAGCCATCCGCATCATTCTAGGGGCTTTGGCCTCCACCCCCACGAGTGCATTGTTGGTGGAAGCCGGTGAGTTACCTTTGTCACATCGACGCACATTTATAGCGGGCAAATATTTGGCCTACAAATTGTCGTTAGTGGCGTCTCCGATTATCTCTAAATTACAACTTCTGATGGAATATTACGCACAAAATCGTTTAGATCGCTCACATAAACCGGCACTGGTCATAGCTTATGAGATTTTACAACCCTTCAGGAAGGATGTGTTACAAACCCGTTTAGCACTTCCATATACAATCCCCTACAAGGTTTTGCATACCCAACCTAAGATTCTGCATAATTCCTTTCCATTGCTATTTCAAATGTTCAAGCATCATCCGAATATTTCTCGTGCATTTCGAGATATTCAGGATTTGTATTCCGATTATAAGATTTTTTATACGGATGGTTCAAAGATGGTTCGACCGGATCGCGTGGGGTCGGCTTTTTACTCTCCTGATTTACAGGTTAGTCGCACTTATTGCCTCCCCCCTCATCTTACAATCTTTACAGCTGAACTCTTTGCTATACGCCAGGCTTGTCACTATATTCATGCCCATCGTTTACATCACGCGCTAATATGCACGGATTCTTTGAGTGTTATTAATGCCTTACCTCATTTTCTGCACTCAAATAATTGGTATCTCTACCAAATAGTGCAATATTTCCATACATTCACCCTCACAGGACAAGACGTGGTCATCATGTGGATTCCTGGGCATTGTCATATAGCAGGAAACGAAACAGTCGATCTCTGGGCTAAGAATGCGGCATGCGGTCAGGGAACAGTGTATAATATCGGGATACCGTATCCGGATATAGTACCGATAATTCATCAGCGAGTCGTTAGTGCTTGGCAAAATGAATGGACCGAGATAGCAAAATGTAAAGCAAAACATTTTTTCTTAATAAAACCATCCGTAACTACAGCGCCTTGGTTCCGGGTCGGAAAATATTCGCGGCGTCATATTATTACCATCATTCGAATGCGGTTCCAGCACGCTCTTACACCAGTAGCTTTGGAGCGCATGCATCTCAGGGACAATGATAGGTGTGTATGTGGTAGGGCACGAGGTACTTTACATCACATATTGTTTCAGTGCGAAACCTTCAATCCGCAGCGGGACATTATGTTGGAGAAATTGAGGCGACTTGCTTATCCCTTGCCGTTAAACATCGCGTCACTTGTAGGCCTACATAGTCCTACAGTTCCATTGGTGGATGCTATTATGTCATATTTGGATCACCTTCCATTTCAATTGTAAAATCTTAGGTGGGCTCTTAGGGGGTCCTTCCCGTTATTCTTTCTGGTGCTCCTGGGTGTGGTTTTCGGTTTTTTGGTCACCCATATAAATATACGGATAGATCTTGTTTCCCTGATTTCTCATATTTGGCGTGTGCGATAATTATATAAATTTAGACATCAGTGCTAAAGATCAGCTTCGATAGTGAAGAGGATAATGTGGGCATCAGTTGCAATGTGATAAACGAAGTTCAAGAGATTAGTGGTTTTGAACATATGGACCAATTTGCTGCGGCATTTTACTGCGATGGCTACTGTAGACTATTCCCATGCCGGATGTTATTGGGCGAAGAAGCTTCTGTGTCCAGCAACGCAACACAAACAACAACAACACCCTAAGTCTTTGCCACAAGTTTTATAATTTTTTTGTTTTTTAATTTCGAGTAGTACTTAATTGACGTTTGGAGGATTTATTAAATCAGGTGAAGTTAAAATAGGTGTATCAGTGTTTACTTGCAGGGTTTCCAGCGGATCATCGCAATTTAACAGTTTCTCGAAAGGTTCTGCAAGGATCTCTGTATTTTCTTGGTTAGAATGTGCTAACTTTCCGGTTTAATTTTTAACATTAATGTTAGGAATCAATTTTTTTTAGATATTTACCAAATGTTTTGTAATAATCTCGAGATTGCTCTTTCTACATCATCTCCAGATTCTTTGGTTGGATCCTTAGTTTAGGGGCTGCGACAACGCGGCCATGTAGCCACGTGAACTTTGTCTGTGTAGAATTTGTCTGATAACCGGTGTTAATTGTGATGGCTGTATTAGTGTGTGTTATCTGTGATTTAGGTAGAAGGACTGCAGACGATCAATTTCCAGTAGTTCCTACTTTTGCTACCAAGTGCTACCATCCACAACACCTAGCTGTGGACTTGGCTACTAGATGTCATCGCAGCCAGCACCTGGCAGCAAACGTTGGAAAACTTACTTACAAATGTTATCTTCCTCAAGTGTAGTTAGTGGAAGGCTCTTTTTCATGCCATAAATCTATGTCATGGGACCACCGGCTTTACTTCCCCTCCAAAGGAAGGCATACTGAGGTATTTTTAACGCTCTTAAAAAATCCGACGACTTCGGTCAGGTTTGAACCCGTGATCTAGGTCATAGAAGCTGATCATGCTACCAACTACGCCATTGAAGCCGGCTTCCAGATTCTTTCCTGACCATTACTGGTGGTGTTTTGGTAGAAATGTGTTGAGGGAGTGATACGTCATTCAGCGTTACCAATTCTTTTGACTAGCCGGGGAGTTTTAAATGGATTATTACAATGGGATGAATGAAAATCGGGTATTTAGTTCTTCACGGAACTACTTGTTGAAAATTATAACTGTTATCAGTGTATAAAATAATATCCACTAAAATTTGAAAATGTACTTAAATCTTCTCTTCATTTGTGTGGGCATATCTTTTATTTTGGCCCCACAAAGGTTGGCAGCAGTGCTTAGTCGTCACTATTTGTAGCCAAGGCAGGAATTATTGTCTTGGATGTACAGTACTGTTCCTGACCCGGTCGGAGACTGGAAGCAGGCTATGGATTTTTCCATGTACAGTACTGGACTTTCCGGCCATTGTCAAGGGAATTGTCTCATTACGACAACATACAAGTTACCCCCATGTGAGGCGTAAGAATAGATACATCTTACAGTCGCTTGAGGGGAGTTGTGGTTTCTACTATGAACAGGGCGCATTGTAATGTGAGTAGCAGGGTGATGAAGCTACTATAGATCCTTCGCTTCCAAAGCCTCTCGGCCAACTGACAGGTTCACTGCGTGAGCACTCGCTGCGCTGCCGTGGCGCTGCGTTCCAACTCGATTGCTATTGGTTGAAGCTCATGCGGGGTGGATACGCCGGTTACACTTGAACATGTCGCTGACAACTGGCTATGCTACTCATGGAGGTGTGTGTTTGTGATTTTGATGCTTACAACAAGATATTCCTTCGTAGGATATCGCATTAATATGGTAGGTATTTATTTATTAGTTATATTGCAGGATGTGATTTTAATATCTACCCATTATGATACCTAGTGTTTCTGTTTACAGATTTTGGGCTTTATTGTGATTACTTCGTTCGGTGTAGTATTCTCAATTCCAAATTATTTTACCTAGATGGCAAATTAGAATGAAGTAATGTATTGTGCGTGTCCCAACTGTATGAATGGCTTTACATAGCCTAACCTTACTTTATTGAAACAGATCTAGGCCTATATGCAGAATGGTTGTGAACTGGTTGCCTTATTGTGTTTCTTTTCTCTTCTCAGGTAATGAGGCACTTCAAGGAAGGTAGATTATATACTACATTTGTCCAATAGCCTATAGACAGGAGGTGCCCGATTCTGTTGTTGGAACAGTTGTCTACTAATCCTATTTCAGCAAAGGTAAGTTACCATCTTTATGAAACTTTGATCTATTAATTTTACACCAGTATGTGGATAGGCCCAGGTGCTATGTAGGTTTTGATTTGCAATACACTTAGTTCATGCCCTTCTGTCATAAATTCACATAGCCTTTTGGTTAGCAGTGAATGAAGGTAGAACGCGCGATAAAATTCTCTACAATACATGAATTAGCCAAAATACCTTATGAATAGAGATGTTAGAAAGTGTTGTTATTTTTTTGAAGATTTGTTGATTTAAAATTCAAAAGGTGGTGTTTTGTGTTTTTATTATTTTTTCGGGGGATGACATGTTAAAATTTGGAAAGCGATAAGGTTTGTACAATAAGTGCATTTAAAAATATAAACAATTAATAAAACAAAGTAAAAAACAAAACAGCAGGGTAAAACGTTAAACATGGCTATGGAAGAATGAGATAATACTTATATGGAAGTCACATTTTTATTTTACATTCACCATCTCGAAAGACATTTCAGTGAATACCTTTTTCAGTTTTATCCAAATACTGCGGTGAAATCACTGGAAGTAGATCATGGTTAAAGTCTCAGCATTTGCAGCTGTCAATTTTCGCCTCCTATCACTTACTATGAGACTGTATTTCGAAAATGTCCTTTCAGAATCCACATTTGAACAAGGATACCATACACACTTTAATGCAGCTGTTGCATAGTCTCGGTGAGCAGGCCTTAATCCCATGAGGATCTCTGGAACATTCACATTATCTTCATGACGCAGTTGGTTCTTGATTGCAGTCAGGTAAATGCTGTGAGCCTCTAAAAACTGTTGAGACTCCATCTTCGTAAGAAATGGGGCATTCTTCTTAAATTGGAGCAGTTCTGTGGGAGATACGTTCTTAGGTGCATGCCGAGGATCAAACAATGACCCGATGGCTTCTACAGTCTTCCTGGCTGGATCCGTGGTCCTTAAAGTCCTGACTTTCACTAGAGCTGACTGGGCAACACACGTAAGCTTGGACTTAACCTTTATCTGCATCTTTTGAGGAAGCTGTTCCAAGTTCTGGAGGATCGTATTATTGAACATTCCACCATCGCCTAATAGCTTGAGCTTTACCTCAAGGTCATCTAGCTTCCCAGCCAGTAAGTGAATTGTTGGGTACTTAGATTCCTCCAAGAAATTAAGCAAGTCCATAAGAGAGGCACCAACAACAGAAACATACAATGCTTGTAATTGTATAAATTGTATTGTTGAAGTCGATGCTTGTTGGAAAAATTTGACCCCAGAATTTGAATCTTCCAATGTTTTGAAAAATTCTACCAGATCTTCCACATGCATGGCCATATACATTGCAACCTTAAACCATGAATTCCATCTTGTACATACAGGCATTGGGAAAGCTAGAATTTCATTCTCTTTTTCTGTGTTTTCATATTTCTCCCTTAGAAATGCAACGTAATTGCTTTTTCTTTTTCTCGTATTTAAAAAGGCATTCTTTGTCTTTACTATAGACATGTTCAATTCATCCAGCTCGTTTTCAAATACGCAGCCGATAAGATTGACTTTATGAGCCCAGCACTGGACATGACTTAATTCTTCAATCAATCCTTGAAGAGTAGTTACAGATTTTGTCATGTAGCATGCTGAGTCCGTAACTACTGCCACTACACGCTCCCGTTCAATTTCATAGGAATTCAAGGTGTCTAATATCGCATTGGAGCAATTTACGCTATTGGCAGATTCTAGAACAACAGAGGCAGCCGGATGGGTGTTCATTTCAGTTGATGGTACTGATGGACGAAAAAGAATGTTGAAAACACACCTACCATTCTTGTCAGTTGTTTCGTCACATAGCAGAAACACGTCTTTGTTTTTTATATCTTCCCTAATTTCTTCCCTCCTTCTTTCGCCAATCATGGGGCTGTATTTCTGACGAATCTGATTTGCTGATGGTAAATCTCCACTTCCGCGAACGTACTTATTAAACCAAGTACGGATAGCAGGTTTGTCTAGTTTCTCTACTGGTATATTAGCTTTCACAAACGCAGTAGTAGTGTCCAAAATAAACTCTTCTTCCATATCCTTCACACGACTAGCATTTGATAATGTTTCTTTCAAGGTGGCCACTCTAGGAACACTAACTTCAAGACGCGAATTTTCTCGGCGTTTTGAATGCTTCTCCGATTTGCAATGTTTGTCTAATGCATCTTTCCTGCGATAATCTAACCGACAATCACAATATTTGCACATAAGAATGCCACAAGAAATTATAAATCCTTCATTCTTATATTCTTTAAGTCTGTCTGTGGCAGAAACAGCTACCTTCGGCATTTTTAAACTCAACTGAGCGATGCCCAGTAACAAACACTGTTATCACACGGTTGACTGTAGTCACACGCCAGTATAAATTCGTAACCACACGCAAAATTTATTTCTGAATTCGTGTCATAATATTTAAATTACGTCGCGTCTCATCTTCCTGTACTGCTAAGTTCGGAACTAATACGACGAACACGTGGTCGCCAACTGATTCACGCAAATAACACACTAGCTTCGATGATAACGCACAATTTGCGCACTTTTTATTAAATTATATAGAATTCTCTACTATAATTTACACTCGCTACCGAAGTAACAGGAGGCAAAAGTAGTTTACATTATGAACAACTATCACATAACCTTTTGGAGGTAGTCGGCCAAACTATTCACGCCGTGATATAACAGCTGTTTACCACAGCGCTAAAATCCAACGAGTAACGAGAATATCGACAGTATATCGTAATATGACGTATATCGTAGTATTACCCCTCGCGAAACTATACAATCGATCATTCTCTCGAATTGAACACCAACCAAATTCGATTATCGGCTTGTGGACAAAAATGTTCGGATTGGTGTGGGGAAAAAATATGAAAATTTGTTTTTATTTCGCAGATTGCGGTATTTGTGGTGTTATTCACAAAATTCGCGTTATTTAGTGATTTAATTTCACTCCTGGGCGGCACGAAACATGTAAATACGTGAAAATAAAACATCCTAACCTCTAAATATGTCTTTTCGTTTTATCGCGAATTAACAAAAACTAACACCTCTACTTATGAAACGTTGGGAAATAAATCAGGGAGCGATGTTTTACTAGATGTTCCCTCCTCCGATACCTGTGACCCGCCCAGCCATCCCAAATAGGTACACGACTTATATAGCGAAAATTACAGCTCTCAGCGCCATTATTCTCATCGATCGTTATCAAAACAGTACCATGACAGTACTGCCACTTCGCGCTTACGGTACTATGAAAAACAAAGAAGCGCCCAATTCAGTCGCTAGTGCGCACCACTCAATTCATAGTTAGTGCGCCCAAATGAATTGTTTATTGATCATGGATTGTGGAAATTGCCTCCCTAAGGCCGCACCTGCCCCCGACCTTCTAACCTTCGTTTTGTCCAATCCAATGGTTTTTGACAATGGTTACAGCCTAACGTGCCCAGATCAATGGTTTTGAGTCAACCGTGCCCCGCCAGCTGCATACGGTTAGATGTGCGAGAAAGTCAGTCGAGGAACTGGAGTGTGCCCTACTTATTTTGACACGTATACTTATCTGTGAATGGCACACAGTAAACCTAACGGGAATCATGACACTATTGCAGGGAGATAATCAAAATATAGGCCTACAGGTATATTATATTGCAGTCTTTGCTTCATTTAGATTGTTTAGACATAGTGGACATCAGCCTCGTATACTGCTTGATTGTGTGTAATCTGCCTGATAATATGTGTAATGATGATGAGATAAAGACTAGGTTGAAAATGAAATGCTAGATGAAGCTGTTCATATGTGCAAACTCTGATGGTGGGGTCATGCAATGAGAATGGGGGAGGAGAGATTACCTAACAGGTTAATGACCTCGGAGGTAGAGGGTACGAGAAGCAGAGGCTATGGTTAGTTAGTTTCAGTGTTTAACGATTTGAAGTGAGAGGTGTAGAAGCAGGGGTTGTTTTCAAACACAGGCTTTCAGACTAGACTGGACTATAAAAGGCTACATGTATATAGCCTATATAACATTACAGTGAATATAATGACTGCCTATTGTTAAGGATAAGTGCGCACAATGTGCATTACATTAATTATTTACAAAATTCTGTAAGCGATGACAACCTTTCAGTACACACGAGAGCGTGGTAGTTGTGACTTTTGACACAATTTACAAATGCACTCTGGTCTGAGCACATGGAACACCTCAGTCTCACAAATTCTGTGGTGAAAACCGTGCACCGCTAATCGGGTCACTGTTTGTCTCAACTCTCAACTCCATTCTGTTGACGTCATGGCCGTCGTGGAGTAGAAACCAATTGGGATCTCCTTCTTTTTTGCAAGTAGTTCTTGTAGCAAATCGTTGTATTGTCTTGTGGATGGTAGTTGGTGAACCAGTCAGAGTTCTTCGATAAAGAAAAGTTCCCCCGCTAGTTCATATGCCAGTCTCGATGGGGTGTATTTTGACAAACAAAGCAGTCTTTTTAAGAATAAGCTTTCACTTTCTCTAAGTCTTTCAGGTTATTTTTGCTTAAATCAACCCATATTATATCCAATCCATACATTTCAATTGGTGTAACTTTTGCTTTTAAGAGTCTCGGTGCCGATTGCAAAGACATATCCCTGAGATGATTATTGTCGTTCATTGATCTGACAGCACAGATCATTTTATCTTTGATGTGACGTGTAAATAATTTCCCTTGTACTTGCAAAGTAGTTCCTAGATCGGTTCCCCTTAAGACAATCACAAATTTAAATTCAAAGCTTGTTGCATCAAGAAATGCTTCAATCGGTTTACTGATTGGTAGGCTATTTGTGTAACAAATGAATTAATGCACAAATTTATATTGTTCATTTGAGGTTTTTTCTTGTTTTTCTTTCTTCTATTGAGGGTTTTAGATGGGCTATGTCACAGTAAGAGGGGGGGGGGCATACACATAGATCTTTCTGCTTACTGTGCTTGGGGTAAATTGTGAACTTCCGAGATGGTGGATTTGTTCTGATGTAAGTTACTGGCTAGTGGCATTCTCCACTTCAAATAACATTTAATATTAGTTCCTGTTTATATATTTATTCTAAGTGCACTTCTGTGCATTCATTAAAGCAGCATTATCCTAATATCGAGGCTACAGTGGCATTCACCCAGGTGGTGAGGCCTGTTACACACATCCAGGCCTATTAGGAAAGTAATAATATTGTATTATTAGTATTAATAACAATGGAATTAAAGTGATCGGGTAACTTAGTTTATCCACACTGCACTTGTCCCCTCCTTCCATGAGCAGCAAAAGTTCTATATGTGCAAGCTTAACATTGTAACCCAGAGAGTAGCTGTTTACTGTCCTTGTCACAAGTTGTTGCTTCAACATCTTTATTATGAGATGTATGTTTAACAACTATTTATATTCACAATGTAATTTGTTGTAAGGAATTCACCTTCTGTGGTCTCGGGGTATGGACGTGCCGTGCGAGCCATAGAGTAGCAGCGCTGCACATTCATTTGGCTACACCTGTTCATATTGCTACTTCATATTCAGAGGTCCTGGCTCTGCCAAGACGTTTAATTTTAGTCTGAGGATTAAAACGGGATACACTCAGCCTCGTGAGGCAGAGCTGAGGAGAGATGTGTTCAAAGTCTCATCTCAACCATCCTAGAAAAGGTTTTCTGTGGTTTTCCTCTTATACCCCAGGCAAATGTTAGGATATTTCCTAAATTAAGGTCACAGCTGCCTCCTACCAAATTCTAGTCTCCATTACAAATACACACACACCTACAGCCATTACAATGCCATGGGTAATCAGACATATCCCATATACACTTTCCAAGTACCATAAAGCCACATGACCACGATGTCGCAAAGCCCCTACAACATTATTAGGATTTTAATTGTATTTTTCTCTTACAGATTTGCAATATGCGTGGCTCTACCGTGTGATGACAATTATCTACTGGGACACTGACCTGATGAAATTAAATATTGCTCTTTTCATGAAAATGTTCTGTGGATTTTATATCTGTAAAAACTATGAAAGAAGAATATATGTACATATGAACATACTTATTTTTGTCCTCATTTCTTCCTTCCTTCAGAATTCTGTTTCCTTCCTGAATCGTATTTCATTCAACAGCGGTTAATAAGTTCATATTTTATAGGGTATGCTTGGTTTGTATTAGTTTATTACATTCTTCTTAGTTTACTGTGCTCCCACGACACTGGTGGCAGCTAAACCTCTCTTTTACCTGTCTGATATTATAACTTATAGTACTGTGTAACGGATGATTGACTTTCTAGTGGTAAAAGGCCTTGAGTTCAAAGGCCGTCCCCAGCTGAGACTTATGGAAGGAAATCCCGAAGACACCAGTTCATCTCGCATGACATCCTCTGCAAAAGTAACCTTTAAGCACTGCCGTTAGAAAATTATAAACTATAAAATAAATGTTAATGATAGAGAAACTATCATGAATAAAACATATAATACTAGAAAAATTAAGAGGGGAGGAGTGCTACGCAACTGCCAAGGAACAGGTTTCAAATAATAATAATAAAGGATATCCTGCTTCCTATCTTTCCCCCTGACCCTGTATCCCTCTCTTTGTGACTACATGTAGTAATATGATTTATGTCAATGAAATTTATTTATTTATTTAACTTACTGTTCCTATTGTTCTGTTTTAAGCAATATCATATATCAAAACTATAGATTTCAGGCTGGTATTTTCTACTATAGTACTAGTAATGATCCGTTATTATGAGCCTTTGGTTTGATATCTGCTCTTAAATAAAATAGAACAAAACGAACAGGAATAAATAAATGACACCGACAGAAATCATATTACTACATGTAGCTACAAAGGGAGAGGTACCAGTACGCGATTAAATAAAATTCAAATCACCCGCGCTTAAATTTTAGTACGCTGCGTCACTGCTACCGCCAAGTAGCAGGCTTGGCTGGTTGACGTAATCCTGATGGTTGTGATCGCAATCAAATTTTAAGCCTGGGTAACCGTTCTCTCCTATATTCTCTGGTGAGTATAGTCCATATTCTTTGAGTAGGGTAGGCTTACTTTCTCAATGTCTGTATGCAACTTGTGCCGATTTCTAAATACTCTTCTATTTATTTGAAATAACTTACACACAGTGCAATTCTGCCGCATGGTTAGCGTCAGCTATGGTCACTTCTGTCAGTCAGAATCACCTCGCTTACCCCAACATGGTATGTTCCAGATTCGTCTGTACAGTACGTAGGCTACTTGGGATGGTCATAGCTACATTTCATTGCTGGGACCAATCATTACCTCATTTAGCCATTCAGTCTCAATAACTGATATAACATTCATTGGATATTACTCACTTATAAAGTCATGCGTAATAGCCTAAGTTTCCCGTTATTGCCAACTATAGTATAATTATTATATCTCACTGTGCACCTCGAGGGTTACATTCGCATTGCAATACTACTTTTGAGTTGGCGTACGCGTCCGGTGTCTTGTGTCCTAGTTCTGAACATTATGGAGCCACAACCATTCATCAAAAGTGATGCAGAAGGGTTTTCTCAAACTGATGAATTTACTAACGTTATAGGTTATATTTTATTTCCCCAAACAGTTTTTGTGCCATTGAATTATTGTTGATATGTGTGACATGCAAGGTTATGTTACACGTTACTTAGTGCTATTGGGTGATGCTTGTATGATACTTCGCAGGAGTAAAAAGGGCAGTTACCCACTGATAACCTGCTGGATGAGGTTATGTTACACGTTACTTAGTGCTATTGGGTGATGCTTGTATGGTACTTCGCAGGAGTCAAAAGGGCAATTACCCACTGATAACCTGCTGGATGCGGTTATGTTACACGTTACTTAGTAGTGCTATTGGGTGATGCTTGTATGATACTTCGCAGAGTCAAAAGGGCAGTTACCCACTGATAGCCTGCTGGATGAGGTTATGTTACATGTTACTTAGTGCTATTGGGTGATGCCTGTATGATACTTCGCCGAGTCAAAAGGGCAGTTACCCACTGATAACCTACTGGATGAGGTTATGTTACATGTTACTAGTAGTGCTATTGGGTGATGCTTGTATGATACTTCGCAGAGTCAAAAGGGCAGTTACCCACTGATAACCTGCTGGATGAGGTTATGTTACACGTTACTTAGTGCTATTGGGTGATGCTTGTATGATACTTCGCAGGAGTCAAAAGGGCAGTTAACCACTGATAACCTGCTGGATGCGGTTATGTTACATGTTACATAGTAGTGCTATTGGGTGATGCCTGTATGATACTTCTCAGGAGTCAAAAGGGCAGTTACCCACTGATAACCGGGTGGATGAGGTTATGTTATACGTTACTTAGTGCTATTGGGTGATGCTTGTATGATACTTCGCAGGAGTCAAAAGGGCAGTTACCCACTGATAAGCTGCTGGATGAGGTTATGTTACACGTTAATTAGTAGTGCTATTGGGTGATGCTTGTATGATACTTCGCAGAGTCAAAAGGCCAGTTACCCACTGAAAACCTGCTGGATGAGGTTATGTTACACGTTACTTAGTGCTATTGGGTGATGCTTGTATGATACTTCGCAGGAGTCTAAAGGGCAGTTACCCACTGATAACCTGCTGGATGAGGTTATGTTACATGTTACTTAGTAATGCTATTGGGTGATGCTTGTATGATACTTCGCAGGAGTCAAAAGGGCAATTACCCACTGATAACCTGCTGGATGAGGTTATGTTAGAAGTTATTTAGTGCTATTGGGTGATGCTTGTATGGTACTTCGCAGAAGTCAAAAGGGCAGTTACCCACTGATAACCTGCTGGATGAGGTTATGTTACACGTTACTTAGTGCTATTGGGTGATGCTTGTATGATACTTCGCAGGAGTCAAAAGGGCAGTTACTCATTGATAACCTGCTGGATGAGGTTATGTTACATGTTACTTAGTGCTATTGGGTGATGCTTGTATGATACTTCGCAGAAGTCAAAAGGGCAATTACCCACTGATAACCTGCTGGATGAGGTTATGTTACACGTTACTTAGTGCTATTGGGTGATGCTTGTATGATACTTCGCAGAGTCAAAAGAGCAGTTACCCACTGATAACCTGCTGGATGTGGTTATGTTACATAGTAGTGCTATTGGGTGATGCTTGTATGATACTTCGCAGGAGTCAAAAGGGCAGTTACCCACTGATAACCTGCTGGATGAGGTTATGTTACACGTTACTTAGTAGTGCTATTGGGTAATGCTTGTATGATACTTCGCAGAGTCAAAAGGGCAGTTACCCACTGATAACCTGCTGGATGAGGTTATGTTACATAGTAGTGCTATTGGGTGATGCTTGTATGATACTTCGCAGGAGTCAAAAGGGCAGTTACCTACTGATAACCTGCTGGATGAGATTATGTTACACGTTACTTAGTGCTAATGGGTGATGCTTGTATGATACTTCGCAGGAATCAAAAGGGCAGTTACCCACTGATAACCAGCTGGATGCGGTTATGTTACATGTTACATAGTAGTGCTATTGGGTGATGCCTGTATGATACTTCTCAGGAGTCAAAAGGGCTATTACCCACTGATAACCTGCTGGATGAGGTTATGTTACACGTTACTTAGTGCTATTGGGTGATGCTTGTATGATACTTCGCAGGAGTCAAAAGGGCAGTTACCCACTTATAACCTGCTGGATGAGGTTATGTTACACGTTACTTAGTAGTGCTATTGGGTGATGCTTGTATGATACTTCGCAGAGTCAAAAGGGCAGTTACCCATTGATAACCTGCTGGACGAGGTTATGTTACATGTTACTTAGTGCTATTGGGTGATGCTTGTATGATACTTCGCAGGAGTCAAAAGGGCAGTTACCCACTGATAACCTGCTGGATGAGGTTATGTTACACGTTACTTAGTGCTATTGGGTGATGCTTGTATGATACTTCGCAGGAGTCAAAAGGGCAGTTATCCACTGATAACCTGCTGGATGAGGTTATGTTACACGTTTATATGTGCTACTGTGGTGAAATCTGTACAGAAGCTATTGGGCGAAGAGGCAACTGTGTCAATCAATCTTACCACAACAAGTTGTAGATTGAGATGTGTGTGCATATCAAAGTGATATAAAGTGCTTTATTCGAAACATAATAGCTATAATGTGCTTTATTCAAAACATAATACCTTCCCTGACCCGCCCTTGAGAGAAAAACATGGCCATTGGCTGCATTATTTAAATTATTATTTATTATATACACTGCGGGGGAAAACAATAGGTCACCCTTTTAGAGGTTATTAATTCACTCAAGATTTATTGTGGCAACAGTGCATATGGAGTACATGAAATTATTAAATACTAGCAGTAGTGCCCGGCTTCGCCCGGTGGATTTATTTGTTTTATGGATGATAATGAATACTACTACAGAACTGGAGCACTCAGGGATAAGAATCGGAAAGCACCAACGCTTATTGCAGCTGATAATCTCAGCATACTGCACCAACACCAACGCCCTTATACAGAGGCATCCTATTGTCATGATAACTGTTTTAAGGGGCCTAATTTTTTTTTGCACTAATTACTCCCTGTGACTGCAATTTATTAGCAGCTCGCAATTCTGCACCAGAACACTGGTAGGGACGACGTGATGCAGCCCGCATTTCCAGGCAACAATGACTTGGGTATTATTGAAGCTGTTCAGGAGCGCTTGTTCTTCAGACTTACTGAACAAAAATCAATATTTAAGGTTACCTGAGAGGTGTAGCCTAATTCTACATAGCCTAAACTATTCCTTTTTAATCTGGCTGTCATATACAAAAATACATTTTCGAATCCGACTGGTAGTTTCAGAGATTAGCGCGTTTAAACACACAAACATACTCTTCAGCTTTATTATATTAGTATAGATACAGATCAATAGGCCAAGCGGTTCAGAGATGCCAGGTATCGACCCACATTAGCACGAGGTGTAGCCTCCACGGGCGGCAATGCAGGCACTGACTCTTGCATCCAGTCGATCATACAGATGGTGAATACTGTCTTGGGATACGTTATTCCACGCCTGCTCGACCTGTTCACACAGTTCTGTAAGAGTTGTGGGTGGATGAGTCGCACGGGTCACTTGTCGGCCCATCATGTGCTCGATTGGCGACAAGTCCGGCGATCGTGCTGACCAAGGAAGTTGCTGCACGTCTTGCAGTGCTCGTTGAGTTGCACGAGCAGTGAATATTACAGATTAATTCTCCATACATGCCAGTGTTGCCAGCATGATTCTAAGCCTGCCGATAGGTCCAATTTCTAAATGCATGTAACGTCTATACTATCGATTGGATTTCAACCACATTTCTTATGTACTATGTGTACTATAACAGATATGACTGAGTATTCTAAAGAGCTACCAGGGCTGCCAACTATTAATAAGTACCCTTTCTATGTTTTAATCCTAATATCAATATATCAGAAAATATGCATTAGGTTGGAGTTACTTATATACATCAATGCTGCCAACACGATTCTAAGCCTCCTGATAGGTACAGTCTTTAAATGCATATAACTCCTATACTAACAAATGGACTTCAACCATATTTCGTATGCGCTTTGTGTACCGTAACAGTTATGACTATGCATATTCGTAAGAACCAGCAGGGCTGCCAACTTTAAAAATTCCTTGCTCAATTTGTTTAATCCTAATATCAATACCTCAGTGCGGCTTCGGTGGCGTAGTCGGTAGCATGCTGAACTGCTGTGCCCAAGATTGCCGAAGTCGTCGGAATTTTTAAGAGCGTTAAAAATCTTTCGGTATGCCTTCCTTCGGAGGGGAAGTAAAGCCGGCGGTACCATGTGATAGATTTATGGAATGTAAAAGATCCTTTCACCGGCTAAACTTGTGTGCAGCTAAATTGTTACGTTAGATTTCGTCGGAACGCTCTATCAAAGTTCCAACGTTCACCACTAGGTATCATTGATATCTGGTGGTGAAAGTCGGAGCTACTTGAAATTGAATGGAACTTGTAGCTCACCCTAAGGGTGTCCGCTGGAAGCAGCTACAGACTCAGGCGAGCCGAACATGTCCTCGGACACTCCCGGCACTAAAAGCCATACGATAAATAAATATATAAGAAAGTATGCAAGCCATCAGCTCTAAACTTGGCACACGTATAGTACCTGACATTCTAGATTAATTTGGAGTAATTAATATACCTCAGTGCTGCCAACATGATTCTAAGCTTTCTGATAGTTTCAATGTTTAATTACATGAAACTTCTAAACTAATAAATGGATTTTATCCAAAATTGGCATTATAATAGATCGTAATATTTCAGATTACTTAGCATCATATACATGACATTGTTCCCTACATGATTTTATGCGCACTGACAAAACCAATATCAAACAGCATGTATCCATTAAACTTCAACCAAATTTTGTATGTGCATTCTATACCGTAAGAGATGGAACTAAGAATATATTCATAGTCACCAGGGCGGCTAACTTTAGTAAGTTACTGTATTACGCTATACTCTTTCAGGTGTATTTCAAACTGCAGTACTTAGAAATGTTGGTATTACCAACTTGATTTCGTCATTATTCTAGATAGGTCTACATAGATTGGCATGAATCTTAAATTTTAAGAAAGGTAGGCTCTTTAGTTCGTCACGGAACTACTTGTTGTTTTCGATAAAGTCACCAAATGCATTTATGGTTCAATTGTGGCCAGGAACAAGTCATTAGTGCACTTAGTGAGTTTTTGTTTGGCAGACATCAAGGTAGTTGTGACTTCGCTCATGAAGTGCATAGTTGTGTAGGCTATATGAGTAGGTCACAAAGGCTTGTGGCCTTGGCCCTCTGTGGAATTAGTGAACCAAAGGTAAGAAATCACTATTATTTGTCTGATTGTTGCGCTTCAATATAAGTTAAGTGTAACTCTGGGCGTGGTGGCGCAGTGGTTAAGCTATTGGCCTCTCACCACGGTGGACCGGGTTCAATTTCCGGTCAATGCATGTGAGTTTTTCAAGTGGAATGCCATATCCTGTGGTTCCGATTGTAGGAAAAAAGGAGGTCCAGTGGCTCATGTTCGCGAGATTGATTGGTTCTTAAGTTTAGGGGCTGTGACAACGCGGTCATGTAGCCCCGTGTACTTTGGATGTGTGTAGAATCTGTCTGATAACCGGTGTTAATTGTGATGACTGTATTAGTGTGTGTTATCTGTTTTTTAATTTAAGTGCATACTGCAACTTAGAATTTTTCAAATAGTTCCTACTTTTGCCGCCAAGCGCCACCATCAACGACTACTAGGCCAAGTTCAGAACTTAGCTACTAGACGCCATCGCAGTCGGCTCTTGGCAACGAAAGTAGAAACCTAAGAGCATTGTTTACATTTTTAACCTATCCAATTTAGCTTCACACAGGAGTAATTAGTGGAAGGTTCTTTAACATGCCATAAATCTATGACATGGGACCACCGGCTTTACTTCCCCTCCGAAGGAAGGCATACTGAGGGATTTTTAACGCTCTAAAAAATTGATAATGCTGAATGATGATGATTCGTTTAGGAGCTTAGGTAAATCGTGGTCATGTAACCCCGTGTTTTTGGGTGTGTGGTATTTGTGTGATAACCTGTGTTATTGTGATGCCTGTATTAGTGTGTGAATTACAAATACCGTACAAGGAAGAATGACTGGAAGGAGATATTCAAGAAAGCTCGATCGAAGCCATCTTGTGGTTATGGAAACAATTGAAATAAATTAGATGCCAGTGGATTAACATTCGTATAAGGATTTACTGTACCAAGTTTCACTGCACTCGGATGGTTAATGGGCATAAAAGCTCAGCATGCTACCGACTACGCCACCGAAGCCGCTTCTTGCACAGAATCGGGGCACACATTGATGGAGCGAGGAAAAGATAAGACGAGATCCTTATGTACTCGAAGAACTGAGGTAGCTTACTGCGACTTCTACAATTTACAAGCTCTTAAGTTATTTTATGATTCGTAATAGAAACATCGATGAAAATCACACAGTCAGGTGGCTTGCAATAAAATGTCTCTAATATGAAAAATAACACCCTGGTGTGATATTCTACAGCAGGGGTTCCCAACCTGGGGAGCGTAGGACTTGGGGGCCGTGAAGAACTATACAGCCTATTTTCATATAGCCTACTTATGTTAATTGACTCTATCTATATACAAAATGACAGTATGATTGCTGTAATAGATTCGTAGATATTGAGAACCGACTAAATATTTCGGATGGTCGCCACGTTGGATTTTATATATGTAGGTCCTATAGTTATGTACTGTTTCATGAAGATTATTGTGTACGTGTAGCATTCAAACTTCAATCGCATGATTAGGACCCAAGAAGTAACAAGGATTAAAACTGACGCTCGGAAAAAGTGTGTTGAGATTTTCTTTCTGCAATCTGTGTGTTTTCACATATCAAGAAATGAAGTGTTACTAATGTTAATTTCGTCTGTATGTCAGGTGGAGGATGGCTTGGAGCCACGTCCTAGTGCCGAGCTGGGGCTGGATGATATCGAGGCGGCCAATGAGGGGCATCGCAGTGCCGAGCGGTTGCTCGAGGACGAAAAGATAGCACGCTTGGAAGCCGAGGCGGAGCTTCACAGGCTTGTATTTCTGCTGGAGGGTCCTGAGTCAGACAGGGCGCTGCAGATGGTCCAGTCCATAAGGCGAAAGACCCTGGAGATGTACCGATGGATCATGAAGCAGCTGGAAGAGAGGTACCGTATTCTTGATGTTGTCTTGTCAGGACTCCTTGGGGCCGAGTTGTCGCAGGAAGAGCTGGAGGAGGTAGGTTGTGTGCTAGGTTACTAAGGTTGGGCCAAGTCGGGAATTGGCTGGCGGCTGTGACGTAGCTACTATGCCAAGCAGTGCTTGGGAGGTAGCGGGTGAAGGGAGGTTATTTTAATTATTTATATATCACATGGCAATCATACAGCACAAGGAAATTCATATACAATGTCACTAGTTGCCAGACGTTGCGTTTTACCCGGAACAATTCCGTTTTTTCTTGTTTTGTTCCGCGTTCCTTTTTCATCATTAACGGAACGCCAAATATTCCGGTTTCTTTTGGTTAATTTGATAATACAGTATATTCAATTTCGCACCAATTCTCAAATGTCCCGCTTCAGAATTGATTGTAATATCTAGCTTGATTTCTGGTGATACAGGCGCAAGTTTGAAAGAGAAAGTGATTTCTATGTCTGTGTCAGATAGATGGGTAGGCTACATGTTATAGATTTATTAGGGACAACACAATTAAGTTAAGGAATATATTAGTTCTTGTGAAGTCAATACTCAGCATTTTCCCCTCCATCGCTTTTACGGGGAGAGTTTTTTATGTCATGAATATCAAATGGAGAGATGATAGAAACAGAAGCTCCATTAGTTTGATAAAACAAGAATTGCTCACATATTACAATTGTGACGAATATTGTAGTGAATTTTATGAGAAGGTATGGTACTTACAAATAAAAATCTTTGCAAAGGGTCGTTCAAATGAAAAGCATTAATTTGTAAGTTGCTGATGTCATAGGCCTATATGATATGTCAGCAATATCTAGTTTTAATCTTGTGTATTTGATTATGTAATGTTTATTTAATAGGTGTGTGTATTATTTATTACAACATTTAACAACCTCGATAAAAAAAAAAAAAAAAAACCATTTGTTCCGTTTTTCCATTCTTGAAATCTGACAACCCTAGTAACGTACATGGCAACACCAACACATTTTTCAATTCATTTCCGTGAAATTTTTGAAAAATTGTTTCAAATTTTTTCACCTCATCAAACCACTCTTCACTTGGCTGAATTAAACCGCCTTTTGAAAGAACCTGTATCCAGTTCATTGTCGACAGCACATTCTGACAGATTGAGAGCGGCTTAGATTGAAAGCCTAATTGGCAATGCTTCTTACACTTGAAAGCCACGTATCCAGCTACATACCTAAGGCCTTCAAAAGGCAAGTCCACATGTGACGGATAGTCTTGGATTTCCTCTCGAAAGGTGAGATTTTCAATGCATAAATCTCGAATTGATTCATCTTCTGCTAGAACAGAGTTACGTTCCATTTCCTCGGACATTCCTTCTAGAAGGTGGTGTGTAAGGAAGCACTCATCATTATCGTCTAGTTTCTTAACATAACTTGCAATTGAAACAGGAATATTTCCCGCATTCACACTTATTAATAACAGACGAATTCTGTTCTTAACCTCTACTGGTAATGGGTGGTCATAGAAATGTCCAAGCCCATGTAATTGAGAAAATACATTTTCCACACAGTCCTGATTCAGCTTCGCTGTCAAGATGAAGCGAAATCGCTGTCTAAGCAAATAATTATAAAGTCCTTTCAGAGATCTTACACCCATGAGAAAGCCTTTCTGAAATGGCAGCATTGTCTTTTTGCCCACCACCCGCATATTTTCACAGAGGATCTCAAATATATCCAAAACCCGAAGCTGTTGCTCCAAACACACTCCAAAAGCTGCTTTTACTCCAGAATTATCAGGTGCGCGAGAGTAAAAAATGTCCAGAGAATCGTTCACTATTTCGAGGAAATCATGGGCCTCATTCATGTCTTGAGAAACAAAACTCAGTGCCCTAGCAGTAGTCCTTGAGAAAAGTTCTGCAGCTAAGCTTACTCGCTGCCTACCACGACCTCGGCAAGTTACATGCAGTTGCGTTAACTTAGGTGCAATTTTGAGTTCATTTGAATCTGCCTGAATTATTTGTTCAATGATATTCTTCTGAATTACTTTACCACTCGGCAAGATAATTCCACTGTCCAGGAAGTGATTGCGCAATAATTTCAGAAGATGTGGGAAATCCGCAAATACTCATATGTGTCTATCACAATCCAAAGGGTGACTGAAATAAGTCTTGGTGTGAGAAATACCTAACTCCAACCAAAGAGTGAGATTTTTACCACCCATGTCAGACACAATAGCTACAACCTTAATACCTATCTTCTCTAGATTGATGATGATATCTTTAATAAGAACTGCTGACATGGACACATCAAAGTCATAATACACAGGCTGCTTTCATTTAGCACATAATGATCTTACCATTAGAACCTGTACATTTTTATGTGGGCCTAAAATTTCATACGTTCCTTGGTCATAACATATGCAGTTATCTACATTCATTTCATCAAATGAAATAGTGCATAATTTCTGCATGTCGGTGAAATTTTCAATCTGTAGTTCCATTAATTTCAACACATCATGTAAAATCCCCCTGTCACATTTAAAATTACTAGTCCATCTCCTCAAAGTGGACAGTCCCGGCAGAGGAAAATGTAATTTATTTCGCAAATAACAGCAACCCTTTCGAGAAACTGCTCTAAGTGCAATTGCCTTACAAATTGTGTCTGTATCCCAGTTGACTACTTAATTTGAGTGATTTTATTTGTGCAGGAGTGAAATGTTTACCGAGAACTTCCTGCAGCTGAGAGTCTACTTCTCCATGAAGTGATTTTTGTCTTAAACATGACTTCCTCTGTAAGGCTGTAAATTTCTTCCTTAAATTTTGTGCACATTTTCTCTTCGAATTCTGAAGAAAGATTACATGATTCCTTAAACGCACATTATCTGCTTTTAGTTCATGAATTTCTTTCTTTAGGAGTACTTTTCTTCACAGCACTGGAGCCCTTCTGTAGTCGTACTGGTATCTTCAGTAAGCTTCCTGCGCTTTTTAGGAGAAACGCTTTCTATGTGCTCTATTGCCCTTTTCCGTACGGTCCGTGATTTGTTTCTTTCGTCTCTGGGAGATGTGAGCACCTGTCAGTGTAATATTAGTCTATTATTTGATAAAGCGAACAGAAGTTAATCATAATCTGTTTGAAGGAGTTCATTCAGGTGGAATCAAATTCCCATCTTCCTAATTAGGTGAAAAACAAAAGCATGTGCATCTAAATGATGGCCGCTGTTTTCCATATTATATTGCAAGCCTAAAACTAGATGACATAATTGCATTGCACAAAGAAAATACCATCACTGGCATAGGATGTTACTGAGCCAACGAATTCCGTCATCCTTATTTCGGAATATTCCAGACAGTGGCGTAGTTGTGTGTGTGGGGTGGAGGTCAGTTAATGGGTGCAAACAAGATACCTCTCATTACTTTATTTTCAAAAAAATTATCTTTGTCGCAAAAATCCCTGGGGCACCTCTTAGGCAATTATAGGAGATTCTCTAGAAACGCACACACTCTGAACGTTTTACAGGTATAGGCATACACATTTGGTATTTAAACATTTCCGACTCAAGTAGGCTACTTTTAAAAATTAATAACCAGTAAAGTGAGATACGTTTTACCCTTGTATAACCTATTTAAAACACAATCATTGTTTCTAAACTAAAGAATACATCGAACATTTGCTAAGAAGCCTACAATCGAAAAAATTGGTCCTCATTTTTGTTTTGTTGTTGGTCGTGGTGATTGTTTTAAGAAGTGGAACGTCGAAGTCATCCCCCCCCCTATATTTTCTTGCTGTTGCCGAATTGGTCTATGAAACCAAAAGTCTAATTAAATAGAGAATTGTGGGTTCATATGACTGCTTATAGCCTAATGCACTTTGTTGTTGTTTTTGTTGGAAAGCAGGTATTAATTTATATGATTTCAACCTACAATCTGGGGCACCTATTATTTTGGACCGCCAAGTTACGTAGTGGCTAGCACTCTTGGCTCTCACCGCGGAGGCCCGGGTTCGATTCCTGGTTCTGCCAAGAAATGTAATTCTGCTCCGAGGACTGGAACGAGGTGTATTCAGCCTCGTGAGACAAAACTGAGAAGGGGCGGGTTCGATTCTTACCTCAACCATCCTGGAAGTGGTTTTCCGTGGTTTCCCACTTCTACTCCAGGCGAATGCCGGGAATGTTCCTAAATTAAGGCTACGGCCGTCTTTTTCCCATACCTCATCTAATTACAAATACACACACTAATGCAGTCATCACAATAATACAGGTTATCAGTCAAATTCCACACACACACCCAAATACATGGGACCACATGACCACGATGTCACAAAGCCCCTAACTGAATCAACAACAACAAACAACCTATTATTTTGCAACGCCACTGATTTCAGAATTCATAGACTAATATGTTTTTACTGGCTTGAGAAACAACGACCTACGCTAGACGCTCAGGTGTTGAAAAGATTTGCATGCTCATATTCATGTTTATTCTTACCTGTAAAAGTGGTCGACATCCATCATTCAAATTATCAGGGCTGTTCTGAATGTCCGAGTAGGGGTCTTGAACACTGGTGAAGGGAAGACGAAGAGAAAGCACAACATCCGTCTTGAGACGTCTTTTTTTCCTCAGTGGCAGGCCCAATAATTCATGCTCTAAATCACGATAGTAATCATCGCTCGTAAAATGGATGGAGCAGACTTTTGCATTCACTATATTCATTTTATCCCCTCGTTTACATTTTGCCAGCCAAGCTTTCACAAGAGTTGTTCGTCCAATAGTTCCGGCATGTAGCAATAGCACATTCCATTGTATGGTTTATTTCGCTTCAACTAGTGCACAGACGATTGTACACACTGAAGGGAAGTACAATATACCACCTATAAAACACTTAAATGAAACTAGGAATAAGACAAAGATCACACACAAGAAATAAAGCACTTGTTTCGCTACGGCTACTGACATTCGCTGTGGCTAGCTTGTATCTACCACACCACTTGCCATACTACCTACGTCACGGCTTCACGAGACCCAAGAGCGGCTAAGCAGAGGACCACCCACATTGGCACCCCCCTGGGTTGTGTGCCCCCATTTGTGTAAGAAGATTGTGTAAATTCTTGTATTTTGATTCAGGCACTAGGAAATTACGGTTATTGCATGTTGGTGACAGAACCTGGAAATCGGAGAATGTCGCAAAAGTGTGGAATAAATGAGGGAAATTTGAAGAAAATGAATACCGTAGATCTGAAATACAACAAATTTTGCGTCGAGCGAGTGAGAATTATTTTGCAGCCGCTAAATTAATATCGCGGAATATTGTGGCAACATCAGGGAAATTTGTCAGGCAAAGTCTGTCGCCCCCATGAATTGTGAACACTCGTGGAGTGATGTTTTAAAGACAAAATGGCATATTTATCATTAAACACAAGAAACAGGAGAGACGAAAGCAGTCTTGCAGCTACGGAAATAAATTGTAACGTATCAACCGCACGTTGGGCACCAATTGTAACGTATCAGTCCCACTTGGGCGACCAATTGTAATGTTTCCTCTACTACACGGGGTGCGTGGGGGTTAAACACCTGTTCGATATAGACAGTAGCAATAAACATTCACACCCACCTACACCGGTGACCGCATAAAATAAAAACACTGGATATCTGGTAAAAATAGGCATGTATTCTGATACCAGATATAAACATATACACTTGGCGGGATCCTCGTCGATACAGTCTTCCCAAGCATCCCTATCATATATACACATGCACACATATGACATGCATTGATGAACCCTTGGAAGAAGATGATGACTGGTACTTACAGATGCTGGTCTCAGATGTGAAGACTAACTCTACTGTTTCTGAGAATAATGCTCCCAGAGTATCAGTTCTAGTTACTTGTATCGCAGTTACTAATGGTTTCACACGTATGATTTTCTGTTACAACTTTTAATTACTGTGAATTACTGATTTTCAGAAACCAACGATTTATAATGCTTCGTGGATCTGACTGAATAATAGTGCTCTGAATCCGTTTGGTGGATTATCGCAACTAATTCACACCTGAATTGAACAATAATTGGCATATTTTACTTGTTTTCGTAGATTAACAAACTTCTCGTTATGGCCCTCGAATTTCAGTAAACAAAATTAAGTTATCAATACGTCAAGCTTTTCGAGACAGGAAGTCTTGGCGACTTATCTGAAACTAGGCGAATTATTCCCGTGAGAATAATTCAACTTGCAACTCCGTTATTGAAACTCTGAACACAATATCGTGAGCATCTGAATTACTTTCCTTCCTTCTCCACTTAAAAATCCGAACACCTAACTACTGACTTTATGTCGATCCCTGATCGAACAAACAACCACTCCCTAACACGGAGCCACAAAATGTATCAATTACTCCACCCGGAGTCTATCGTAAGAACCTACTCCTATAATAATAATAACTTCATCTTGGAATAAGTCTTCCTTACGGCCACTTCCTCTGACGAGGTTGTGATGTTTGGTTTAGGTGCAGGGGCAGATGACCTCGTAGTTCCGCCCCTTAAAACAACAATAACTAACTAACTAACTTGTTTTATGTGCGCAAGATGTACACCGGGGAGGTGTCTAAGAACCTGGTGGCGCAGCGGAAGCAGCCCCGCAACGTGGCGGCGCTCGAGGTCCAGGAGGATCTGGAGAAGCAGGCCCGCAGTGTGGGGGATCTGAATATCTATCGCCGCCCTCTCAATGAGGTGCAGCAGGAGCTCGACCGCCACTTGGCGAAGATGATGAGCCTGCTCTTCAGTCTCGAGATAGAGCTGTCTTCTCCTTTCAAAGTAAGTAAAGCAATGCTCGTCAAATGACATTAATGGGTTAACACAAAATTGCTCTAACTACATTTGAAAACATGCTAATCAATATTTAAGATCTAACTGTGGTATCGAGACTGGCTGAAAATTGTACTTCTTTTTAATTATTTTATTCTATCCTCCGTGCCTCGTACAGCAAGAAGTTTTGTTCACATGATCCACGAGGAAGGTTGTTTTATTCTATCATTTAAATGTCTATTTTACTGTTCAAAAACACGAATGGATACAATTCTGATAACATTTTAACAGTTCAGTATGTACTGTGATGTTCCAGCCATATAAATTGAGCATGATAGCCAGAGGAGTTATTCAGTTTACCAAGGGCGCGGGAGCACGTGATTCTGTTTCAACCAACAATTCAGTCTCTGAAGGAGGCCGTGCTGTTTCAACGAGTATTAGTCAGTCTACCATAGGTGCCAGGGGGCACGGTACTGTTTCGCAGTATTATTCAGTCTTCGAACGCTACTCTGAAGGAGAGTACGCTAGTTCAACAATATCGAGTTATTCAAATCATCGGTACAAGTGTAAATCGAACTTACATTAAGTTGGACCCGAGAAGGGCTCAAAGAACATCACATCTCAGTTTTACGACGAACCTCTGAGAGGTTGTATTGGTCGTCATACTCCAGTCCGCGTTAAGGCGCGACGCGCTAAGAAATATCAGTCAGACAGTATACCGTGACCACCGAGACGGAACATGTGGGTCATCAGTTACTCAACTTTTAATATACAGAAATCCGCGGAAGTACAACATAGTTCATCGAAATGTCATTTAGTAAAAGGTGTAGTGCCGAAACGTGTCACACCGAGAAATTGCGGAGTATAATTCAGTTCTTCGAAGTGTCAAGAAGGCAGAGTGCCGTCCCTAAAGAATAAAAAGTATAAGTTAATACATCACGAACTTTGGGGAAGCCATGCTAAATAATATCAAACTGAACAATTTTTAAGCACAAATTTATTTAGTTAGCCCACAAACGATAGCCAGTCGAGAGCCAAAAGGGGAGCTGCATAGTGTTAGCCGACGAGTGGAAAGGAATAGTCACGAGTTCGAGAATTCAACAGGTCGTTACGGAAGGGACGAAAAAATTAACGTGACCACAAAAGAAAAACAAAGAACAGTATTTAGAGAATCGTAAAAACATTAAAGAATTCTTGGTTCAGAGGAGCCCGAGTTCGATTCAGTTATCACAAAGTTAGGGATGCACGTAAAAATCCAGTGGCAATCCTTCTAACAGAAAACATAGTTACGAACAAGTTATCGCCAGGTCAGATCAAACCATAAGTCGAATAATAGACTTAGTTAGTGCGGGGTTCGAGAGACTTATTCAGAGATCCGGAGTAGGAGAAACAGGGTGTCTACCGGTAACGAAAGTAACGAAAAAGTAACGAATTTTACAAATGGGTAACGAAAGTAACGAAAAAGTAACGAATTTTACAAACGGGTAACGAAAATTTTCTGAAGGCGGGTTGAATCATTTAAACTCGCGCCGCTAGGCTCAGAGATTGCGAGTTTCACGCAAGCGGCGCCGTGCCCATTGCATAGTACTCCGTGCCCGACCTCAAGGAAATACATACCGAGGATACCTTGAGCGGTATACATCGGTTCAACGTATATTTTCGGCATCAAGAATTAGTCTTAAGTTTCGTGTGAAATATTTTTCTGTGTTACTGTATTAGGAAACCTGACTTTTCGCGAGACGTTTATTCGCGAATACTTCCGAAATTAAAAAGAAATCTCTCATTTCTGGATTTGGAAACTGTCAAATTGAAGTCCAGGAATAACGCGAAACAATTTAATGTCGCAATCTTGCAAAATGTTACCGTTTCGAAGAAACTACGAAAAATCTTCGAAATACATATAACTTATTTAAAAAATATGTCAAGTAAATTTGCGACATTCAGTATGGTTAATTCGAAATTCCGTTATAAGTCGATTTTTCCTTCGAACTTTCGTTCCATCGGATATATAATCTATCCGATTATTTCGATAACTTGTTGATAATTCGTGGTTCTCAATCGAAATAAAACTTGCCCTCTTGTCGTATTATTCGTGCAATCCTCTCAGAACAATTCGTAATATTCGATACCGTACCTACTTCGAACATTCATCCTCCAAAATCGCATCCTCAAGACGGCCGGCTGACCGCACGACTTGCCTGCGGGAATCTCGTCAAACGGACCGAGATCGACGTCAGTTGCGTAAAATCATAAAACCCGTCCCCTATCGTGAACTTGTGACCACGAGGACTGCGAGAATCCTGTCGAAGGTGATTGGGCACCCATCACGAAACCTACTTTCCACTTTTCCCATGACCGTATACTTAAAAGCGTGCGGGGAGCGGGAAGTACATCAACCCACTTAAAAATGGCAGCCTACGTAGCATCGAAATACTAAATCCTCCTCGTGATCCACCCTGAACTCATGAACTCCCAACTACAGCATAGGGACAAAGGGAATCACGGCGCCGACCGAACAACATGTTCATAACTACGCGTGAATTTTAACCATGCCCAACCTTGAGCTTGCCTTCGCCATTCTATCAGGACAGATAGACAGGCAGACAATCGTTGAACGGCCGGGTGCGGCGACGATTGCATAATGTCTCGAGGACAACGTAAAACGGCCGAGAGGGGCAGCGATTGCGATACATCGCGATATTTCTCCGCATTCAATGACGAGGACAGCTGTATTCTTGTCAAACGGACAGCAAGTGGCGCCGATTGCGTAATAATGCTATATTTTCTTGTGTCCAAACTCAAGGACAATGGAAATCTCGTCAAATGACTAAAAGTGACACTGATTATCTAAATCGCGATTTTTCTCCATGTTCTATCGTGAAAACTACGGGAAGCTCACCAAACAACTGAGACCAGCGCCGATCGTGTAACATCTCGATATTTCTCCGCATTTGACTGCGAAGACAGAATACCGTGACGATCGTGTAACATCGCATACATTTCTTCGCGATCTACCGCGGGGACGAAGGAAATCTCGCCAAATGGTCAAGAGCTGAGCAACCTCTTGGTATCGTAATAATAACAACATATTGTGGACAAGACGACATATTAGCTGAAACGACTCATTGGATATTAAATATCTAGTATATATTTATTATTTTTAAAATTTTTATAACATCATGTGAATTTCATTTGAAGCGGCTTCGGTGGTGTAGTTGGTAGCATGCTGAACTGCTGTGCCCAATATAGCGGGTTCAAAACCGGCCGAAGTCTTCTAATTTTTTAAAATCGTTAAAAATCCTTCAGTATGCCTTCCTTCGGAGGGGAAGTAAAGCCGGCGGTCCCATGTCATGGATTTATGGCATGTAAAGGATTCTGCCACAGACAAAACTTGTGTGAAGCTAAATTGTTAGGTTATATTTCGTCGGAACGCTCTGTCAAAGTTCCAACGTTCACCACTAGGTATCATTGATATCTGGTAGCAACCTGAAATTGAACTGAACTTGTAGCTCACCCTAAGGGTGTCCGTTGGAAGCAGCTACAGACTCAGACGAACTGAACATGTCCTCGAACACTCCCGGCACTAAAAGCCATACGATAAATAAAAAACTTCTTTAAAAACAGTTCATTGTTGTTTTTCTTCACCGCGTGATGAGCGCCTATGCTTGTAGACCGCAGACGTAACTTGAATTCAAAGGTAACTAAAATTAACTAAAAGGTAACTAAAAGGTACCTAAAAAGTAACTAATTTTTACTTCATCCTTACAGTGGACACCCTGAGAAAGAACTGTACGAGCTATTAGCACGTTCAATGCTGTCTTCTTGGGACTAGCAGCGAAGTGTCAGCTATTAACTAGGAGATCACTGAGAAATGGTCATAGGAAGAGAGTGTTGTGAATTATAGTGACGTGTGTAACAAAATAGAAGAAAGGGCATTATTATTGTATAGATTAAGTGTTATTTTTGAAAGTGAAATGTGTTTTTTTGAAATCCAGTGTTTAACATAAAAATGTGATATGATGTGTACGAAAGCCAGTGTCATGGAAGATAATTAATTATTGATTGGGTGAACCCATTTCAATGATGTAATCACCAGCTGCTCATGGGTGAGTAACGAATATTATACTATGAGTGTGTCGCACTATGTATTGTCTAGCGTAATCAAGTGTTCACCTGGGGAGTTTTACCTTGATTCACTAGATAAAATTTGAATTGTACTGAATAATTGATAAATAGTGTTTGGGGTAAAAGGAAATCACGAGATTGATCTTGTCAGAAATACCGAGATAATTGCAGAAATTGAATATAATTTAATAAGAAAAAAACCCGCAAATATGAAAATTTTAAATAAATGAATGGTTAGAAAGAAAGAACCGTGATTGAAGATGTAAAATGGCTTGAATTTTCGCCATATAAGTAAGTTGTAAAATAAATACGCACCGTAAATAGTGGAAAAAAAACCATAATTATCATTGCCTTAAATTTTGTTAAATAAATGAAAGATAAAATAGTTGATCGTGATAGTAAAATCTCCCACAAGTCCAACCCCTCCTCCACGTGGTGGGAGACGGGCAACGGCATGAAGTAGGGGATTGCCTGTAGGGGTGAAGTATAGTGGGGACTTTGTGTGCCCCGGGACCGCTGCGGTAGCTGTTGTAGCAGTTATTAATGCCCCATGTTGGTAGCGACAAATGTAATGTTTTCGCTTAGGCTGGGATGACAAGTGAAACGGTATTTACTTTGCTCCACGTTGAGCGTACAAATGTAATGGTTTCGCTAGCCCACACTGTTGGGAGAAAATGTAATTGTTTACCTTTGCCTAAGCTATGTTGTTTTAATGGGCACCAAGACCTCAATGCAATGTTGAAATCTAAATTTGTATTTAACAACGTCTAGCTCTGGCGGAACACCTTCAAGACTCTATTCACTCAGATCGTGGTATGATTTGATCATTAACCCAACAAACAATTGTATCAGGAGAAGGAATTGGTCTATATCTAATGCTACCTACTGAAAGCAAAGATTGCATTGTAAAAGAAATGAATTTATTATATAAAACAAGTATAGCAAAATTAATAATAATAATAAGTTTAAAATTTAAATTGGAGCGTTGTGATTTGAATATTACCGATAGAAAATTACGTGAAAACGGAGTCTGATAAATTGATTTTACTCTTATTTCCAAGCTATGAAGTTACTGAATTATGAAATATAAAACAAAGAAAAATGAGAGATTGCGTATTTCTGCGTCATTAGCGCTTACCCCTGGAAATTGCCAAAGCATTTCCCTCGTTCTTGATGATGCTGTGTGCTTCCCACAGTCTCCTGGACGTCGTCATCTCCGTCGAAATTTGATGATATTCTGGTAGATTAGATAATTCTATGGTCCGTACATCGGACCCAAACTCTCGTAAAACCGCACTGGTTACGTTTTACAAAAGTTCGTCGCTAACTCCACTGAACATCGGAGCGTCACGCACTTGCGACCGTACACTGCAAGTTCTACACAGATTGTCCTTAACTCCACCGAACATCGGAGCCACTCGCACGCGCACCCATACTCGTCAATTATTTCACAGATAGTCCTCGTTTCACGGCGCGTCGAACGATATATCCTCACGTTGGCTCCCCCACCATGGTACCGACATCTGGCTTACGTCGTCCTCACTGATTGGCTGCACCCTACGCGCTAGATCCCCACTCCTTCCTCATTACACTCCGCGGGAGGGAGAAGTCGATTTCCGTTTCAACAATTCGCCTTTTCTAGACCTTGCGACCCAAGATTGCGTCATGCTCCTCGACAAGATTCAGCGTGTACTTGAAATCCCAGTGAGTCATCTCTCTCAAATACCCTAACTGACAAAAACTCCGTAAAATTCCGTAATCAGATAATTTTCTATGATATCGTCGTTCGTAATAATTTGCTTGTTAGCGTTTTCTAAGACATAGAAAACCTATCTGTATGCTTATAATTTTTATAAAATGCTCCGAAAATATCTTAATAATAATTATAATAAATTAATAATAATAATACATTAACATGAAAAATTATCTTGGCTGAACAATTTGCCGCGTAAATAAATATAGAATGGCTTCCTACTGACTTATGCCAGTTGCATAAAAAACCCTCGAAAAACACGTTACATATTCGCCTCGGATCATCGGATGATTTACCGTGACGACGGTCCATTATCCGATTATCCCAGACACGTTAATAAACCCCATCCAAAATACATATTACATAAATGAAATCACCCTAAATTACAGATATATACACTCATATTTTTTCTTCACGCACTTTGCGTCAAAGTTTGTTGTCACTCTGGATTGCACTTTGCAACCAGTCCAATGTTTTCCATATGGAATAGTGTTCCACGGATATTTCCGCCTCTCAAATTTCTCTATGTTGGAGAAATAGACATAATTAATGTGTGAGCACTATGTATTTATGATGTCATATCACACGCATTGAAGGTGTTCTGATATATTTATATCACCATAGAACTTCCTAATTTCACTGGAGGTCCCCTCCTTATGGTGACATTTAATTCCACTTATCACTGAGCACACGATCACACTATTGTGGCAGCGCCTCGTGACCATAATACTTAATCTCTCTTTAAAGTAGGTTAAATTAATATTGACTTCTGAAAAAAAAACCAGTAAATGCGCATTACATATAACACCAAATATTTCTGTGCCGTAATCGCCCTGTCTTGTTAAGTTCCCGTTAACCATATTCTACTTAATACTAGTTCTCAACACAGACCATTTCTCCTCACACAAATAATACCATTGTACAAATTATCTTAAATTACACACTTACAAATCTTACATGGCGAGGCCGTAAACAGAAATCACGTGTGCTGATATGTATGAGTTTCATGAAGGACTGTCTCGCATTCTGATGGCCCATCTTTTATCTCGTGGACGCCTTAAGCTAACAAGCCCTATACAAGCGCTCCCCCATCTCTTGGAGATAAATGGGAACCCATCAGCGCTGCCAAAATGGCCTTGGTGCATCGAGACAATTTAGTGCTCAACAGCATCCGACAATCCCGTCATATTTCCCTGTACCTTAAAAACTCTCATTTACTTACATACTACCCCCCTGTGTGACTTCCGATACGCCTGCCTTAAGACCAGATCCTCCACGCACCAGATACCACACTTACTCATTTGATAGGCTGGCTCGCCAGCTAAACACACTCACTTTATGACACATATTTTCGTAGACTATGTATATTATTCGTCCCGTATAATCTGTTTCCCTCACTATTCTCCAGCACATATGCTGTTTTGCCAATACGTTTGGAAACTATAAATGTTTCTGCGTCACCTGCTTCCAACCTTGCAAGTGGCTCCCTTTAAATGAACGTCATCACGTTGCTCTACTAGCATATTCCTCAGTGTCTGTAACGATGCCCTGTTGCTACTGTCCACACATGCTAACCCTACTTTCCTCTGGTGTTACACCTCTACTCGACACTCTATGACCTAAAAATGTCACTTCTGACTGACAGAATGACGACTTAGACAGCTTCAAAGTGAACCCTGCCTGATCTAACTTCTGAAAAACTATATTTAAATGATGTAGATGCTCCTCAAAACTGCGTGAACTAATTACCATATCATCTATGTAAATGGTTACAAACTCTCCTGTGTCATCCCCTAATGCGATGTTTAAAGCCCTAATTAAAGCAGCTGAACTACTCTTTAACCCATAAGGTGTTCTACAAAATTGATAAAGATTATATTTATGACTAAAAGCTGTAAATGGTCTATCTTCGTACATAAGTGGCACTTGCCAAAAACTGGAACTCAAATCTACACAAGTGAAATACTTCTTCCCCTCAAATGTTTGCATTAATTCCTCTATTGACATAGATTTCAGCTGATCTGAACTAATTCTACTGTTAACCAAACGAGCGTCTAAACAAATACGAACAGTGCCGTCGGTCTTGGGTACCGTTATCAAAGAATTAACATATGGACTGTTCGAGTGCTCAATAATCCCATCTTCAAGCATCTGATTAATTTGTACCTCAACTGCACTCTGATAAGCGAAAGGTACAGGATATCTATGTCCTGTGAATACTGACCTATCAATAACGTTCAATGAATGTGTATAGCAATTGGTCATACCAATGCGATCCTCAAAAACTCTCCTATTACACCATAACACATCATAGAGCCGAACACACTGTTCATCCTCTATATTTCCCTGAAATGCAGCCTCACGTAACGAGTCCTCTAGACTTCCGTTCGTAATCACACTGCCCACAAAACATGGAGAACCCCGCTCTACGGCTGGCGATATCTCATTTAAAGTACAAATCACACCTACAACACTACTTCTCTGAATTTGGTCATTGAACGCTACTTCTACTTCAGAATCTCCCCATTTAAATTTCAAACTCCCTACATCATAACATAAGTTACCAGACACTCTACTTAGCCACTCTGAACCCAAGATAACACTGAATACTAAATTTGGAATTACAAGGCAAATCTGCTTCTCTACATGATTATTAATTTTAATGTCTACTAAAACTTGCTTAGAAATTACTTTAGACCTCTTCCCAACAGCTGTGATAACAAAAGTGCTTTTAATTGGCATCTCCTCAAAATTTACTCCAGTTCCTTTCATTTTATCATAAAATGCACTACTTATGCAACTCTTCATACAACCACTATCAATTAAAACATCTGTGTACGCCTCGGACACGTTAAATTTAACTATGGGGCTCTTACTAACCACTTCCTGAATAATACCTTCATCATTTAGTTCATGTAATAATTCATTTCTTACATTTAGGTCATAGGGTTCCTGTATAATTGTATGGACAGGGCATACTACAGACTGAGATTCTGACCTTACTTCGCAGCCTGGTTCGCGTTTAAAGAACCGCTACAGCTGGCCGTAGTACTACTAACTACTAAACTGGTCTGGTTGTTCTGGGCTGTGTTGTCATTGTTTGGCTGTATATTACTACCACTAGGCTGTCCTCTTCCTTGACCCCTATTCTGGTTGTAATTATTGTCATTATAATTTCTCCCTTGATTTCCCCTGAAATCATTGTTTCTCCCTTGATTTCCCCTGTAATCATTGTTCCACCCTTGATTTCCCCTGAAATCATTATTCCTCCCTTGATACTGATTACCATAGCCATTTCCTCTGTTCTGATTTAGCTGATTATTATTATTTCTATTTTGAGCGTTGGCCCCTTCGCCACCGTTCCCTTGAACTTCCTGATGCCTGGCTTCATTAGGTCTATTATTATTATTACCCTGGTTCCGATTGAAATTGTCATCATAACCCCCTCTCCCTAGTGCATCAAATGTGCTTAACAAATTTTCTACTTGTGATATAGTCTTTACATTCTGGATACAAGCAGCCTCCTTGATCCTATAGGGAAAGTGCCTAAGTAGCAACCTTACCACATCACTTTCCTCCTTCAAGCCATCCAGATATTTACACACTAATACCTGCCCTAAAAAGTATTCGGTCATGGTGGAGCTTCCTTTAGGGTTATATTTACCACACACTACTCCCTCACGATGCTGCGACTGAATAACCTCATTCCAGAACTTTTCACAGAATTTCATTTTAAAATCATTAATATCAGTAAACTTGTCTCTGTAGACAGCAAACCAATTCCTCGTTTCCCCCACAAACACTTGTTCTAAAATTTCAACTACCTGGCACCACTCAATACTACCATTTTCCAACCTCTCCCCGAATTTCCTTTCTATAGTGTTCATGAACTCCATTGGGCACCCCTGTCGATTGCTGAACTTACCCAGTTCTACCTCCCTGTGTGTGCTATTCACAAAAACTGGCCTATTCTGACTATTTTCTTGCCTGATCCTAGCTTTTAATTTTAATTCTAATTCTGCGATTTTCTCCTCAGCCTTCCTCTCAATACTGTTTACTGTTAATTTAATGTTTCCTTCTGATTCTTCTACTTTATCATATAGCTTTGCTTGTTTCTCCTCAATCTTGCTAATGCTCTCTCTATTACTCTCTCTTAAATCATTTACTTCTGCTACTATTTGCGAGTGGACTTTCTCAATTCTACCCCCCAGCTGTTCCTTAACCTCTTTAGTTGCTACCTGAATTTTGTCAATTTCTCCCACAAATTGCTTTTTGACCTGCTGTGTTTCCAGTTGCACTAGTTCTTTTAAATTTTCAGCCTGTGTACTGATTCTAATTTCCAACTCCTCCTGTACTTTTCCTAATTTTCTGTCTACATCTGCAATAATCTCTTTAGCCTTTTCTTCCATTACTCCTCTGATCTCACCTCTAATCAGTTCGAATTTGTCACTCATTTCCCTACTGTTTTGTTCTAATTTAGCATTTAAAGTTTCAGTACTCTCTCTATTTTCCTTACTGTTTTGTTCTAATCTGGCGTTTCAAGTTTCATTACTCTCTCTATTTTCCCTACTGTTTTGTTCTAATTTTGCATTATTCTGTTCTAATTTTGCATTTAAAGCTTCTGTACTTTCTTTATTTTCCCTACTGTTTTGTTCTAATTTTGCATTATTCTGTTCTAATTTTGCATTATTCTGTTCTAATTTTGCATTTAAAGCATCACTACTAACTTTGTTCTGATACATGAACTCGAGAAGTAAAGTTTTTAATTCTGGTTGGCCGCCTACACTCCCTGTTTCAGTATCGGGATTTACCTCCGCTACCCCGGTACTACCATCACTCGACATACTGCTCGTATCATCATTCTCCAGTTGATGACCACTACGTAACCTCATCTGTCTTTCTTTCTCATCCCCCATAATGATATACACTGATAAAGACAAATAACCCCCAAAATACAGGCACAGAAATATATACCCTTCTCCTTCCACAAATGTTATTTGGTTTTCAGCCCCAAGTTGTCGGCGACAAATGTAGCAGTTATTAATGCCCCATGTTGGTAGCGACAAATGTAATGTTTTCGCTTAGGCTGGGATGACAAGTGAAACGGTATTTACTTTGCTCCACGTTGAGCGTACAAATGTAATGGTTTCGCTAGCCCACACTGTTGGGAGAAAATGTAATTGTTTACCTTTGCCTAAGCTATGTTGTTTTAATGGGCGCCAAGACCTCAATGCAATGTTGAAATCTAAATTTGTATTTAACAACGTCTAGCTCTGGCGGAACACCTTCAAGACTCTATTCACTCAGATCGTGGTATGATTTGATCATTAACCCAACAAACAATTGTATCAGGAGAAGGAATTGGTCTATATCTAATGCTACCTACTGAAAGCAAAGATTGCATTGTAAAAGAAATGAATTTATTATATAAAACAAGTATAGCAAAATTAATAATAATAATAAGTTTAAAATTTAAATTGGAGCGTTGTGATTTGAATATTACCGATAGAAAATTACGTGAAAACGGAGTCTGATAAATTGATTTTACTCTTATTTCCAAGCTATGAAGTTACTGAATTATGAAATATAAAACAAAGAAAAATGAGAGATTGCGTATTTCTGCGTCATTAGCGCTTACCCCTGGAAATTGCCAAAGCATTTCCCTCGTTCTTGATGATGCTGTGTGCTTCCCACAGTCTCCTGGACGTCGTCATCTCCGTCGAAATTTGATGATATTCTGGTAGATTAGATAATTCTATGGTCCGTACATCGGACCCAAACTCTCGTAAAACCGCACTGGTTACGTTTTACAAAAGTTCGTCGCTAACTCCACTGAACATCGGAGCGTCACGCACTTGCGACCGTACACTGCAAGTTCTACACAGATTGTCCTTAACTCCACCGAACATCGGAGCCACTCGCACGCGCACCCATACTCGTCAATTATTTCACAGATAGTCCTCGTTTCACGGCGCGTCGAACGATATATCCTCACGTTGGCTCCCCCACCATGGTACCGACATCTGGCTTACGTCATCCTCACTGATTGGCTGCACCCTACGCGCTAGATCCCCACTCCTTCCTCATTACACTCCGCGGGAGGGAGAAGTCGATTTCCGTTTCAACAATTCGCCTTTTCTAGACCTTGCGACCCAAGATTGCGTCATGCTCCTCGACAAGATTCAGCGTGTACTTGAAATCCCAGTGAGTCATCTCTCTCAAATACCCTAACTGACAAAAACTCCGTAAAATTCCGTAATCAGATAATTTTCTATGATATCGTCGTTCGTAATAATTTGCTTGTTAGCGTTTTCTAAGACATAGAAAACCTATCTGTATGCTTATAATTTTTATAAAATGCTCCGAAAATATCTTAATAATAATTATAATAAATTAATAATAATAATACATTAACATGAAAAATTATCTTGGCTGAACAATTTGCCGCGTAAATAAATATAGAATGGCTTCCTACTGACTTATGCCAGTTGCATAAAAAACCCTCGAAAAACACGTTACACTGTGAAGGCTCTATGGGAACCCTGAAAAGTGACGGCTGACGGGGCTCTGGTGAAGCTACGATAGGCCTAGCAAGCCAGTAGTGGATATCATATTTGCTTTCAAACCAGGAACAGGCCTCGGAAAGGACGGATGCAAACGACGACGACCCGGATATGCTAATGGACTGCGAGTTTGGACATTAAACATACAGACACTGACAGGAAAAGTGGAGGAGATTGTAGATGTGATGGAGAGAAGAAAACTGGATGTACTGGGCTTGGCAGAAACAAGATGGAAAGGAGAAGGTCGCAGAGAACTGAGGAAAGGGTACCGGTTGTACTGGAGTGGGAACAGTGAAGGAAGGAGCAGCGGAGTAGGAGTAGTTGTGAGAGATGGCATGAAGGAAGAGGTAAAGGGAATAAGTGACAGGATCATGAAGATCAGAGTAACTGTAAAGGGAAGAAGCCTGGAGATAGCCCAGGTATATGCCCCTCAAGTTGGATGTACAGCTCAAGAGAAGGAAGACTTTGAGGAGGAGCTACAACAGCAGTTGAATGGTCAGAGCATCATTGTCATGGGAGATTTGAATGCTCATGTAGGAAGTGAAAGGCAAGGATATGAAAATGTATTGGGAGCAGAAGGATGGGGTAGCAGGAATGAAGAAGGGAAAAAGTTGCTGGATTTTTGCAAGAGAAACGGTTTAGTGGCAGGCAACTCCTGGTTCCGGAAGAAAGAAAGCCACAAGGTAACGTGGTATAGCAGTGATTTAACAAATAAATCTTTGGTCGATTACATGCTGTACGACTGGGAAATGAAGAGAAGTGTCAGAGATATAAAGGTAATACCATCAGAGGCCTTAGATAGCAACCACAGAATACTTGTGATGAACCTGGGAGTTGTTAAGGATAGCAAGAGGACAGAGTACCAGGAAAGGAGAATCAAAGTATGGAAACTCAAGGAAAAGGAAGTCAAGGAAGAATTCCAGAAGATAATAAGGGAAAGGATGCCAACAGACAATCCTAAAACAGGGGAAGAGGAATGGAAGCAATTCAAGAACACAATGGTGGAAGCTGCAGTGGCAGTATGTGGAAGAACAAGCAACAGAAAGCGGTGTAAAGAGACACCATGGTGGAATGAGAGAGTAAAAGAAGCTGTGGGAAGGAAGAACAAGGCTTTCAGAGTGTGGTTCCAGGAAAGAACTGATCTGGCAAGGGAAGATTATAAGATAAAGAAGAAAGAAGCAAACAAGATTGTCGCAGAGGAGAGGAAGAAGTGGATGGTAAAGTGGACAGAGATGATGGAGGAAGACAGCAGAGGAAATAAGAAAGTACTATATGGGATGGTCAAAAGTAAGAGAAGAGGTCTGCGAGAGGATGTGGTAATGATGGACAAAAACGGAAATGAGGTACACAACAAAGAGGCACTCAAGACAGTGTGGAAAGAGTACTTTGAGGATTTGCTGAATCCCAATGGTCATAGGGAGGAAGACAATGTATTGGAAGATGGAGAAGACAACACAGGAATGGAAAAGGACCTGAATTGGAGAGAACTGGAGATGGCTATAGACAAGATGAAAGGAGGAAGGGCACCGGGTGTGGATGAAGTGAGTGTTGAAATGGTGAAGGCAGCAGGGGAGGTTGGGAAACAGTGGCTGTACCGTGTGATGAGGGTGATATAGAAGGAGAAAAAGACCCCAGAAGATTGGAAGAAAGAATTAATTGTCCCAATATTTAAGAAAGGAAGCAGAAAGGAGTGCAGAAATTACAGGGGAGTCACACTCATACCTCACTGTGCCAAGATATATGAAAAGATATTAGAAAGTAGAATACGAGCCAAAGTGGAGAGAAAATTGAGAGAGGAGCAGTATGGTTTCAGACCTGGGAGATCAACAGTGGATCTCATATTTTCAGTGAGACAGCTCCAGGAACACCACTACGAATCTGGAGAGGATCTGTTGATGGTCTTCCTGGACATCGAAAAGGCCTATGATAGAGTGTGTTTAGGGAGAAGGTTTGGAAAGCAATGGAAATCATGGGAGTGGAAAAAGGGACTGTAGGCAGAGTGAAGGAGATGTATTGTGGAAGTGTGAGTTGTGTGAAAGTTGGAGGGGAAAGAACAGACTGGTTCAGACAAGTGAGTGGCCTGAAACAGGGTAGTGCGCTGTCACCCCTTCTCTTTATTGTGGTTATGGACGAGGTAATGACACGGGTAGCAGGAAAGATAGGAGAAGATAAGATGAAAGCAATGGTGTTTGCAGATGATCTCATGGTCTGGGGAAACAGGGAGGAGGAAATTCAGGAGCAACTGAAGGCTTGGGAAGAAACAGTGGGAGAGTACGGATGTTCCTTTACAGGCTTTTGTGTAAGAGCCTTGTTCGATTCTGCTGGACTAATTTGTGGTTCAAGTGTTGTGCTTACTTGTTGAATGACGTTTAAACTTACTCACTGCTGCACGCAATACCTTATGTTAGAGGGCATTCCAAAATGGTTCTACTTCCATAGCTTATATGGTCTTATTTACGAACTTACACAGAGTGCAGCGTTACTTGTGCCTAGAAACCTTAGAAGTACCTTTTAAATGTTGCCAACTTAACAGCTTATTGATACCGTATTTCCGCGCATAATCGTCGCACTTTTTTTGCCAAAATTTCGTGAAAAAAAGCAGGGTGCGACGATTATGCGAAGAATATTTAATTTCAAAGAGTATACTGTATCATTATTTGCTGCACGGGCCAGTCATTCGCGTAGCGCGAGTCATAGCCCGCAGTCAGAGACAGGGTTCTTTCTTCTAACAAGGTCACGACAGGTTAACGCTCGCGGAATGTGCTGACGAAGCTGGCCATTCGCGTCGCGGTTCATAGCCGGCAGGCATAACTACGATATTACTTTCTCCTGACAAGATCATGCCAGATTAGGACTATACGCTCGCGGAATGTGCGCTGGCCGCTCGCGTCGTAGTTCATAGGCCGCAGGTCTAAAGATGAGATTACGTTTTGCTGACATGATCACGCCAGATTAGGACTATAAGCTAGCGGAATGTGCGCTGACCATTCGCGTCGCGGTTCATAGCCTGCAGGCATAACTACGATATTACTTTCTCCTGACAAGACCACGCCAGATTAGGACTATACGCTCGCGGAATGTGCGCTGGCCGCTCGCGTCACAGTTCATAGGCCGCAGGTCTAAAGATGAGATTACGTTTTGCTGACATGATCACGCCAGATTAGGCCTATAAGCTCGCGAAATGTGCGCTGACCATTTGCGTCGCGGTTCATAGCCGGCAGGCATAACTACGATATTACTTTCTCCTGACAAGATCACGCCAGATTAGGCCTATACGCTCGCGGAATGTGCGCTGGCCGCTCACGTCACAGTTCTTAGGCCGCAGGTCTAAAGATGAGATTACTTTTTGCTGACATGATCACGCCAGCTCGCGGAATGTGCGTTGGCCGTTCGCGTCGCGGTTCATAGCCGGCAGGTTAAAGATGAGGTTACTTTCTCCTGACAAGACCACGCCAGATTAGGCCTATACGCTCGCGGAATGTGCGCTGGCCGTTCGCGTCACAGTTCATAGCCGGCAGGCATAAAGATGAGGTTACTTTCTCCTGACAAGACCACGCCAGATTAGGCCTATACGCTCGCGGAATGTGCGCTGGCCGCTCACGTCAAAGTTCTTAGGCCGCAGGTCTAAAGATGAGATTACTTTTTGCTGACATGATCACGCCAGCTCGCGGAATGTGCGTTGGCCGTTCGCGTCGCGGTTCATAGCCGGCAGGTTAAAGATGAGGTTACTTTCTCCTGACAAGACCACGCCAGATTAGGCCTATACGCTCGCGGAATGTGCGCTGGCCATTCGCGTCGCGGTTCATAGCCGGCAGGCATAAAGACAAGATTACTTTCTCCTGACAAGATCACGCCAGATTATACGCTCGCGGAATGTGCTAAGTGACGAAGCTTGCCGCTCGCGTCACAGTTCATTGCCCGCAAGCATAAGGACGAGATATTTTTCGTCTGACAAAGTCGCGCCGGGTTATAAAGTCGCTGTAGCGTGTGCAACTGACTGGCGCACAAATACGAACATGCTATGCGACGATTATGCGATGAAATTTTATAAACCTATTTTAGTGTTTGAAAAGTGGGGTGCGACGATTATGCGCGGAAATACGGTAACTTTCCGTCGGTCAACACTAGGCCTGTACATATCATTCGATTGAAGGTCAATTCATTACGTAACCTTTCTGTTTCCATTCCATACCCCTGCGTTAAAACTTGTTGTATGCACACACTACAGTACATTACAGAACCGTTCAATTGTCACGACGATAGGCGTCAATTTTGGGACTTAGTGACAGAATGTGTTCAAATTTTATACGAGGAGGAGCGTAGCTCAAGAAAGAGGAAACGGACAAAATGGATTCATGATAGGCTATGTTAAAAGAGCGAAATCTATAAGGAGAATATGCTACTTTATTCCAAGAGCGAACAGATGATGATACAACATTTTTCCAGTTAGAAAGGATTTTACGTCAACTTGCTTATTTTGCCGTGTAACTTATGTATAGGTAAATTCCATGAGGTACTGTTTCAGGCGATGTTGAAAATAAGAATAAAAGACATAAATTACGATACTTAAGTTGCGATGGAATATTGTTCATTTTAAAATCCCGATAAATTTACTAACGCATGATTCTCGAATTCACTATTTCATTTCGGCGAGTGTACCCGCAAACTGTACCAAACCTAACCCAAGTTACAAACAGAGGGAGCGCGAAAACACGCCTATAAATCATAACTTTCTTGCTATGAAAATAATTACTGTCCTGAGAAATAGAGTATCTTCTACCAACGTCAGGCAATATAAAAATAAATTATTGATCTGTTGCAATCATTAGTTCATTATCTATGTCGTGATAAATTTTATGTCTGCAAAAATATAGATCGCGCTAAAATATCGTAATTGTGAAAATTGGGCCATGTATTAATCATTTATGGCTTTTATTTTTACATCATCATAAAGAGCGGAAAATTCTCTATAAGACCACGCAAACATTTTCTTAGATTTTTCACTTTCAATTATTGGGTAATGGCAACATCACCGGGGTGGAAGGGGACGAAGCTAATTGCAGGACATAGGAGTGCGAGTGAGAGGCAAATACTACATTCAATTCCATACTGTCTTTTAACCCTTTATAGGGCAAAACTATATTTTCGTCGAAATTTAATTAAACCTTTTTTATTAGTTTCCAAGTTATGTATTTATGCAGAAATAAATTCATGATGCCATGAGAAATTATTTTATTATACAAATTATCACAATTTTCTGTGTCAAAAAATCGACCACAATCCGTTTAGGTAAACTGAAAATACACGTGTGGTTTGTGGTTTGTGGTTAATATTTTAACCACATTACATAATTTTTTTTTACCGTGAAAAATAGATATGGTTCACTTAAGAAATGTGACTTGTGAAAACCTATAATACTGTATATAATCAAATACCAATACAAGTGACATACTTAAGCACATTACAGAATCAATGGAAAGACTAAACAAGTAGTTGCGTGAAGAACTATACAGCCTATTTTCATATATCCTACTCATGTTTATTGCCTTTATCTAGATACAAAATTTCAGTTTGATTGCTGTAATAGATTCGTAGATATTGAGAACCGACTAAATATTTCGGATGGTTGCCATGTTGGATTTTATATATATAGGTCCTAGAGTTATGTACTGTTACATGAAGATTATTGTGTACGTGTAGCATTCAACCTTCAATCGCGTGATTAGGCCTCAAGAAGTAACAAGAAGATTTTAAAATTTCGCACAGCTGCCATCTTGTGGTTATGGAAACAATTGAAATAAATTAGATGCCAATGGATTAACATTCGTATGAGGATTTACTGTACCAAGTTTCACTGCACTCGGATGGTTAAATTGCGAGAAACGTCCATGTGAATATTTATACTTCGCGTCGCCACCATGTTGGATTTGTGATCACCAGGTTATTTCAAGTCCTATAAGTGAACTTACGTTCATAGCCCCTATGAACATAAAAAAATCACTTTGATTGCTATAATAGATTCTTACATATTCAGAGCCGCCTAAATAATTCGGATGGTCGCCTTGTTGGATTGTTAAATGTATAGGCCATAGAGTCATGTACCATTAAAGGAAAATTATTACGTAGGTTCATTATTCAAACTTTCACATCAATCACATGATTACGACACAAGAAATAAAAACTTAATTTTAAAATTCGCAAAGCCGCATCTTGAGGTTATGTAAACAATTGAACTAACGTAGATACCAGTGTATTACAATGTGTATAAGCATTTCCTGTACCAGATTTCATTGCGGTTGGAATATTAAATCGCGAAAAAGGTATATTTAAAATTTTCAAATTCACTTGGCCGCCATGTTCGTTTTGTAGTTAACCGCTTTTTGAAAGTCTTATAGGTGAACTTCCAGTAGTGCCCTTTATCTCCGTATAAAATTTCAGGGTGTAACAGCGAATAGTTTCAGAGATATAGAATGCCGGGGAGATATTTCGCACATCCGCCATGTTGTGGTTATGTAAATAATTGAACGAAGTTAGATGTCGGTGCATTACAATGTGTATAAACATATACTGTACCAAGTTTTATTGCGTTTGGTTGGTTAAATCGCGAGAAACGTCTATTTCAAAGTCGCAAATTCGCGTGGCCGCCATGTTGGTTTTGTATTTACCAGTTTTTCAAAAGTCACATAGGTGAACTTCTAGTAGTTCCCTTTATCACCGAAAAATATTCCAGGGTGATATCGGGAATAGTTTCGGAGATATTGAATGATGGTGAAATATTTCGCACAGCCGCCATGTTGGATTATGACACGTAACAAAATTTGAAGGGCACGGTCGGGGTCATCCTGAATAGTGCTATGAACTTACAGAGTTTCAATGAAATCGCTCCGGCCGTTTGAAAGTTATTAGGGGGACACACACACTCCTCACAAACACACGCGCACACACACGGACAAAAGGTGATCTCATAAGCCTATTTTTTCAAAATTGAAAATAGGCTAAACATGGTAGAAAATCTGAAACGTGCTAAAGAAACCAGCATCTCCTCGCTCTCTGGGGCATTCAAACTTCTTTTTGCCAAGATGCTGTAATAAACAACAAGTTGATCTGTGAAGAATTATGCAGCCTATTTTCATATATCTTACTTATGTTAATGGCCTCGATCTACATACCAAATTTCGGTTTGATTGCTGTAACAGATTCGTAGATATTGAGAACCGACTAAATATTTCGGATGTCGCCATGTTGGATTTTATCATGTAGGTCCTAGAGTTATGTACTGTTACATTAAGATTATTGTGTACGTATAGCATTCAAACTTCAATCGCATGATTAGGACACAAGAAGTAACAAGGAGATTTTAAAATTTCGCACAGCTGCCATCTTGTGGTTATGGAAACAATTGAAATAAATTAGATGCCAGTTGATTAACATTCGTATAAGGATTTACTGTACCAAGTTTCACTGCACTCGGATGGTTAAATTGCGAGAAACGTCCATGTGAATATTTATACTTCGCCGCCATGTTGGATTTGTGATCACCAGATTATTTAAAGTCCTATAGGAGCGTGTTTCTATCTCCCAAAATTTTAATAATGGCACCCCGTGGCGTTAACGAACAGCTGATCCGAAATCTCAAGTTAAAACGCAATGAGAGTGAAACGCGAATTATGATCCGAGTCATCCTGGCTTGTCATTGGCTGGCAATAATTACCAGCCATTGGCTGCTGCAAATGTTTATATTAATACCAAAATGGCGCTTGATATGGCGGAAATGTCTTTGGCATATGAAGCAGTGGAATTATTATTACTTTCTAGTTCATCATCGTCGTCATCATCATTGGCATCGTCGTCGGACGACAATATGGAAGCATCAGCAGCAGAATTACGTCGGCGCAGGCCTTACGCGAGACGTAATTTTCGTCAGAATTATGCTGAATTTATAGTGCCCTCGTTGACAGACCGTCAGTTTCGAGCACATTTCAGGTAGGCCTAGCTGACGATTTCACAATATCTTAAGTAAGTAAGTTAATAGCCATACAAAGACGGGTTGTTTATCTACATTAGGCCTACTATGTTTTCGCAGACTAGATTAATATATTTATATATTTTTTCAGGATGTCTCTTCAGACTTTTGAATTTGTGCTCAATCAAGTTGCACCTATGTTGATGCCCAATTACCGTGGACACCAAGGAGTAACCCCTGAAAAGCAGTTCCTTATGGGTATCTGGCGGATGGCAACACCTGATTCCTACCGGTAGCTGCCAAATACTAACTGACCTTACATTTGCATGAGAATTCTGTGTAAAATTCTTATTCTGGTTTGCTGTTGCTTTATGCAGGTCGATTGCAGAGCGTTTCGACGTTTGCAGGGCTGACGCATTGCGCGCCACACGAAGGGTCGTTTGTGCTCTCGTGACCCTGGCTCCAAATTACATTCAGTGGCCAACACCAGAGAGAGCAGTAAGTATTTGGACCAGGTTTGAGGCAGCAAGTGCCTTTCCGAAGATAGTGGGAGCTATCGACGGGACTCACATCAATGTAATTGCCCCAAGAGTTAACCCCGAGGCGTATGTGAACCGCAAAGGACAGCATTCCATTCATCTTCAGGTAAGCATATGCTCTTATTCCATATCAATCAAGATTTTGTTAAATTTCTGTGATGACGGCATCTTCTTGTTTCCAGGGAGTGTGTGATCACATGGGCCGGTTCACATACTGTTTGGCGGGCCACGTTGGGTCAATGCATGACCAACGTGTTTTTCGATTGTCACAAGTTCAAGAGATGCTGGGCGATCCTATGAAGTTTCCACATGACAGCCACCTTGTTGGAGACTCGGCATATAAACTTCATCCCAATGTGATGGTGCCATTTAGGGATAATGGCCACTTGAATGCCCGTCAGAGGAATTTTAACTTTTGTTTGTCCTCCGCCAGGATGGCCATAGAAAGGGCTTTTGGCCTCTTGAAAGGTCGCTTCAGAAGTTTGTTGACGGTTCTGGCCATGACCAATTCGCATTCCGTTCCGAATTTCATCCTGGCATGTTGTGTTTTACACAACATCTGCTTGTTGAGGGGAGATGGGTTGAATGCAGACGAGATGTATGTGGATGCAGACCTTGGAATCGAGGAGCAGCAACAGCCGAATCAGCCTGTAGTAGAGGCAGGTGCAATGAAACGGAATGCTATCTGCGATGTCTTGCTTATGCGGCAGGTATGATTGGTATTCTGATATAAGTAGTTAGGGAAGTTTTTACTCAAAGAACTTTTTAAAAAAAATTCTGTTCTTGTATATTTTTGTTTGTTATTGTAAGTATTAGTTTTATGTAATGTTTTATTAATATTAGGCTAGGCTCTCCTGTAGTAAACGGGGCGAGTTGGTTGGTTGGTTCCTTAGTTTAGGGGCTGCGACAACGCGGTCATGTAGCCCCGTGTACTTTGGGTGTGTGTAGAATCTGTCTGATAACCGGTGTTAATTGTGATGACTGTATTAGTGTGTGTATCTGTTTTTTTAATTCAAGTAGGGACTGCAACTTTGAATTTTCAAATAGTTCCTACTTTTGCCGCCAAGCGCCACCGTCAACGACTACTAGGCCTAGTTCAGAACTAGCTACTAGACGCCACCGCAGTCGGCTCTTGGCAACGAACGTAGCAACCTAAGAGCGTTGTTTACATTCTTAACCTATCCAATTTAGTTTCACACAGGTGTAATTAGTGGAAAGATCTTTAACATGCCATAAATCTATGACATGGGACCGCCGGCTTTACTTCCCCTCCGAAGGAAGGCATACTGAGGGATTTTTAACGCTCTTAAAAAATCCGACGGCTTCGGCCGGGTTTGAACCCGCTATCTTGGGCATAGAAGCTCAGCATGCTACCAACTACGCCACCGAAGCCGCATAAACGGGGCGAGTGTTTTAACATTTGTAATACTGCAAGCATCACACGGAAAGTTATTTCTACTTTGCAACAGTTATTGATGCTAATTGCATTCAGCAAACACCATATTCTCACTTTAATAAGGAAATTATCAACGTTTTAACCGGTCACGGTGGCATCTAGTAGCCAAGTTTACAGCTAGGTGTCGATGGTAGCATTTGGTAGCAAAGGTAGAAACTACTTAAAATTGATCATCGGCAGTCCTTGCCTGAATTACAGAAACACACACTAATACAGCTATCACAATTAACACCGGTTATCATTCTGCACACACACAAAGTACACGGAGCTACATGACCGCATTGTCGCAGCCCCTAAAGTGAGGAACCAACCCTAACTTTCAGAAGTCCCTAGTTAGGGTTGGAGCGAGTTCATTTTGGTCAACAGTAGATTGAAAAATTTTACGTGGTGTCATACACGAACTCGTATTTCCCACCCAATATAATTGGGGACAAATTCATGTTTAGGGACTGAACGTTATCATTCAACATTTAAACTCGCTACCATAAGTGTAGGTTTAACTGTGATTTTTGTTTTTTATTTGTAGGTCTAGCAGAACTGGTTGGCAGCTTAACTGGACTGGCAGGATTGGGATAGGTCTACAGTAGATGGAGAAAGTGCGGAACCGTTTGACATATACTGTACAATCTTATATTTCTCGCTCAATATACTGTATTTGGGCACAAATTTATGTTGACGAACTGAGTTATCACTTAGCATTTAAACTCACTAACTGTGACTTGTGCATATACTTTTGTTTTCTATTTGTAGGCCTAGCAAGTAAGTGTAGGTTTACTTGTAAATTGTACATATACTGCATTCTATTTGTTGGTTTAGTTGTAAATTGTACATACATTGCATTCTATTAGTAGCAAAGTGTAGGTTTACTTGTAAATTGAACATATATTTTTTTCTATTTGTAACAAGTACCGTAAGCATAGGTTTAGCTGTTAGTTGTACATATACTTTTGTTTTCTATTTCTAGCAAATATGTGCAGGTTTAGTTGTAGATTGTACATATACTTGAGTTTTTATTTGCAATGTTTATTTAGGATAATTAGGTTTAGTTTTAGGTTAGGTAACTCCGCCTCTTGGTTGTACAGTAGAACTCGAATTATCCGAACTCCGACTATCCGAATCACTTTCAGAAAAAGAATTTAAGGCGGAAACGTAATGCGATTCTCAAAATAATGATTCTGTGTATGCGCTATTGTCCTTCCCTCCATGAAGCTAGTGTAGGCGCTGCGCAAACTTGATTGGGTTGATGAGCTTACTTTGAAAAGAAGGAAGATTGTAGTTTTACGTGACCGTGAATCTTGTGATTATGAGCCACGGGACCTCCTTTTTACGTGGAATCCGAACCACAGGACATGGCATTTCACTTCGAAAATCTCACATGCATTGACCGGGAATCGAACCCGGACCGCCTTGGTGAGAGGCACACAGCTAGACCGCTGAGCCACCACGCCCCCGAGCTTACTTTCACCGAGATGTAAACAATTACCTTCATTTGCTACTATTGTACAGCACTTCTAAGTACGTACGCTATATAACATGTACAGTGTTGCTTTTTATTTAACTACATAATTAAAAATGCATACAGTACTGAAAATAAGCTCCTTATCTTTAAAATACATATGTATGTATACCTTGTTTGCAAATCCAATTATCCTAATTTTTGATCATCCGAATGGAGTCCGGCCCCAATTAATTTGGATAATTGGAGTTCTACTGTACTTTCAAGTGCCGGTCCCAAGCCCGGAAAAGGAGGAGGGCCTTTATAAATAAGGTGTTCATTACCTTTTCTCACACTTCATATTTTATTATATAATATTCCTGCATTGTCATGCCACATGTATTTTGTAATTAGTAATCGCTGTCAATGGAGATAATAAAATGAGCCTCAGAGACACTGGTGTTAGTTTCTGCAATAATATCCTATCCCAATAACCTCATATCTGTTAATCATGGATATGAAACCTTCTACCCATGCTGTCTTCCTCTGGATTCCATTCTCAGCCAAGAAAGTTCGATTTGAGAAGGAATTATCTAAGACCACCTTACGTTGCTGCATACTATAATCCGTGCGTTCACATTTATTGATAGAGAATTCCAAACCCAACAGTGTATGCAATCTTAGGGAATAAAAATGCATACGATTTCAACCAGCATAATATACAAGCGCAGTAGTGGCCTAACAAGGAAAACTCGCCCTTATCGGATTGTGGGTTAAACCATTATTCAGGCTTAGCCTCATCTGTACTGTGGGAAGGGGGGGGAGGGGGGGTTAAAAACAACACCCAACACTATTTTATCAGCCATATTTGCATACTACCTTAACTTCACATCCTTTTTTCATGCATTAATGCAATTTTTAAAGTACATAAGGCTTAGTTTTTCTCAGGGGGTAGGTGAAATAGAAATGTGGAAAAAACAATGAAAAGTTTTTTCTCAGAAAAACAAAGAAACTTGGGTCTGTTTCAAACAGCCTTCAATGTTGGAGTGTACTCTTCTCTCCATTAACTGCTGCATGACATGGTCCTCAAAGCATGGCCTGCTTATATCTCAGTGGTCGTTTTCCAAAGATTTAAACATTTAAAAACTTTCATAACAATAAATTAGACTTAATGTTTGGAAGGCTTAGAAGTAAAACAATTACAGTAAAACCTTGTTTGTTTGGCCCCCTTTATTCTGGATTGTTTAGATCAAATATCACAAGTTATTGTATGCAAAAATTTATTCATTCATTCATTATACAGAAGAAATTAACATAAATCACACTAGAGTACTTTATATTGGCAGTTGTGATGAGCATTTGAATTGAAGCTATCTTCAGGGAGTGATTACTTAAACACTTCACTGCCAGTACTTGAGACAGTTTACATGAGCTCCACTGTGTTGTCCGTAAATACCAAATGGAACTAACGGAGTTAGCATTTGCCAAGTATTTTATTAAGAAATACCTAGTATAGAAAGCTTTTCAGTCGGTCAACACAAATTGTACTCGATTACATTAGGAGGAGGGGCAGATAACCTCGTAATTCCGCCCCTTAAACCGACAACCTGAAAGAAATATGAGATCTTTATCACAGAATAACACTTAGTGTACAAAGAATGTTCGCATGTCATTAAATATCCCCTCCTGTTTTTGTAAACAAAAGCATGTAATTTCGTGCTGAATCATCATCATCATCATCTTGAGCAGTTTTCAACCGCTGGTCGGGTCTGCTTGAAACATAAGCCTCTCCATCGTTTCCTGTCCATCCACCATCTCTCGTCATTTACTGTGTCCCAGCACACTCCTCTTTCCTCCACACTCTTCTTAACTCCTTTTGTCCATCTGTCCCTTGGTCTTCCCCTTAGCCTCCTTCCCGTCATTTCCATTCCAAACATCTTCTTCGGTATCCTCTCCTCTTGCATCCTCCTCACATGTCCATACCATTGTAGCCTAGATCGCTCTATTCTATTTTGCAATGGTTCCTCTCTTACCATCTCTCTGACTCTCTCATTCCTTACTCTGTCCATTCTTGTCACTACTCCTCTGGAACTTCATCTCCACTGCTCGTATTTTATTCTTGTCCCTTTCCTTCATAACCCATGTTTCTGAACCATAAGTCAAAATTGGCACAAAGTAGGTCTTGTAGATGATTCCTTTACATTTTTGTGGTACATCTTTATTCCATAACATCCCCCTAACACTCTTGAAAAATCCATCTGCGCACCTTCCCCTTTCATTTATTTCCATCCTATTGCCTCCCTTTTCTTCAATTATGCTTCCCAAGTACTTAAAGCATTCTACTTTCTGTAACTGCTGTCCTCTAAGTGTTATGCCCATATCCAGTCTGTTCTTCTTCCTCGTTGTGATGACCACTTCACTCTTTTGTGCTGAGAACTTCATCCCATATGATAACACTACCTTCTCCCACTCATCTAATTGCTCTTGTACTTCTTCCTCATCCTCTCCCCATACCAGAAGGTCATCAGCAAACAACATTGCCTTCATTGTCCTTTCCCCAATGCTATTTACCACTTTTCGTATGATTTCATCCATCACCACTATAAATAACAGGGGTGAGAGGGCGCTTCCCTGTTTCAGACCACTCTCCAGTTGAAACCATTCCGTTCTCTCTCTTCCCACCTTTACACAGCTTTTGCTTCCCTCGTACATTGCTTTCACTCTTGCCACTGTCTCCTTGTTCACTGCTTTTGCTCTCATTGCTTCCCATACCTTGTTTCTATTAATACTATCATATGCTTTCTCAATATCCAAGAAGGTCATCACCAGATCTTTCCCATATTCATAATGGTGTTCTTGTAGCTGTCTTACTGCAAAGATGAGGTCAACTGTTGACCTTCCTGGCCTGAATCCATACTGTTCTTCACTCGGCCCATCTTCAACTTCTGTCCGAATTCTTCTCTCCAGTACCTTCTCAAATATTTTGGCGCAGTGGCACATGAGTGTAATTCCCCTGTAGTTCTTGCATTCCTTCCTACTTCCCTTTTTAAATATGGGTATTATTATCCCTCTTTTCCAGTCCTCTGGTATTTTCTTCTCCCTCCATATCACTTTCATTACTCGAAAGAGCCACTGTGTTCCTATCACCCCTGATGCTCTCACCATCTCCACACTCACTTCGTCTATTCCCGGTGCCTTTCCCCCTTTCATCTTCTTTAATGCTTCCTCCACTTCTTTCCATGTCAATTCCTTCTCTGAAATGTCTTGGTCACTTATACCTGATGCAATATTTCTTTCAGGATAGGCTGTTTTCCTGCCTCATGTGATTGGGCATAATTTTGTGTTCACCAACTGAAAAATGGCTTCTAATACTTCACGGTGGGTGAGTGGATAGCGTGTCGGTCTACTAACCCCAAGCTTGCAGGTTCGCTCCTGGCAGTGGTAAGTGATTTTCGAAAGGCGGCAAAAATACGACACGCATGTCATACGATGTTGGCATGTCAAAGAACCCATTTGAATTCAGTAGGCCGTGTTCATAATGGCAAAATTAATCTCGGGAGTTTCCGCCAACACAAAGTTCCTCATTTCTCTACTAGAAAGCGGTATAGTGTTCAAGGAGCTTAGTTATGTAACCTCCTTGATTTTCGTAGTGCTTCAAGGAACAACGAACACCCTCTGGGTGTCAAATAACAAACCTTGCACCCGGCACCCGAGGCCATACGATATTATTAGTATTAATAAAATATTCAAATACTGTATGGGTATTATCTGATTATTAAGTATGGTATAGTAACCTTAAACATGTTATGGCCTATTTATCCCCCTATAAAAATAAATGGAAGTTCCTTAAATATACTTTCCCCATTATTCTAGTCTCGATCACCTTTGATCAGTTTGGATAGGTCATTATGTACACCAAATCCAGTGAATTAGAACTTTCTGAATTTCAAATTTTTTTTTTTATTGGCAAGTTTTCATATTTAGAACTGCCCAAGTTAATTAACAAGATACCTAAATCCTTAGCATACTTGAGTAACAATACTTTCCTACCTTATCCATTTCAGAGTTTCAATTAGAAAATTTACTTGTCATGTGATCCCACATGATAAATAATTCTACAATCCAATAGTGTGCATTGTCAATATTCCATACAAAGGAGACTGCGAACGACAAGGCCATGTGATTGACTGTGGGGAAGGGTGAAGTTCATGTCAAACTTCTATAGGAAACTAAGGATGTATATATTTAAACTTCAAATTTTCAATACTAATTGGGAACTATTACAAATAAAAAAAACCATAGTCACCACTGTGGGGAAGATGACCTCGTAGTTCCACCCCTTAAAACCTCAATAACTAACTAGTCGCCACTGTCCAAATGGGAAAGTCAAGTACGTAATAGTGCAAGTATACCACTCGCAAAGCCTGTTTACCATCTCTTGATTGCAGTACATTTGCATTTTTCAACCAACTAACAATTCCTGATTTTTCCAGGATAAATCAAAAATACCCTGAGTAACAGTAGCGACCATAAAGACATATAAAACATAGTTTGTACTTAAAGATCATTTCAAAAAGTGCTTGAACAATAAAGGGTAGCATAACAAAGTTGAAAAGACAAAACTGCCATGCCCAAGATCGCGGGTTCAAACCTGGCCGAAGACGTTGGATTTTTTAAGAACGTTAAAATCCCTCAGTATGGCTTCCTTCGGAGGGGAAGTAAGCCGGCGGGCCCATGTCATAGATTTATGGCCTGCAAAAGAACCTACCACTACAACTGGTAGCGTGTAGCTTATTTGGTTGGAAATGCTCTATCAAGTTCCAACGTTCGCCGCTGTGTGACAGTGGCGTCTGGTAGCAAATGTTGGAACTACTTGAAATTGTACTTGCCCAGTTTCATTAATTTCATCTCTTATTAACTCCTCTGAAGTAGTTGGCGTCAGGAAGGGCATCCCGCCGAAAAAGCCATCCATCACAGAATTTTATCGCATTTCATCCCCGACCCCGTTGGAAACAGAATTAATAAGGGGTAGACATACAATATTATTATAATATTGCACACAATATACATTAGATTTGTTCAGCATAATCATTTTGTTTCAGGACGGCCCAGATGGGATTCGAACCCACGCTCACCCGATGCCAGCGAGGTACGAAATAGCGCATTGGCGCTCTCGGCTACCTTGGCTGGTTATATTACACGCACCATAATATTATAATATATTATTAATCTATCATCATTGGGAGATTCATCTCTGATTATCTTGTAAATTTAAGGATTTAGACCCACTTTTGGATTTTTTTAGATACTGTACTTAGGCCTACCAACAACCCACCCCGGCTTCGTCTGGATACTGAATCATCACCATGTCTTCTACTCCAGTTGCCCGAGTGTAGTTTACGAGCGCCCTCCACTTGCGTCTGAATCATCATTTATATAATTTATGGGGGAATCGTAATTCATAGCAGAATTCTCTTTATCGGACCACAAACCATGAACATTTCTTCCGTGTTGAAGGAACTTTGGGGATGACTTCCTTTGTCTTTGTGAATTCTCTCTTTTGTGACAATCGAAAAATTGTGTTGCTCAGTTTCATTGTTACGTGATAAGCTGGGTTAATTCATTATAATAATTATAAATAATTGTTCATAGGAAGGAAGCTTGTAGTTTAACGTGACCGTTAATCTCGCGATCATAAGCCACGGGGAGGAAGCTTTTAGTTTTGCGTAACCATTAATATTGCGATTATGAGCCAAGGGACCTCCTTTTTTTTAAAGTGGAATCCGAACCATAGGACACGGCATTTCACTTCGAAAATCTCACATGCATTGACCGGGAATCGAAGCACTGCGGCCTTTGTTGTTCATTATGTTTTCTAACCCTTTAAATTCAACGAACTTCCCAACCATATCCGTCTCAATGAATGGTTTTCTTTTTCTACAATTTCGAACCAGTCCATCCATTCTTGTGGAGTATGCAAGTGCTGCTGTTTCTTTTGGGCTTTTATTGTATTACCGAGTTTAATTTGCTACTTTAAATGGTGATCTTTTCATTACCGCAGCAGTGTTTTGTAGCATTCAAGTAACCAATATCACATGTGCACTAGGTTGAAAGTAGCATGGAAGTAAGTCGCCATGTGGTTTACTAGAAAAGCTTTCAAATTTCGAGGTTTGCTCTTCATAAATAAATATTTTGCCCCTGTTCGAGTGTTTTTGCCAATGGGCCTTAGTGTGTTCAAAATTGAAAGTTTAAAATCAATCCTGAAACTTTTGTAGCCCTATTCCCTCACTCGTTCCCGGCTCGTCTCTGTGGCGTAGGGAATTGAATGTTTCGAGTTACACCTTGGTCACCGCCTTTCTTAACCTGATACATCCCTTATTGTCATTTGTTTTTCTATAATGTATTTGCTGTGGTCTCTTCGGTTTTGGAGCTATGTACAATATATTATCATTATTCGTTAGAATTTAAATTCAGCGTGGCCGGCAACGCTACGTTCATTCGCACTGCGCCGAGTCTAATGCAGAAACGCAAGAGCCCTTCCCTCGGTTCCACCATCAAGCTTAAGTTTCTGTATGTTAACAATAACTTAAATATTAATTTATTAATATTGTAAATAGAAAAAGCAACAACAATTAAGTACTTGATGTAATCTGCCAACTTAAATGTTTTACCACAAACATAAACAAAAATAAAGAGAATAATTTAAAAAAGATCAAGGTAGGTTCCGATCACGGTTAACTTCCATTTCCAACGCCAACATGCTGGTGACTGCGCCACGAAGACGAGCCGGGAACATGTGAGGGAATAGGACTACAAAAAGTTTGAGGATCGATTTTAAACACACTAAGTCCCATTGGCAAAAACGCTCGAACAGGGGGAAAATATTTTTTTATTAAGAAGAAACCCACCACCCACTTTTCTAGTAAACCACATGGCGACCTCTCCTTGTTAGATCATATGTGCGCTAATAATTTAATACTTATAGAACATTGCAAAAATGTCACAAAACGAACTTTTGCCACAACAGTTCTCAATAGCACTTGGATTACTTATGCACTAACTAATCTGTTCATAATCAGCCAATTGATGAACATCATTGATCAAGACAATCGCAACGGCACAAACACGAATTTGGAAATATCGAAACCTGGAATCCATCGTACTGTTCTCCAACCTGTTGCACTTTATGATTACAAATGTCGTAAACCAACAGTAATGTCCACAAAAAATATGGGGAATGAGAATTCACAACAATAAACCTTAAAACAGCTGTTTGCGGTTATTCTTGACCAAAGGCGGGTCAAGGTAACAATGTTGTGATTATCACGATCAACAATGTTTTATCAATATTATTGTGCTGAAACTTGTCAAATGAGCTAATTAGCTCATGATGAACTCTGTACACATTGCCATGTCGCTGCGAAGTTACAACATTCAATTTATAAGAGATATGAAACGGTCAAACATTGCATGTTGTGCGAGATTCGTAGGGGTTCACTTTGTATACCTAAGATTGCATTTAACATGGAGAGGACTAGAGAAAGTCCATTCAGTGATATATTCTGTTCTCATTCACGGCTGTTCTTGTCCATGTGTTTCAGAAAATAGACTCCCCCACAATGCCTTTCCTGTCCTCTCAGATCGTGCATGAATTTTTCTGTGAATTGAGAGCTGACTCCTAAGCTTAACATCAGATGGCTTTCACCCTAAACACCTCACACAACCCTGCATATTATAAACTATAAATCAATATACATCCAACTTATTTTATTAATGCATAATTTATTTGATATTTAGGATGGGATTTAGGAAGGAAATCGGCCGTGGACCTATTTAAAGGAACCGTCCCGGCATTTGCCTGGAGGTGAAAATGGGAAACCACGAAAACCATTTTCAGGACAGTCTAGTGTGATTCAAACCCACATTCCCCCAATGCCAGTTACACCCATCCAAGCTTCTAAATACAAAACTTACATCCAAGTATATATCAAAATACACAACTCACAGCTAAACTTATAAATTTCATGTTACAAAAGACTTACAGCTAAACTTACAAATATCAAAATACACAACTCTTACAGCTAAACTTATAAATTTCATGTTACAAAAGACTTACAGCTAAACTTACAAATATCAAAATACACAACTCTTACAGCTAAACTTACAAATATCAAAATACACAACTCTTACAGCTAAACTTATAAATTTCATGTTACAAAAGACTTACAGCTAAACTTACAAATATCAAAATACACAACTCTTACAGCTAAACTTATAAATTTAATATTACAAAACACTTACAGCTGAACTTAGAAATTTCAAAATACAAAACTCTTACAGCTAAACTTAGAAATTTCAAAATACACAATTTTTTTTAAAGAAATAATATATATCAAAATACAATACCTAATAGCATAATACACGTGACTAATATACCTAACGTTTCATAAATATTTCACGAAACTTCTCTAGCAGTGCCGCTTTGTGCGCAATCTTCTCTTTGCGCTCCTTCTCCCTGGCTTTCTCCTTGGCCTCCGACCTCTTCTCCTTGGCCTCCGACCTCTTCTCCTTGGCCTCCGACCTCTTCTCCTTGGCCTCCGACCTCTTCTCCTTGGCCTCCAACCTCTTCTCGTTGGCCTCCAACCTCTTCTCGTTGGCCTCCATCCTCTTCTCGTTGGCCTCCATTCGCTCCCTATGCCTCCGCTCCTTGTTGGTTGCTTCGTCTCTTAAGAATTCTGCCAAGTCAGAATCCTTACGTTTCCCTGAAAAATAAAGTAAGATATTAGCTATATGCTGGAACATAGTATTAAGAGCATAGTTGAAAATGGATTATCCGTGGAAAGCATTTGTGCAGTTAAAAATCGGAATGTTAGTATGCTGAGTTGTGCCTGTGTATTTTTCAAAGCATCTGTGATATTCAGATTTAGCATTTGATCAAAAATTAACTGAAGGTAATAAGAGAACAGTTTTGTATTATTCTGGCAAATGATGCCCAAATTCCAGGCCACATTATGAAAAGGACACATTCACTACTTACACATAGTTAAAAGTAATTGCCATTAGAAGTTCTTACTAAATTATTAATAATTATAGGGTATGTCAATGCAAACACACCTATTGATTGGATTATGAGGGTTTTCTTTAAATAAGGAAACCATGGGTTTGAAGACAAAAGAAAAAATTGGCAGTATTTGAAAGATATTTATTTGCCATAATTATGATAGCAATGAATCAATTTCGCAGAACAATTTGCAAATTTTTAAGCAAGATGAAGAAATGTAACTGTTCATTTGTTAAGTATTGGTCTAGCAACATCAGGTCTGGTGGACACTATTAGTAAAACCACATATGCATCACAAATTTAATTGATTTAACAAATGACTGTAGTTAGGGAGTATTTCAAGTCCAATGGTGGTAGTGCAAGTGCTATACTTGGTGCTTTGAGTCACCATGACTGTTGCAACAAGTGTGGAAATTTAGAGGTTTGAATCCCACATCTGGTTCCCCCCAGATTTGTCCATTCCCTTCAGGCAAATGCCAACTCAGAAATGTTCACCATTTTCCAGCCTAAGCCGGGTTGGAGCAAATATGACACCCCTTAATTAAACTATAGAAATCTTATAGACCCTAATAATTATATTTACACATTACTAGTCACCACAGAAACACAGGTTATCAGAAAATTAGAACATATGCTCAAGTACATGGGCTGACTACAAATGTTTCAAGGACCTAACATGAACAGCTATATTTCTTTGATGATTAAATAGTAATACTTATTGAAATGTCACAAAATACTCTATTGGTAGGGTATTACATTCATAGTTTCCTCTGTAAAATACAAATATTAATGTTGGGGTGTTTGCGTTGATATACTATAATAACAGTAACTTACTCAACCTTACTACAGATAACAGCCAGGTCGAGTGATGTGTGTCCCCAACTAGTGCTGAGAAACGGACTGCCTGACGTGGCAACTTGCACTCATCTAGGTAATGGATAAATAATAATTATAGAATATTTCAATATAATAATTAATTAATTGGTATTCTGCCCGAAGGCAGGTCCGATCCTCCGAAGAGGCTACCCCCAGCCGGAGTTTACTTGCGGTAGGGTGGCCAGGGCCTTTCCGCTCCTCCTTATGTTGGCCAACAGCGCGCAGTGCCTAGAACCGGCATACCATCCAAGTTCCGACTGCGCCCAATGTTGCTTAACTGCGGAGTTCTCATGGGATCCGGTGTTTCAACACGGCTAGGCCGTTGGCCAAATTTCAATATAAGGATACATAAATAAACCAAAATAATGTAGGGCCAATTGGGTTTTAGAAAGAAATGTAACGCCTGTTTACGAGGTGTATTCAAGTTATTTATAACATCTCCGTTTACGGCACACACAGCGGCAGCGGCGAGAGTTGGATTGTTTTGTATACTTAAAAAAGCGATGTTTATATTGCAAGAACAGCGTGTAATCATTAGTTTCCTCTACTTGCGTGCTGTGACACAGATTGAACTTCATCACCAGATGAGTGAGACATACGGTGATGTTGTCATGGATGTGTCCAATGTGCATTTGTGGGTGGAACAGTTCAGAGACCGCAGAACGCCGTGTGACATTTAAACAAGACAACCTCGGCCTCGCCCCATACTGTCAGATGCCATGATCGAGCCAGTTGAGGAAGTTCCTTTTGTAGGATCGCAGAATGACTGGCATTTCCGTGGGATCTGTGCACGCAAGATGACGGCATGATTGGGACGTTCTTTTCATCGATTGCGACGATGTATGAGACAGGACAATCCCAAATGAAGCGCCAGTCAGCTCAATGGAAGCACACAAACTCACTGCCTCCAAAAGCATTCCTGGTCAGTGCTAGTGCTGAAAAAATGACGGGGATGTTCTGGGATAGCAATGGCGTAATCATCACTCTTTGCATCCCAAAGGGCACAACGGTGATAGGTGCATCCTACTGAGACGTTTTGAAGAACAAGCTCATTCCAGCATTGCGTGCAAAACAGCTGGAAGAGGCTGGTTGGTTCCTCAGTTTAGGGGCTGCGACAATGTGGTCATGTAGCCCTGTGTACTTTGGGTGTGTGTAGAATCTGTCTGATAACCATTGTTTGTGATGACTGGGTGTGTGTTAACTGTTTTTAATTCAAGCTAAGGGCTGCAGACGATAATTTCAAGTAGTTTCTACTTTCGCTACTAAATACTACCGTCCACGACACATAGCTGCAAACTTGGCTACTACTAGATGTCATAGTAACCAGCGCCTGGTGACGAACTTAAGAGTATTAATCAAACCTAATCTACAAATTTTGCTTCACACAAATTTAGTTAGTGGAAGGGTCTTTTACATAAATTAGGACATGGGCCCGCCGGCCATACTTCCCTCCGAAGGAAGGCATACTGAGGAATTTTTAACGTTCTTAAAAAATCCGACGACTTCGGCCGGGTTTGAACCCGCGACCTTGGGCATAGAAGCTCAGCATGCTACCAACTACACCACCGAAGCCACCTCCGGAAATAGTCTACATGTGTGATCTTTCACAGACAACGCACCAGCATATGGGCGAATGACACACTGCAATTCTTTCGTGACAACTTAGAAGTGATCTCTCATGCTACCTAGGCTCCTAGCGACGAAAGACACACTCCGTGGTCGCAAATTCACTAGCCATGCCACTAATGCATCAGCGATTTTTCAGTGGTCAAAGCAGACTCCTTCGCAGCAGCTATGGAAGTATGGCGTAGTCATGAAAAAGGTTTACAGCTACAGGGAGATTACCTCAAGAAGTGACAAAAGTTTCAAAGTTTGCATGCGATTACTTTGTGAGAAAAAAGAATCGGAGGAGCTATAACTTGAATGCAGCCCGCAGACAAATAAGCAAGACCCAAAATGTCATCATCTATGTCATGGATAACAGTAAAGGTTTAAATGATGCATACATGTTAAATTCTGTATGTTAACATAGCTTTACATAACAAACCCAAACCTAACATGGGGCTTACACCCCAGACCCTCTTGCTTGAAGAGAGCAATTAATACCAGATGGCGCAGGCCTGCGCGAACTCTAGGGCTTGAAGGGTATCAATGCTGCTGTGCTACTGGGAGCAAAACAAAACCTCGTCACCAGCTGTCGCCACACCAACTTTTGAGTGTGACATTTCGTCACTGGAGATCTTAACTTGCAATACAAATACAGATACCAAGAGCTGATGCGAACACTTCTGTATGAAGGCGTGAAGTTAACGCTCCTTCCCTATCATGCAGAAGCCCATGGACTCTTTCACATTCGAGATTCACTGTGTGCGCAGCTGAGGTTTTGCACCATCTGGTATTAATTGAAGTATGGTACAAGCAGTAACTTATGTCCAGACAGTGGTCTAACTTAGTAGCAACCAATGGTTTCGTCCATACAGTCGTCGAGCATAGTAGCTGCAACTTTTCAATTAAATTGAACTGAAAGTTATTTATGAATAATTGACCAACCTCGCCCGCACGGTACTATGTAAAACAAGGAAGCGCCCAGTTGATTATCTAGTGCTCATCATTCATGTGCAGCACTCAGTTCATTTGATAGTGCGCCGAATTGAATAATTTATTCACTATGGATTGTAGCAACAACACAATTTAGTGCCAAAAACACTCGCGAAATGTCATCGTGAAGTGGAACTTAGGTGGACAAAGCAAACATATCTGTAACCTGCAACAAGACCAGGGTTGATACACTTTCAGGATTTCAAATTTCCCTGACTTTTCCTGGTTTTCCAGACCAAATTTTAAGAAATTCCCTGACCGCAGAGTCGTTTATTTCCCTAACTTTTCCCGATTTTCCAGAGCAAAGTATAGAAAATTCATCAACCATAGGGACGACATTTACCTCGCTGTTCCTTAGGTTTTCTTAGCAAAAGTGCATTTACCTTTAGGAAACCTTCTGTATGATAGATAAGTTAGAAAAACTGATTTTAGACTAATTATTTGTGCAAGGCTATTCTTAGACGCGAGGAGAAATGTTGTAGTAGAAGAAAATAATAGTGTTAAAAAAATATCAGAGCAATGTTTCATTATATAAACCGGACTTATATGTAGCTCTCTGTATAAATTAACGCGTTTCTTTAAAAGTATAAAAACAAATATAAAAAAATAAAATTAAAAAAACAGTTCTTTACTGTAATAAATAACGTTTATTACGATAAGAACCGGAACACATTTTTACAATAAATGTTAATTTCCTGCTAACATCAATTAAAAAAAAAAAAAACTCTGAAGAAAGGAATCAATCACCAATTCTTACTTTCTGGTCAACCACAATAGAAGTATCTAGAAACTGTCAACTGATACATTTTATTCTAACATTAGATATTTAATATCAAATGAGTTGTTTCAGTTAATCTTCTTCTTCTTTTCCCGGTTCCAGTGATCTGGGTCAGGGCGTGAATCAAGGACCTCCATCCGAGGCCTCGACTCGCACACTATCATATTTAGGCTATTTGTACGATGGGTTCGCCACACCCAAAGGCTGTCTTATGTACAAGAAGTTATGATTACCAAGAAGTTGCTCTGATCTTGACCATTTGGGGCGATTTCCTTTGTCCCCGCGGAAGATCACGAAATATATGCGACGTTACGTGATTGCCACCGAATCATGTCTTCGCAGTCAAGTACGGAGAAATATAGACACGTTACACGATCGGCGCTGGTCTCAGCCGTTTGTAGTTTTCACGATCGAACACGGAGAAAAATCGCGATTTACATAATCGGTGTCACTTTTAGTCGTTCGACATTTCTATTGTCCTTGAGGTCGGGCACGGAAAAATATAGTATTATTATGCAATCGGCGCCGCTTGCTGTCCGTTTGACAAGAATCCAGTTGCACTCGTCATCGAAAGCGGAGAAATATCGCGATGTATCGCAATCGCTGCCGCTCTCGGTCGTTTTACGAGATTCACGTTGTCCTCGCGGTTGGACACTCAGAACGCGATAGTATGCAATCAGCCGTTCAACGATTGTCTGCCTGTCTATCTGATCTGGTAGAATGGCAGAGGCAAGCTCGAGGTTGGGCATGGTTAAAATTCACGAGCAGTTATGGACATGGTCGGCGCAGTGATTCCCACTGTCCCTATGCTGTGGTTGGAAGTTCACGGTGGATCACGAGAAGAAATGGGTATCACGATGCTACATAGTCTGTTATTCCTAAGTGGGTTGATGCACTTCTCGCTTCCCGTACACTTTTAAGTATACGGTAATAGGAAAAGTGGCTGGTAGGGTTCGGTATGTTTCGTGATGGGTGCCCAACCACCTTTGACAGTATTCCCGCAGTCCTCGTAGACACAAGTTCGCGACCGGGCACGGGTTTTATGACTTATTCAACTGGCATCGATCTCGGTCCGTTTGACGAGATTCCCGCAGGCAAGTCGTGTGGTCAGCCGGCCGTTTTGAGGATGTGATTTTGGAGGATGAACGTTCGAAGTAGGTATCGGATATTACGAATTATTCCGAGAGGATAGTACGAATAATACAAGAGGCACATTTTCTTTCGAATTCAAATTATACAAGTTTTCGAGATAACCGGTTAGATTATATATCCAATGGAACCAAAGTTCGAAGGAAAAATAGACATATAACGGAGTTTCGAATTAACTGAACTGGATGTCGCAAATTTACGAGACGGATAGATTTTTAAAATATACCATCCATCGTCCATGTATTTCGGAGCATTTTTGCGATTTTCTTTCGAAACTGTATCATTTCGCAATATCGCGACAATAAATTATATCGCATTATTTCTGTACTTCAATTTGAGATATCCAAATTTATAGGTGAATATCAGAAATGAGAGGTTTCTGCTGAGTTTCGGATGTTATCACGAATCAACGTCTCACAAAAAGTCAGGTTTTCGAATAATCCAGAAAAACATTTCACACAAAATTAAACTCTCTTCTTGATGCCGAAAATATACATTGAACCAACTGTCAAGCCTTAATAATTCTTTTTTCTTTCTGTCTTTTTTTTATACAAAATTCCCTGACTCTTCCCGGTTTTCTCTGACCGCAAAAAAAAAATCCCTGACTTTCCCCGGTCGCGTATCAACCCTGAAGACACTACCCGGGCTTCAAAGCCGCACCTACACCCCTTCATTCTAACCTTCGTTTTGTCCAATCCAATGGTTTTTGAAAATGGTTATAGCCTAACACACCCAGATCATTGGTTTTGTGTCAACCGTGCCCCACTAGCTGCGCGTGGCCAAGGCTGCACTTACACCAGACCATACTAACCTTCGTTTTGTCCAACCCAATGGGTTTTGACAATGGTTACAGCCTAACGCATCCCGATGAAGGTTTTCTTTATCAACAGTGATTTTGTATCCCACATGTTGGCAACAATGTGTGCGCCTCGGAGTGCCTGGTTGACAGGGATTTAAGCGGTCGGAATATGGCAGCAGTTTTTAAAAGAGCAATAAATAAAAACACATTTACGCACTTTAGCACATACATGAGGTGCAGTGGTGGCCAGGGTTCCTAATTTTAATACGTAATATCACCCAGAAGATGAAACCAAGACACAAGGTATGTAAAGTCACATTCATGTCTGCTGCGTTCAACTTACATTCAAAATTAATATAATCTGTACCTGGACAATCGGAATTCTGAAACATTGATGCTTGTATAATGTATGAATAGAATTGCTACTTCACTGAAAAGCAATTCTGCTAAATAATGAAAATTTACCACTGCTAATGATACATTAACCAACAGTTTGAATTACATGAAAAGCCACTTTGCTATTTCTGAAAAATATCGAACCAACGGGAGGAATGAAATACTTACTCCAAATGGAAGTGGCAACCACCGATGGGCCCGGTGAACTTGCTCCTGATGTCAATGGGCACGGTGAACTCGCTCCCGATGTCGATGGGCCCGGTGGACTTGTAGACAATGGAATCGAGCTTGCCAACGTCACAGGCTTCATGAACGGCCTCTCTCCCAGTAATGACTGCATTAACTATAACATGGATTCATTAAAAACATCGACACTATCTATAATTTGATCTATAGGCTACAATTTATACAACGTCCATAATAGGGGAATACTTACGTCAAAATACATCCATTTCCGTGGAGTTTCACCAGTTATTTTATTGTGATCACTAATGCCCTTATAAGTCTTCTTCATTGCGTGATATTTGGCCTGGCACTGATAGCCAGTCACTTCATACCCCTCACTGCGTAGAACTAAGGCAATTTCGTCCCATGCCCTTTTCTGGGAGATTTTCCCGGACGAAAGTCTCTCCTCCCTCGTGCGAAACTCCTCTATGAGCAATAAAATTGCTTCATGCCTCCACTTGTAAACTAAAACAAAAAAAGCTTATTGGACAGAGGATTCTAAGCTGAAGGAAAAGTGTGGAAAATTTACAAAAACAACTCACCTCCTTTTGTGCAATTTGCATCGGAGAGAGTAGGCATAGGACTGGACATCGTGCTTGTGCTGCTGCTGCTGCTTTCCCCAGGGTCTAGAATGGAAAAGCTAGTTAAAGCAATGCAAAAGATAGATATACTGCCCAAGTTAAATGCACTGCCGCGCTTAGTTATTTAATTGAAGATCGTAAAATGTACCGGTACATTATTAAGGGAAATAAAATATTAGAGATTTACACCTAATTCACAATGCTGATTAAGAGTTGGGACATAAACTAGTCCACGTTTATTAGCCACATCTTACTTTTATAAACACAGCAATACAATAAAATCATATCTTAACCAATTATTCTAAAGCGTATACATACCTGGCAAGCTAGTCTTTTTGTTTGCCGCTCTAGCTTCCAACAGCAGCTGCGTTGTATATTCCAAGTCTGAAATTGAAACACATGGAAAATATAACCTAACTATACCGCAGAGTTAATACTGAAAATTTGTATATAACTGTTATTACTTTTGTACTTGCACATACCATTCTGTGCGCGAGAGACTTCCTCAGGACTTAACATTATTCGATAGAATAAATTCTCCTCAGCGTCGAAGAGTGTTATATTATTCATTTCGAGCAGAAGGCAGTTACAACCTCAAACAAATGTATTGGAACAATGGCGGAATCAGAACAGAAGCAATCAGTAGCCAAGGACAATCGTGGCCTTGAGAATAGTGCTCAGCCAATCAGCGACGTTTTGATTGGAGACCATGCTCGGAAAAATTTTGGTTCGTTTTGATTCTCAGGGCTTTGTTAAGCCCCCACCCTAGGCCGTCATCGTGTCCAAAATGGCGGCTTAACGAACACGACGGGGTGCCATTATTAAAATTATGGGAGATAGAAACACAGCCTAGGTGAACTTGAGTTCATAGCTCCTATGAACATAAAAAAAAATCAGTTTAATTGCTATAATAGATTCGTAGATATTCAGAGCCGTCTAAATATTTCGGATGGTCGTCATGTTGGATTGTTAAATGTATAGGCCATAGAGTCATGTACCATTAAAGGAAAATTATTGCGTAGGTTCATTATTCCAACTTTCCAAATAAAAACTTAATTTTAAAATTCGCAAAGCCGCCATCTTTAGGTTATGTAAACTTCATCATCATCATCTTGCACAGTTTCCAGCCACTGGCCGGGTCTGTTTGGAACACAAGCCTCTCCAACGTCTTCTGTCTTCCCACCATCTCTCAGCCTCCACCCTTGTCCAGTCTTCTCCTCTCTTCTTCACGCTTTCTTCCACCCCCTTCAGCCACCTGTCTCTCGGTCTTCCCCTCGGTCTCTTTCCTTCTCACTTCGTCTCATGTACTCTCCTGGGTATCCTCTTCTCCTCCATTCGTTTTACATGTCCATACCATCTAAGTCTAGATTTCTCTATACCATCCTGTAATGGTTCCTCCTTCATTAATTCTCTGGTCCTCTCATTTCTTATTCTGTCCATCTTTGTAGCTCCAATACTGCTTCTCAAGAACCTCATCTCACTGGCCTGTATTTTGCTCCTCTCCCTTCCTTTCATAACCCAGGTCTCCGAGGCATACGTCAGGATAGGGACATAGTACGTCCGATATATGATCTTTTTGCTGTTCTGAGGGACATCCTTGCTCCATAACATGCTTCTCACACTCCTCCGAAATGCTTCTGCCTGCCTCCCCCGCTCATTTATTTCTCTATCGTTTCTTCCATTATCTTGTATCAGGCTTCCCAGATACTTAAAACTCTCCACTTTCTTCAGCTGTTCCCCACCAATTGTTATTCCCGTTGTGGTTCTTTCCTTCTTCCTTGTTGTGATCACCATCTCACTCTTATTTATGCTAAATTTCATCCCATATCCTTGTATTACTCCTTCCCACACGTCCAACTGTTCCTGTACCTCCTCCTCCTTGTTTCCCCAAATCATCTGCAAACACCATTGCTTTCATCTTTCCGTCCCCAATTACTTGTGCCACTCGGGTCATTATGTCATCCATCACCACAATGAAAAGTAACGGTGACAGTGCACTTCCTTGTTTCAGGCCGTTTCTTTGTTCCAACCAGTCAGATCTCTCTCCTCCCACTTTCACACAGCTCACGCTTCCCTTGTACATCTCCTTTATCCTCTTTATAGTCCATTTCTCTACTCCTCTATCCTCCAGGGACTTCCATACTTTGTTTCTGCATACACTGTCATATGCTTTCTCAATGTCCAGGAAGGCCATCAGTAGATCTGTTCCATATTCATAGTGCTGTTCTTGTAACTGCCTTACAGCAAAAATCAAATCCACTGTGGACCTTCCTGCTCTGAAGCCATGTTGTTCTTCCCTCATCCCTCCTTCTAACCTTGTCCTAATTCTCTTTTCCAAAACTTTCTCGAAGATCTTTGCACAATGACTCATCAGTGTTATTCCCCGATAGTTTCTGCAATCTGTTCTACTACCTTTCTTGAAGATCGGGACAATGATTCCTTTTTTCCAGTCCTCTGGGGTCTTCCTTTCCTTCCATGCTGTCCTCATCACTCGGTACAGCCACTGTATCCCCACCTCTCCTGCTGCTCTCACCATCTCCACACTCAACTCATCCACACCCGGTGCCTTCCCTCCTTTCATCTTGTTCACTGCATCTTCCACTTCTTTCCATGTTAAGTCCTTTTCTGTTTGCAGTTCATCTTCCTCTTCCCCGATTTCTTCCTCCTCACCATCTTTTCCATTTGGGTTCAGAAGTTCTTCAAAATATTCTTTCCACATTTTCTTCAGTTCTTCCCTATTTTCTATCTCTTGTCCCCTTTTGTTCACCATTCTAACATAATCCGTAGGATCCTTCCGCCTCTTATCTTTCACCATCCCATACAGGACCTTTTTTGTACCTTCACTATCCTCCTCCATCATCTTTGTCCACTCTTCCATCCACTTCCTTCTCTCCTCAGCCACCACTCTCTTCGCCTCCTTCTTTCTTTCCTGGTACTCTTCCCTTGTCTCTACCGTCCTATTTTGATACCACCTCCTAAAGGCTCTATTCTTTTCCCTTACTATATCTTTTGTCTTCTCATTCCACCATGGTGTTTCCTTCCACCTCTTCTTACTACTTGTCCTCCCACATACTGCTTCTGCTGCACCCACTAGTGTCTTCTTAAATCTAGCCCATTCCTCTTCCACCCCTCTTTCTTCATCTGTTGGAATTCCTTCCTTTACCATTTTGAGGTACTCGACCCTTCTATCCCCTTCTTTCTGTTTCCATATCCTTATACGTCTTTCCTGGTTCTCAGTCCCTTTCTTCTCCTTACTCCCTCTCAGGTTCATTACCAGTAATCGATGGTCGCTATCCAGGTTCTCCGATGGTATAACCTTGATGTCCGTGATGTTCTTATTTAGTTCTTTCTCATACAGTATATAGTCGACCACCGACTTCCTGGTCAAGTCATCACTGTACCATGTGATTGTGTGGCTCTCTCTTTTCTTAAACCAGGAGTTCCCAACTAGCAGGCTGTTCCTCTGGCAGAAGTCCAACAGTCTCTTTCCTTCCTCATTTCTTCCACCCCAACCCTCTGGTCCTAGAACACTCTCATAACCTTGTCTTTCTCTTCCTACATGGGCATTGAGGTCCCCCATAACAATCATATTTCTTCCTACCAGCTGCTTCTGCAATTCCTCTTCAAACTCCTCCTTCTCTTCAGAAGCGCAGCCTACTTGTGGAGCATATACTTGCACTATTTCTACGGTCTCTCCCCTCAGTGCTACTTTCACTTTCATCATCCTATCACTTATTCTCCTCACTTCTTCTTTCAAACCATCTCGTACTACTACTCCCACTCCATTCCTCTTTCCCTCTTCGTTCCCACTCCAGTACAGGTTATGTAAACAATTGAACTAAATTAGATACCAGTGTATTACAATGTGTATAAACATTTCCTGTACCAGATTTCACTGCGGTTGGAACATTAAATCGCGAGAAAGGTCTATTTAAAATTTTCAAATTCGCTTGTCCGCCATGTTCGTTTTGTAGTTAACCGGTTTTTGAAAGTCTTATAGATGAACTTCCAGTAGTACCCTTTATCTCGGTACAAAATTTCAGTGTGATACCGCTAATAGTTTCAGAGATATAGAATGCCGGTGAAATATTTCGCACATCCGCCATCTTGTGGTTATGTAAACAATTGAACCAAGTTGGATGTCGGTGCATTACAATGTGTATAAACACATACTGTATCAAGTTTTATTGGGTTTGTTTCGTTAAATCACGAGAAACGTCTATTTAAAAGTCGCAAATTCGCGTGGCCGCCATGTTGGTTTCGTAGTTAACAGTTTTTCAAAAGTCACATAGGTGAACTTCTAGTAGTTCCCTTTATCACCGTGAAAAATTCCAGGGTGATATCTGGAATAGTTTCGGAGATATTGAATGCTAGTGAAATATTTCGCACAGCCGCCATGTTGGACTGGTGAGACGTAACAAAATTTGAAGGACATGGTCGGGGTCGTCCGGAATAGTGCTATGAACTTACTGAGTTTCATTGAAATCGCTCCAGCCGTTTAGAATTTATTAGCGTGACACACACACACACTCCTCACACACACTCGGACAAAAGGTGATCTCATAAGCCTATTTTTTTTAAATTGAAAATAGGGTAAAAATCAACAATACCACACCAGTACCAGTTATGCTAACAACAAAAAAGAGTATTTTTTATTACTGGCCCAGTTTTCTTTTTTTTAGGGGGTTGGAGATTAATTCCAGAATAGGCACTTGTTTTAAAGCTGGATGCCCTTCCTACCACTAACCACCACAGAAGAGTTGATATGGCAATGAACATTGAAACAAACTCCATCACAGTGTCCCTGACACGAGAGAAGCTAAAATTCAGAATACAAATATCTGACCTGACCGGGAATCGAACCCGGTACCTGCGTGTCCGTGGTATAACACGGTATCCACTCGGCTACCGTGGTGTATAGACAAATGCAGTAATAAAATAGTTAATGCTTTCAAAACCTGACTTTCGTACTAAGATACTGTATGCAGTATGTTACTCCCAGGTTCACAAGTATGCAAACCCACACAATTTAGCTAATAGCTAATAACATTTTAGCCGTATATAGTGAGTATATGGACATATGATGAGAATGGGAAAGGAGAGAGTGCCAAAGAAAGCTTTTCTGGAAAAGGTTTCGGGGAAGAGACCGTGTGGAAGGCCCCGAAAGAGATGGGCAGATACAGTGTGGGAGTGCGTGGCGAAGAAGGGAGGAAAACCTGAAGATGTACTTAAAGGGGGAGAGGAGTGGTGGAGAGACAGGCAACGTTGGAGGTCCTTGATTCACAACCCGACCCAGGAAGCTGGAAACGGGAAATGAAGAAGAAGAAGATAGTGAGTGAAATATAAGGGCAATGATATGTTATATAAAGCCTATACTGACAGAAATATGGTTCATGAAAGATCATATACAACCCAAACGTTAGTTATTTATAAAGAAAATTACCTTCAATTTGGCAAGAAGTGGGGTTATGAATCACTGATCGGGATTAATACATAATTAACCAAGTTAGACTTCATATTTTACAAAGGGCCTATGAAATTATATTTTAGACACCCTACCATCATCAAAATATCACTGAAATAGCAATAAAATATGAGAAATACATTCAATTACCGCGTCCAATAATCATCCAGATTGCATTGCGGTTAAATAATTGACCACAATAACAAAAAGGTGCTGCTCTCTCACGCGAATCACAGAAACCAAGATGTGGCTATGATTTCGACCACAAACCGTTCCAGGAGACAGAATTCTAGAATTTGGTTGGTTATCAAACGAAAATGAAAGAAATATGAGACCTAATACAATGTGGTTAAATTATTAACCACAAACCTATAAAGGGAGGTAGAGACGCTTTATAGACACGGAATGGAAGTGGTTGCTAGTGCACACTGTCCATACATGTCCACATACGTTCCGTAAACATTGCTGCGAAGCAATCCTGTCGGGAAACGCAAGATGTATTTAATGCGCAGTGTGCATGAACTCATTTAAAATACACTAAACATTCATGTACGGAGATGTGATGGAAAGGAAACGGAAAGGTTACGTAATGTACATGATTGGATCCGCCACTACAGGCAGGTACACCGAGGGGTGTCCGGACATAACGTACCACGGACTAAACGTACCACTTGATTTTCGAGGCCATAACGTACCACCTAGGTCATTATCAACCTAAGAACGGTTTTCCCGTAATCCCCCATATTTACGCTAGGACATAACGTACCACTTGATGTCAGACGAGCATTCCAGTTACAGGTTCATTACCACATAAACATCATTGGCGATTACACTGTGCGGCTTTAAACATTTTGGTATTGTAACATGGAGTTGTGTACAACGAATAAGGGCGGTTTATGTACGCACTTCGACGGATGAAGGACGAATTGTAGATTGAATGTTCAAAGAGAAAGAAGAAATATGTCAAGTATGATGAATGGCTTGACAGAATAATGAAGCGGTATGAAGAGAATGGAAACTTGAAATCTTGCTTGAGAGCTCTCTCATATTCGCCCAACTTGGAATGAAACTTCACATGGAAACTTGCTATTCACTTGGGGTGAAACATCCCATGACGAACTTGCTATTCGCTAGGATATAAAACCCACATTTTTTTTTTTAAATAAAAAAAACATAGTAAATAAAACGAATAATTACCAGAGCTTAACCTCAGCTGATTTTAAACACGCCAAAATGTTTATAAACATTTTCCCAGTCCAAATCCTGGATAAAGTGTGATGGAAATCCAAAAACTTATCTTATTTTATATTAGTTTATGTTATGTTTTTGCCCACGTATTAGCCTACTTTCGATTTTTGCAAAAAATGAAAGTAGACTTATGAGATCAACACAGGGCGAAAAAAGTGTGTCTGTATGTGTGTGTGTATGTGTGTGTGTGAGTCTGTGTGTGTGTGAGTCTGTGTGTGTCTGTGTACTCTGAATGTCTGTCCCCCCCCTATCAATTCGAACACGGTGAATGCGAATTGAACGAAATTTGGTACAAAGGTAGCACTAGCAAAGGACACCTCAGTGTCATGTTTTATATCGCCGCCATCTTGACGGAAACGTAATGGCGGCCACACAAATGTTCAAAGCTTAAATCAAATTACGACTAACCTAATCATCCGATCTCTACCAAATTTTGCAACAACATACCTTTATGGGGGGAGCATCCTTTGACCAAACTAATAGGTCATCAGCGTAATAGTTTGCGGATGGCGGCCATCTTTGTGTGAAAATCGATTCCCCCTACTAATTCGAACACGGTGCAACCGAATGGAACGAAATTTGGTACAGAGGTAGTACTAAGAAAAGGCACCTCAGTGTCACGTTTTATATCGCCGCCATCTTGACGGAAACGTAATGTCGGCCACACAAATGTTCAAAGCTTAAATCAAATTACGACTAACCTAATCCTCCGATCTCTACCAAATTTTGCAATAACATACCTTTATGGGGGGAGCATCCTTTGACCAAACTAATACATACGTCTGCAGACAGTAATGATATTTCACCTGATTGGTCAGAAGAAACTCATTGCCTTGATTTGTGATTGGCCACCTAATATACCCGTTCCATGTGTATTTTACTATTCCTTTCCGCTGCCTGTACGTGACAAACATCACGTGACCGTTCTGTGACCGTTCGAGTCTAAAGATTTGTTGAAATGCCGCGGACGGACCGCCATTGCGGAAAGAAATGAAGGCTGGAGTTGAATATTATTTATAATCAAAAGTAAGTAAAAGTTATGCTTTCCAACATGTACTGAACGCTTATTTTATTCATTAGGGAGTGTGTTTACAATATTTCCTTTCTTTTCAGACGGACGCAGAAGAGCCGAGGTAAGAGTTTAGGGGGCAGATGACATCGTAGTTCAGTCCATTGAAACCCCAATAACCAACTAACTAGAGTTTCAGAGGAGAAGATTTATACGAAACAGCCTGTAAGTTTTATTTATGAATACAATTTGCCGTTATTTTATTCACTTTTCCAAAGGGATTTTTTTAAATATTCGTTTTATCAAACCTTAATTTTTGCCTCATTCCTTGTGTATACAGCATATGTTATTAAGCCGAGGTACCGTACTGAAAATGGGCATATGCAAAAATCACCAGTAAAGTGTTTTACTTGTTAAGATACAATATAACATTTGAGAATAGGCGTTGCCCGGGAATTGCCTTGCTGAGAGGCAATTGATCACTGCAGCATCACGCCCCACATTGCTAGTGTCCGTTTGGCAGTATTGATATTGCGAATTTTCAGTCTGTCAACACAATAGGCCTATATTCCCAATTATTGAGACATCCTAAATTATAACCTGAAAAGAAGATTTTGGTGGTGCATTTCAATTATCAGCCTAAGTCATTTTGTCAGCAACACTCAATAAATAGTTTGATTTGCAGTGCAGGACACAGGAACCTGACTTGAACAGTTTCAGTTAGATGGTGAATGATAATATATGATTTTCCTACCTTTTCAGGGTTTCCATGGGACAATACCTATTGAAATTGCCATTCATTATGACTAATATACTGGAAATATGTGCTAAATAACGTAATTATATATGTTTCATTCTCGTTAAATTTAAACTATGGCAGCCATGTTGTTTACTTCAGCTGAGCAACACATGACGAGACATTGATGTTTCGGCAGTGTGCCCTACATGTAAGATTTAAAATACACCACCACTAGGCAAAACCCATTCGTCGGCGGCTGGAAACAAGAATCTGGGCACATTAGGCTGCAACCATTGAACTGGACATGTTAGACTGTAACCATTGTCAAAAACCATTAGATTAGACTAAACGAAGGTTAGAATGGTCGCGGAAAGCTTGCGGGGCACAGTTGAAAAATAAGAACATTGATCTCGACGAAAGACCACCTATACAATTAGTACCGTATTCATGGGGCTGGCAATACGGTTGTAACGCTGATAATGGCAGAAACAGCTGGAATTTTTTACTATATAAGTCATGTTATAATTTGGGATGGCGGGTGGGTTATAGATAGTGATGTGCTTGAGCTCAGCTCGAGCTGCTCGAACAGATGACGTCAGAGTTCTAACTTTTGTGCGCGCCGTGACCTATCGTGCTCTTATGAGCCCAGAATCCTCAAGATGGTTGTGTTCGAGCATTGTGCTAGGCGGTACCGGCTCGTGCTGTGTTTGCTATGCACTGCTGTATAGTTTGTGCATATAACCCCTTCAAACTGTATCTGTAATTTGGAGACAGCCACAATCTGTGTTTGTGCGATGATTCGATGCACATGTCTCCCCAGAATATACAAACTGTCTACAGAAGATATAAAATACACCACCACTAGGCAAAATCCATTCGTCTGCGGCTGAAAGCTAGAATCTGGGCGCATTAGGCTGTAACCATTGTTCTGGACACGTTAGACTGTAACCATTGGATTGGACTAAACGAAGGTCAGAATGGTGGCAAGAAGCTAGCTGGGCACGGTTGACAGAACATTCATCTGGACGGAAGACCAACTATACAATTAGTACCGTATGCATGGGGTTGGCAATACTGTTGTAACCCTGATAATGGCAGAAACAGCTGGAATTTTTACTATATAAGTCATGTTATAATTTGGGATGGCGGGTGGGTTATAGATAGTGATGTGCTTGAGCTCGGCTCGAGCTGCTCGAACAGATGACGTCAGAGTTCTAACTTTTGTGCGCGCCGTGACTATCGGCATGCTCTTATGAGCCCAGAAACCTCAAGAAGGTTGTGTTCGAGCATTGTGCTAGGCGGTACCGGCTCGTGCTGTGTTTGCTATGCACTGCTGTATAGTTTGTGCATATAACCCCTTCAAATTGTATCTGTAATGTGGAGACAGCCACAATCTGTGTTTGTGCGATGATTTGATGCACACATCTCCTCAGATTATACAAACTGCGTACTGAACATCGCTGGAGTTCACAGAATAAAGTTGACGGGTCACAGCACGTTCTTCGTACAGTGATGCGGCAAGAGTATGTGTATAGGCTATAAGTGATTAATTTCTTCCGTTGCAGGAACATATGTTTGCTACTATCCTCGACGTATTACATCCTTCCCAGAAGCCAAAGGTGTATCAGAGATGGAGGAGGGGAATAATCTTATTAAAATTATTATTAGCCTAGGTACAATTTGATTTACTGTACGTCGCACCGACAGAGATCGGTCGTATGGTGACAATGGGGCAGAAGATGGCTAGATGCGGAAGGATGTGGCCGTGGCCTGTATTAAGGTTCAGCCCTAGCATGTGCATAGTGTGCAAATGGGAAACCACGGAAAACCTTCTGCAGGACTGCCCACAGTTGGATTCGAACCACTAACAGTCTAATACGTTCACACATATCGTACGCGAGCGAAAGGTAGCAGAAAATATCGTCCGGGCCGTCAGTGCACCGCCTACTTTATGAGTGGGGTCGCCTAACAGTTCAAACAGGTTCGATTCCATATCGAGCTACGTTGCGTAACGTGCCAGTGCGAGCCCGCTCGAACTTGAGTATCATTCGCTCCTGCTGGAACAGAAGACGTCAGTTTGAACAAGTTCGAGCTTTGCACGACCTTTTGAGTGCACAGCGACCTATCGGCGTGTTCTTATCAGGCCAGAATCCTCAAGAAGGCTGTGTTCGAGCATTGTGCTAGGCGGAACCGGCTCGTCCTGTGTTTGCTGTGCACTGCTGTATAGTTTGTGCATATAACCCCTTCAAACTGTATCTGTAATGTGAAGACAGCCACAATCTGTGTTTGTGCTATGATTCGATGCACATGTCTCCCCAGAATATACAAACTGCCTACAGAACATCATTGGAGTGTACAGAACAAAGGCGACGGGTCACTACACGTTCATCGTACAATGGTGCGGCAACAGTATGTGAATATGCGAAACCAAAGACGTATCAGTGACGGGGGCGGGAATAATCTATATTAATATTGTTATTATTATGTACAATTTGGTTTACGTCGCACAGACAAAGATAGGTCGTATGGTGACAATGGGACAGAAGAGGGCTAGGCACGGAAGGATGCGGCCGCCTTTAAGGTACAGCCCCAGCATGTGCCTTGTGTGCACGGACAACCATCTGCAGGGCTGCCGACAGTGGGATTCGAACCTCTAATAGTCTTAATACGTTCACACATAACGTTCGCAAGGGAAAGGTTGCAGAAAACAATTTCTAGGCCGTCAGTGCTCCGCATACTTTATGTGTGAGGTCGGCTAACAGTTCGAACAGGTTCGATACTGTATCAAGCTACGTTGCATATCGATTCGGCACGAGCCCTCTCGAACTTGAGTATCATTCGCCTGTCGCTGGTTATAGACAGCCGGGGAGTGAACTAGATCATTCCCAGATCAATTTCGAATCATTAGAATAGGTATTTAATGCAAATTTCAGAAGTTAAAACTTTTGTCAAAACTCTTTGCATTGCCCAAAATGAAGGTAAGAATGGTTGGGTTGGCGGGCCACTGTTGACGACACATTAGACTGTAATCATTGTCAAAACCACTGTTTCTTTCATTTGAACCCCTTACAGAACGCTACCTATACTGCCTATTCAATTAGTACCGTATGGGTACACAAAAACCTAACCTTCGTCCAGACAGTCTTCTAACCAAGTAGCGGCCAAGGGTCTCTTTCGTCAAGGCAGTCGTCGAACCAAGTACGGTAGCGATGTATGGTTTGTTCTGGTCCAACTTTTACATCAGTAATTTTCGTCCAGGCAGTCATCTAATCTCGCTACGAGTGAGTACGCTGAAGCGCATTATAGGAGTCTGTCAAGAGCTATGAGACCTTGTTGGTGTTCTGAAATTTTGCATCTGTGACACATATTATAGTATGCATAGGCACTGCAAAAGAAGAGCCAAAATTACTGCTTGTAGTACAGGAAAGGGATCGGGTGCATATGCCCCAGGTTAGGTTTGTGGCTGTATGTAAAGCCTTATTCGACGTTCACTGCTTTCGAACTTAGCAGCAAAACCGGCACCAAACGATAATGTTGGCACTGCTGAAATAACGCAATAACACCCTCGTAGTCTTTTTCCGTAATCAGTTAGCGACTCTCTTATATTCTGCTCTCGCAACATAAATATCTCAGCTCTCCACACCAAAAACATAAGTTTGTTTTGTGTTTGTATCTTCTCATCCTATCTGAGAGAGAGTGTAACTTCCTAGCGCATGCGCATTGTAAAAGCTACAGACTTGGGTCTAAATCCTGCCATTAGCACTGCGTAGGTACGGTATGCGTGGGGTTGGCTATATTGCATTTGTCCCATAATTCAGTCACAACTGGAATTTTACTATATAAGTTATGATCAAAAAAGGGGATGAAGGATGGGTTATAGTCAGTGGAGGAGAAAACATCTATTACCACAGCATTTCCACTATTATTATTTATTACGAAAGTTTATGGTGTTTGAAGCCATTTTTCAGTGTTGCATTAGTAAAATGAGAGTTTGGTGCTTTACAGTCGGTCAACACGATTGTACCCAAATGAGATGGGTTATTCCCTAATACTGAAAAAGAATTAAGGTAAATGCACCAATGGTCGTCATGTTAAGACAGATTTAGTCAAGAAAATATACACACCTTATACATTTTGGTAAATTTAATCAACAAAAGCACTGTACCTAACCTCAAACTCTACTCAAACACTAGGAAACTCTCAATATCAAAAATATTCTTTTTTTGAAAATTACGTATTTTTTAAAAAAGTTTTTGCCCTAGTCCTCGGCACTATGTCTTTGGATTTTTCCTATATTTGTCACCCGTTTGCACCAATAGCCATCACATTGTTAGTTTTCCTTGTCTGCTGTTTATAATGCATTACCATCAATTGTTGCGGAAGACCCCGATTTATCGACTTGGAGGCTAACGTTTATGAAAAAACAATACCAGAATTGGGAAAAATTTTCAATTTTTTGGTCTGTATTGACAATTGTAATTTGTGTTTAACAAAAAACACAAAACAGTACCAGTAATAGTTTTTTTTAATAAAAAAATGAAATATTAAAAAAAAAAAAAGACGCATCGGGAAGCGGGAATGGTGGGTAGAAGACATACGGGCATGAAAATATCGTAATTCTGCTCTAAACACATTTATTATAAGTTATTTTTGTATTAATTTAAAGTGCAATATTAATGATAATTGAAATTCGTACAATATAACCACAAGAACGTGTATTGATGTAGGCTTCCCCGGTCGGTGTACAAGCGTGAATGGTCATTTTCCGGGCTGTTATGCGTAGTCACATAAAACGTGAGACCAGACCCTGGTGTAACATAACGTCTGCGTTGAACAATCTCCGAGGGTCTGACAAGATAGATTGTAAGCCGTTTTCCACCAAATAACAGTAGGTTTTAATTTGATGTTCTGTAATATTGCAGCATGGTTTACCGTCAAATTTTGAGGGATTCGTAAAGACAGGCTTGGATTTCCTTTTAGGAAAGATGCACACCTTTTCCTCCCTGGCCGCCCATCTTTGAAAGGAGAGAACCTCTTCAATTCTTTTGTGAAGCACTGGACGCTATTTTGCAAATTGTCCTTTGTTACCGGGAACCCCTCTTTTCCTAGTGAGATAAACCATTGAATTAACACCCTTTGTTAATAAGGAACTTGGCCCCATCTTCCTCTCTCTGGTTTTTCTTTTAATTTTGTCCGAAAGGGCGTTTTCTCGGAACACCATTCCTCTCCGCGGCCGTTGTGATACTCATGCCGTCCTCCTCAATGACCTTAGTAGCAGCTTCCATTTGTTGAATATCGTAGGCTAATTGAGAAATGTGCGTTTCAAGATATTACTTGAAAGCAAATATTTAGTCTTAGAATATATTTTTCATCTCAACTTGAAAAGAATCCCTTTTAGCTCACCTAAAAACCCTACTGATGATGATAATAATAATAATAATGTTGTTTTACGTCCCCAACTACTGCGGCTTTTAGAGACCCCGGGGTAACGGAATTTTGCCCCGAAGGGTGATCTATAGCGGGCCAGTAAATCTTCTGACACGGCTCCCTCGCATTTGTGCACCCTCGAGTTCCAGATGACAGCACCAGGATTCGATCCTGCAACAGCAGGCGAGAACGTTACCGCTGAGCCACCACACCAGCGTAGGCCTACGGCCGTCACAGAGGCAGATCTACATTATATCAGCACACTGTAAATGTTTATTGGTTCTAAAACGTTAACGCAAACTTTAACAATATCGTGCACTAGTGTTAGTCACGCATGTGCTCTAAAGATCGTCAGCTATGACGACTATTGGACACGATGATCAAACGACATTTTAATTAATGCCGGACACTTCAGAACTACATTATAAGTATATTGCCGCTGTTAGTTAGATCTTACAAGGAGATATGACAAAGTGCCAATTTTCGTCACAAATGACGGGCTTTGGTAAAGTGCGTGTTTTTAAATCCAGTGTAAGTCACCAGCATTTCTAACCAAACTAGGAACGTGATCACGAAATAGCAAATCGCATTATGTTACAGAAACAATTACCCACTATATCACACCCTTGTAACATTTTAAATTGTCGGAATGTAACACGTATGCACATAATTAACTGGTGTGCCTGGTTAGCACATGCGAGAAGCAATATGCCGCGTCAAGACAGCTCAACTCACACAAGATGTTTGACGCTGGGAATCGCCTATTACATCGCACGCATGATTTCGCAAAGTTGTTCCTTATCGGCAACGTAGGTATGACGAATCTCGTAAGACTTCGTGCGTTGAGAAAGACCCGTTGACATGCTTATTATTTGTACTTATATACGAGAGTGACGACTACTGGCTCAGTGACGAAAACCGGTACAGTTACCTTACATGAGATTAATAAATTTCGTTTATTACAAAAAGGAACTGGCTGCGTGGCTCAGGGGTAACGTTCTCGCTTGCAGGGCCCTAGCTTGCAATTCGTATCCTGGCACAGTCAGTTGGCATTTGAGGGTGCGCAAACATGAGGGAGCCATGTCAGTAGATTTACTGGCACGTTAAAGATACCCTTCGGGGCAAAATTCCAGCATCCCTGCGTTTCTGAAAGCCAGGGTAGTTGAAAGGCACGTAAATCATTAACATTATTATTGTTTTATTACAAAGGGTATTTTGGCTAATTTAAGTTGTTTTGTAGCTCGTTCACCACTCCTGAACTGTTACCTTTAACCATAACAAAGGCTAACTGTTTTTAGGGAACACCACATTCACACTTCAATCAGGAAGGTATGAACATTTTAACTCGGCAGTAATAAACTGACTGTATAACAGGTTGCCATGTTGGATAAGGCTTGAGTCAGGCAATACTGCCAACTTTACCACACTGCCCTGTTGCCGGGTTAGACGAAAATTCCTCTTTGTACTAAAGTTGGGTGGGGGAAAACCATTGGTCGCTACTAGGTTAGACGACTGTATGGACGAAATTTACTGATTGCACAGGGCGGGGCAGAAGTTGCGCATGGGTTGCACTGCCTCATATTGCATCATTTTCATACCTTTCTAGGGAACAGTTACGATTGAAATTACGGTCCATTATCACTAGTGCAATGGAAAAATATGTTAAATTACGTCAATATGGATGTTTACCTCTTGCTGATTAAACGACTACTGCCATGTTCATCAAGTGCTTGAGCTATTTAGTAATTCTTGGTCTAGAGCAGTGGTTCTGAACCCTCAGAAGTGTGCGGACCACTCAGCCTGAAATTGAATCATGTACGGACCACCCCTTCACCCAATACACCTTATCAGTTGTAACTCTTCGCAATAACACTTATTTTAAAGATATTTCAATTCAAAACCTGATAGTCATCGCCGCAAATACATTCGGACGATTCTCGTTCAACGGACATCGTTTTCGAAATCCCCATTTATTGGCCACTATTTTTATACGTGCTGGTGGACCCTTTTCTCCCGTGGACCACCGGTTCAGATCCACTGGTCTAGAGAGACTATTTCCATTCTTCTTCTTCCTCGCCTTTTCCCATTACGGGGGGTCGGCTTTCTTAATCCTGAGGCGCCAGTCATTTCGTTGTAAAGCATCAGCAACAGATAGGCCCAATACTCTCGTGTCCCTATGGACATTCGTCATCCGTGTTGTTTGAGGTCTGCCGCTCCCTCTCTTTTGTGTAGCCATGGAAAGGCACTTCTTCACTACATGATTTTCCGGTCTTCGCATAACATGGCCATACCACCTTAGCCTGGACTCGAAAAGTTTCTCAGTTATAGGCGCTACTTTGAAACTGCCTCGCACATGTTCATTACGGATTTTATCTTTGAGAGTAACTCCACCTGCCCAACGTGACATATGCATTTCAGTGGTATGTAGCTTTTGCTCATGTGCCTTGGTAGTAGCCCATGTTTGGTCTTACGGCTGTTTTATAAACTTTAACCTTCGTTCTTGTGTGTTGCTTTATGATTCTTCATTTTAGAGATGGCTTTTCTAACTTCCGCTTCTGTGATTTCATTAATAGCTCCTTGCGTCATAGGTAGTTCCACTTCTTGTCGCCTGGGACAAAGACAAAGGGGAGCATATGTGACTAACACAGGGCCACCACCTAATAGTTATTGGTCTAGGCAAATGTTACTTTTACAAAAACAATTAGTAACGTATGCGTGGGGTTGCCGTTACTGCACTTGTGCATAATTCACGTTGATAAGGGCCAGCACAGCTGGAATCTTACTCTATTTCATGATATATAAGGGAAATCTTATTTGAATCAGTAGTTTAGTAAATTTTTTCAAGGGTTCTCTTCTCCTCAACTGTTACCAGCTACTCTTGAGATCATAGAAGTTGACTCATGCTTCAAGGATGCCATGTAATTCTATGCGTCAGGGACAAACGACTTGCCTTTCAATATACTCTACCTTCTGTGCCCACCGTTATTACTTTTTTTTACTATTGCACTGTGTGTTGAAGTCTTGTTATGTGCATCAGAACTTTCTGTTATGTTTTTCTCTCTGATTTTATATGATAAAGGCCCAAATACCATTATATCAGGTATTTTGTAAAAGATGACACATCAAACAAGCAAGGAAATTTCTACTATTATTAGGTTGTGTGTTGTACAGAGTGTGGGTCTACAAACCACATAGGTAGACGCTAAAAGTTACAACGTACAAAACATGTGGGACACAACCTGTGACATCCAGCTCTAACTTCCTTAGCCCTGCCTCCGAGCAATTATGTTGGACATGCTAATGCATAAAAAAATAAAACTGTCTCCACATAAGCTCAGAGGTAGAGTAACAGAAGCCAAATCTGGAAGTTGTTAGTTTGTGTTGTGCTTTCTACCCTCCATCTATATGGTTTGTACACTCTTTGTAAAATTAACGACCTAATAGCCATGGTTCTCTATGGTCATTTACAGTGTATTTTCTTACATGTTTAGTGCCTTATAAGTTACATTCCACATGTATTATATTAATAGCTTGATGTTTGTATTCTTACAGATCTGTCCACTAGATCCAGTTGAACAGCAAGTTGCATGGAACAGACCTGGGCGAGAATGCAGTTTCAGTTGTGTGGTTCTTTTTATAATATGCAGCAATTGTATTTCTTGTACTACATTGTGTAATGCAAAATAAATATTACTTTTTCAATTATCAAACTCCTGGGGTTTAAATTTGATTGTTTCTCCTTCCTTCTCATAATCCATTTGCAAGAGGGTCATGGGATTCAAACAAGAATTCGGAACCTATGCAGGAATGATACGAGTTAGGTCATTCCATAGACTGATTTGGAGGTTATGTAGGATAGGACAATATGCACTGGAATTTGAAGGTTGTCTGTATGGAAACCTGACTCAATTGATTTTATAGCATTTAGCAGTTAATAGATTAAGTTGTTTTATTTGACCTAACATAAATTCAAAAGGAACTAATGATATCAATATCTATCTACATATATGCACAGTTCACGCCACGATTTTTGGCCGGTGAGTCCTGATTGCACAGTCATACAGAGGACAGATGGCGAGCCTCGGGCATTTGCAATTGATGCATGAGTTTCTTTCCACGCAACTGAAAACTCGCGTATCAATTTCACATGTGTGAGGCTCGCAGACTGCAATCAGGACTCGCCAGCCAAAAACCGTGGCGTGAACTGTATATTTGCTGCCGAGTTACATAATGAACGACATATTTCAATATAAATATTTAAATATAATGTTGACTGTCTGTAAAACATTTAATCAAAGATAATTATATTAGGTAATGTTAATTGATCCGCAAATGATCTAGCTCTGCAGAATATTTATAAAAATATGTGATATCTTGAGGATTTAGTTTGCAGTATGTTTTTTTTTGTCTGTTTTAAGGAAAAATATTTGTGTGATTTGTTTTTGTGAAGAGCTGAGCAAGTGCAGGGTGGCCGCTTTCTGGAAAACTCAGGGAATTTAAATTGCATAGAATAAACAGGGGAAAAATTTGGCAGGATGAAAAATAAATGTCTTGACGTAGGATTGGGCATAATAATAATGCATCGTTGGCAGTATTAATTAATCTTGCATACAAGATTAATTACCGTTAAGATTAAATACCGTAAATTGACCGTTCTGCCATTTCTCCTTTTCGGATGTTCGTCTTTCAGGATATCCCAAGTCAGAAAAATTAGCTTTGTGAGAAAGAAATATGGCTCGGGTGTTTATACCTTCTTCCATATAAGTTGAGTGTAATAACACGCCAGAGCCGCGAAGAAGAGCTCTTCCCTATACGAGCGCACTACCTTCGATTGAAATATTAGACACTGTATCAATTGTAAGCTGGCTTTAACTTCACGTCGGTAAGAGGTATGAGCTCTTCTCCGAGGTCCTGGCGTGTTGTCATTTGACTCTCAACTTAGAATAAGGTATAGTTGTGGTGTAAGTGATTCAATGAACAGATGGCGCAAAATCTGAATTGAGTTTACTTATGTCCCAGACATCCTTCCTGTACTGTCGACTTGTGTCTGTAAGTCATTTGCAAAGAGTTTTTTTTTAAATTTTATTTTTAAATAAGCGAAGAGACATACAGGTAAATGGAATTTCTTTGGCTCTAATGAGTAATAAAACAAAGACTGCAACGACAATGGTTTACGTAACCTAAAATTCACTCGTCAACAATTTACACTTTTGTATTTAGTACTTTTTGAAGATCATGGGGGGATTATAGAAATTCAATCCAGAATAGCTGCAACCGTCAAAGTACCCAGATTTTCAGCCTTGGTTAGAAGAAGTTCCGAAGAACGCGAAACATTCTTTTTGTAACCTGTGCAAAAAACGGATTCCTTTGAGCAACGTGGGCAAGAGAGCAATCACTAGCCACATGACAGAAAATTTCACAAAGCATGGATCACCAACCATGTGACTGAGCTTTTGTCAGATCGAACCATACTTCAGTTTCGTTGTTTTATATACCGTGTCAACAAGACTGAGCTTGAACAGTTTGATAGGAGTAAATCTCGCATGGATCATTTTTATACTGAACAGTTCAAGAGCTTGGAAGAATATAAAGATGTGTGGCAGATCATAAAAATCATTCTCATATTTTCTCATGGTAACACCTTTGTGGAGGTATTCTTTCCATTTTTTCCAGTGGAAACTCTCATAGCGATGAGAAGAGCATGGGATGGAATTCGGGATGCTGGTGGAGAAGATGCCATATGCATTGATGATGAAATGGTTTGTTACGCTTGTGGGGCTAGGGCTAAGGAAAAGGAAATAGAGTGTTTGAGTCGGTATAAGAGAGAGAACAAGAAGAGAAAGGATGAAGTGTTGATGGCATTAAATAAAAAAAGGAAGAATTGTTTACAAAGAAACATGAGCTGGAAATGAAAATAAAAACATTGAAGAAATAAGAAATTAAAACGTATTCAAAGTCACCTAAATATCTGTGATTAAATACATGTATTATACCTAAATCTTCTCTCTTCTTCATCTATCCCTTTTGCCTCTCAGCGTCGGGTCTGCCAGCCACTTTCTGTATTCATTCCTATTCCCTGCGAGTCTCCTGGTTTGCTGCAGAGTCCTTCCCTTCTTCTCTGCCACCTCTCCGACATATTGGATCCATTCTTTCCTTGGACGACCTCTTCTTCGAGTGCCTTCAGGCTTTGCCTCAAACACTTGCTTCGGTTTCCTTTCTTCATCCTTATGATATGTCCATACCATTGTAAAGCTTTCTTCTGGATGGTATGTACTACCGATTCCACCTTGAATTCTTCTATAATCGCTATATTTCGTACCCTATCTCTTCTAGTTTTATTCACTATCTTCCGAGGTATTTCATCTCGGAGGCAGTCACTCTACTTTCATGTTTGTGCAGCATAAGACTTCCTTCTTTCCCACAATACACTGGCTCAACTGATAATATACGTTATTTGCCTTCTTTACCCGAGTATTAACCTCTCCGTCGATTCTTTCATCCTCAGTCAGCATTGTTCCCAGATATGTAAAGCTGTGGACTTGATCCATAGACCTTCCTTGCCACTCAATCAACATATCTTCCCTATCTCCTCCTATCTTCATCACCTTACTCTTATTATATTAATGGTGAGTCCTCTGTCTTGTAGGGAAGTTGCCCACTCTGTGACAGCTTGTTGCAGGTCTTCTGAACTATTATTAATAAGTACTATGTCCGCATACACTAGTGACTGAAGGTACATTGGTCTCATTTTCCAGTTTCCAATTTTCATCCGCCTTGTCCTAGCTCTGCATTGACTGATCACTTGATTCATGAATATAATGAAGAGGAGTAGACTCAGGCTGTCACCTTGTTTCACTCCTCTGTCCATCCTGAATTATCCACTCTCATGTCCATCCAATCTCACTAATCCCTTGACCACCTTATACACACTTTGAATTACTCTGATCAACTTTCTTCCTATCGGTAAAATTTCCAATGCTTTCGATATTTCCTCTTTAGGTACAGAATCAAACGCAGCTGTAATGTCTAGGAATGCCAGATATGCTTCCTTCCCTCTGTTGTTTATTCTCTCTATAAGGTGTCGAAGACAACTAATCTGATCTTGAGTTTGCCGATGTGGGCGGAATGCTGCTTGTTCTTCTTGTAGCTCTGTCTCCACGTGTCTTTGTAATCTTTTCTCTACAATTCTCGTGTATAGCTTCAATACAACTGATGATAAGCAAATGGCTCGATAGTTCCGACAATCTGGTGTACTTCCTTTCTTATGGATTGGGATGATGATGTTGTTTGTCCATTCCTCAGGTATCGTTTCTTCCTTCCAGCAAATGTTAAACAAAATTCTTAACCATTCTTTTAAATCATCACTTCCTTTCTTAATCAATTCAGGAGCTATATCATCCAGAACCGATGCTTTACCATTCTTCATCTTGGTTATCGCTTCGTCAATTTCATACCTACTGATTACTTCTTCCTCTTCATCCTCCATCTCTTCTGATTGTAGTTGTTGCTCTTGCTCTATCTCATCCCTCTCAGTTTCGAACACCTCGGCATAGTAATCTCTCCATGTTTCCAGTACTTCTTCTACTTTGGTTTTAAGTATGCCGTCTTTGTTTTGTATACTGCTTACTTTCTTCCCATATTTTCCTCTAAGTCCTTTAACAAATGTCCAGAACCTTCTTTTATTTTCATGGAAATTTTTCTCTGTTTCATCTCCAAATTCTTTCCAACTATCCTCTTTTGCTTGCCTGACAATTTGTTTCGATACATTTCTAGCTTCCACATATTTCTCCCAGTCATCCCTCCTCTTGCTTTGTACATATTTCTTCCATGCTTCTTTCTTCTCCTTTACTGCCTCCTGCACCACTTCATTCCACCATCTAGTTCTCTTCTGATAGCCTCCTACTGTCTTCATCCCACATATGTCTTGTGCTGTTTTCTTGATGATGTCTCTTAGTACTTCCCAGACTTGTTCGGCTGAATTCATGTCCGTATTCCCTCTGGCTGCCTGCAGCCCCTGATCCAACTCATCCCTATATCTCTTCTTCTTTTCTTCATCATTAAGTTGGTCTATGTTTAACTTGGAGTACTTTCTGGGTCTCTGTGGCTTTGGTGTCCGGAAGTGCGTAGTCATGACTAATAGGTGATGTTTAGTACTCATCTCCGCACTTCTAAAAACTCGTACATCATCGATTGCATATCTTGCACTCTCTGTGTATGTAAAATAGTCTATAGCACTCGTTACATCTCGTCCTTCAGCTACGTATGTCATCTGATGACATTTCTTATGGGGAAAGAAAGTGTTTCCAATAAGTAAAAGATTATCTACGCAAAACTCAATCATTCTGTCTCCATTACGATTCTTAACTGCATCTGCTGCATATTTGCCAACACATCCATATCCTTTCTCAAACTCATTACCTATCCGTGCATTCCAATCTCCCATGACAACGACATGTTTATTCCCATCCTGAGCTCTGTTAATTGTTGTCTGCAAGGCTTGGTAGAAGTCATCTTTCTCTGCTTCACCTCTGTCTTCTGTGGGTGCATATATCTGGATGATTGAGATGTCCTCTTGTAAACTGAGGTCCATTCTGATTATCCTGGAATTTACTGCTTCCCAGTACCTTACTTGGTCGTTGAATGTAGGACCTAGTATGACTCCCACTCCCTCTTTGGCTCTTTGATCTCTATCCACACCTGAATACCACAAGGTATATCCTTTTTCCATTGCCATTTGTCCACTTCCCTTCTTCTTTGTTTCACTAATCCCCAGCAGAGGAATTTTATATTTCTGCATCTCATTTATTATTTCTACTTCCTTTCCTGTCAGAGAAGTTAGATTCCATGTAGCCCATTTCATTGTCCTTTTCTCGCAGGGTCGTATCATTTTTATCCGTCCGGCTCTTCCGTTTGTTCTCTGAATTTGAAAAGCTTCACCCGACGTGGGTAATCACCCCTACGCGAGCTAGCACAGTGGAGTGGCTGCCTCCTCACAGCATCTGTGCCTGCTGGACTTTTCTGTCAGGGTTGTTCCCCCTTATCTGAGCATATCCCTTTTTAAGGCGCCGGAAACTCGCCCTCACCCCTCCCCTACGGGCTGGGATTTGCTGGTTGCATTGCTAGGCAGAGCCTACCAACTAGGACATTTCTCAGTATTTACCAGAGACACCTACTCAGCATTGGTGTCCCCACCGAGGCCCAATAACCAGCCATTCACCCTCCTCCTTTCTCAACCGGGCTTGGGACCGGCTATGGCAGAGTTTTATACCTAAATAATTGTGATTATTTTGAAATGTGCTCAATGAAACATGTAAGGTATTTAATTTGTGAAAGATATACATTGTTGTAAGAGACTATGTGTTATGTATTTTACGTTCTATAATAAATAAAAGTATTTACTGTACATACATTTTGTTTTATTTTTTGAAAATAAACATAAATGGCATCCTTATAAAAGTACATGTGTTAATGAAAGGTTAAATTAAACACGGGAAAATAATTTTAGGTAACCAGCGGTCACCCTGATGTGGTACAGCCAATTTTCAATTTTAGCAGTGCTACCAACTAATAATGTGTAAAGTCACCAAGCCTTCAAAAGAAGCTATAATGTGCACTCTGGAGTTCAAATTTTGTATTGGCTTTTCAATATTAGGTAGCCAAAATAACTGCAGGTTGACCACCATGACAAGTTCCCATCGATTTCAATTTATACTACTTTCTTTGTCATGTAAGCGGCCAACGCAGTGAATACGGGACCATATTGAAATTGATTTCAGTTTTCATTTAAATGTAAAAGGGTTACCATAAGACCTCTGGACACTTACAATTTTTAGGTAATAGAAAGGGCAGATTTTTTATTCGGAGGATTTAATATCCTGGTTTTCCACAAACAGCCCTTTAAAACGTTGAAAATAATCGTATGTCACAATATATTCGCCAGATGTCAGCACATCGCACTGCAATGGGAATGCAAACATGATGGCAATAATATAGTTTTATGAAAGTAATCATGTGCACTCTGGAGTTTTATTCTTGTACTGATCTACCCTAGTGATGACACAATCTATTGGTGCGAAATAAATCCTTTGCTCCTTTAGATATATTTCTTGAGTTGTTGATTCATTGTAGGGACTTGGGGTGTTTCTGATAACCTGTATGATGGCTGTTCTAGAGTGTGAATTTTTAATTGAGTCTAGGATTTTGGTAGGAGCCTGCTGTGGCCTTAATTTGGGTACAATCCCAGAAATTCGTGACTGCATTTCGAATCACGGTGCTGACAGCAGCCATCCTGATTATGGTTTTCTCTAGTCTTGTTTCTTCAATCCCTCACCGGCAATTAACCTCATGTGTGTTTTATTTTCGTTAACCCCTCACAAAACCCAAATTATACTGTAATTTGATGATGGTTGTCATATAAAGGGGGGAGACAGTGACTTTATCTGCCCTTCCAAAAAGATAATCTCTACTTAGTATAAAAGAAAGTCCCCCAGTTTTAGGTAGATTTCATTAGAAAGCTAACTATTGCAATGGGTACCATGTTTCGACTTCCGGAAAATTTCGACATATCTTCACGTTTCACATCCCCTAGACCCCAAAATCACCGTCAGTTAAAAAGTTTATATATAATTTATATATATATATATATATATATGTATATATATATACATATATCACTTTCTTGTGGACACGATAACTACCGCAATTTTGCACCAATCAATTTGAATTTTTTACATAATATGCATCCTTATAAAATCTCGTTCGAGTTCGTTAATGGGCAAAATCGGTCAAAGGGGGTGAAAATGGGGGGCTTTTTTCGAAAAAGTGAAATATCGCTATACTCTCTTAATATTTGAAATATCGAATCCATTCAAAGTTCATACTATGTGTCGAATAGGGCCCAAAAATTTATGTTTGAAGAGTTTTTTGATAGCACCAACCATTGACCAAAGGGGTGGGAAAAAGTGGGTTTTTCGGGAAACATTAATCATATCTCTCTTAATAGGCACAATATCAAAACCGTACAAAATGGACAATATTCCCCTAATAATTACCTAAAACTTTTGTCTGAAAGAATTTTTGATATGACCCAAGGGATGAGAAAAATGATTTCGGAATTATAAGAAAATGCCAAGAGCTATCAGAGGTTGCCATGACAACTCTACTAAATAGACGAGGGATGAGTCATCAGACGTTGCCATGACAACGCACTTGCACGCGATCACATTCAGTTTTCCATCTGACTAAGTGAGAAGCGGCCTCGGTGACGTAACTGGTAGTATGCTGAACTTCTATGTCAAAGTTCGCGGGTTCAAAGCCGGCCGAAGTCGTCGGATGTTCTAAGAGCGCTAAAAATCCCTCAGTATGCTTTCCTTTGGAGCGGAAGATCCAACGTTCGTTGCGAGTTGCTGGTTGCGGTGGCATCTCGTAGCCAAGTTCAGAGCTAGGTGTCGTTGACGGTAGTATCTGGTAGCAACATTAGGAACTACTGCTGGAAATTGACCGTCTGCAGTCCTTACCTGAATTACAGACTAATACAGCCATCACAATTCACACTGTTTATCAGGCAGATTCTTCAATCACCCAAAGTACACGGGGTTACATGACCGCGTTGTCGCAGTCCCTAAACTGAGGAACCAACCAAAATCTCTGCGGGAGATATAATTTTGCGTGAAGAAGTAACAGACCGTCAGATAGTTACACATCAGTGTCGAAACCTTGCGTATGGACAGTGTGACCACAAGTATAAAAATGTACCCCAAATGACAAGAAGGTCACACAAGACAATAAAATGTTTAAAATATGCATAAAATGACGAAAAAAAAGTTAAGTGAGCCCCAATTATAAAATACTTTCTCGCAATAAATGAGGTCTGATCCTTCTACGAAAACCTGCATATTCTGCCTATTTTCGCCTATCCCCTAGTTTGCCCGATGAAATCTACCTCCGCCTTCCGGCGTGCCGAGAGGACTTTTTTTATTTGTCTGGTAATCTCCAGAACCACTGGACGGATTTTGATGCGGTTTTCACCATTCTGTAAAGGATATCTGGTGGAAGGTTTCTGTAGAAAATTATTTATTTATGATCGAAGGAAGCCAAGCAGTAACGATTTCAGTGAAAATGTCAAAAAAATACCTGGCGTCCGTGTGCTTTTTAAGCTTACGCTGAGCAAACCGTTAAAAATATCAATATACTATGAGTGTATGAATTCTCCAGCATGGAAAGTTCTACAAAAAAAATATGTTAGAGCTAATCTCTATCAATACATCACCCACTGAGAGTGTTCTTACTTTTTCATTTCTTCCAACAATCTCCATTCAATTTCTGACGTGACAATTTACGAACTAGCTAGGGGCGAGCTTATCACCCTAGTTACAGCCTAACTAGCGGGCGAGCCTATTACCCCAGATACAGCCAGCAGCAAACTGTCGAGTTGTGTTGTATTAAGAGTGGTTGTGTTTGGAGCTTCCCTGGAAGTGCAACTTTTCGTTCCGCAAAATACACAGTCAAGTTTAGATTTGATGGAAGGGGGATTTGCAGGGACGTATTTCCCACTAGGCACACTAGGCACGTGCCTAGGGGCGGCACGGCCTGGGGGGGGCAGCACAGCCTGACGTCCGACGGGCGCCGCGACATCGGGTGAATTGCCGTGCCAAGCGCCAGGCGCAGTGACCGAGAACGGCAGTCAAAGGAAGCTTACTTTGCATTTTCTCACGTAAATTTGAAAACTAAATACAATTCATAAACTAAAAAAAAAATATCTTTTACAAGTCAAGTGTGAAGTTTTGTTTTATTTAATATTGGTATATTTTATGTCGGTAGTCAACAGACTGGCAACACTGCCAGTCAGTGGGGATAGAGCAGACTGTCAAAGCTAGTGTATTATAAGTCTGAATTACCAATAAAGCTCGCTGACAGCTGTCAAAGCTAGCACGTGGGGAAATGATGCGTTGCCACTGAGGCAGATCATGACGCATAACATTCCAAGAGGCTTGCAGGAAGACACAAATACTGTGAAAGTTAGCCCCCCTGTCTGGCGGTCTAATGACCGTGACGAGTGAAGACCCACTGAGTCAAACCATGTGCTTATTGCTGTGTCGGCATACATTGCTCACTGTTGGCGCCATGGAGACCGTTACCCCTCTCGTCTCCACTCCTCCCTCACCTCACCTTTCAAGCGTATGACAGCTTTCACCGAGCATCTTTTGTAAATCAGATTATAGTCGTTCGCTTAACGTCTTCACGTTCAGTTGTTATCCTTACCAAGTCGTTCACATTGCCACATTGATTAGATAAAGTAAGTGTGTTATAATTTTATTTTTTATAATGTTGAACTAAAAAGTACCAATGGGTGAAAAACGTCGGAAGCTTAGTGGTACAGGTTACCGCAAAATCGCAAGTGAAAAACGTAAAAAAGAAACTAACTTTTTGAAAAATATTAAGACGGTTGACAGTTTTTTTAAACCTCTTGAAAAATCCAATGAGAGTGGACTGAGTGGAGAAGGCTGCTCATCTTGGGAACAGTACAATTTCAACGAAAGTGGTTCAAACAATGAAAATAATGATCAAGCAACAAGTGCCCCTGAAACGGATAATTTTATATTGAGTGGGGATAACGAACGCAGTTCCGACAGTACACAAATAAGTAAAAGTTCAAATGATTCCGTTTCACAACAAACTGATATAAATTTTACTGTTAGTGACGACCCCATTGAGTGGAAAATAAATGACACCACGATCGAAGTATTATTACACAGAGGAATCAATCAGTATAAAGATTGTGATTTTAAAAACTCTAAAAGGGATTTTGGCAATAAAACCAGATATTTAAATAAACAAATCTTTAGTAGGAAATTACAAAATGGAGAACTCATTTCAAGAGATTACTTGGTGTATTCAAGAGGTACAGGTTCGGTATTTTGCGCTTCCTGCAGATTATTTGGCGTTCAGAAGACGTGTTCTAAACTAGCCAGTGAAGGTGTTTCGGATTGGAAAAATATTGGAGCGATTTTGTCTGCACATGAAAGCTCACAAGAACACATCAATTCTGAACTGGCACTTTTGACCCGCAAGAGAAGAATTGGAACGCTAGACAGTCAATACGATTCCATCGTCGAAACTGAAAGGAAGTATTGGAAACACGTTTTGGAAAGAGTGTTCGCTGTGGTGAAAAAGCTGGCAAGCCGAGGACATCCGTTTCGAGGAGCTGATGAAACATTTGGGTCTCTACACAATGGGGAGTACATGATGTCACTGTAATTAGTAGGGGAATTCGATCCTTTTCTCGCTGAACACATACGTAAATTTGGTAATCCAGGTTCAGGGAAAACGTCCTATCTGTCTTCATTTATTTGCAATGAGGTAATTGTACTGTTAGCCTCTAAAGTTAGAGATATCATAATCAGTGAAGTGAAACAAGCGAAGTATTACTCCATAATAGTGGATTCAACGCCTGACATAAGTCACACTGATCAGCTTTCATTTGTTTTGAGGTTTGTACAAGAAAATGGCAATCCTGTTGAACGCTTTCTCATGTTTTTGTCGAATACTGGGCACAAATCCGAAGACTTAGCCAATGCTGTTATGGCTGTTTTAAGATCAAATGCCATCGATCTATCCGACTGTAGAGGGCAATCATACGATAATGCTAGCAACATGTCAGGCGTGTATAGTGGCTTACAAGCTAGAATAAAGGATGAAAATCCTAAAGCACTGTTTGTTCCTTGTTCGGCACATTCACTTAACCTTGTAGGTACGTGTGCTGCAAGCTGTTGTCCAGAAGCATGTGCTTTCTTTAACCTTATACAAAACGTTTACAACTTTTTTGTTGCATCTACTAAGAGATGGGAAATTCTAGTTAGCTTTAGTCAACCTGAAAGTAAAACTCTTAAGGGTTTGTCTGAAACAAGGTGGAGTGCTCGTGAAAGTGCATGTAAAGGGCTCTGTGAAAACTTAGACGGTGTTATGCTGGCTTTAAAGGACTATGAAGAGAACACTAATGATAAGCCGTTGGTAAGAAGTGAAGCCACGGGACTTTTGAGATCATTGAATCCCTGGAAACGGTATTCTTGATGGAACTTTGGAGTGATGTATTGGACAGGTTTGAACAAGTTAGCCAAACTCTTCAGAAAATAGAAACGTCCATAGAAAGAGTTGTGAGACTGTATGATTCTTTAGTCCTTTTTATTGATTCTCTCCGAGACATGTTTGCCGTATATGAAGAAAGGGCTAAAAAACTATGTGATTTGGACTATGAGACTTGCTACAAACGTCAAAAAAAGAGAAAATTCCAGGCTGACGAAAACAAAGAAACTGAAATACTTCTTGAAGGACGTGACAAATTTAGAGTTGAGACATTTTATGTAGTTCTCGACCAACTAAAAACTGAGTTGCAGAAGCGGAAAAACGCATATGGTGAAATAGCAGACAAGTTTTCAGTTTTTAACGATCTGTCCTCCTCAACTGAAACAATAATAGAGCGTGCAAACAAACTTCAGTCATTGTATGCCAATGATCTAGAAAAGTCATTTTCAAATGAATGTTTACATTTTTCTTGTCTGTTGAAGAGTAGTGGAATTAAAAACAACCCACTCGTCATGATGAAATATATTAGAGAAGAACAACTCCAATCAACATTCCCCAACATTGATATAGCTCTTCGTATGTATTTGTGCACAGCTGTTTCCAACTGCTCAGCGGAACGTTTATTTTCTGTCTTAAAAAGAATAAAGTCTTGTCTTAGATCAAGGATGAATGAAGACAAATTAAACTCGTTGGCTATTCCACACATCGAGGCTGAACTTTTGAACTGTGACAAGATGAAAGTTGAAGATCTAATAGAGGAGTTCTCAATTATGAAATCCAGGAGAAAATCTATGTAAATAAAAAACGCCGCTGGTGCTGATGTACTGTATTGATGCATAAGATATGTGTATTGATTTGCTAGTTTTAGCATATAATTTTGTTCTTAATTATGAACATTGAATTATGTTTTTAAAAATTGTAAAGTCCTTAATAGACTTGATGTATCATTTATTTTAGCTGATGCAAATACTTAACAATCACTTTAAAACTTAATAAAAGTGTAAAGGAAACTTTTCTATTGAGTAAATCTAGCCTATTGGAAATATGCCAGTTCGTAAGAATATTCTTAATTCTTATGTAATTAAATCAATCTTAGATCAATAACTTTTAGTTTCTATTAACATCAACCCCACAATTTAGATTACGTTTTTTAATAATCAATCTGCTTTATATACAATCAATAATGTCTAAAATTAAAATGACGTGCAAGATTTATCCTATACTCAGCCGTCCAGCGGGGCTTACCCTTACTCGGACACAAATAAAGCTAACCGGCCGATGAATTTGATGATTCATTAGCCGGTTGGCTGCATTTGTGTGCGTGCGTGAGTTAAGGATCACTCTCAGGTGCCACCCCCACCCCTGGACGACCAACGTGGGAGGGGGGCTGGGGTCAGAATGTGCCTAGGGGCGGCAAATATGTAAATCCGTCCCTGGGGATTTGAGTTTCATGCACCTCGCCATTCTTAAATTACGTCTGACAAGAATTCGTTGCACTTGCATCTCCATGATAATATAATTAATAGTCCAGTCAGTGATTTTAAACCATCATGCCGAGACGTAAAACGGATATAGGTTCATTGACATAAAAAAAGCGCTTATCACGTAATGCATCCATAACTGTTCCCGGGTGAAGCCGGGGCGGGTTGTTAGTTTATTACCTAATTGATTAGTCTCCCAGGTCCGAAGTAATTCATCTACCAACCCTTTGATAAAAGGAATAATAATAAATTATTAAATCGAAGGATATTACGGAAGATTTTAGGCAACAGATGGGTTGGTGGGCAGGTATGATTGATATTCAGTGAACAACTATACACATAGATAGAACCAATAATGTCGGCTATCAAAAGGAAATAATTGCTGTTCTATGGGCACATCTTCCGTATGACTGATGACCGACTAAGAAAATCTAGAATTTCGAAGACAACTAAATGGAGATTGTTCCAAGAATGTGAGAAAGACCTGATGCAAATTAGTATTCCAGGAGGGAAAAAAAACTACGACAGATTTGAGTCGACAAATTGATAAAATCTATCAGGATTCTAAAGTGCAATCTAAGGCCAGGAGACTGAGACGGCCTTCACCAGAAACACAATAAAGGCATGGATCGTTGGTCTCGTGAAATATTGGTAGGATGTCAAGTCTGGTAGAACAAGATCTAGTCAAAAATTAAATTCAGTGTTAAAATGCTGGCCATAGCGGCTCAATTCTAATGTAATAAAAAATGTGTATCCACCCATTATAATTCCGGTTTCTACAGGTTCAGAAGAATTTCTGAGACGATGTTCTGATGCTCTTCTTGAAGACAAACTCATCAGAAGAGTTACTGAGAGATGAACTGATAGAAGAAAATGACCAAAGATTTGGAAGGAAGTGGCCGTGGCCAATTAGAAGGTATTATTCCGGTGTTCGCCTCGAGTTAAAAATGGAAAACCAGGGAAAGTCATTTCAAGGGTAAATTTCCAGCACACTCGTCTATCGAGTTCCGAGATAGTCTGACCCTGTGGCATAACTAGCGTGGTCGATAATAATATGAAGTTTAACATTCCTTTGGGGTGCGATGGTGCAGTGGTCAAGCTGTTTGTCTCTCACCAAGGTGGAGCGAGTTCGATTACCGGTCAATGCATGTGAGATTTTCGAAGTGAAATATCACGGCCTGTGGTTCGGATTCCACGTAAAATGGACGTCCCGTGGCTCATGATCACAAGATTAACAGTCACGTAAAACTACAACCTTCCTTACTTTTTTAACAATCCTTAAAATTGAGGTGGTTGTAGGTAACAAAAGTTTTTTTTTAAAATTATCGTGGCAGTAAATCTACAACTACGGTCTCTTTTATTTGAGCATCCTGACTGCCAGAATTTGATTCTTAACCTCGGAGGTGAGAGCTTAACCGGCAGAGACCTATAGGTACGGTACCCTAAATACATATACCGGTATAAGATATTCCCCTCAACTAACGGACTAACCAGAACTCGAGTGGGCTACATGTGACTGGGATTGAATTATTTGTGTCTAATATGTATTGTGTAATCTGCCTTGCCAATACATAGGCCTACCTATTACAATTAGTCAATACGGATAAAACTTTTGCCAATTTAGCATATAGGCCTACGCTGTGTCTTGTAATCATCAAATGTCGTAAGACACGGAATGCCGTGGAATTTTGCCACCCTTCAAAAATCCGATTTTCTCGCACGGAAATCGAACTCGGTAGCATGAGGCGGACCCTCTACCACTGAGCCCCGAGAAAAATAATCTCTTCTCTACTTTTAAAATAAAACAAAGTCCCCGATTCTTGGATGTTCCGGGTAATCTCGAGAACCACTGGATGGATTTTGATGCGGTTTTCACCATTCAGTAAGGATATATCGAGGATGAAATCTGTAGAAAATAATGTATTCATGATCAAAGGAAGCCAAGCAGTAACGATTTCAGTGAAAAAGTCGAAAAAGAACCTGGCGTCTGTGCACTTCTTAAGCTTACGCTGGGCAAACCATTAAAAATATCTATTAGTATGAGTGTAAGAATAGTTCAGCATGAAATGTTGTACAAAAACGTCCGCGACAGCATATCTCTATCTTCAAAACATCGTCCACTATAAGTGATTTTACGGTTTCATTTCTTCCAACAATATCCATTCAATTACTAGCTTCGAGACAGTTAACGTGGCTGGCGAGCTGGCCTATCACCTCAGACACTGTCAAGCCGTGTCGAGTCAAGACTTCAGAGAAGAGTGGATGTGTTTTGAGTTTCCCTGGAAGTGCAACTCGGCGTTTCTCTACTTCGCCTGTGAACTTTTCGTTCCCCAGAATACACAGTCAAGTTTAGATTGGACGGAAGGGGGATTTGTGATTCATGCACTTATCCATTCTTAAATTATGTCACACAAGAATTCGATGCACTTGCTATCTCCATGATAATAAAACTAATAGTCCAGTCAGTGATTTTAAAACCCATCATGCCGAGACGGAAAAAGGATATAGGTCGTAGTTCATTGAAATCGAAAAAATACGCTTATCACGTAACGAGGAAACTGAGCAACAAATAATTTCTCGATTGTCACGAGAGAGAGAAAGAAAGAATTCACAAAGACAAAGGGAGTCATCCCGAAAGTTCCTATGACACAGGGAAAACATGTTCATCGTTTGTGGTCCGATGAAGAGAATTCTGCTATGAATTATGATTCGTCCATAAATTATATAAATGATGCTTCAGTTTCCGAGTGAAGCCGGACCCGGGTTGCTAGTTTAAATTGAAACTAAGTCCCCGATTCTTGGATGTTCCGGGTAATCTCGAGAACCACTGGATGGATTTCGATGCGGTTTTCACCATTCTGTAAAGGATTTCGCGAGGAAGGTTTTTGTAAAAAACATTCATTCATGACCAAAGGAAGCCGAGTAACGATTTCAGTGATTCAAGTCGAAGAAAAGACCTGTCGTCCGCGCGCCTTTTAAGCTTACGTTGGGTAAACCGCTAAAAATATCTGTATACTATGATTGTAAGAATTGTTCAGCATGAAAAGTTTTACAAAAAAAAATGCTGGACAGCATATCTCTATCTTCAATACATCGCCCACTAACTAACCAAAACTAGCCCCGTGGCACTACAGCCCATGAAGGGCATAGGCCTACCAAGCGGCCGCTGCCCTGCCATTGGTCTGCAGATACTGGGGTGACACGTAGTCAGCGCATCGGGTCCCCTCGACCGTAATCATGGTTTTCGTGACCGGGGCGCCGGCTCACTCTCAGACAGCTACTCAATTGTCCTCACGAGGCTGAATGCACCCTGTTCCAGCCCTCACGTCAGTTTCTAAAATCCCTGACGGAGCCGGGAATCGAACCCGGGGCCTCTGGGTGAGAGGCAGGCGCGCTACCCCTACACCACGGGGCCGACACATCACCCACTATAAGTGTCTTTATCACCCCAGTGTTGCAGCTTTCGTTCCGCAGAATACAGTCAAGTTTGGATTGAACGGAAGGAGGATTTGTGTTTCATGAACCTCGCATTCTTAAATTATGTCTGACAAGAAATCATAGCACATGCTATCTAATGATAATATAATTAATTAATAATGCCGAGACGGAAAAGGGATATAGCCTAGGTCGTAGGCTATTTCATTGAAATCGAAGGATAAAAAACGCCTTTTAAGCTTTCGCTGGGTAAAGCGTTAAAGATACCGGGTGAAGTTGGGGTGGGTTGCTAGTAATAATATATTTAAAGTTGCTAATCCTCCCTGCTCGGCTCACCCACGGAGCTCTGACGCATCTCAAATGCGAAGTGGGGCTTTGTCTTTTCAGTGACCCCCTTCAGTGTAATCTAAATATAGTGTAAGGCACTGATAAACAGATATGAAATCACTCTGCGATGTATCCTTCCTCTACCGTCACAAGGACGGTGCCTGGTAGCTAAACATACTTAATCAGCAGATACAACTGGGGATGGTGACAGGTGACCACTAACTTGGGTCTAATTAAAGAAGGGATTTTGGAAGGAAATCGTCTGTAAATTTGTTGAAAGGACTCGTCCCGGCGTTTGCCTGGGGGTGAAAATGGGAAACCACGAAAACAATTTTCAGGGCGGTCGTGTTGGAATTCAATGCCACGCTTTCCCGATGCCAGCGAGACTAGAGTTAGCGCTCTCGGCCACCGTAGTCGGTCAATAATAATATTAGCAATAACAACACAATTTTGGGATTGGATAAGAATTGACACTCATACAGGGAAGGCGGCCGAAAACCTTGTATTGAATTTTCAGGTAGTGCGGCATTTGGATATTTTTACACATCAAAAAAGTTTTGCATAGGCTATACTTACCACATCGAACAGCGGTGGTACAATACTTCCTCCAGGAGTCCACGATTGCACGAATGGAATGGCCTGCGATGTCGCCGGACATGAACTGTATCGAACAGGTCTGGGATAAGCTGAAGCGTGCTATTGCTCAGCGTCCACGCCTTCCCATAACCCACCAAGAGAGCATCGAGGCCGACGTCAAAGAGTGGGATCGCCTGCCTCAAGAGGACCTGGACAACTTGATCTGTGGTATCGGTATGCCACGGCGAGTAAAAGCTCTGCTGGACGCCCGAGGTGGCCATGTTCCTTATTGAAACGTCACAGGATGGCAAGATTACAACAGATATCAGTAGCTTACCTGTTTAATTGGCCTGTTTGCCATCTCTTGATGAATACAGTACATTTGCATTTGTCAGTTGGCACAGGCTAGAGTAAAAGGTGGCTTTTCACCGATGTCTCAGTCTTACTCATGGCTGTTATTATATGGAAGCTAGTGAGGTATGGGTGGTGCTTAGTAATGGCATTCAGGGCACAGACAGTGCCTGTGGATGCTGTGAAAGGTTCTACTCATAGGGTTAGGACTACTGTTCTGACTCAGTGAGGAAAGCAATGACAAACTACCTCACACCTCTTCTTGCCTAGAATGCCTCAATATAGCGCTGCCTTGGGTTTTCGTGGGTATCTACTCACATAACGTAACGGCGGTGCTTTTTGAGGATCCAACCAGCCTTCGGGCTGACTACCTAACAAAACACACCTGTTTAACGGGTCGGCCAAATGTCTTCCAGTGAGTAATTTTCTTTTCACACATGAATAAAGTCTGCAGGATTTGTCAGAATGCCGTCTCTTTTGTGATAACCTCGCCCACAATCCCACATACGCTCTGCATCATGGCAAACAAGTGTTAAGTTATGTAAAACTCTTTTGATGTGTAGGCCTATATTTAGCAGGGCTGTCGAGAGCGAACATGGGCCCTAGGACAAGGAAGTGCGGGCCTGTCTATCTTTGTTCCTTTCTTGACATGCTTTAAGCATCAGGTTAGCATTCCCATTTTCAAGCTCCCCCTCCCCCACAAAAAATATATCTGTGGAGTTTTATTTAGGCCTACTACAGTACTCTGTAGTTTTTGATAATCAGGCTGCAGTGAGAGTTGATGGTTGGTTTAAGGTTGTTACAGGAGTGAGGTGAGGCTGTAATATTTCACCATTACTGTTTATTTTATATAGGACCATTTGCTGAAGGTATGAACCCTATGGGTGGAATTCAATTAGGTGGAAACCAGGTAAGCAGTCTGGCCTATGCTGATGGCCTGGTGGTAATGACAGACTCCGGCGAAAGCTTACAGGCCAACGTGTTAGAACTTACAACAGAATTGTAGGGAAAGTGGTATGAAAATCAGCATTCCAAAGAAAAAGGAAGCTTGCAGTTTAACATGACCGTTAATCTCGTGGTATGTGCCACCGGACCTCCTTTTCACGTGTAATCCGAACCACAGGACATGGCATTTAATTTCGAAAATCCCACATGCATTCTAAAGATGAAGGTTATGTCGCTAGAGAAGAAACGCAAGAAAATAAAATGCCAGGTAGGAGGTTCTAATTTGGAGCAGGTGGATCCTTTTAAGTACTGTACTTAAGCTGTAGTCGCCTCCGTAGCGTAGCGGTCAGCATGATTAGCTGCCGCCCCGGAGGTCCTGGGTTCGATTCCCGGCTCTGCCACGAAATTTGAAAAGTGGTATGAGGACTGGGACGGGGTCTACTCAGCCTCGGGTGGCCCAAATGAGTAGAGGGGGTTCGATTCCCCCTCAGCCATCCTCGAAGTGGTTTTCCGTGGTTTCCCACTTCGTCTTCGGGCAAATGTCGGGATGGTACCTACCGTAAGGCCATGCCGCCTCCTTCCCACTTCCTTGGCAAACCCTCCTACTCTTTCCATCCCTTCATCAGGCCCCTGTTCGCTTTGCAAGCGAGGCCGCCTGGGCGTCGTGCTGGTCACACACCCCAGTTGTATCCCCCACCCATACTCTCAAGCTCCAGGTAGAGGTGGGATCCCTCGCTTAGTCTGTGGGAAAAGCCGATCCTGGAGGATAAAATGATAGCGAAGCGAAAAAAACTTAAGCTGTGCATTCTCTCAGAATAACAGAGTCAGGTGTAGAAAAGCTAATGAAGTGAGCTTTCAGTTGCGACGAAACTCTCCCTACATCGCTCAGAATTGAGATCGACCTTGCGTTATGGAAATGAGAGTTCGGTAGACACAGGATTACATAGGCTAAGCTAGAGGTAATGGATGAGGGTAGCACGAATGATTGTTGGGACACATGGATTTGAGCAATGGCTGGAGGGTACTCGAACAGTGCTCGCAGTGCATTTCTGAGAATTCGAGCTGTCAGCTCCTATTTATAAGACATTATCCCACTTTGTGGGGCTGGGGAGTTCTGTCGACCGACTAATGCACGCAGTGTTTGCCACACTATTGTCAGCGTGCCAATTTGAGAAATATTTTTGTTCAGGCTAGTAGGCCTACAGTCGATATACAGTACCTTACCTGGAAGTAATGATTAAGCCTCCGTGACTTAGACGGCAGCACGCCGGCCTCTCACCGCTGGGTCCGTGGTTCAAATCCCGGTCACTCCATGTGAGATTTGTGCTGGACAAACGGAGGCAGACAGGTTTTTCTCCGGGTACTCCGGTTATCACTGTCAACAATTCCATTCCAGCAACACTTTCCACTATCATTTCATTTCAACTGTCATTCATTTAATCATTGCCCCCAGGGGAATGCGACAGGCTTCGGCAGCCGGCACAGTTCATAATACCCTCGCCACTAGATTGGGGCTTCATTCATTCCATTCCCTGACCTGGTCGGTCGACTGAAAGCAAGCTGTAGATTTTCATTTTTCACCTGGAAGCAATGGTATAGCTGACCAGCACAGTTATAGCGTGGGCACTGTAATGAAGGCTAAGTTATAAGGTGCGTTCAAAAAGTAACGAGCCGGAGGCTGGAATGCGCAAACCGGTGACGACATGGGCTAATAGTGGCGTTTGTAACGAGGTGTGGTTCCGACCAGAGCGTGGAGGGTCACAGCCCGTCGCTAGAGGGCACGCGTGCACGTCACGTGACGATACAAAGCGAGCAGCAGCATGCATCAATCGTCCAACGCTGCCATTGCAAACAGTGACATGGAGGCGTCAAACAAAGAGCAAGGAGGTGTTGTTCGGTTTCTGACAGCGGAAGGAGTAGGGGGAACGGACATTCATCGCCGAATATCACCTTGACCTTACAAGGATCAAGGCGTGGCACAAGCGCTTCAGGGAAGGACGGGTGTCGTTAGCCGATGATGCCCGGTCTGGGGCACCCCCCTGCATTACCGATGACAACGTCCAGCTGGTTGATGCACTAATTACCCAGGACCGCCGAGTGACAGTGAACGCCATAGCCGCCTTGGTCGGATTGAGCGTCGGAAGTGTGCACACCATCATGAAGGAACGACTGCGCTTGCGCAAAGTGTGTGCCCAATGGGTGCCCCACAGTCTTCAACCACACCAGGAAGCATGTCGAATGGCCCACTGTCTTGGTCATCTGCAGCGCTATGCGAGGGAAGGGAATGGGTTCCTGGCACGAGTGGTGGCTGTAGATGAGTCATGGTGTCATCACTTCGAACCAGAATTGAAACGACAAAGCCTCCAGTGGAAGCATCCAGGGTCACCACCACCCAAAAAAGGCAAGACCATCCACACGAGTGCAGGAAAGGTAATGCTGACGTTCTTCTTTGGCCAAGGTGGCCCCATTCTGATACACTTCATGCCGCACGGGACAACAGTGAATGCCCAGCGTTACTCGAAAACCTTGACCACCCTTCGCCAAGCGATCAAAACAAAACGACCAGGCAATCTCAGCCGTGGGGTCATTCTGCTCCACGACAATGCACGACCTCATACGGCCAACACCGTCGCGGCACTCCTGCAGAAATTCAAATGGGAGGTTCTCGGCTATCCGCCATTCAGTCCAGACCTCTCTCCCTGTGATTACGCCATGTTTGGTCCCCTGAAAAGGGCTCTGGGGGCCAACGATTCTCCTCGGACGCCGACGTCCAGCTGTACGTGCTGAACTGGTTCACATCGCAGCCCAGGGAATTTTATGAGATAGCCATTCACCGCCTCGTGTCACAGTGGGACAAGTGCCTCAACAGCCAGGGCCAATACTTCTAACATACAGGTACTGGTTTCTGTAACTATGCCTCCAGCTCGTTACTTTTTGAACGCACCTTATAGTTATTAATACGTTAGATGAAGCTGTTTGTATGAGTTGACTCACATGGTGGGGTAATGTGAAGAGAATGGGAGAGGAGATATTACATTGAGTTCGGCTGTAGAGGGTAAGAGAAGGAGAAGCAGACCTAGGAGGCGATGTTTAGATTCCGTTTTGAACGATTTCAAAGTGAGAGACGTAGAAGCAGAGGCGACCGTAGTACCAACTGCTAATAGAGAATCATGGTGGCGACTTGTTCCAAAATAGAGACTTACAGACTAGATTGGGCGCTAAAGGTCACAGTAAGTTATATATATTTTTTTCTTTTGTACGTTTAAATTACGTACAATATGTATTTTAAATGTAATTTTCGTTGCTCCTGACCGAAAAAGTTATTCTCATCATAAGAACAAATCGAAGGCCTTTCACAATCGTATGAATTATGCGATGGTTATTTAGACGTTCTGAGTTCTATAAAGACTGCTGCTTTTCTGGTTGCGAAGATAGGCTATTATCATAATGTTTATTTACTAAATACATTTTATGTTCTTCTTGTAAAATTTTGAGCACCTCATGGCGCAGTGGCTAGCATTGTTGGGTGTCCTCTCCGAGGTACCGGGTTCGATCCCTGGCTCTGCCAAGAATTTAAAAGTCTTGGTATGGTCTGGTGCGGGGTCTCGTGATGCAAAATGGGAACCTGCCGGATGCTATGGCAGAAGGAGGAGTGGAGAGGAACTGACCACCCTACCGCACGCAAACTCAGGCTCGGGATACCTGGTTAGTGATCCCTTGACTTAGTCAAGGGCTCTAATTCAGATCGCCTACGTCCCTGGAGGGGATATGGCACTCTTTTTTTTATTTTTATTGTAATATTTTGCAGTCCGTTCACAAGATTCGGATACATATAATATATCCCTATAAGAAAATTTCATATTTCTTTGGATATCCAATTTTTTTGACTCCCAGTGAGTTCTTCTCGTCAGGCCAAAAACACCTAGCCTAAATCCTATTGAAGTCCATTGTCTGGGGCATTACGATTTGCCATGGGACTGAAAGCATAGCGAAATGCTCGAAATTCTTTTATACTGTATTGTTGTTGTTTCGTTTGGCAGGCTGAGTGGCGCAGCAGTAACGTTCTCGCCTGGAGTAGAAGTGGGAAACAACGGAAAACCACTTCCAGGATGGCTGAGGTAGGAATCGAGGACTCACGAGGCAGGATGTACCCCGTCCAGCCATCAGAATTAAATTTCTTGGCAGAGCCGGAAATCGAACCCGGGCCTCCGCGGTGACAGCCTTGCTAGCCACTAGGCTACGAAGCAGACGAAGCAGAAGGAGTTCTACGACTGATCTCAAAGTTTCTTTTTATAATTATTTATAATTTTCGGGGTAGCAAGGATGGATGATATTAGCCTAAAAAGTAGGTTCATGATATCAGTCCAGGACATACAGTAAATAAAAGGTAATATCAACTTTGCGGTCATCATCGAGTAACTCCATACCTCCAAAACAACTCATCGTAACTGGTATCTACTGATTGTGAAAAGGAAGGAAGCTTGTAGTTTAACGTGACCGTTAATCTTGAGATCACGAGCCACGGGACCTCCTTTTTACATGGAATCCGAACCACAGGACATGGCATTTCACTTCGAAAATCTCACATGCATTGGCCGGGAATCGAACCGGGACCGCTTTGGTGAGAGGCATACCTGTATGCCTGTCTACCTGCGTTGGTATGTTTAACTGTGAACATGTTGAAGATAATAATGTTAATGTTATGGTTTTACGTCCCTTTTAACTACTGCGGCTTTTCCAGACGCCGGAATTTTGCCCCGAAGGGGATCTTAAACGTTCCAGTAAATTTACTGACACGGCTCCCTCGCATTTACGCACCCTCAAATGCCAGCTGACGGCGCCAGGATTCGATCCTGCAACCTTGGGCACAGCAAACGAGAACGTTACCCCTGAGCCACACAGCCAGCCGAACATGTTGATGAGAATGCCACTTTAATTACCAGGGTGATTCGAATTTATCCAAAAACAAACTCTGGCAATAAACAAAGCGGCATATCCATTTAATTTCATAGTGCTGACATAATTTGCCTCACAGCAAGGTACACAACGCTTCCTAGGCGTCTTGAAATATTGTAATGAAGTATTAGTGAAGAGTTTGATTGTTAAAATCATTGATTCTACATACTACATAACACAAAAAACAACAAAGTCACTTCTTCAACTTTCAGCACTTCGCCCCGTAGTGGCTAGCACTCTTGGCTGTCATCGCAGAGTCCTGGGTTCGATTCCCGGCTCTGTCAAGAAATTTAATTCTGAGGGCTGGAACGAGGTACACTGAGAAGAGGTGGGTTCGATTCCCACGTCAGCTATCCTGGAAGTGGTTTTCTACTGGTTCATAAATTAAGGCCACGGCCAATCCTCATTGATTTACTAATACAGCCATCACAATAACACTGGTTATCAGACAAATTCTACACACACGCAAGTATATGGGGCTGCATGACCATGATGTCGCAAAGCCCTAAATGGCACAACAACTTTCAGCAGGTCTGATCTACTACGAGGAATTTCACCGGTGTTGGAAGAGTAAGCAATAGACTGATTTAAAGTTCTGTCCTATTACTGTATTCACCAACAAAAGCTAGCACGTGAGCTTAGCGTGTTTATCACATCTTACGGCCTCCCCACAGCGTTGCCTTCTACCAACAGCACGGCTTCTACATCTGTCAATCGGCGGATCAGGGCGAGTGTGAGGTAAGAGGGAAGGCATGTACACTCCGCATCAAGCGCTGTTGACACTAAGAGATTGTGTGTTGTTCTGCTGCTAATAATACCAATTCTACTGTAGTTACATACTACTTTTCCGTTAAGGGTATGAATCCCTTGAAACTATTCCCATATCACAAATTTGAAATACCCAACTGACCAATCGCAATGCTCATGCCACAATGATCTAGTGACATACAGTGGACACTGTACTGCTCGGGTCTAAGCTCTGTGAACTTGCGGGGTGAAGGGCAGAGGCAGAGGAGAGTCAGGCGAGAATTGAGAAGCCTGTCAAAAGGCCGCCATGTTACCTGATATTCCCGTCTATTCCAATATTGCTAACATAGGGTCTTTGCTGAAACCAGTGTGGCGTTGCGAATGAGTGAGTAAATCACCGACCAATATATTTCGTTATGTTACTAAGCACGGACCGGGAAACCTAATCACTCGACACCATCACTTCTCATAGTGGGCGATCCACATTCCTCTCAGGTTCACGCAGCTTGGACCCGAGCAGTACCGATATCTCTAGGAACACAGATTGCATCACATAGCTGACAGCTTGTAGTTCATCCATCTACCGCCGGCAAGGATTCGTCAGACATGTATTTTCATAATTGAGGAGTTCAGATGCAAAAGGGACATTATCCACTTTTAGTGAAATTGGAGTTATTGATACTGCTATCTTGTGGAATTCAATATTCATCTTTTAGTAGTAGCATTTTACGTCAAAACGGACATTATCCTGGTTAAGTTACACATTGAATATTGCGTCTTTCTGCATAAGGGACATTATCCACCAATAAGAGACATGAATACGGAGTCACATGATGCTCCTCTTCTAAATATTTGAAAGTTTCTGTTAGATTCAGTTTTCAAATGTAAATTTTGTAATTGTTATAATAAAACTTATCTTTGAAATGCATATTATCCAATCCATCATTTCCAATCAAAAGGTACATTATCCATTTTATAATACTTTTTTTGTTAACTTCTTATGATTTTTGTGACTGGAAATTGCAGACTTAAACTTTATTAAGAACAAAGTTCCAAATGGTTCCGCCTCGTCAATACTGTTTATTAAAATTTCGTGATACAATCACCTGTCTTTTAACACATGGTACATGTTTCGACGTCTAACACTTACTGACGTCTTCATCAGCCGATTTTATTTGGTCAGCACTTAAAACATTCCCTTTATATACTGGATGTAGTTCAAAATTGTACATGAAAACACACATAGATGACTAAAAGTATACACTGTAACACATTAAAAAGTTTTTTTTTTTTAGCGTATGGCTCTTTTAGTGCCGGGAGTGTCCGAGGACATGTTCGGCTCGCCAGTTTTGTAGCTGCTTTTAGACGGACACCCAATGGGTGAGCTACAAGTACCGTTGGGGAGGGAAGTTGGTATGTAAGGACGAGGAGTTGGAAGGTAGCGGCTGTGGCCTATAGTTAGGGACCAACCCCGGCATTTGCCTGGAAGGAAGATGGGAAACCACAGAAGACCATCTTCAAGGTTGCCGGCGGGGGGATTCGAACCTCCTCGCCTCCCGGATGTGAGCGACTACCAACAGTCATGCCGTAACGACCACGGCTAACTCACCCGGTAAAAAGTTGTTAAAACATTTTCTTATGTTAAAAGCTCAATAAAATCCTCAGCCGGGCTTGGCAGTCTTTCTTGGTTTATTTCTAATGTTAGCTTCAAAAGCCCAAGCAAGGGGGTGACCATTCCCAACTGGAAAGAAATGAAACTATGTATGAGAGAATGAAGTGGTAGATAAAATAAAACTTAAAAAAAAAACTAAATGTTATGTAAAGACTTACGATGTAATGCGGCAATGAGCTAACAGAGCTGTGCTGAGTCGGACGGAGACTTTGTCATCAAATGTTAATGAGTTAGTGAACAGAAATCAATAATCGCATAACTATATGAGTAATTTTACGTTATTTTCTGTTCCTGTAATTTTTAGAAAAAGTGGATAATGTCCTTTTTGTCTCATTCCCAATCAAAAGGGACATTATCCATTTTATAATACAATTTTGTTAACTTCTAATGACTTCTGTAACTGAAAATTGCAGGCTTAACCTTTGTCATCAAATGTTAATGAGTTAGTGAACAGAAATCAAGAATTGCACAACTATATGAATGACTATACGTTTTTCCCTCTTCCTGTATTTTTTAAAAAAAGTGGATAATGTCCCTTTTGCATCTGAACGCCTCAATTTATTTTAAGAAAGCTACAAGACTGCCGGTTATATTCTCACCTCCGAGGTTAAAGAATCAAATTCTGGAAGTCAGGATGCACAAATAAATGAGACCGTAGTAGTATATTTACTGCCTCGATAAAAGAACTTTCAATTTTACAAAATGTTAAAAAATAAGGTAGGTTGTAGATTTTCGTGACCTTTAATCTCGCGCTCATAAGCCACGGGACCTCTATTTTACGTGGAATCCGAACCACAGGACAGGATATTTCACTTCGAAAATCTCACATGCATTGACCGGGAATCGAACGAGTTCCTCCTTGGTGAGAGGCACCATCACGCCCCACAGGAATGTTAAACCCCATATCATTATCGACCACGCTAGATATGCGCAAGGCCACAGGGTCAGACTACCTCTAATTTAAGTGTACATACAGTATTGATATTATTAACGGTTTGCCCAGCGTAAGGTTAAAAAGAGCACGGACGCCAGGTATTATTTTTAAAATTTTTCACTGAAATCGTTGCTGCTTGGCTTCCTTTGATCATAAAAAAGTAATTTTCTACCGACACCTTCCTCCAGATATCCTTTACAGAATGGTGAAAACCGCATCAAAATCCATCCAGTGGTTCTGGAGATTACCAGACACATCAACAAGATGTTCAGTAAAGAACATATAGCCTACTTTCTCCTAAATGCATGGGTACTGTTATAATGCTTTGTCCTTTTCAAGGAGTATAATTAGATGTTGGTTGTAGTACCTTGTTGAAATACAACGTGCTATAGGGCCTACGGAATATGAGGTGCCCGTTGCTAGTGCTACCTCTGAAAAAAAAAAAAAAAAAAAAACGGTTTCACAGTGTTTGAATTGATATGGGGAATCGATTTGCACACATGCGTGGCCGCTATCTGCAAACTATTGGACTGAAGGCCTTGTAGTTCAGTCAAAAGATGCTTCCCACAAAAATGTATGTTGTTGCAAATTTTTGTAGAGATCAAATGATTAGGTTGGTCGTAATTCGATTTAAGCTTTTAACATTTGGGTGGCCGACATTCCGTTTCCGTCAAGATGGCGGTGATATGGAACATGACACTGAGGTGCCCTTTGCTAGTGCTACCTCTGTACCAAATTTCACTGAATTCGGGTTTACTGTTTTTGAATTGATAGGGGGAGTCGATTTGCACACATACAGGGCCGTCATATGCAAACTATCGGACTGATGACCTTGTAGCTTGGTCAAAGAACGCTTCTTACATAAAGGTATGTTGTTGAAAAATTTGGTAGAGATCAGATGAAAGGTTGGTCGTAATTTGATTTAAGCTTGTTACATTTGGGTGGCCACCATTACGTTTCCGTCAAGATGACGGCGATATAAACATGACAGTGAGATGCCCTTTGCTAGTGCTACCTCTGTACCAAATTTCGTTCAATTCGGTTTCACCGTGTTTGAAGAAATAGGGGGAATCGATTTGCACACGTACATGGCCGCGACCCGCAAATTATTGGGCTGATGACCTTGTAGTTTGGTCAAAAGATACTTTATACATAAAGGTATAATGTTGCAAAAGTTGGTAGAGATCAGATGATTAGGTTGCCCGTAATTTGATTTAAGCTTTTAACATTTGGGAGGCCGCCATTACGTTTTCGTCAAGATGGCGGTAATATAAAACATGACACTGAGGTGCCCTTTGCTAGTGCTACCTCTGTTCCAAATTTCGTTCAATTCGGTTTCACGATGTTTGAATTGATAGGGGAAATCGATTGGCACACATACATAGCCTCCATCTGCAAACTATTGCGCTCATGATTTTGTAGTTTGGTCAAAAGATTCTTCATACGTATACTGTTGCAAAATTTGGTAGGGATCAGATGATAGGTTGGTCGTTATTTGATTTAAGCTTTTAACATTTGGGAGGCCGCCATTACGTTTTCGTCAAGATGGCGGTAATATAAAACATGACACTGAGGTGCCCTTTGCTAGTGCTACCTCTGTTCCAAATTTTGTTCAATTCGGTTTCATCGTGTTTGAAGAGATAGAGGGGATCGATTTGCACACATACATGGCCGCCATCCGCAAAGTATTGGGCTGATGACCTTGTAATTTGGTCAAAAGATTCTTCATACACAAAGGTACAATGTTGCAAAATTTGGTAGAGATCAGATGATTAGGTTGGTCGTTATTTGATTTAAGCTTTTAACATTTGGGTGGCCGCCGTTACGTTTTCGTCAAGATGGGGTGATATAAAACATGACACCGGAGTGCCCTTTGCTATTGCTACCTCTGTTCCAAATTTCGTTCAATTCGGTTTCACCGTGTTTGAATTGATAGGTTGAGTCGATTTGCACACACACACACACGGCCGCCATCTGCAAACTATTGGGCTGATGACCTTGTAGTTTAGTCAAATGACGCTCGCCATATGAGCATATAATTTTGCCAAATTTGGTAGAGATCGGATGATTAGGTTAGACATAATCTGATTTAAGCTTTGAACATTTGGCTGGCCGCCATTACGTTTCCGTTAAGATGGCGGCGATATAAAACATGACACTGAGGTGTTCTTTGCTAGTGCTAGCTCTGTACCAAATTTCGTTCAATTCGGTTTCACCATGTTTGAATTGATAGGGGAAATCGCTTTGCACACATACATAGCCTCCATCTGCAAACTATTGCGCTGATGATCTTGTAGTTTGGTCAAAAGATTCTTCATATGTAAAGGTATACTGTTGCAAAATTTGGTAGGGATCAGATGATAGGTTGGTCGTTATTTGATTTAAGCTTTAAACATTTGGGTTGCCGCCATTACGTTTTCGTCAAGATGGCGGCAATATAAAACATGACACTGAGGTGTCCTTTGCTAGTGCTACCTCTGTACCAAATTTAGTCCAATTCGGTTTCACCGTGTTCGAATTGATAGGGGGGGACAGACATTCCGAGTACACACACACAATTTTTGGCCCTGTGTAGATCTCATAAGTCTAATTTCATTTTTTTTGCAAAAATCGAAAGTAGGAAAAAAATGGGGGACTTTGTTTTATACTAATTAGAGATTATCTCTTAGGAAGGGCAGATAACGTCGCTGTTCTGCCCCTTTATATGACAACCATTATCAAATTACAGTATAATTTGGGTTTTGTGAGGGGTTAACGAAAATAAAACACACATGAGGTTAATTGCCGGTGAGGGATTGAAGAAACAAGACTAGAGAAAACCATAATCAGGATGGCTGCTGTCAGCGCCGTGATTCGAAATGCAGTCACGAATTTCTGGGATGGTACCCAAATTAAGGCCACAGCAGGCTCCTATCATATTCCTAGCCTGAATTAAAAATTCACACTCTAGAACAGCCATCATACAGGTTATCAGAAACACCCCAAGTCTCTACAATGAATCAACAACTCAAGAAATATATCTAAAGGAGGTAAGGATATATTTCGCACCAATCGATTGTCATCACTAGGGTAGATCAGTACAAGAATAAAATTCCAGAGCGTACATGATTACTTTCATAAAACTTTATTATTGCCATCATGTTTGCATTCCCATTCAAGGTTGTTACAAGACCAAGATTTGCATTTTCCCTGACTTAAGATCCCATTCCCCTGACCACCTATACTTTATTATGATCACCGTATGAAAATATTTTAAAAATAAAAGCCGTCTAATTGATCAAACGATTGTTACTGATTTACATCTTCCAAATCCCACAACATACGCTGATTATTTTCTTATTTTTTTAAATACACATCCATGCTAACCTTTCTTCGTTTTTTTTTTCCAGCTACTGTATTACACGAGATTTGTAAGCTATTTCATACAAAAAAGAGTTTCTTTTCAGAGATTGTAAAGAAAAGGCTTAAAGAAAGAATTTTAAGAATTGGCCCGTTTCAGATGCCGTGAGCACTTCAGAAGGCATGGAAAAATACTGGCTTCATCTGACTTTTTTAATAAATTAAACGGTTATACTAAAAAAAATTAACATGGACAATTAACAAAAAAAGAAATAATTAAAACAATGGATTCAAGGAACTTCCTTTGTCAGTACACTCAGTTCACAATGAAACTTCTTACATTCAAAAAGTTATTGCAATTCGTATAACTAATGACATAAAAACTATGACTTAATTGTCAAATAATATTATAGGTAAATAACATACATGTCACTGATTCTTTCAAAATTATAGCTAAGGTAACAAAGAAATTAAAATTTAAAAAGGTCCCTGACTTTGCAGAAAATTTCCTAGATTTCCCTGACCTGTAACAGTCCTGCCATTGCAGTGCGATGTGCTGACATCTGGCAAATATATTGTGACATACAATTATTTTCAAAGTTTTAAAGGGCTGTTTGTGGAAAACCAGGATGATAAATTCTCCGAAAAGAAAATCTGCCCTTTCCATTCCCTAAAAATTGTAAGTGTCCAGGAATAACTAGGTCTTATGGTAACCCTTTCGCATTTAAATGAAAACTGAAATCAATTTCAATATAGCTTGCTCGGTGGGTGAGTGGATAGCGTGTCGGTCTACTAACCCCAATATTGCAGGTTCGCTCCTGGCCGTGGTAAGTGATTTTTGAAAGGCGGCAAAAATACGACACGCATGTCATATGACGTTGGCATGTCAAAGAACCCATTTGAATTCAGTAGGCCGTGTTCATAATGGCAAAATTAATCTCGGGAGTTTCTGCCAACACAAAGTTCCTCATTTCTCTACTAGAAAGCGCTATAGTGTTCAAGGAGATTAGATATCTTACCTCCTTGACTTTCATAGTGATTCAAGGAATAACGAAATTCGACATGCAAGCTACCCTCTGGGTGTCAAATTACAAAGCATGCATCCGGCACCATAAGATATTATTATTATTAATTTCAATATGGCCTCGTATTCACTGCGTTGGCCGCTTACATGACAAAGAAAGTATTATAAATTGAAATCGATGGGAACTTGTCATGGTGGTCAACCTGCAGTTATTTTGGCTACCTAATATTGAAAAGCCAATACAAAATTTGAACTGCGGATTGCACATTATCGCTTCTGTTGAAGGCTTGGTGACTTTACACATTAGTTGGTAGCACTGCTAAAATTGAAAATTGGACCACCTCAGGGTGACCGCTGGTTACCTAAAATTATTTTCCAGTGTTAAATTTAACCTTTTATTAACACATATACTTTTATAAGTATACTATTTATGTTCATTTTCAAAAAATAAAACAAATTGTATGTATGGTAAATACTTTTATTTATTATAGAACGTAAAATACATAACACATAGTCTCTTACGACAATGTATATCTTTCACAAATTAAATATCTTACATGTTTCATTGATCACATTTCGAAATAATCACAATTATTTAGGTATAATATTTAATCACAGATATTTAGGCGACTTTGAATACGTTTGAAGTTCTTATTTCTTCAAAGTTTTTATTTTCATTTCCAGCTCATGTTGCTTTGTGAACAATTCTTCCTTTTCTTTATTTAATGCCGTTAACACTTTATCCTTTCTCTTCTTCTTCTCTCTCTCGTACTGACTCAACTGCTCTATTTCAGTTTCTCGTAGTTTTTGTTCTTCGATAGCGATTGTTTCCTTAGCCCTAGCCCCAAAAGCGTTACAAACCATTCCATCATCAATGTTTATGGCATCTTATCCACCTGAATCCTGAATTCCATCCCATGCTCTTCTCATCGCTATGAGAGTTTGGCCGTAAATGTTTTCCACTGGACAAACTGGAAAAAACCTCCACAAAGGTGTTACCATGAGAAAATATGAGGATGATTTTTATGATCTGCCACACATCTTTATATTCTTCCAAGCTCTTGAACTGTTTAGTATAAAAATGATCCATGCGAGATTTACTCCTATCAAACTGTTCAAGCTCAGTCTTGTTGACACGTTATATAAAACAACGAAACTGAAGTATGGTTCGATCTGACAAAAGCGCAGTCACATGGTTGGTGATCCATGCTTTGTGAAATTTTCTGTCATGTGGCTATTTATTGCTCTCTTGCCCACGTTGCTCAAAGGAATCCGTTTTTTGCACAGGTTACAAAAAGAATGTTTTGCGTTCTTTGGAACTTCTTCTAACCAAGGCTGAAAATCTGGGTACTTTGACGGTTGCAGCTATTCTGGATTAAATTTCTATAATCCCCCCATGATCTTCAAAAAGTACTAAATACAAAAGTGTAAATTGTTGACGAGTGAATTTTAGGTTACGTAAACCATCGTCGTTGCAGTCTTTGTTTTATTACTCATTAGAGCCAAAGAAATTCCATTTACCTGTATGTCTCTTCGCTTATTTAAAAAAAAAAAAAACGCTTTGGCAGTCTGCAAATGATTTACACGAGTCGACAGTACAGGAAGGATGCCTGGGTATAAGTAAACTCAATTCAGATTTTGCGCCATGTGTTCAGTGAATCACGTTACACCACAACTATACCTTATTCTATATAAGTCGAGAGTCAAATGACAACACGCCAGGGCCTCGGAGAAGAGCTCATACCTCTTACCGACGTGAAGTTAAAGCCAGCTTACAATTGATACAGTGTCTGTAATATTTCAATCGAAGGTAGTGGGCTCGAATAGGGAAGAGCTCTTCTTCGTGGCTCTGGCATATTGTTATTACACTCAACTTATATGGAAGAAGGTATAAACACCCGAGGCATATTTCTTTCACGCGAAGCTACTTTTTCTGACTTTGGATATCCTGAAAGGCGAACATCCGAAAAGAAGAAATGGCAGAACGGTCAAATTACGGTATTTAATCTTAACGGTAATTAATCTTGTATGGAAGATTAATTAATACTGCCAACGATGCATTGTTATTAGGCCTAATCCTATGTCCAGACATGTTTATTTCATTGTGCCAAATTTTTTCCCTGTTTATTCTATGCAATTTAAATTCCCCGAGTTTTCCAGAAAGCGGTCACCCTGCACTTGCTCAGCTCTTCACAAAAACAAATGATAACAAATATTTTCCCTTAAAACAGAAGAAAACCACATATCGTAAACTAAATCCCCAAGATATCACATATTTTAATATATATTCTGCCGAGCTAGATCATTTGTGGAATTTTAACATTAATATAATTACCTTTGATTAAATGTTGAAATGTCGTTCATTATGTAACACTGGCAGAAAATATACAGTTCACACCACGGTCTTTGGCTGGCGAGTCCTGATTGCACAGTCTGCTGGCCTCACGCATGTGAAATTGATACGCGAGTTTTCAGTTGCGTGGAAAGAAACTCTTGCATCAATTGCAACTGCCCGAGGCTCGCCACCTGTCCTCTGTACGACTGTGCAATCAGGACTCGCCGGCCAAAAACCGTGGCGTGAACTGGGCATATATGTAGATAGATATTGATATTATTAGTTCCTTTTGTATTGATGTTAGTTCAAATAAAACAACTTTATCTATTATCTACTAAATGCTATAAAATCAACTAAATCAGGTTTCCAAACAGACAACCTTCAAATTCCAGTGCACATACCTTACTCCCCCCTTTCTTCATTGTCCTATCGTACATTACCTCCAAATCAGTCTATGGAATGACCTAACTCGTATGATTCCTGCATAGGTTCCATATTCTTGTTTGAATCCCATGACCCTCTTGCAAATGGATTATGAGAAGGAAGGAGAAACAATCAAATTTAAACCCCAGGAGGTTGGTAATTGAAAAAGTAATATTTATTTTGCATTACACAATGTAGTACAAGAAATACAATTGCTGCATATTATAAAAAGAACCACAAAACTGAAACTGCATTCTCGCCCAGGTCTGTTCCATGCAACTTGTTCAACTGGATCTAGTGGACAGATCTGTAAGAATACAAACATGAAGCTATTAATATAATAAATGTGGAATGTAACTAAACATGCAAGAATGCAGACTATGCTTATCAAGAAAATATACTGTAAATGGCCATTGCTCGGAGGGAGAGCAAAGGCAGTTAGGGCTGGATGTCACAGGTTGTGTCCCACATGTCTTGTACGTTCTAACTTTTAGCGTCCATCTAAGTGGTTTGTAGGCAAACTCTCAGTACAAACACAACCTAATAATAGTAGAAATTTCCTTGCTCGTTTGATGTGTCATCTTTTACAAAATACCTGATATAAAGGTATTTGGGCCTTTATCATATAAAATCAGAGAGAAAAACATAACAGAAAGTTCTGATGCACAAAACAAGACTTCAACCCACAGTGCAATAGTAAAAAAAGTAATAACGGTGGGCACAAAAGTTAGAGTATATTGAAACGCAAGTCGTTTGTCCCTGGCGCACGGAATTACATGGCATCCTTGAAATATGAATCAATTTCTGTGATCTCAAGAGCAGCTGGTAACAGTTGAGGAGAAGAGAACCCTTGAAAAAATTTACTAAACTACTGATTCAAAATAGATTTTCCTTTTATATCATGACATAGAGTAAAATTCCAGCTGGGTTGGCCATTATCCGCATGAATTATGCACAAGTACAGTAACGCCAACCCCACGCATACGTTAGTAATTATTTTTGTAAAAGTTACATTTGCCTAGACCAATAATTAATAGGTGGCGGCCCTGTGTTAGTCACATATGCTCCCCTTTGTCTTTGTCCCAGGCGACAAGAAGTGGAACTACCTATGACTCAAGGACCTATTAATGAAATCGCAGAAGGGGAAGTTAGAAAAGCCATCTCTAAAATGAAGAACCATAAAGCAACCCATAAGAACGAAGGGTAAAGTTTATAAAACTGCCATAAGACCAAACATGGGCTACTACAAAGGCACTTGAGCAAAAGCTACATACCACTGAAATGCGTATGTCACGTTGGGCAGGTGGAGTTACTCTCAAAGATAAAATCCGTAATGAACATGTGCGAGGCAGTTTCAAAGTAGCGCCTATAACTGAGAAACGTTTAGAGTCCAGGCAAAGGTGGTGTGACCATGTTATGCGAAGACCGGAAAATCATGTAGTGAAGAAGTGCCTTTCCATGGCTACACAAAAGAGAGGGACCGGCAGACCTCAAACAACATGGATGACAAATGTCCAAAGGGACATGAGAGTATTGCTGCTGATGTTTTACAACGAAATTATGGCGCCTCAGGATTAAGAAAGCCGACCCAGCGTAACAGGAAAAGGCGAAGAGGAAGAAGGAGAAGAAGAAGAGTGGAAGTAGTCTCTTTAGACCAATAATTACTAGATAGCGTGGCTCGCATGCACATGACCGACTTCATGTGGTGTTGTATTTTATATCTTACATGTCGGCAACACAATGTGTCCACCCAAGAAATGTTGAGTCAAGCTCACGCGCTTGATGAACATGGCAGTAGTCGTTCAATGAGCAAGAGGTAAACACACATATTTACGTAATTTAACATATATTTCCATCGCACTTGTGATAATGGACCGTAATTTCAATCGTAACCGTTCCCTACAAAGGTATGAAAATGACGCAATAGGAGGCAGTGCAACCCATGCGCATCTTCTGCCCCGCCCTCTGCAATCAATACATTTCGTCCATACAGTCGTCTAACCTAGTAGCGACCAATGGTTTTACCCCACCCAACTTTAGTACAAAGAGCAAATTTCGTCTAACCCGGCCACAGGGCAGTGTGGTAAAGTTGGCAGTATTGCCTGACTCAAGCCTTATCCAACATGGCAACCTGTTATATCGTCAGTTTATTACTGGAAAGTTAAAATGTTCATACCTTCCTGATAGAAGTGTGAATGTGGTGTTTCCTAAAAGCAGTTAACTTTTTTTATACTTAATGGTGACAGTTCATGAGTGGTGAACGAGCTACAAAACTACTTAGATTAGCCAAAATACCTTTTGTAATAAAAATAATAATAATGTTAATGGTTTTACGTCCCTTTTAACTATGACTTTTAGAGACGCCGGGGTGCCGGAATTTTGCCCCGAAGGGGATCTTTTACGTGCCAGTAAATCTACCGACACGGCTCCCTCGCATTTGCGCACCCACAAATTCCAACTGACTGCGCCAGGATACGAATTGCAACCTTGAACCCAGCAAGCAAGAACGTTACCCCTGAGCCACGCAGCCAGTTTCTTTTTGTAATATTTTTTTTTTATTAATCTCATGTAAGGTAACTGTACCGGTTTTCGTCACTGAGCCAGTCGTCGTCACTCTCACATATAAGTACAAAAAATAAGCATGTCAACGGGTCTTTATCAATGCACGAAGTGTTATGAGATTCGTCATATCTTCGTTGCCGATAAGGAGCAACTTAGCGAAATCATGCGTGCGATGTAATAGGCGATTCCCAGCGCCAAACATCTCTTGGGAATTGAGCTGTCTTGACGCGGCGTATTGCTTCTTGCATGTGCTAAGCAGGTACGCGAGTTAATTATGTGCATACGTGTTACATTCTGACATTTTAAAATGTTACAAGTGTGTAATATAGTTGGTAATTGTTCCTGTAACATTTTCGATTTGCTATTTCATGCTCACGTTCCTAGTTTGGTTACAAATGCTGGTGACGAACAGTGGATTTAAAAACACGCACTTTACCAATGCTCGTCATTTGTGACGATAACTGGCACATTGTCATATCTCCTTGTAAGACCTAACTAACAGTGGCAATATACTTATAGTTCTGAAACACCCTGCATTAATTAAATTGTTGTTTGATCATCGTGTCCAATAGTCGTCACAGCTGACGAACACTAGTGCACGATATTGTTAAAGTTTGCATTAACATTTCAGAACCAATAAACATTTACAGTGTGCTGCTATTATGTAGCACTGTCTCTTTGACAGTCGTAGACCTACGCTGGTTGGGTGACTCAGTGGTTACGATCTCCCCTGCTGTTGCAGGATCGAATCCTGGCGCAGTCATTTGGAATTTGAGGGTGCGCAAATGCGAGAGAGCCGCGTCAGAAGACTTATTGGCACGTTATAGATCCCCCTTCGGGGCAAAAATCCAGCACCCCGGGGTCTCTAAAAGCCGCAGTAGTTAAAAGGGACGTAAAAAACATTATTACTATCAGTAGGTTTAGGCCTAGGGTTTTCAGGTGAGCTAAAGGGTATTCTTTTTAAGTTGAGATGAAAAATATATTCTAAGACTAAATCTTTGCTTTCCAGTAATATCTCGAAACGCACATTTCTCAATTAGCCTACGAGATTCAGCAAATGGAAGCTGCTATTAAGGTCGTTGAGAAGGATGGCATGAGAATTACAATGGCCGCGGAGAGGAATGGTGTTCCGAGAAAACGTCCTCTCGGACAAAATTGAAAGAAAAACTAGAGAGAGAGAGGAAGATGGGGCCAAGTTCCTTTTTAACAAAAGGGGTTAGAGCTCGAGCCAGCCGGGAAGGCGGTGCGCAGAACACAATGCTAACAATGTCATGCCTCACTTACATCCCACTAATCACAGTCAGTCTGTCTTGAGAATCTGAGCTAGTGTGTTGTTAGGAAAGCTAAGTGTAACGCAGCGTGAAAGAAAAAAGAAAGAAGATTGTAGTTTTATGTGACCTTGAATCTTGTGATTATGAGTCACGTGACCTCCTTTTTACGTGGAATCCGAACCACAGGACATGGCATTTCACTTCTAAAATCTCACATGCATTGACCGGGAATCGAACCCGGACCGCCTTGGTGAGAGGCATACAGCTGGACCGCTGAGCCACCATGCCCCTGAAGCGTGAAAGAGACAGGCTCGTTGAGGTAAGCGACGGTGTCATCATACCGCAGGAACTCATGGCAGCAGCCTGCGGTGTGGGAACTCTGACATGATGGACCTGTTGCAACAGTGGAAATGTATTTCTCTCTCTCTCTGCGCAAATCCCACAGAGCCGGTTGCCTTCCGGGCTGACGCAAGCTCTAGTTCAATGGGAAAATCGGGGTTCCCGGTAAAAAAAAGGACAATTTGCAAAATAGCGTCCAGTGCCTTACAAAAGAATTGGAGAGGGACTCTCCTTTCAAAGATGGGCGGCCAGGGAGGTAATGGTGTGAATCTTTCCTAAAAAGAAATCCAAGCCTGTCTTTACGAATCCCTCAAAATTTGACAGTAAACTGTGCTGCAATATTACAGAACATCAAATTAAAACCTACTGTTATTTGGTGGAAAACGGCTTACAGTCTATCTTATCAGACCCTCGGCGATTGGTCTCACGTTTTATGTGACTACGCCTCCCATCCCCCGGTAAAAAAAAAAAGATCACGGCATAACTGCCGAATAATAATTGAAATGCGAACAATATAACCACAAGAACATGTATTGATGTGGGCTTCCCCGACCGGTGTTCAAGCGTGAAAGAAAACTGTACAATTCTCAAACAATACTTTAATAATCTTCTCAATTGTACAGAACCCACGGAGAAATTGACCTTCCAAAAAACCACATCCAATCCCGATTCTACTCCACCTACAATAGAGGAGATAGAGGAGATCATACAACAAATGATAAATAACACAGAGGCAGGAGAAGAAGGCATTATTGCTGAAGTATGGAAGCTTCAAGATAAAAACATCACCAAAACAATTCATAAGATCATCACAGACATTTGGATCACAGAGAAAATGCCAGAGGAATGGAAATGTGCATTGATCCACCCATTACATAAAAAGGGTGATAAGTCAGATCCAAATAATAACAGAGGGATTTCTCTAGTGTCAGTCGCTTACAAAATATTCTCTAAAGTGTTATTGAACAGACTAGAACCACAAGCAGATCCACAAATAGGAGAATACCAGGCAGGCTTCAGAAAAGGGAGATCATGCATCGAACAGATCTGGAACTTGAGAACACTACTGAAAGTCAGACAGACAAAAAACACTGTAGTTACCTTTGTGGACTTTAAAAAAGCATACGACAGCATTGATAGACAAACGCTCTTTGCAGTACTGGAAGAATATGGCATTGACAAAAAAAAACAGGGCACTTATACAACTAATGCTCACGGACACCACCTCTAAAGTTAAGTTCATGGGTGAAATTTCAGAACCCTTTCATATACGCACAGGTGTCAAACAAGGAGACGGCCTCTCACCAATCTTGTTCAACATGGTCTTAGACAAAATTGTTAAGCAATGGGAGGAACAAGTTAAAGGAATACAGCTAGGAAGAACCCGCGAAACAAAAACAATCATAAAATGTCTGGCATTTGCAGATGACGTAGCCTTACTCAGCAATAACACACAGGAGGCAAAGGAAGCACTGGAACGATTACATGAAATACCTGCTAAAACAGGTTTACAGATATCTTATGAGAAGACCCAATTCATGGAACGACATACCAACAATGTACAAACCATGCATACCATATATGGATCCATACAAAGAATTGAAAAATTTAAGTACTTAGGAGGATCAAACAAGGTGTCTAACATAGAACGAACGGAAAAACTCCAGAAAGCATACAAACTTACATGGTCACATTATAATAAGAAAAGCATATCAAGACAGGCCAAACTTAGAGACTACAAAACAGTTGTATTACCAGAAGCATTGTATGCATCAGAAACGACCACAATTGGAGCATCTGGCATCACAGAAATAGAAAAAATTGAACGTAAAATTCTGAGAAAAATATTTGGAGCAGTACACAGAGATGGGATATGGATGAAAAGACCTACCAAAGAGCTATATGAACACACAGACAGACTCACAGATATCATTAGAAAACGCAGACTAACTTTCTACGGGCACATACAGAGAATAAACAATAAACGACTTACAAAGAAAATCTTTGATGTAGTAAACAGTTCAAAAAGGAAAACAAATTGGTATCATGAAATAGAAGACGACTTAAAGCAATTAGGGATCAACAAGCAAATGATAGAAGACAGAGAAAAATTCCGAAACAAAATTAAGAACACCAAATTTTTAGTATTGGAGTATTGGAGGGCAGACTGAGGAGGAAGATAGAAGGAGAGTTGGAAGAAGAACAGTATGGTTTTAGGAAAGACAGATCAACATTTGACCTGATCTTTACATTAAGGCAAATGATGGAGAAAAGATGGGAATTTGGAAAAGACATGGTGATGACATTTATTGATATTGAGAAGGCATATGACAGTGTGCCTAGACAGGTGGTTTGGGATGTTATCAGAGCAGAAGTCCAAATGTTAAAAGCTATGTACAAAAATTGTGTCAGTAGCGTGAAGACCAGTATAGGAGAAACAGAATGGTTTAAAGTGGAAACGGGTCTCCGACAGGGAAGTTATTTTCCCCATTACTATTCATCATAGTCATGGATGAAATCCACAAGAATGTCAAACAGAGATTGGGACAAGAAGCAACAAAGGCCATGCTGTTTGCAGATGATATAGTTATATGGGGTGAGGATGAAAAGGATGTACAAAAACAACTAGATGTATGGAACCAAGAGATAGAGAAATTTGGGATGAAAGTAAGCACAGAGAAGAGCAAGGTAATGGTAATGTCAAGAGGAAGGAAGAAAGGAAGAGGAAAGATAGAATTGAATGGCAAAATTCTAGAAGTCGTTGAAAGTTTCAAGTATTTGGGAAGTGTGATCGCAGAAGATGGAAAGATAACTGAGGAAATTGGAAAGAGAATACAACAAGCGAACAGTTTTTACCAGAGTGTAAGGGGTATTGTGTGGAACCGAGATGTCCCAAAGAAATGCAAAAAAGTATTATATTCAACTTACTACAGACCCATACTAACATACGCAGCTGGAGCGTGGACTACTACAAAAAGAGAGGAGAGTAGAATACAAGCCGCAGAGATGAAATTCCTAAGAGGTATAGAGGGCAAGACCAGAAGAGATAGAGTTAGAAATGAAGAGATTAGAGAAAGGACAGGAATATTGAAGCTGCAGGACAGGATAGAAACAACAAAGTTAAAGTGGTATGGACATATGATGAGAATGGGAGAGGAGAGAGTACCAAAGAAAATTTTCTGTGAAAAGATGACAGGGAAGAGACCACGAGGAAGGCCCCGGAAGAGATGGGCAGATACAGTGTGGGAGTGTGTAGAAAAGAAGGGAGGAAAACCCGAAGATGTACTAAAATCAGGAGAGGAGTGGTGGAGAGACAGGCAACGATGGAGGTCCTTAATTCACAACCCGACCCAGGAAGCTGGAAACGGGAAATGAAGAAGAAGAAATTTTTAGTAAGTGAAAGGAAGAAGATAGGAACATTGTGGACGGAACAAAGGAAACAGGAACACAGTCAAAGGATGAAGAGATTTTGGGAAGAGAAGAAGGGAAAGAAGTGAAAATTGTGACATCATGAGATATTCAAGTTCATACACTGTCCATAAGGGCAAAAATGATGTAATAATAATAATATATATACTAGTCATAGAATAAACTCAACGTTTTTGCGAGAGAAAAATCTGTCCACAAAGAATAAAAACAAAGGAAAGGAAAACAGATTTGACCTACTTGAACTTGCATCACTTGCCTTCGAACAGATCCATATTCTTCCGCTGAACAGTGACGTGGTGCTATCTAGCGATAGTATGTGCAACTTCATGCTTACTGGCACCCACACGCGAGTGCTAGAGCTGTAATATTACGTTCGTCTCCAACAGAAAGCGCGAGAAATCGATCAACGTAATATTACGCTCGCTGCAGTTTTAAAAAGTTACCTTCGAACGTAATATTACGGCGCCCGCGCTCTAAGTGTTAAACCTCTTAAATTAACGGAATTAATACTGCACTTCCCATCTTTGTCTATGGGAGAGTAAAGTCATAGATATTCATATGGGAGAGTGCTTTGCCTACCACATTAAAAACTGGAATATCCAGGTTGTCTGAATGGCGTACCTGGTTCATGTCCCAACTTCTCCAGAAGATCTTGATGCTCAAAGGCATCTATACAAATCTCATCAATGGCAGTTGGTACGAACAGTGATCGTGAATCAAGACTGAGGATCTTGGTTTGCAGGAGGTTATCCAAGAACGCAATTCAGTTGTCGTGCCAGCGGACTTCACCATATGTAGCTGGGGAAGAGAATTGCAGATGTATTTACGCCTAGAATACTAACATTACTCAATAATGCATTAATGTACGTACATTGAGAATTGTTTTGTTAAGACATCAAAAGCTTGAAATTAACACTGAACATGAAAGGAATGGCAAGTTTAAAGAATTTTGACTAAAGTTTAGTCTAACAAGAACAGTTGGAATGACTATCAACAGGAACGGCTCATGTTCAAACATCTTTCCGGAGGAACTCAGCTGCGATCTGTTTCTAACTTTAAGTACTATAGAGCTTCTCCTTTTTATTGTCAAGTGAGAAATCTATTATGGGATGACAAAATACACCAGAATAGTACATTATGCAACGAGCCTACAATGGCAATAATTAAGACACGAGTATGTTTATAAAACGAGCGAAGTGTCATAATTACCATTATAGGCGAGTTGCATACGACTGTTTTTGTTCGACGATAATTATAACTATTTTATGTTCGAACATAAATATTCATAAATATCTGTTGAGATTTCGCCAGTTTTATGAACTGAATAGAGCGCATGGGACGCAGAGAATACCATGGCTTCCTCGAATACCCCACTATGACACTAGAAGCTATACAGTGAAATTGAAAATAGGAGGCCGTGGAAGTCAGTGCAGGTGCGATGCTATCCTCACCTAATTGGTCACACAACTGTTTCTTGAGCTCTCATTGGTGGGAGAAACTGTTTCATAATGACAAATAGTGTTATAATGACGCTCATTATGATACAGTTTATGACATATTATGTTTACATTCCGACACCGTTGAACATAAAGCAAAATTAAGCATGTTTCAAACCTACTTCATTCCAATTCTCATTTATGTATCCTACTCAACACGGCCAATAGTAAAATCAGCCAACAGAAATGAAACTCATCAGAAGAATGAACCAAAGGACCAGGAAGGATAAGATTGGGAATGAAATAAACAGCAGGAAGTTGGTATGAAAATACCTGTCACTGAACTCCTAGAAAGATGTCGATTACAGTGGTTTGGACACGTCATGAGAATGGACAGAAATAGAACACCAAGAAATTATTTCGACAGACAAGTGGGAGCGAGGAGACCGGTAGGTAGCCCAAGACACAGTGAAGTCTGAGGTCAGCAAACAGAATATGAAATGGGAAGATGTAGGAGAACAGAAAGAAATGGCGAGCGCTTGTATACCACACCTGGGAAACTGGAGCTGAGAAATGATGATGAACATGAAAGGAATATTACCATACAGTATTCAATTTGATTTTAAATCTACAGAATCGTAGTCGGCTGTAACTCGATTCCGAGTAAACATACTTCTTCCTGCATAGAGCTTTTCAGACCAGCTTGTGGATGTGCTTCTGATGACTGAACAGGCCAATCCTGGCATAAAACATGCGCCCACATAAATTGCACACAATGGTCGGGGCAGGGCGGGGTTGCAACTGACGAAGCTTCCTTGCTTGTCGCTTAGCCTCTTCATGTCTGCGACGTTCTTCCTCAAAGAAGTTGACAGCAGTCAATGTAGTGTTCCGCCACAGTAAACGGTCCGCAGCAGATGTATCCCATGAGTGGATGTCTATACCAGTCGTCGTCATGATGTGTTTTAACTGGTCTTTAAAACGCTTCAAAGGGGCCCCATGAGGTCTAGTGCCGGAGCAAAGTTCACCATAAAGGAATTGACGTGGAAGCCTGGTATCACTCATACGGTGGACATGGCCTAACCATCTCAGTTGATGAGCAATGATAGTTGTCTCAATGCTATCGAGATGCGCTCTATCGAGAACTGCAGTGTTGGTCACGTAGTCCTCCCACTTGATGTTCAAGATGTATCTCATCTTTTGTTGGCGGAAACGCTCAAGTTTCTTGATATCACGGCGATAGAGTGTCCAAGTTTCACAGCCATACAGTAGCGTTGAGATGACGACAGCTTTGTACACCATGAGTTTGGTATGCATCCTTAGGTCTTTATTCATGAAGACTCTGTGCATTAAACGGCCAAATGCTGCATGGGCAGCCCCAATTCTTTTGTCAACATCCTGTTCGCAAGTGCACCGTTTAGACAAGATGCTACCAAGATATGAAAAATGATCAACCTGCTCCAGTGTTGAGTCTAATATGGAGATATTGAACTCAGGAAGAGGTAATCCTGGGGCAGGTTGTGCAAGCACCTTTGTTTTCTTTGCATTGATGGTGAGACCAAAGAGATCAAACGCAGTGCTAAAGCGATTGACCGATTGTTGAAGCTCTGCAGCTGTCGGAGCAGGAGATGCGGTGTCATCGGCATACTGCAGTTCTGTCACCCGGGTAACTTCGGTATGTCTCTGTGAACGAAGTCTTGCCAGATTGAAAAGACCTCCATCGAAGCGAAACTTAATCTCTATGCCTGGGTTGTTAGAAGATGATTCATACATAATGCAGCCATGTACAATGCAAAGAGTGTTGGAGCAAGCACACAGCCTTGTTTCAAACCGTGAGTGATTGGAAATGGATCGGATGCAGAGTTGCCGTGAAGAATCTTCCCAGACATTCCATCATGAAGAGCTTTAACCAATTCCACATAGCGATCTGGACATCCAAAGTGCGTTAGTACTTTCCACATAGCAAGTCTTGGTACTGAATCAAAGGCTTTTTCCAGGTCATAGAAAACTAAATACAGGGGCTCCTGTTGCTCTCTGCACTTTTCCTGGAGTTGTCTGGCACAGAATATCATGTCTGTTGTGCCCCTGGAGGTTCGGAAACCACATTGAGACTCGGGCAAAATCCTCTCCGAGATACTTTGGAGCCGGTTTAGGAGAATTCTTGCGAGAACTTTACTTGCAATGGATAATAGCGATATACCACGGTAGTTCCCACACACGCTACGATCGCCTTTCTTGAAGATAGTTATGATGGCAGCATTCTTCAAGTCGTCAGGTACTTCTCGAGTTTCCCAAATTAACAGGATAAGTGTAAAAAGTCGAGTCTTCAAGGCCATACCTCCACTTTGTAACAACTCCAGAGGGATGTTATCAGGACCAGGAGCCTTTCTCGGCTGTAGTTGATTGAGCGCTTTGGTGAAATCTCGGAATGTCGGCGGTACCGCCATCCATGGTTGTTGAGGCTGCTGAGGGATGTTTCGAAGAAAGTCCTCGGCAACGTTGGAGGCACGATTTAGAAGTGCAGAGAAATGTTCCTTCCAACGCTCCAAAATTTGTCCTTGTTCTGTTAAAATGGCGGAATTGTCAGCAGTTTTCAATGTACATGATGATGATCGGATTGGGCCGTATACCTCCTTTATGCCTGCATAGAAGTTTCGCAGGTCACGGGCATCAGATAGTCTTTGCAGTTCTTCAGCTTTTCGCTGCCACCAGTTGTTCTTTATTTCCCTGATTTGTGCCTGACATTTCCCCTTAAGTTGCACGAATTGTGATTTTTTTTGGTGATCTACAGAATAACACAGTACTTTCATAAGTTTTTAGAAGATAATTTACTAGAAATCACATATATTATATTTGATACTTCAATTATTTTCAAATAATTTCATTCCTGTTATTAAAAACAGTTTTTCGTTAAATAACAGATATGATTTCGATAGTAATGGTCTATTTTAAGAGCATCTCAAACATATTTTCATAGTTTTGTTTTAAGGATAATTCTTACATACAAGTCTTCCACAGTTTTGATATTATTAAGTTTATCACCACCTATTTATTTATTTACATAGTTAATGCCCACATTGGAGCACTTAAATCAAACCAAATACATTCAAGTCCTCTACGAATTGACAGGGAATTTAGCTGTCATTGTCCTCCTCTCCCAAAACCTTTACATTCTAGCTGACCTGGCACCCTTTCCTCATCAGATATGACATTTATTTATTTAATCGTATGGTGAATTATATACAAAATTTACATTATACAACATTATCCACATTCTGCAACCAAGTTATGACATTTGGAGTGACATGAAAGAGTTCAGCAGGGTTCCCAGGGAACGAGAACAGAGGGCAGCGTCGGAGCAGATGATCCATTATCTGCTCCTCTTGATCATAGTCGCACATTGCTGAATTGGTCCAGCCCCATCTGTGTTGAAAGAATTTACAGCAGCCATGGCCGGTTCTGAATCTGTTAAGACGGCACCACAGTTTCCTTGGGAGGTCAGAACCTTTCAGTTCCTTTGTAGGATCAAGAGAATGGGCACTTGTCCCCGCTGTTTTTGTTCACCACTCGTTTCTCCAACTTTGGTTTAAATTAAACCCATCTACATATAGTATTTCTGCAGTAACACATGTTGGCCTCCTAGACCGTAGTCGTTGTTGCGAGGGATGGCAAAATTCATGGTATAGTGGTAAAGTAGGTGAAGCCCTGATATTCTTAGCCTCTCTCCACAATGCTTGTTTCCTTCTTAGATGTGGTGGCTTATAATTTGACGAGATGGCTTGCATGACTGCTTTTGAATCTGTAATGATAACACATTTTTGATAATCAATGTTTCTGCCTAATAACTGATGGAGTGCATGTGAAATTGTTCTTATCTCAGCATCAAAGTTTGTTTTGTTTTGGCCTACTGGGAAGTAGAGTGAGAAGAGAAATGAATGTATTCCTGCTCCAGTTCTATTTTCTTTGTCTTGTGAGAAACAATTATTTTTTGATTTCTTTTTCCAAAAGTAGTTCAATAGTCATTTTAGTAGTCTGTTGTCATGTGCAATCTCGTTAATTACAGAAAAAGGCAAGTCTCCTTTTCCTCATTGTCTGTATTAGTGAATCACTTTCCCGATAGACAAAGTCCACTGTCCATCCACCTGGTGTTTTGTTCAGATTATCCTTCCGTCAACCTTTTGCAGTTGATCTGTCTTTGATTTGGTGTTTAAACATTGTTTTGCTTCAGGTTTAATGACTGAACAGTAATGTTGAAATTTAGCTTTTATCTTCTTGTATGTTGGCCAAATAATTCGTTGTGCTTGTTTTACCATATTTACTCTTAATTTTTTAGAGCCATAATACAAAATTCTAGGAAATCGCTTATAGTACCCCTCCTTAATTATTGAGAGTCCTGTCCGTCATTGTCTAGCACGGAGCGCAGCACGAGCAGCTCCGTGCGGATGGGATACGGCTGGCGGTTGGTCAGGCAAAGTAATCTCAGAGAAAGTGTGATATCTTTTCTGAGTTGGTTGGCAATAATCATGGAATATACTTGTCTTTGTATACCAGTTGTTGGATCATTGTTGGCTGCTTGGGCCATACCATTCAATCGTACGCGAGCTCTGTTGCTAACCAGGCGTGACTTTGTCTGTGCGTACGAGCTATGACTCACACTATGCAACAGGCGGCCGGCCGACATTCGCACGCACTTCGTTTATTTGATTATATCACCATACTATGTAGCATCAAAATATAATGGGTTATTTTTACTCTCTCCCCTTCCCAAAAGAATGGATTTTAGCGATGTTCGCGTATATAGTACCCCCTCCCCAAATTTTGGAACGAAATATTTAGGAAAACAGGGGGTCCTATAGCCGAGTAAATACGGTGATTTAAAAGCTCTACTTTCTATATAGGGGCAGATGACCTCATAGTTCCACCCCTTAAAACAACAATAACTAATTACTTTCTATAATCAAATGTTCTCGAAAGAGAATCAAAATGAATATTCTCCGTTGAGCCATTATAATTAACACAAAAAGTGATATAAATGTCCGGCATAACTGCACACATTGCTAGCGTTTCGCCCCAGCGTGCCAATTGGGCTCTTCAGTTGGTAAAGGTACACCTACCGAGACGCGTAGCAGGCACACACTGAGAAGGCCATGCAAGAGACAAGATTCTCTTTCGAGAGCACTTGATTATAGTCAATGCCAAAGCAAGGTTTATTGTTTTGGAGTGGAGTTTTTGACTCCGGTGGTGCACTGGCATGCTCGTGACATGGCCACATATGTAGCAAAGCGTCTTGTTTGGTGTACCTTTACCAACTGAAGAGCCCAATTGGTACACTGGGGCGAAACGCTAGCAATTTGTTGAGTTATGCAGGACATTTTTATCACTTTTTGTGTTAACTACTTTCTATATCATAATGTGTCACTGAAATGTATATTCTTGTTGTATAATCCTGGACCTTAGCTGTAAGGCAAGCGCCAGTTTCGCAAAATATATATTCAGACACAGCACAAATTTCATGCTGACCATTAGCATGATCCAATACTCCTAACTTTATAAGTTTTAATAGTTTCTTTTGATAACTTAAGATTGATGATGATCACCACACTGTTATAATAATGTATTTATCAATTATTGGTGGTGTTATTTAATACTATTTAGATTTCAATTGAATTTTGTTAAAAAGGACCAATTTTTTTCAGATTTGTTTAATTTCATATCTATTGTTATCGACTGATCCTTGTATCAGGCATGGAGATGTCCTTGATGGCTCATCAAGCCAATCCGGGCATGAAACATTGGTTGCACCTTAAAGAGGTCATGGTTGTTCATGCTCAAAATGTGCGACAGCAGCTGCCGTAGTCGAGCGTGAGCATGAACGATCCTTAGCAATTGCATTCCAAGTACTTGGTTCAAGGTCTGTACTCCTCAAGGTCTTCTTAAAGTGGTCCTCATAGCGCTTCAGAGGGGCACCACAAGGTCTCTTGCCTGTAATCTATACACACTAACTAATCAACTGAATAAATAACTAAACTAATGAACCAATTAAATAACTAATTTGCCAAATTAACTAACTAATCAACCAACTAACTAACCAACAACTAATTAAAATTAACTGACCATCTAAACTAACAAAAAGGAACTAAGTAGCCAACTAAATAAATAGATAAATTTAATGTGGACTGTCTAGCCTTTGCAGATGATCTAGTGATCTTTTCAGATTCCATTGATACGGCAGAACAACAACTGGGCTTCAAATCTCCTTTGAGAAGACACAATTCATGACAAACATAAAATCAGCGCCCAGGGAACTGGAGGTCGGACTAGGAAAAGTTCAGAAGGCAGAAAAGTTCAAATAACTCGGTGAATGGATAGAGCCTAACCTATCAGAGAAGGAAGCCTTCGTGTCACGCATTAATAAAATGGAAATGGCATACAACCTGACTAAAGACATCTACAATAAGAGATCGATATCCTTAAACGCTAAAATTAGAAATTACTGCACTCTTATTCGACCAGAGGCTCTGTATGCGGCAGAGACTCTAATAATGAACAAGAAAGGTCTAATGGAAAAACTAGAGGCTAAAGAAAGGAAGATTTTGAGGACAATCCTGGGTCCTATCAAAGAAAACAGTGAATACAGAAGGCGTCACAACCACGAATTGTACAAGCACGTGGAGAAGATCAGTGACACGATTCGGAAAAGAAGGATTGCCTTTTATAGCCACGTGACACGAATGAGCCCAATTAAAACGGATATATTGACGTACTTTCAAGACAAGAAAACTGAAGGGGCTTGGTTCACAGAAGTTGAGAAAGATCTACGTGAAATTGAAATTTCCCCTAAAGATATCCAGGAGCGTGTTCCACTTGAGGACAAACTACGTACGCACAAAGGTTTCCAGGAAAAGCCGAAGCTGAAGACAGGGAAGGCGTGGTCCCAAGAGAGAAAAGAACAACACCGGAGACGAATGCGGGAACACTGGGCGGTAGTTAGAGCTCGGAAGAAGAGACAGTTGAACTGACATGGTCCCTAGTTGGCCGATTCGAAGAAGAAGATAGTTTTAGTCAAGGTATCTATTTAAGGTTGAGTTCAGTTCTTACTTCTTGCTCGGCGTAGCTTGCTGATTATGACTAGGGTGTTGTTTCTGCACACTCCATATATGCGCATTATGTGTTATGTAGTTGTTCGAGTCTTCAGTCTTTTGACTGATTTGATGCAGCTTTCCATGCCTCCCTGTCCTGAGCTAATCGTTTCATCTGTATATACCTACCACACCCTACATCCGAGGCAATCTGTTTAACATATTCTAACCTTGGTCTACCCCTACAGTTCTTGTCCTCAACCCTTCCTTCCATAACTAAGCTTGCTATTCCTGGGTGTCTTTGTATGTGTCCTACTAACCTATCTCTTCTCTTCATTAGCAGTCGCCAGAAATATCTCTCCTCTCCCACTCGTCTTAATACCTCTTCGTTTGTAACTCTATCTACCCATCTGATCTTCATCATTCTCCTGTAACACCACATTTCAAATGATTCAATTCTCCTCTTTTCTGCTGCACCAATAGTCCAGGTTTCACTTCCATAGAGCGCCACGCTCCAGACAAAGGCTTTCAAAAATGACTTCCTAATACCTAAATCTATATTCGATGTCAACAAACTCCTTTTTTGTAGAAAGGCTTTCCTTGTCTGAGCCAACCTACTTTTTATAACCTCTTTGTTTCTTCCATCACTGGTTATTTTGCTTCCTAAGTAAAAGAAGTCTCCTACTTCCTTCAGATTTCACCTGCCAATTTGATCTCCATAGAGGTTTCTGATTTATTTCAGCTGCATTCCAGTATTTTTATTTTACATTTATTAATTTTCATCATGAATTCTTTCTGTAAGACGGAGTCCATACCATTCAAAAACTCTTTCAAATCCTCAGGCTTGTTGGCCAAGATGACGATGTCATCAGCAAATCTCAGAGTTGAAATTATTTCTCCTCGAATCTTCACTCCCACCTTAAATTTTTCTCCAATTTCCTTCATTGCTTGTTCAATGTAAAGATTGAAAAGTATGGGTGATAAGTTGCAGCCTTGCCTCACACCTTTCTGAATACCAGCTTCTCTCTCATGGCCTTCAACTCGAATGACTGCTGTCTGGTTTCTGTATAGATTGTAGATCACCCTCCTATCCCTATACTTTATTAATAAATATAATTTTATAAATGAACATCTGTTTAGATTTTCAAAGTACAGTATGTGTTTTGGCGAAGGTGACCGACCTTAATGCCCAACCCAAGATGTACTTACTGTCTTGATTGATTTTGACAAGACTGCGGAACAATCCGGAATAATTGTATCCTCTAAGTCTGAGTTCTTTGTAGATATCCCTGGTAGAATAATCAATTAGGTCCTTGTCTTCATTCTCCAAATTACGTGTCTTCTTCACTTTGTACTTGTTGGCATCTTTGAGTACACTAACGTGACCAGTGACGATGGCTGTGCCACCTTCCACCACCTCAAAGTTACCGGTGCTGGAGTGGATCATTACAGAGAACATCACAAAACCTGTTGATAGAAACAAACAAAGAATTGACATCAAAATACAGGCAGGCACGATGTGAGTAATAATTAATTAAACAATTGATAATACAACTCTTCCATTGGCCAACACAATCTAATCCCAATTACTGGGACATGCAAAAAATAACTGAAAAGAATTACAAGTGATTACACAGCACAAACCACAGTCATTAAAGGAATGACGAGAATTCATGATATTGAGAAACAGGAACGAAAAATTCTTAGGAAAAACCGTGGTGCTGTTTTCCGTGATGGAATTTGGGTCAAGAGACCAACAAAGGAACTTTATGAAAATACAGACACCATTATAGATAAATTTAGGAAGAGACATCTGCAGTTCTGTGGATGAGAACAGACTCACTAAGAAGATTTTCAATATCGTGAATGCAAGTAAATTAAAGACCAGTTGGATAAAAGAAGTACATGAAGACATGGAATTACCTAAAATCTCTGAAGACGACATTAAGGACAGAGAACAATTTAGAAATAAAATCAGAAACACGAAAATTGTACAAGTTTCAAGAAAAGATACATCAGGGAAAAAATGGACAGAGGAAAGGACGAAAAAGCACAGTGAACTAATGAAGAGGTTTTGGGAAGAAAAGAAGAGAGGAAAAGGAAGTGAAGCTGTGATTGGCTCATGTTCTCACGCTCTCCTGAAGGGGAATAATCGGAAATAATAATATATTGTTATGCACTACAGAAGACGGAGGAAACTAAGGGATGGCATGTGTCGCTCATCAAGCGTTCATCATCAGATCCAAATATATATATATACAGTGCAAGACAACTCACAATGGCCAGCACTAACAGTCTCTGCCCTCCAAAAAAGAAACAAGAAACACGGTGTAAACTCTAGGACTAAATGAAGATCGGAATGTGGGTAGCCTAGTTTAAGACGCTTGTCCCATCTTATGAGGAAATGTAGAACTTATTCAGGTTTTCAGAAGGTGCCAACGAGATAACAATACAGTTTTCGCACCAGGCAAGGGTGACCTTGAGAGTAAGAGTGTTAATGTGGATAAAAATAAACCAATTTGTATTGATAAGGTGGAACATACCTTTCCTGGGGATGTATGTAGCTCTGTTGAACTTGACATCCTGGAAATGAACATTGCAAGACGTTCCCAAGACTTGCTTCATTTCCGCCAGTGTGCTCCATACCAGGAACTGTAACAGTCAACAATACTAGCATCAACTTAAGGAGCAGAATATTTTAACCAAAGAAGCCACAGTAGCTCAAAAGCTCCAGCTTAGATTCCAAATCAATTCATGAAACTCTTCACAAGCCCTTACTGGAATACTGTACATCCCCTCTAGTGAATCACAAATTGAAAGATTACAGAACACAATTCCTATGAATAATAATGAACTGTACTCTCAAGTAATGACTCGGTTGAAGCTTCCAACTCTAAAAATCCCATAGTGACCATTTTAATATTCTTAGCTTGTAAAAGATTGTGAACTCTCATATAGACTGCCCAGTATTATTCAGGCCCGTTCTTACAATCTCCAGTAAAATAACAGTAAGCTCTAACTGACAGTTGGCTTTACAGTCGGAGTCAAGTCCCGGTAAACATTCGATCCTTCTTACCATGTTCCGGTTAATGTTTACGGTCAGTTAGCAGATCTGCGCAAAATTTTCAACAGTTGGTACACATTTCTGGTTTGATTTGCAGATTTCTTGATACCTCTCAATAGTTGGCATGAGTGGATCTGCGTCAGGGAGTAAATAATAAATATATATTTTATATTCCTTGATCTTGTTCTGTCTTCTTGGCGCAATCTGTTTGTTATGTTTCGATTATAAAGAGAAAAATGAAATATGGAAGGACAATTATCTCCAAATGAGACAAATAAAGGCCTCAAGAGGAAAAGTTTCGTCAAACGGAATCGTCTAAAAAAGTCTTGATCATCTAATTACTCCTCGTAATAATCACTTCAATTCTGATATACTTTTCGTCTCCTTCTTTGAACAGCATCAGCATTTATGAAACCCATGAAATTGCGGATAATTCTAGGCATATTGACGATGTATGTAATCAGCTGGCGTTGAGATTATAATAGAAAATCTGGCAGTAAAGCAGTTTACGGGAGGAGAATCCTCTGGTAAAGTTCACTGCCGGTTAAGGCTTATTTTACTGTCAGTTTGTCGCTAACCGGGTATTGAAAGAATCAAGTTCCAGTAAACTTGCCATAAAAGTGCCAGTAACAGTAACCGGAGTTTGTAAGAAATGGAGTTAATATTTATCATTTATTTTATGTCTTTAGTAGTGGCGAAGTTAGTGTCTCTTACACTTAACCACGCAGTACGTATTGTACCCGATACCTATTTTAGGCTATCGGCTACGCCAGCTGACATTAAGCTGTAGTTGAAGTTTTGGGAAGCATTCAGATAAGATAGCGCATCGATCGCGTCAAGAAGAAAGCCAAGATGACGTAGGAGGTCAAGAATCAAGGAGGCATTGAAATCTGTGAGAAGATAGAATTATTAATAAAGATGTGAAGCTTTATTGAAATGTATATGGGATTATAATAAGTTAAAACAACTTAGAAGAGTATATATGACATGAATTATATGTGGAAATAATTTTATGGAAATAAGTTATTGTATAACAGAACAGCCGAGAGGAGTCGGGTTCGAGACTATCTTCGTGACGTGGGAGCACTGTGGTGGGGGAGAATCAGCCACGTGCCGCTCGGAACTCATAAGCTGGGACGCAGCGCTTAGCAGTTCAGTTGAGCTCATTGAGAGGAGCAGTACAGAGCAGCTCTATAGCACAGCGAGACGGGCATTGAAGGTCACGCAAAACACGTAAACCGTCACGGCAAGTGTAGGCGACTTTTCTCGCATCACCGAGCAACAGAGGCCGAGCGGATCATCGATCCAGCCGGGCTAGCCGAGAGGACAATTGTGGATAGCCGGGGTATTTCAAAACCGCACTGATCGCATATGAAGACTTTGTTTCAAGCTTCATTTCGACGTTGTTCGAACACAGGCTTTCACATTTAACATTATAACCATGCTGTTATATAATACATTCAAAGCGACTTTTTACTATTTCAAGTAAACTGAATGTTTAGCATAGGCTCTGATGAACATTACAGCGTGCATTTATAAGATTTTTATCTTATGCCATTTTCATGGATTACAAATTATAGACAGATACAGGGTGTATCGTAATCTGGAACACTATCTAGTAAAATTTTTATTTTACTCAAGTAGAACTTCGCAGTAAGTTGAGAGAGGACTTACAATTCTCAAACTGAACATTTATCGGAACAGTGGCGTATATTAGAAGAAGAGTAGGGGGTCCGCTGTTACCATGAACTTTTCGAGAAGGAGTTGGACGATATCCGCTATGGGTAATTCGAGGTTCAACATGATCGAGTAAACGTGAATAGAGACAAGATGGCACCACAGAGCGATGGATTCGGTTCCTGACGAGAGGAGTCCAACAGCTGATTCGCTTGGGATTTCGAAGGAAATCATCATTTCATGGATGAAATGATATTCACGCCGATCTTACGAGAAATCTTTAGGTAGGGAAAATCGACGATCTTGGAAATTATATTACAACTGATAATGAAAGGTATTGTAAGAGTTCTATCTACCTGATACGATTATTTTCATGAATACTGGGCACACATGTATATTTTTCTAATAGGAGTGATTTGATTATTAAGACATGGTTTGAATTTATATACTTCGAATTTGCTAGAATATGGAGTGACCATATGATATGGCAGGCATCATTATTCGATATTCTCACCGTTGTTTGACTTTATTAAGAAGATGTTTGATCTTATAGACATTTTTCCAGCTAGGATATTTTTCATGGATAGTTTTTTTTGTGTAACGAGTATTTCGAACTCGTGATCTGCAATTGATTATCAGAAACTACTTCGTCAGTTCATTGCATACTAGCGAGTGTGTATTATTCATCAGTAGGGATTTTTTCCATTGGATTGTTTGGAGATATTAAGAAGTTATTCACTTTAGTGAATGAACGTCGCTTTTATATGACAACTAGAAACTTGTTGATTCCTTTCTGGTACATTCACTCATATAGTCCACGAGATGGGGTCTGTCGTATTTATACGATTGTATGGTGGTACTCGCCTTACCCATCGTTTAGGGAACTATCATCCAAGTCGACGGGGCGAGGTCCTTCGTATTTATACGATTGCACGGTGGTTACACATCTTACTCGCCATTGAGGAACTCATTTTATCATCCGAATGTACACGAGATGTAAGTGAATTAAACAAGGAACTACTAGTCACATATCAGTCGAAATTTTGTTAAATAAAGTAACGATAAATGTCAACAGGATTGCATTTAGTAATTCTTGTTTGCCAATCCAATATTTTGTTGCTATACTCTTTTGAGAGTAATTTCAGTTTAACAGCTATTACAGCTGATGCTTTGATGATTTTTATAATTGTGTTTGATACCTTTGAGAAGGATTTAAAGTAATTTAATCTTGTAAGATTAATCATTAATGGTCATAATTATTTTAAGGCAGATCAGTATTGCAGATTTTGATGTGAGAGATTATAGCACATTGGTGTTTTTCTACGATGTGAATTATGAAACTTGTGAAAGAGAATTTATGCTATTTGAAAGCAAATATTAAATTACTGAAGTAATGTTTTTCCAATTGTTTAAGAAGTTGTCTAGATATGATCAGAGTAATTACAGTCATTGGAGATTATGTGCGTTAATAATTTGAAGCCATTTATATATTTTTGTAGATCATGCAACGTGGTTAAATGAAGTCTGTGATAGGCATTTTGTGGAATTTGCCATTTGATAGTTGCAACGTTGATAATGTATTTTGAAGGCGGACATGAGGTCGTTGTACCCAGTCTAGCGTATTTGTTGAAATTCATGCTGTATGTGCTGAATATTTATGGAGTTTTTGTAGCAATTCTTATATTCAAATGTGATATTTGGAATATTGAAGAAATATAATGTCGTTGTGGATAGTTAGATCCAACGTGATGTCGTGGAGACAATAATATTTTGGCATGATAATTAAATACGAGATATAACTTGGAAGTAATAAAACTGTAAGACAACGTTCTATAAACCCTATTAAACAATTTGTTAGGAAATTAAACAAGTAAATGAAGTTGATAATACAAGATTTTCTGAAAATAATAATTAATGAAATAATAATCTGAGATTTAAGCATATTAACGATCTGACCTAATGAAATAAAAATCAGAATGACCTAATGAAATAAAAATCAGAATGACTAGATGAAATAATAAAATTAAATAACCAGATGATTGAAATTTAAATAAGTTGATAAATTAAATTTTGAAATAAATCGATGAATTAAATAAGTGGATGAATTAAAGATTGAATTAATTAAACTGATTGAAATGAATTATTAGACGATTGTAATGATGATGAATAACTGAATTAGAAGGTGATGATTAATTAAAGAAGCTGATGATTAATGAATTTATATGAAATTAAATAAATTTAATTGAGAGATGATTCGAAGGAATTGCAACTTGAAATGTGAATTTAAATGATGTAATGGTGATGAATTAACGATTCTGACAGGAATATTTGGAATTTTGAAGTGAGAATTAATGTGAGAAATATTTAATTTTGATAATAATGATGAGGATGACCAATGAGAATTTGAATTTTCTGTAATTCACAGATAAGAGATTAATGACGATGTAAATAATGTAAATTAATTATTCAATGTTTAGGAACATTTGATTAACATGTTCTACGTTCAAATTATACCATGCAAACCATAATTTATGTGATATTTAACATGAGTGATTATTATATGTGTATGTTTAGGCAGATTAGTAACTTAATTAAATCCACATTGATGTTAAATTAAAGAGAATTAGGTCTCAGGTTTCACAAATGTCAGTGACGAAAGACATAGTGCGACAGTGATCCTGAGAACCCAAGAGAACTTTATACATTTTTCTTGATAAGTGGATTGAAATAATTTTGCATTAGAAAGGAGATGGTTCGATTTTTTGGACAATGACAATTTAACTTTGCATTCGACCATACTCTTAGGTAGGATTTATATTTAAAATGTCTGTCTGACTATCAAAGTAAAATAAATTTGTTTTTATCTTAGTTGTGATCTGATGATGGTGTGATGTTCCTTTTTCTTTCCTTGTCTTGAGTAAGGCTTATCCGGAAAGGAAGTGGTTTTGCTAGGAATTCAGTTGATGGCGCCCATTTATATTTGAATTATTTTTATTAACTTAAGCCCGTAACGACCCTAGAGATACTTTGTCTCGTGAAACCCACTGCTTTTTCAAGAACTCAGCTGAATTTCCGACACATTCCTTATTTGACTAGAGGTTCATTTAACTCCGCTCTGTCCTGGAACTCCAGGGATGTGATGTTATAGCAGATGGGTCATCGCATCCCCAGGACGAACGGGTACAGTATGAGACAATTTTGAAATACAATAAATAACTGACAAATTCATTATGAATAAAGAGCAGATTAATTATGTTAATAAATAAGGCATATGAATAATAATAATAACCTGATGTGGTTCTTGTCGACAAATGCATGAAGCACACCACCTTCATAGATGTGGCAATCCCAAACAGTGGCTAACAAAGCATGTTGAGAAGCTGTCAAAATACACAGAGCTTTCAGAACTGATAAGGAAGCAATGGCACATGGCACAAGTGAAGACAGTTGTTAATATCATCTCCAGCACAGGTGTGATTCCCAACAACTTAAAGGAATCTCTCACAGGCCTTTTCATACTGATGCAGAAAACAGTCATACTTTCTACGTGTTGTGTAGTAAGGCTGTTCTTGGGCAATCAGGCTTGAAGGAGTGGGGGAAAAGTGTAAAGCTACTATTGAATGCAGCCACCAAGAATTTGCTCCTTATGATATATACGGTATCTGGGATTGTAAATGTTTTCACATGCTGAGAATGTGTAAGCGCATGCACATAATAAACAATGATGATAACAATGTTTCAGACAGAGAAGTTCGCACTGATAAAACCTTCAAAGCCAACTGACCTGATATTCTCCTCCTTGATCGGCAGAAGAAACAAGCTGTGATAATCGATATATCCATACCACTCAACCACAACCTTCAAACAGCCTATGCCCAAAAGGGCAACAAATACTCCGAACTGGCCATTGGAGTAAAACAAATGTGGAAGCTAAAGCAGGTGTATATCTGTCTGCAACTGGAATTGTACCTTCTAGACTGAGGCGCGGATTCAAGGGGGGGGGTCACGGGGTTCATGACCCCCCCAAACGGAGACCAAATTTTTTTGCAAACTCAAAAATGAAAACGCAATAACCAGACAAATAAAACTTAACAAATTTTAACTGAAAAACAGTTTTTTTAATTTTATTCAATACTGAAAATATCTTTATTGCAATTATTATGTTCTGTTACAACTGTACATATTTACAACTTCATACCTGTTATATAAAAACGATTATTTTTATAACAATATCAACTCGTCTATTTTGTTTAGCAAACCTTGCGATTACCGAATCGATGTTTATAGTGATGTCACGATGAATGTGCAGCAACGCACGGATAGGAATTTGGGGCTTTTGTCGCACCAAAACATGTTGCCGACGTACAAACTGCAAGCTTGGTTGGCAATTTAAGCTGTGACTTTCTCCCTTTGTCGATACCAACTCGACTTGCCGAACTGTAACGTACCTTGATACTTTTCTCGAAGCTCGATGTAAAAGTCGCAAAACACGCCGTTGCAATTTGTACAAATATTTTTGGTGCGCTAAACGCATCAAATTTCTATCCATGTAGCTTGCATAAAAATTGGTCTGGTTTTGTACGTTTGGTTATTTTGTGATTGCTTTGTTAGTGATATCATTTTTCTTAACAATTTCGATTCTGTGACCCCCCCCAAGCCAAACTCTAGATCCGCGCCTGTCTAGACTGGTGGACCAACTACAGGCGCACAAGCTGGGACAGATCCAAAAGTCTTGGACACTTGCCACAGTGCGACAATTCTTAAATGAAGAATGAACTCTAAAACTGCTTGACATTAATCCGTATTTTCAGTCAATGCACCATCATAAAATGAGGAATTTATGAATCTGTACAGTAATCAGCAGTATTCAACACGCAATCTCGGCATGCGGCCTTAAATTTCGTTATTGTTATAGAATTTTTGATATCGGCAGGAGTTGAATTCCATAGTCGAGACCCAGCTACAGCAAAAGAATGGTTGAACATAGATGAGTGATTGATGAGGATGATGAGGGAAGAGCCAGATTGAGTGTTTCAATGACGATATGAGGACAAGACATGTACGTGGAGGTGCAGAAATTGGCAGATGGGTGTCAGTAAGTGAAGTATACAGCATTCAATGAACTAACATCCCACTAATTATGGTCTTAAATGATCCCATTGACACAATGATGCGAAACTCAATGATCAAAGACCATTAACGATGTTACTAATTAATTTCAGTACCTATAAGTGTAACTCCGCGACTTTTAAAAGTATTATAACAAAGTATGAAAATGTTATTTTTTCAAGATGAAGCAATCAATGTCCGTACTGTTTCGTATTTTATTTTGAATATTATTAATAGTTTTATTTATTTATTGAAATGTTATTCAAACAGGAATAATAATTGGTGGGGAACGACTGAGGAAAGTGGAAAAAGAAAGTTCCGTAACGAACTAAAGAGCCTACTTTTCTTAAAATTAAGATTCTACAGTAAATGAACCTATCTAGAATAATGACGAAATTAAGTTGGTAATATCGAAATGTTTAATTAGGTAGAAATATACCTGGTATAATGCCTAATAGAGCACTAAAGTTGGCAGCCCTGGTGACTGAATATATACTTAGTACCATCTCTTAAGGTACAGAATACAGAATTTGGTTGAAGTCCAATGGACGTTACATGCAGTTGGACATTGGATCTATCAGCACGCGTAAAATCATGTTGGCAACAATGTCATACGTGTGCTGGTCAGAAATAATCTGAAATAATATATCTTGTTGTGCCAATTTTGGATGGAATCCATTTGTTAGTATAGAAGTTAAATGTATTTTAAAATTGGACATATCAGCAGGCATAGAATCATGTTGGCAGCACTGACTTATATGAATTACTCCAAATTAATCTAAAATGTCAGGTACAATACGTGTGCATAATTTAAAGCTGTCGGCTTGCATACTTGCATACTTTCTGATATATTGGTATTTGGATAAAAAATAGAGAGAGCAATTATTAACAGTTGGCAGCCCTGGTGGCTCTTAAGAATACGCTCAGTCATATCTGATTATGTACACATATCACATACAAAATTTGGTTGAAATCCAATTGATAGTTAGAAGTTATATGCATTTAAAAATTGGACCTATCAGAAGGCTTAAAATTATTTTGGCAACACTGTCATGTATGGTCTCCTGGAAATTAAACTGAAATAGTATTATCTACATGTGTGCCAATTTTGGAATAGCTCCCATGCATAACTTCCAAGATATCCAACATGGAACTCAAATGTCTAGTGCATTTTTCAGCAGTTGGTAGCACTGACATCATTTTCAAATATGGGCTTGAGATATTCCGGTATATATATTTACTCATACTAAATTTGGTTTCGATTGCTGCAGCCATTTAGGAGTGAAATTTTTAGCCTACTTTTCACACAGCCAGCCAGACAGACACACATTTTCCTGGATCGATCTCATGTCTACTTTTTCCTCATTTTTGCAAAATGTGAAAAGTAGGCTAAAAATGAGCAGGGGAGAAGAGCAGAATGAGTGTTAAAAGCCTGATATGGAGCAAGGATGTCCTGACGTGCGGTACGCCTCAGAAACCTGCGTTAGGAAAGGAAGGGAGACAGGCTAGTGAGATGAACAGTATTGGAGTGACAAAGAAATGAAATGAGATCAGAGAAGGAAGCATTACCGGATAGGATAGAGGAATCAAGCGAATGGAGGAGAAGACTGGACCAAGGTGGATATGGAGAGGCTCATGTTCCAAACAGAACAGGCCAATGCAAGATGAAGAAATAAGGAATGTTATTAGCTTTTTATCTGAATGAAACTATAATAAGTACTTAAGTTAATCAGATTTAATAATAGACACCTTGAGGGGGACTTCGTCCGAAAAGTCCCTGCGGTCAAGTACCTAGGAGAGTGGATCTCGGCAAACCATAGACACCAGGTGCACCAAGTTCGGGAGGGCCTACCACTCCTGCCGCAGCATCTACGCATCAAAGTTCCTCTCCAAAAACCTCAAACTCAGACACTACAATCCAGTAGTAAAACCATCTGTTCTGTTCGCCTCTGAGTGCCTCGTGATGGCCAGGAAAGGCCCACTCAGGAAACTTGAACTCAAGGAGAGGAAGATCCTGCGGAAGATACTAGGACCTATACGGGAAGAGGGAGGCACTTACAGAATTCGGCAGAATGATGAGCTTTACAGCCATCAAGAAGAAATTGTGACTTGTATAAGAAAAAGGCGGCTGGCCTTCTATGGACACTTGACCCGCATGATCCCTTGCCGGCTCACCAGTAAGATCTTCACAGTGGCAGGAAGAGGGAAGGCCTCTAGGACCAAGTGGATCTCTATGGTCAGGACGGTTTTAGACCACCTAGGGTTCCCACTTAATTCCATACAGGACCGCCAACAATTCCGGCAAGCCATCCGACAGGGAGATTTTCCTGTATCACTGACAGCTAGGAAGAACACCGGAGTCAGCAGACCACCATGGAAGGAGGAAAGAAAGCTGGCTCATAGTCAGATGATGAAAAAGTACTGGAAGAAGAGAAAAGACAAAGCGACGAGGAGATACGAGACCCGTGGTCCTCAGTAGGCCCAAACGACGAAGAAGAAGAAGACACCTGTTAATACTATAAAATGTCAAGATATAATAATTAAATAATAATACATTTTTAGTACAGGGTGACTACCAAAACAAACTAGCAGATTTCCCTGACAATTCCCTGATCCTTCCAGGAAAAATCAGAAAATTCCCTGAGTAACAGTAGGGGCCATAATAAGAACATTAAACAGAGTTTGTACTTAAAGAGCATGAAGGGTAGCATGGCGACGATGGAAAAGAAAAGAAAAAACAAAACAATTTTTTTTTTTTTATATTTTGCCAATAAATTTCTAAATTTTTCATCCAGAAATCTAATGCACTAAAAAATAATATAGTTGCTCATTTATATAAAAATACACTGTGCTCAATCTTGCAACAAAATGAGAGCTTACTGATTTAATGTCAGTCAGAACAATCATCACTTGAATTTCCAATTATTCAAGGTAAAACTAAAATCCCCTGAGCGACATTAATATACCCTGAGAATTCCCTGTTTTCTACGTTTCCCAGAGGAGTAGACACCCTGATATTTGATAAAATGTTCATATTCATTGATATTGCCTGAGTTCAAAGACTTTCATAAAAACTTGTGTAAAGGCGTCCATTTCTATTAGACTTGTATTCTTAGAGTCCCTACGTTGCTTTTCAATAATCATTACAGTGTCTCTCAGAACTCAATTAATACGTATATTAAACACATTATCCACCATTGTTAGTGCTTTTGCTTCAAGTATTTAAGTACTGGTAGATTATACAAACATATTGGAATGCAGTCGAAATAAATCAGAAACCTCTATGGACGTCGAATTGGCAAGTGAAAAGCTAAAGAAAGTAGGAGACTTCTGTTACTTAGGAAGCAAAATAACCAGTGATGGACGAAGCAAAGAGGATATAAAAAGTAGGCTGGCTCAGGGAAGGAAAGCCTTTCTACAAAAAAGGAATCTGTTGACATTGAATATAGATTTAGGCGTTAGGAAGACATTTTTGAAAGCCTTTGTCTGGAGCGTGGCGCTCTATGGAAGTGAAACTTGGACTGTTGGTGCAGCAGAAAAGAGGAGAATTGAAGCGTTTGAAATGTGGTGTTACAGGAGAATGATGAAGATCAGATGGGTAGATAGGGTTACAAACGAAGAGGTATTAAGACGAGTGGGAGAGGAGAGAAGTTTCTGGCAACTGCTAATGAAGAGAAGAGATAGGTTGGTAGGACACACACTAAGACACCCAGGAATAGCAAGCTTAGTTATGGTAGGAAGGGTCGAGGACAAGAACTGTAGGGGTAGACCAAGGTTAATGTTAAACAGATTGCCTCGGATGTAGGGTGTGGTAGCTATGTAGAGATGAAACGATTAGCTCAGCACAGGGAGGCATGGAAAGCTGCATCAAATCAGTCAAAAGACTGAAGACTCAAACAACAACAACATTATCGTGTTGGAAGCCATTTTTCAATATTACCTTCGTAATCAACATTTAATGCTTTTCAATTGGTCAACTTGATTGTACCCAATTGTAATGAAAACAATTTACACGAGATTAATAAATACACTTGGATGAGCAGTTTCGATCGTCAAGCGATCATCATCAGTTCCTTTACACTAAGGCAATCAAATCTATATCTACAAGTCTGTGGGTGATGGTATAATTCATGAGTTTAAGCCTGAGTGATTGGAAAATCATCTAAGGATTAGGGAAACATCCGTTACAATCGGGTACAATCAAGTTGACCAAATGAAAAGCTTTAAATGTTGATTACGAAGGTAATATTGAAAAATGGCTTCCAACACGATAATGTTGTTGTTGTTTGAGTCTTCAGTCTTTTGACTGGTTTAATGCAGCACTCCATTTCTCCCTGTGCTGAGCTAATCGTTTCATCTCAACACGATAATGTTCACGGCTAGTCAGGCAAATCGTGAAGCCAACAATTCAAAGATTTTTAGAGCTTCGCTATTGACAAGTTACTTTTAGTGCATGCAAGTACATTTTCTGGGCAGAATTAGGTAGATTCCATTAGAAAGCTAACTACTGTATTGCAATGGGTACCATGTTACGACAGCCCCCAGACCCCAAGACCAATGTCAGTTCAAAAGTTTATATATAATTTATGTATTGATCACTTTCTTGTGGACACGATAACTAGCGCAATTTTGCACCAATCACTTTATGCATAATATTAGTTTCAAATCTCGGTTGAGTTCGTTAATGGGCAAAATCGAACCAAGGGAGTGAAAATGGGGGCTTTTTTCTAATAAGTTTATTTATTTATCGTATGGCTTTTAGTGCCGGGAGTGTCCGAGGACATGTTTGGCTCACCCGAGTCTGTAGCTGCTTCCAGCCGACACCCTTAGGGTGAGCTACAAGTTCCGTTCAATTTCCAGTAGTTCCAACTTTTGCCACCACATATCAATGATACCTAGTTGTGAACGTTGGAACTTTGACAGAGCTTTCCGACGAAATCTAACCTAGAAATTTAGCTTCACACAAGTTTAGTCTGTGGAAGGATCTCTTACATGCCATAAATCTATGACATGGGACCGCCGGCTTTACTTCCCCTCCGAAGGAAGGCATACTGAGGAATTTTTAACGCTCTTAAAAAAATCTGACGACTTGGGCCGGGTTTGAACCCGCAATCTTTGGCATAGAAGCTCAGCATGCTACCGACTACGCCACCCAAGCCGCCCATCATCATTTTCCATCTTCGGTTTCCCGGCTGTGGCAAACAAGCACTCTCCATCTTGCCCGATCTTGGTACACCATTTGTTCTTGGACATCGTCCCAGTTAAAACCATTCTCCTCCACCTCTTATCGAACTGTCTCTATCCATCGTCTCCTTGGTCTTACCTCTGACATCCAGGTTGAAGTACTTCTTAGCTGTTCTAGAGCTATCCTTCATCATTATATGGCCATGCGTTTCCCCAGAAGGTTGATAACAGGGACCCTGATGCCAGCTGTTGCTCTGTGATCTTGTCTCTCCTGCTACTTTGGTTCATAGTCCTAATAAATCTCATTTCTGTGGCTTGAATTCTACTGTAATTCTTACTTAGCAATGTACAGTAAGTTCCTCTCATGGCTCGTCCGGCCAGCGCACCGAGCTTATCTCCCGTTGACTCAGCACTCCCCGCTTGGCACAGAACAGCACTTGGCTCACTTTATCCGTGCATGACATGAGATAACAATTAAAATGAAGAAAGGAAGAATTAATAAACTAAGGTCGTATCTTATGACAGGAGATGTTCTAATCTTTCTGAGATTTCATTTACTTTTTCCTCATTAAGTACACGTTTTTTAACACTTCGCTTCGGATCGAGTAAAGAACCAGTTCCTCTCGACTTGTTTACAAGATTCCGCACGGTATCTCTATGTGGAGAGCGTACACCTGGAAAATGTGTTATGAAACGTGTAACGACTTCCCTGCAAGACTCTGTTTTCACATAATTATCGTACATAAATACCCTTTCCTTTACCGTGTACACGTGGAGGCATTATGAGAATTATACCCAAAAGTAACACTTCACAAGTCGAGAACAGTTGAAGCGACAGATCAACACTAACTTAATACACGTTATAAGCACGGACCAGAACTGGGAAGTGCGCGCTGTGTAACAGGAAGTGATCAATCAACGCGAGGCAGATAAGTTCAATGCGCTGGCCGGACGAATTATGAGAGCAACTCACTGTACGTGTTTCCATACCATAAGTAAGGATTGGAACAAAGTAGGTGTGATACAACGTTGCCTTTGCTGCCAAGGGTATATTTTTGTCCCAAAGTAAGTGTCGAACTTGGTGATAGAAATGTGATGCTTTCTGTGTCCTATTTAGAATTTCTTGTTTGAGGATGTTATCCTAGGAGACCATACTTCCAAGTTACTGGAAGTGAGAAACGGATTCTAGTTTTGCTCCCTTTAAATATATGTTTGAACTTTTCCTCTCTCTGCTAATGGTCATTTCAACAGTCTCGGCCTTGCTGATCGTCTGGCTAAATTCTTTAAATTTGTTGTTCCAAGCAGTCAGTCTCTCCTGTACTTCCACGTCTGTTTCTCCCCATAAGACCACGTCATCTGCAAATTCCAAAGCTCGTGATTCATTTGCAGTTTCCTTAATAGATTTTAAAATTCTGTCCAAAACAGTGACATACAATAGTGGTGATAAGGCACTTCCTTGCTGGACTCCCCTTTTTGTCTGAAACCATTCAGAACAACCATTTCCTATTTTGACTCGACTATAACAACTCCGATATAACATCCATATTTTGTGAACCAGGTAGTAGGGCACTTTTAAGTCTTAGAGACATTTACAGATTTTATTACGGGGAACACTATCGTAGGCCTTTTCAATGTCCAAAAACACCATCACAAGATCCTTTCCATGTTCCCAATATTTCTCAGCCAAAATCGTTACAGCAAAAATGAGATCAACAGTGCTTCGACCTTTCCATATCTCTCTTAATAGGAACAATATCGAAACAGTTTAAAATGGTCAATACTCCTTTAATTATTACCTGAAAGAATTCTTGATATGGCCCACCGTTTCGCCAAGGGTTGAGCTAAATGATTTTGGAATTATAAGAAAATGGCAAATTGATGAGGGAAGAACCAACGCCACTGTACGAGATCAGATTCAGTTTTCCATCTGCCTCTGTGGGAGATGAAATTTTGAATGAAGAAGCAGAAGATCATTACAAAGTTAGAGATCAGTGTAGAAATCTTGCATAACAACAGTGTAACCACCAGTATACCGACAGTAGTGGCTACGCTGGCTAAAGCGCAGTGTTAGGTCATGGGGCCAAGCTCTCTGCTGACTCGGTAGACGCGTGGGTTCGAGCCCCACCGTCGGCCGTCCTTGAAATGGTTTTCCGTGGTTTCCCATTTTCAACACCAGGCAAATGCTGGGACGGTACCTTCTGACAGGCCACGGCCGCTTCCTTCCACATCCTTCTCCAATTTCATTCACCTTAATCAATTCCATCTCTCATCCCGACGCACAGGCCGCCCACGGGCGTCGAATAGAAAGACCTGCACTAGGTCTCTGAGGAGACCACACGAAAAACAAAAAAAAACAAAAAAAAACACCAGTATAAAAATAGACCCCAAATGACGGAAAGGTTACCTTCCCCATAAGACAATAAAATGTTAAAAATATCCATGAAAACACGAAAAACAAAGTTTATTAAACTCTCATAATGAGGGGTATAATATGAGGTCTGGTCAAACCTCCATATTTTGCCTATTTTCGCCTATCCCCTAGTTCGGTGAAATCTGCCTCCGCCTTCTGGGGTGCCGAGAGGGATTTTTTTCCCCTCCAACTTTGTCATGTTACCAGTTGTTGTTCTGGCACTTTTGGAAATGCTCTTTAAGTACAGACTCTGGTTTATATATTTATTATGTCTGCTGCTGTTCCTCAGGAAATTTCCTGATTTATCCTGAAAAAATCAGGGAATTCTCAAGGAAATCTGTTAGTTTGTTCGGGGGAGACACAGTGTCACGCACTGAGGCTTCTTATGTTGTCTACATGTACTTGTAGGACTGGATCGTACTTACCAGGTATCCTGTAGCAGGGAATAAGTTCCGCCCGTCTATCATGTGACCCTTATAAAACTCATCCCTCCCCTCATTGACATTTATAATGTAGTTATCAGAGCCACGGGTGAACCTCGTCTGTAAAATAAAACAAGACACAAACATTAACAAGCTTCAATGAAGACATAATCTAATGAGTTTTACAATTCATTAGCCTATTTTCATTTTATGAAAAAATAGGGTTATGAGATCACCTTTTGTCCGTGTGTGTGTGTGTCCCCTAATAACTTCTAAACGGCTGGAGCGATTTCAATGAAACTCGGTAAGATCATAGCACCATTCTGGCCGACCCCGACCGTGCCCTTCAAATTGTATTGTGTCTCACCAATCCAACATGGCAGCTGTGCGAAATATTTCACCAGCATTCAGTATCTCCGAAACTATTACCGATATCACCCTGAAATTGTGTACGGTGATAAAGGGTACTACTACAATTTCACCTATGGGACTTTCCAAATCCTGGTAACTACAAAACCAACATGGCGGCCAAGCGAAGTAGAAACATTTTAATAGACTTTTCTCGTGATTTAACTCTCTGTGCGCAGTATGGTCAAGTAAATAATTTTACATATTGTAATGCACTGGCATCTAATTCAGTTCAATTGTTTACGTAACCTCAAGATGGCGGCTGTGCAAAATTTTTAAATTAAGTTTTTATTTCTTGTGTCGTAATCATGCGATCGAAGTGAACGTTTGGATAATGAACCTACGCAATAATTTTCCTTTAATGGTACATAACTCTATGGCCTATACATTTAACAATCCAAAATGGCGAGCTTCCCAAATATTTAGATGGTTCTTAATATCTACGAATCTTTTACAGCAATCAAACTGATTTTTTTAATGTTCATAGAAGCTATGAACATAAGTTCACCTATAGGACTTTCAGTAACCTGGTGAGCAGAAATCCAACATGGCGGCGATGCGAAGTATACATATTTAAATGAACGTTTCTCGCAATTTAACCATCCGAGTGCTGTGAAACATTGAACGTTAAATACTAATACAAATGTTAATCCACTGGCATCTAATTTATTTCAATTGTTTTCATAACCACAAGATGGCAGCTGTACGAAATTTTAAAATCTCGTTTTTACTTCTTGTGTTCTAATCATGTGATTGAAGTTTGAATACCACACGTACACAATAATCTTCATGCAATAGCACATAAATAAAAATCCAACCTGCGAACCATCTTAAATATTTAGACGGTTCTCAATATCTACGAATCTATCACAACCTTCAAACTGAAATTTTGTATGTTGATAGAGGCAATAAACACGAGTAGGATATATGAAAATAAGTTGTATAGTTGTTCACGGAACTACTTGCTTTTCATTGCATTCAGGCAGGAATTGTTTCAGTGAATGTATTCATGTTGTTATTGTTGTTGATTCTTTTAGGGGCTTTGAAAACATCATGGTCATGTAGCCTGTGTACTTTGGTGTCTGATAACCTGTGTCACTGTTATTTGTGTATTTGTAACTGAGGTAGGATTTTGGTAGGAAGCAGCCATGGCCTTAAGTTAGGTACCATCCCAGCATTTTTAGAATTGGGGAAACCACCGAAAACCACTTCCTGGATGGATGAGTTAGGAATCGAACCTGTCTCTTCTCAGTTTTGCCTCACGACGCTGAGTGTACCCTGTTCCAGCCCTCAGACCAGAATTAAATTCCTTGCAGAGCTGAATATATTTATAATTAGCGCTAAGATAAAAAAGGCAGTGGTCTTGACAAGGATACCAATACCATCCCAGTGTTCTCTTGAAGTTGAAATGAGAATTAGAACTGTGATGTAATACAGTGAAATCCTCTCATAACTCGTCCGGCCAGCGCATTGAACTTATCTGCCTCGCGTTGATTGATCACTTCCTGTTACACAGCGCGCACTTCCCAGTTCTGGTCCGTGCTTATAACGTGTATTAAGTTAGTGTTGATCTGTCGCTCCAACTGTTCTCGAGTTGTGAAGTGTTACTTGGGGTAAAATTCTCATAAATTCCTCCACAAGGTAGAGGAAAGGGTATTTATGTATGATAATTATATGAAAACAGAGTCTTGCAGGGAAGTCGTTAGACGTTTCATAACACATTTTCCAGGTGTAAGCTCTCCACATAGAGATACCGTGCGGAATATCGTAAACAAATTGAGAGGAACTGGTTCTTTACTCGATAAGAAGCTAAGTGTTAAAAACGTGTACTTAATGAGGAAAAAGTAAATTAAATCTCAGAAAGATTAGAACATCTCCTGTCATAAGATACGACCTTAGTTTATGAATTCTTCCTTTCTTCATTTTAATTGTTATCTCATGTCATGCACGGATAAAGTGAGCCAAGTGCTGTTCTGTGCCGAGCGGGGAGTGCTGAGTCAACGGGAGATAAGCTCGGTGTGCTGGCCGGACGAGTCATGAGAGGAACTCACTGTATGTATCATATGTATTAAAGCAATCGTATAAATAGCAGTGTAAATTGTAAATGTAACTCTTCAGTCAGTCAAGACGAATTTGTCCAATGATTGGGCGAGGTACAATGTCTATAACTAGCAACCCGCCCCGGCTTCGTCTGGTATCTTTAACGGTTTACCAAGCACAAGTTTAAAAGGCAGGTCGCAGAGGCAATTCAGAAAAACCAAGGTGAACAGCGAAACTCCAAACACATATACTCTTCTCTGAAATCTTAACTCGACACAACTCGACAGTTTCATACTGGCCGTAAACTCGCTCCGAAGCTAAAATTTTCACTGAATGGAGATTGTTGGAAGAAATGAAAACGTAAAAACACTTACAGTGGGCGATATATTAAAGATAGAGATAAGGTGTTGCAGGCTTTTTTGTAGAACTTTTTATGCAGAACAATTATTACACTCGTAGTAAATAGACATTTTTAACGGTTTACCCAGCATAAGCTTAAAAGACGCAACAACGGCAGGTTTTTCTTGATTCGCTGAAATAGTTACTGCCTGGCTTCCTACAGGTTTCTACAGAAACCTTCCTCGAGAAATCCTTTACAGAATGGTGGAAACCGCATCAAAATCCATTCAGTGGTTCTCGAGTTTACCCGTGACATCCAAGAATCGGGGACTTAGTTTTATTGTAAGTAGAGATTGTACCCGCCCAGTCATTGGGCAAATTCATGTTGACCAACTGAAGAGTTACAACTGACAGTTTGTAGTGGCAACACTGACAGAATGGCTTCAAAGCTTTACATTTACATTACATCATACAGTGAAATTGGTTATGTTAGCACCTCTCTCTAATAATGAGTTGATTGCAAATAGACAACTGTAAAGGAATCATTACAGGAACCACAATAATATACATTATCAGAAAACTTCAAACAAGCAATAAGAAGACAGGACAGACAATCACAATCCTAAATGAAAATAATATGGGATGTTTCGATCGTGAATCAAAGTAAACAAATTGGTACAGTCCACAAAAGAAGGAGAATGAACTACTGTAGCAAACTTTCAACGTATTCTATTTAGGTGTAACTGGGGGGGGGGGAATTTCACTGGGGTAAGCACATAGGGGAAATAGTGAAGAAAGCATACAAGTCACTACATATGGTTATGCGAGTGTTTAAAGGGGCTGGCAGAGGGCATACATGTCCCTAGTCCGTGCTCTGCAGGAATATGCTGGAGGAGTGTGGGATCCACACCAAATGCATTTAATAAAGGAATTGGAAGGAATACAAAGGAAGGCCGCCAGGTATGTAATGGAGGACCACAGAACGACTAGTAGTGTAAGTAGGATGATTCAAGATTTGGGATGGGAAAGCCTGGCTGGTAGATGTTATAATAATGTTATTGGTTTTACGTCCCTTTTAACTACCCTGGCTTTTAGAGACTTTTGCTCCGAAGGGGATCTTTAACGTGCCAGTAAATGTACTGACAAGGGCTGGTAGATGATCAAGAGCAAGACTAGGGGGTATTTTCTTAGGTTACAAGGGGGAATTTGCATGGGAAGACATTCATGAGAGATTGGGAGAGGAAGTTTCATATATGGGCAGATACAGTCATTTGTGTAAACTAAAATTAAGTCAGTGGAATAGTAATTGGGGCAAATATTCTTTCATTGGGGAGGGGAAGTAGAATGGAACAGTTTGCCAGGGGACATTTTCAGCCCTTTGCTTTCTAATGTTGGAAAATTTAAGGAGTTGGTGAGAAAGCACCAGATGAGGAGCCAAAGCACCAGATCAGGAGCCAGTGACATGACTTGGATGAAGAATAGTGTAAATTATAATTATTCTTATTTTATAATTGTTTCTATTTTATTATTTTATTATACCAATTAATCCTTGTATCTAAAATGTATTTTTTTTTAGTTGTATGAATGATTTATTTTGCTTAGTGTTTTTTGTTTGTTGTTGTAATTGGCCACTATTGACAGCGTCCACATCTGCAATATATGTATATATTACTGTATCTGTATTTAATTTTCTCGAACTGAAATTTAGCATTCCAATTTACCGCGTGCATCTTCTTGGTTGGTGCTTGTGTTAAATTCGCTCATTTTATTTATTTGATTTCTATTGGTACCTCTATTAATTTTATTGTTTGGTCCATTCCTTCTCACTTGCCTCAATCTGGTGCCATCTGACCTTTCTCTTGCCTGTTGACCAGGCATGACGTTTGTAATGTCAAGTCCTTGTTTTGTGGAAGGTACAAGGGAAAGGTGCGATGAGCTATGCTAAGTTTGGCACCAGATTGAGGCAAGTGGGAAGGAAAGGACCAATCAATAAAATGGGTAAATTTTTAATGCCCAATCGAATTTAAATCAAAACTACAATTTGTCAATACGAACCTAAAACAATGGATGGTAATCGTACCAACTGAATTCATGGGTGTTCCCACGACTCACAGGGTATTGTATTGGTCGGTACAGCTTCGTGAGATCGATGGCAACTCCACTCTCGTATAACCTGGATACAAGGAGAGCTTGTCAGTTTATTTAAAACCTTAGGGTTACTATTAAATTGTATTGTTACGTGTTGCCCCTAGTGGCAAGCTCGTTAACTGGATTATGGTGGGTGAAAGCACAAAACAATGGTCCTTTTAAAGAAAAAAAAAACCCACACACACACACGCACGCACACACACACGCGCGCGCACACGCGCGGAGGACGTGACCAGCAAGTGGCATCCGACGCTCAGTTAGAGTCGTTGACAGGCATACTGCTTGCCACGGTGGGTGTGTGGTTATCGTGTCGAACTACTAACCCCAAGATTGCAGGTTCGCTCCTGGCCATGGTAAGTAATTTTTGAAAGATGACAAATATCATGATACTCATGTCATACGTTGTTGGCATGTTAAAAGCCCATTTGAATTCAGTAGGCCGAGTTCATAATGGCAAAATTAATCTCGGGATTTTCCGCCAGCACAGGGTTCCTCATTTCTCTACTAGAAAGTGCTATAGTGTTCAAGCAGCTTAGATATCTAACCTCCTTGACATTCATAGCGTTCCAAGGAGCATTAAATTCGACACGCAAGCTGCCCTCAGGGTGTCAAGTAACAAAGCTTGCACCCGGCACCCGAGCCCATACGATATTAGTATTATTATTATTATTATTACAGACATACTGGGTCTGATCTTTTTAAGACGTGTTTATCTCCTACTCTGGCGGCTTCGGTGGCGTAGTCGGTAGCATGCTGAGCTTCTATGCCCAAGATCGCTGGTTCAAACCCGGCCGAAGCCACCGGATTTTATACGAGTGTTAAAATCTCTCAGAATGCCTTCCTTCGGAGGGGAAGTAAAGCCGGCGGTCCCTTGTCATAGATTTATGGCATGTTAAGGAACCTTTTACTAATTACACCTGTGCGAAGCTAAATTGGATAGGTCAAGAAAGTAAACAACGCTCTTAGGTTTCAACGTTCGTTGCCAAGAGCCAACTGCGGTGGCACTTGGCGGCAAAATTAGGAACTATTTGAAAAATTCTAAGTTGAAGTACTTAAATAAAAAAACAGATAACACACACTAATACAGTCATCACAATTAACACCGGTTATCAGACAGATTCTACACTCACCTAAAGTACACGGGGCTACATGACCGCGTAGTCGGAGCCCCTAAACTGAGGAACCAACCAACCATCTCCTACTCGGCTGAATTTGACATCTATCATCCAAAATATTGCATAAACTTCTCACCTTACTGTTAGAGTATTCTGGTTTGATGCAGCTTCCCAAGGCTCACTGTCCATAGCTACTCATTTCATCTCTACATAGCTACCATGCCCTACAGTTCTTGTCCTTGAACTTTCCTTCCATATCTACAATTGCTGGGTGCCTTACCAACCTATCTCTTCTGTTCACTAGCACAGGCAAGAAGCATCTCCCCATCTGATCTTTATCGTTGTCACCCTGAGATCTAGGTTCAATTCCTGGCTCTACCAATTGTGATCTGAGGGCTGGAAAGGGGTACATTCAGCCTCAAGGGGCAAAACTGAGGAAAGGTGCATTCGATTCCCACCTGAGTGGGTTTCCCACTTCTACTCCAGACAAATGCCGGGATGATACCTCACTTCCTACCCAAATTATGGCCACAATTACAAATACACACACACCCAAGTACACAGAGCTACAAGACCACCATGTCCAAGCCCCTCAAATGAAATAACAACATTCTCCTGTAACACCACATTTCAAATCATTCTATTCTCCTCTTTTCTACTGCACCAACAGTTTCAGACAAAAAGCTATCATCTTTGTAGAATAACTTTGCAATGTACCTTTTATATCCTGTTTGCAATCTGCCCTTTCTCTGTTATTTTGTAGAAAATCTACAATAGCTACTAAGATCCAACATTATAAAACTGTAACTCTCCCAGAAGCCACTTATGCTTGTAAATCACTGTTCCAAATTAAAAATGAACAAAGAACTGATCAGCTCCTCAAAACGGAAAGAAGAATCATTAGAACGAGCATAAATAAAAAGTATCAGGTTGAGGGAGTCTGGAGGATTCTCCCAAATGAAACTGTCTATCGTGAGTTTGATCCAATCACCAGCACAATGAAGAAGAAAGGAATTTCATATTTTTTTCACATCTTACGGCTTCCAGAAAACAGAATTGGACGCCAACTAGTGATGAGAAATCTAGGAAAGAAAACCGGAGGAAAATGGATCCAAGAAATCCAACAAGTTGGACTCAAGATAACAGATGCCGAGGAGAAAAATAAAATTAACACCATTCTTAAAACTCACAAATTTTCTGCAGAAATGACACATAGAAAGCCTATGGAGATTTCAGATTAGTTGAGAAAATCCCGATCAGAAAGAATGAAAAAGTACTGGAAAGAGCGCAAGAACCAAGCAGTACTACCTTCAAAGAAGAAGTGATTGTGGAACCACTCAAGTGGTCCAATGTGACCAATCAAGATTAATAATAATAATTGCATTTATTTTGCAAAAACTCTAATTATTTTATCAGGATTTAAATAGCACTAAAATATAAGGTAAAGTTCTAGCACAGTTTGTAAATTTTTTATGTGTAGCTAATCTACTTTACTTCTTAGTAGTAATAATTGTTGGGGTCGAGATAATGTTACACACACAAGGAAATAAGAATCCCAATACTTTTAATAATACTTGTTTGTCTATTACCTACATCTCTTCCACAACAACCTTCATGAGGAAGAAGCCCCTCACAATGCTTCATTTCTTATTACTCCACCTTTAACACAACCCTTAATACTTGATATTCTTCTTTTGTTGTTCTTATTACTTCAATAAGCCTCTACATCAGTGTGGTCCAGCCCGCGGGCCACATGCGGGCCCACCTGTTCATTTTTGTAGGCCCTTGCCCTTCTTACTGCCCTTTACTCTTCGACAGTTTTAATCCGTGGCGTGCCTACTTTAATTTTCACTTTCATTCAGTAATGTTACCAAGGAGCCAGGCTGGAAAGGAAAGATCCCGAAAAATACGCCAATAATCTGAATTCTTTCCACGAATACGTACGGCACGAGAAGCGCCGCCTCCAAGCGACAACTAGTTGGCTGCCAGTGATTGGCTGCATATTAGTTCGCGATCGTTCGTGTGCTGCAGCTGATTTCCCTATAAAAGGCAGCGCAGGACTGTTCGAAGAGGTTGTTTTTGACGAGAGAGGTTGTTCGAGAGATATAGTACGACGAGAGTTTGTTGTCATCGTTGTTGCGAGAGCGGTACCTAATATGGCGGGACTTAATAAACGGCGTGTTGAAGGTGAAAAACTACAATTTCAGTCAAAGTGGCAGGAAAGTTACTTTTTTGTTGAACATAATGGAAACCCACAGTGCGTTATCTGTTCTCTAGTCTTAGGTGTTTCGAAGGAGTATAACGTCAATAGACACTATACCAGCTTGCATAAATCAAAATACGATCAATACCAAGGAAGTGCCAAACGTTGTGTGTTTAATGATTTGAAGCTGAAACTAAACAAGACAGAAGAATATATTTCAGCAACCATCAAACACTGCCGGTTTGAAGGCATCTTATGAGGTATGTTTAGAGCCACCGAAGCTAAAAGTAAAACGTCTTTTAGGGATGGTGAGCTCATTAAGAGATATGTGCTGTAAAAATGGCATCTTCATTCGGAGATAATAGGATGGCTAAATATGTTGAAACAGTTTCCTTGTCTCATCAGACAGTTAGTACAAGAATTAATGATACGGCTGGTGAAGTTTCAGGTTCTCTCAAGAGCATTTTGGAAAAATATGAATTTTACTCTCTAGCTCTAGATGAGAGCACAGATATTGCTGACATCAGCCAGCTCCTTATCTTTGTTAGAACAATAAACGAAGAATTTGAAATTCATGAAGAACTGTTGGAATTAAGGTCATTAGAAACCAGCAAAAAAGGTATTGATATATTCAACGCACTGGATGATGTCATTACTAAATATGGAGGTTTTGTGAAATGCTATGGCATTGCAACAGATGGAGCTAAAGCAATGGTTGGTCCTAACATTGGTTTAGTAGGACTGTGTAAAGGAAAAGGATTGAATTGTTTGTTTTTTCACTGCATTATCCACCAGGAGGCTCTCTGTGAAAAATTATAAGGCTCAGTGAGCCAATGAAAACTGTTGTAAATACTGTACATTTAATAAGAGGAGGCAATAAAGCCTGTAGACACAGAGCATTTATTGCATTCCTGGACAATTTGAAAGCTGAGAATGGTTGGCTAAGTGCTGGAAATTGCTTGCAACAGTTTTTTGGATTGAGGAATGAAATTCTTGCTTTTCTCAAAAATGAAAACATTGGGCATGAGTATCAAGAAAAACTGGAAGAAATCCAGTTTTTAAATAATTTCTCTTTTCTGACAGATTTAACATCCCATCTAAATGCTTCAAACCTGAAACTACAAGGCAGAAAGCAAAATATCTACCAGCTTTAAGGACATATTGAGGGCTTCGGCAAAAAACTTGATGTAATGCAAATTGCATTGAAGGCAAATAATATGGCACACTTCCCATCTTGTCAGCAGTTGAAAGAAAAAACAAGTGACAAATTTTAGTATGTTTTATGAAAACATACTGGCCCGGAGGGTAGTCCCTGGCAAGGGTGGGGTAGACAGGGCTCCTTAGCCACAGTGAAGGCAACCTGTCTAGGGGTGACAACCCCGAATAATAAGCCTCTCAAGCTAACAACTTGAGCAGTACCTTGGACAGTGACTCGTCGCTGCCCCATGAAGAATGATCTTCAACTGAGCATGGAGGAAAATTTCGCTAAATGCACTACCCCAGGTGGTAACCAATCCACCGTTGCCCATGGCAACGTTAGCGGACCTTCGGATTCTGGGGAGTCCGCACTAACATGCTTTAAGGATGAGTCGGAGCATCCTGAAATTCCTGGACGTAAACTCAGATCAAGACGGCAAAGTTTCTTCGCAACATTTAACGCCAATTCACTGCTCAAAGTGGGTAAACTGAAACATCTGACAGACTCACTAACACGACATAACATAGTACTGACAGCAGTACAGGAAACCAGATTCACTGATGACCATGCCCTTGAATCCCAAGGGTACAGAATCCTCAAAGGAAAAGTCGGTCAGCGAGTAATGAAGAACGTACCCCACTTAGGTACAGGATTTATAATCAGCCATAAGATACTGGATTCAGTCATCGACTTTAGTTCTCCAAGCAGTCGTGTATCTATCCTCTCTCTCAAATGTGCTAACAAGGGCTACACTTTAGTCAATGTACACGCCCCAACCAACCAGGACAACAAGCGCAACCCAGACAGAACTGACAAATTCTGGGAAGACCTAGAAGATATTCTCTCTAAAATCCCAGACCGACATACCACCATACTGCTTGGTGACTTCAATGCCCAGTTAGGAAGGGAGAAAAAATACAGAAACATAGTGGGCAACTATCCAGCGCATAAACGAACTAATCGCAATGGAGAACGATTGGTGGAACTGTGCAGGGCTTTCGACTTGGTTATGAAGTCTACAGCATTTAAACATCTGCCAAGAAAGCAAAAGACTTGGATCTCTCCTAACATCAACCTGGGTGAATTCCAGATAGATCATGTGGCCATCTCAAGAAAATCCCAAAAGGAAATACAAAACGTGAAGGTATTAAGAAGCGCCAATCTGGACTCAGACCACTACCTCTCAAAGATCAAACTGCGACTCCAACCTAGAAACAATAGATTACACAGAACCTCCAAGATGGTCAGATTTGATATAGAGCGACTTAAGAACAATCAAGAAGTCAGTCGAAGACTGAACAGTGCAGATCTTAACAACTGGGACCAACTGAAAGAAGCTCTTGTCAAGACGGCTAGTGAACTTGCTCCCCTCACTAGAAGAAAGAAACATCCATGGTGGACTGAAGACTGTGACAACACAATAGCTCAAAGACAGACAGCCTGGATGAAATGGAACTCTAAAAAGACTAAGGAAAATTGGGAGAACTACTTGGAACAAAGGAAGCTTACAACCAAGATAATCCGAGGAACCAAACGGGCCTTCACACGCAACCAACTAACCCAAATCGAAGAGAACTTCGCTAAAAATAACACCAGAGACTTTTACAAAACATTCAAGCAGTCACTCGGAAAATACACTCCACCAAGTCTCCACTTCAAAGACTCACAGGGCAAACTGGCTTTTAACGACAAGGACAACTGTCGCCTCTTAGCTCAGTACTTTAAGAACTTGCTCAACTGTGATCCACCCAGCGAAGACTTTGACTACATACAAACAACACCAAACCCGGACTCGCTGCCTCCTTCACTGGAAGAAGTTCGTGAAATCATTCAACTTCTTAAGAACAACAAGGCAGCTGGAGAGGACTCCATTGTTGGTGAACTCTGGAAATGTGCTGGAAGCAATGCTGTGTGCAAACTCACCGAGATCATACAGAACATCTGGGAAACAGAGAAATTACCACCTGACTGGACCTCAGCTCTGATCCATCCCCTCCACAAGAAAGGAGATTTTACTGACCTAAACAACTACCGTGGGATTTCTCTCGTCCCGGTAACATACAAGATTTTCTCCAAGGCATTACTAACACGGGCAGAAAGTCAACTGGACAGTCAACTCGGAGAATATCAGGGAGGCTTCAGGAAGGGCCGATCCTGTGCTGAACAGATCCTCAACCTGAAAACTGTACTTGCATACTCCAAATTGAGAAACCGCAAGGTGGTTGTCACCTTTGTTGATTTTAGGAAGGCCTACGACTCTGTTGATAGGGAAACACTTAATAGAATTCTCCAAGAACTAGGGTTAGACAACAAAACCCGCAAACTCATTCTAGAAACCTTGACCAATACCCATTCCAAGGTTAAATTTAGAGGCGAGGTCTCAGCAAGCTTCGAGATAAAAACAGGGGTGAGACAAGGGGATGGACTTTCTCCACTTCTTTTCAACTGTGTCCTTGAAAAGGTTGTGAGAGAATGGCGCAAGGAACTGACCAATATGGGTGTCCAGAGTGGGATATACCTGGGGCGTAGGAAGGAAGGACTGGTTGTAGATTGCCTGGCCTTTGCTGACGACATGGCACTTATTGCCGATTCTCTGGATACAGCAACAATGCAGGTCAATTGCCTCAGAAGACAGGCAGCCAAAGTGGGTCTTCAAGTGTCGCTGGAAAAAACAGAATTCTTCACCAACATCAAAGAAGCTAACAGAGAGATGCTACTAGAACAGGGAAAAATCAAGAGGATTGAGAAATTTAAGTATCTCGGCGAATGGATTGAACCCAACTTATCAGAAAGAGCATCATTATCCATGAGAGTCAACAAGCTGGAACTGGCTTATCGACTGACAAAGAACATCTACAACAAGAAATGCCTGTCACGCAACCTGAAACTGAAGCACTACACCTCAGTCATACGACCAGAAGCCCTGTATGCCATGGAGTGTCTCTCATTGAACCGAAGTGGTCTGATGGAGAAAATGGAAGTCAGAGAGAGGAGAATTCTCAGGAAGATCCTAGGTCCGGTAAAGGAAGATGAGGAATACCGTAGGCGGCACAATTCCGAGCTCTACGAACATATAGAAAGGCTCTCTGACTGTGCTAGGAAAAGGAGAGTAGCATTCTATGGTCATGTGGCAAGATTGCCTCCCAAAAGACTGACCAATAGGCTGTTCACTTTCTGGCAGAACAAGAAGGTTCGTACCACTTGGCTGACAGAAACTGAGAAAGACATTAATGAACTGGGAATATCAGATCTTCAAGACAGGCAATCTGTGAGACATGCCCTGAAGGAAGTCCATGGATTTCAGGAAAAACCCCGGAAGAAAGGTACCCCTTGGACAGATGAAAGGAAGGAGTTACACCGGCAGAAAATGCGACAACACTGGGCAAAGATCAAAGCTCAACAGTTGAACAAGCGTGGTCCAAAGTAGGCCCATTCGAAACAAGAAGAATAGATATCAAGAAAGAGTATTAAAGTATTGTTATAATTCTCCACACATGTTTAAAGGTCCCTAACATTTTATAAAAGTAATTTTTAAAATTTTATTGAGTACAATAAAAAATACAAAAGTTGAAATGCTTCAAAACATTTTATGGATATTGTGTTTTTCTGCTCTCAAACAAAATTAAATAAAAAACGAGAAATAGAATTGAAAGTGCTTCACTGGAATCGAGCCTGAGACTTTGCCTTACTGAACTTACAGTGGACATTGATACACTTGTATCAGGAAAGCAGTGCCAATCATCACATTGATTTCTCGACTGTAAAATGAAGTGGTATAATAAACTAGTAATATTATACTTCTTTCAATATAAATTTTAATAAATGGTTTTGAGTAAAATATGTAGTACGTTTTCTTTCTGGATTGTCTCTGGCCCCCACATTCCTATACTAAAGTTTGATTGGCCCTCGGGTAACAAAAGGTTGGACCACCCTGCTCTACATAAACCTTCCATCTTATGCCAATCATTTATATTTATTAATCTTCCATTCCATATTCAAAATTAACTCACAGCAGCCAAACTTCATTACCATACTCCATCAAATCATATTGTGTATCAACAAGCCTACACCTACATCATCTATAGAGCATCCAGCGTTTAGAAAAGACTGTGGAGCCTTGTGGCGACAGTGTTGCTAACTCTAGGCAGAGGTAGCGCTGACGTCATACGTTATGTTCACCCGTTTTGAGTACTGCGCTTTCATAAGTTAGCGACACAACACAACCCCAGCAGCTACCTGAAGTAGAACACGCACAGGAAGGAGCAGTTTCGCAGGTGTTAACGGATTGGACCAGTATTAAGGATATCGTACGCGAAGAGAACCAATAACAACATTCATTTCGTTGTGATATGACGCATTACTGATTGACAGATGTCGAGAGCACAACCCTTCCTTCCTTTCTTCCCGGATGAACTGTATGCTGATGATGTTAATAATTTTTATGTCAGCAATACTGTTGATCATCACCTCTTTAGTTATTAGTTAGGCTGTAATTTAGTTTCTTTCAATTTTATTCTTGTCTTGTTTAGATTAATATTTGTAATATTGTAGTGAGTTAGCCGTGCGGTTAGGGACGCGCAGCTATGAGCTTGCATTCGGGAGGTAGTGGGTTCGAACCCAACTGTCGGCAGCCCTGATTCGATCGAACAGAAAATAAAACAGACACACAATAATAACACCAATGACTGATAGTGCTTCAGAACTTGTGTTGTCGGTGGAACTGAGCATGTGCTCCACTCCGGGCAAGCATGCAGCACAGGACGAGGCTCTTCTTTCCAGCGTGCTAACCTCGAAAATTTTTTAATTACTAAGGCGTAATACAAGCGATACTTGTAAGCAATAACAAAGGTAATCAGTTGGCAGAATTGTAGGAAGCTATTATGACGACAATGCTGAAATCTTACTTTAGTTAGTTAGTTAGTTATTGTTGATGAAACCGAAACCCCTACTTGTGCTAGTTTTGTGAGTGATTTATTCGGAGACCGTTCAAGATTCTCGCCAATGTCATCTAGCTCATCCTCTGTTAAAACTGTTCGTGTGCGGGCATGTTTTTATTAAGCACCGAGCCAGTAGTGTCAAACTTATTTGCAATTGCGTGAATCTGTGTTAGTGATTGTGGCACTTCATCAGGAAATTGCATCACGTACCCGCCGAGCGGACTCGTACTTAAAATAAGTTTTACATAAAAAAATACGATGTTGCAATGATAACTGTCTCACTTGTGTTTTAGACTGCCGACTGAGCACCTGCACGCTTATTGCAAGGTCAAGTTTGGTATTGTCAATCTGTTATGTTTATACAGTTCATCGGAACTTGAAAAAAAAACCAGCCCTCGTATGTACTATGCGCGCGCTTTCAATACTACAGCAGGGGGCCGTGGCGCGCCACAAGCTCGGCCAAGGTGACCGCAGCTGTGGTTAACAAAGCCGCCGCTTGGTGCTCTTATTTTATATGAAAGACCCTGTATACATATTTTAAGCACAAGCCAGTTTTCTAGTTATATTTTGTATGTCCGAGTAATTGGTACAATCGTGCTGATCAACTGAAAAGTGTAATCAAAATTTCATATATTTGAGTCGGTCAGCACGATTGTACCAACATGACAACACGATAATGAAAAGTGTAACTTACTTTCCAAGTGCAATTAGAAGTGGTGTCACTCCATTCCCATGCTCGTCGTACAGTGTTAACTTCAAGTCCTTGAGCACGCTCTTGGGAGATATCTCAAAAGTGATCGCATCGTCTGGAATTCTCTTCCTCGCTTCGGAGAACAGAACAGGGTTGAGCAGGCTGCTCGTAAAGAACTCGGCTGATGCTAACTGAATGTCTTGTACGTCCTGTTTGTTTCTCACTACAAAAGAGCTCACCCATTTGTTTGAGCGTCATTTGGGATTCAGTAAAAGCTGAAATGAGACATATCGGTCAGACCACACAGTACAAGAGCTCTTTCTAATTCAAATTTGTGACTCCATATTTAATGTTAAGATAAGATACGTTTTCGAAAGTTCAATTCTTGGGTGAGCTATCAGATCCCTTCGCAGGCGTGGATCTAGAGTTTGGCTTTGGGGGGGTCACAGAATCGAAATTGTTAAGAAAAATGGTATCACTAACACCACAATCACAAGATAACCAAACCTACAAAACCAGACCAATATTTTGCAAGCTACATGGATAGAAATTTGATGCGTTTAGCGCACCAAAAATATTCGTACAAATTGCAACGGCGTGTTTTGCGACTTTTACATCGAGCTTCGAGAAAAGTATCATGGTACGTTACAGTTTCGGCAAGTCGAGTTGGTACCGTCAAAGGGAGAAAGTCTTGGCTTAAATTGCCAACCAAGCTTGCAGTTTGGACGTCGGCAAAATTTTTTGGTGCGCAAAAAGCCCCAAATTCCTCTCCGTGCATTGCTGCACATTCATCGTCACATCGCTATAAACATCGATTCGGTAATCACAAGGTTTGCTAAACAAAATAGACGAGTTGATTTTGTTATATAAATAATCATTTTTATATAACAGGTATGAAGTTGTAAATATGTACAGTTGTAACAGAACATAATAATTGCAATAAAGATATTTTCAGTATTGAATTAAAAAAAAAAAAAAAAAAAAAAAAAAAAAAAAACAGTTTTTCAGTTAAAATTTGTTAAGTGTTATTTATCTGGTTATTGAGTTTTCGTTTTTTGAGTTTGCCCAAAAAATTTGGTCTCCGTTTGGGGGGGGGGGGCATGACCCCCGTGACCCCCCCTTTGAATCCGCGCCTGTCGCTTCGAAATAAGAACGGGAGTGTGACCGGATGATGGCCTCTCGTTGTTATTGTTCAATTGTGTGCTTGAGAAAGTGGTAAGAGAATGGAACACCAACATAAAGAGTGGAATAAGACTGGGTTGCAAAAGGAAGAATCTCAAAATCAATTGCATTGTGTTTGCAGATGATTTATGGCCTTGTTTGCTGAAACTATGGAGGAAGCAAGGCAGAAACAAGCAGCTAAAATAGGTCTTTACATCTCCTTCGAAAAAAACAAAATCACGAGAAACAACAAACACCCGCGTAAATATCTCACAGTCCAAGAACAAAAGATTCAAATAATAAAAGAATTTAAATATCTCGGACAATGGATTAGTTGGAATGCTCGGGAATACAAAGCAATGGAATCCAGGAAAAAATAAACTTGAAATGACCTTCTAACTTACAAATGATACATACAACAAGAAATCCCTTTCATGGGGTGCAAAATTAAACATTATGAAATATAAGAATTTCCTGAATTTCCGCCTAATCAACACTTTTTATTGTTATTTTAGTGTCCTTGTGGGTACATGTTTCAGAATTCTCTCAATTCCTTCTTCACCCCATCACAATATTAGGAAACATTTATAAAAGACAATGTTACAAACCCCTTTCAAAAGTCAAAAAGCACATAATTATACAACAACGAAAGCACATAAAAATTGTTAAAGATTTTAAAGTAACACATGCAATTTTTAAAATAAAAAACACTTCATGACTTCTTACAACCTTTCCCATATGAATGTCATATTGACATCCATTGTGCTACAGGTATTTCGTATGTGATGAATAATATCCTTATGTGTGAAAAAATGAAAATCCACAGCCTGCTTCCAGTCTCCGACCGGGTCAGGAATGGAATGAATGAAGCCCCCATCTAGCGGCGAGGATATGAACTGTGCCGGCTGCCGAGGCCTGACGCACTCCACTGGGGCAATGATTAAATGAATGACAGATGAAATTAAATGATAGTGGCGAGTGTTGCTGGAATGAAATTTTGACAGGGAAAACCGGAGTACCCGGAGAAAAACCTGTCTGCCTCCGTTTTGTCCAGCACAGATTTCACATGGAGTGACCGGGATTTGAACCACGTACCCAGCGATGAGAGGCCGGCATGCTGCCACCTAAGCCACGGAGGCTTACATCCTTATGTGTGAATAAATAAAAATGGAACATTTTGGAAAAGAATTTTAAAATTATCTAAAATACTGTTCGTGTCCTTGAACGAAGTCACATTCTTGAACTTGTAATGTTGATAGCTGAGTTCCGGTAATACATGGCATTTGATACTCTGAGGCATTGTCAAATGTGCTGACGGTTGCTTAAAACATTATTTTTGGGAGCTGACTCATCCTTGTTGTAACAAAGTAACTTTTGAAGAACATCAAGATGATCTGTTTAAAATCTTGTTCACGGACATTGGTCGAATTTGAGTTTGGACACGCCTGATGAAAACTAATGGATCAATTGATTCTCATACTGACGTCAATGGTGACAACACAACGCGGTTCACTGGAGGTAAAGCTTCGTGTTGCATGCAGGACAGAATAAGCACGACCTCTTCGATTAAACAGTATAAGACAGTGATTAAACCAGAAGCAATGTACGCAGCAGAAACCCTAAACATGAATTGCAAAGGCCATCTCTTGATGAATGCAGTACATTTGCATTTGTTTGTTGGCACAGGCTAGAGTATCGCCGATGTCTCGGTCTCACTCATGGCTGTGATTATATGGAAGCTACTGAGGTATGGGTGGTGCTTTGTATTGACATTCAGGGCACAGTCAGTGCCTGTGGATGCTGTGAAAGGTTTGCTCATAGGATTAGTACTGCTGTTCTGACTCAGTGAGGAAAGCAATGGCAAACTACCTCACTCCTCATCTTGCCTAGTACCGGTACACCTCAATATAGCGCTGCTTGTGTTTTTGTAGGTATCTACCCACATAACCTAATGGCGGTACTATTTGAGGATCCTGCCAGTCTTCAAGCTGTCTACGTAACGGACAGATGGAGAAACTTGAATTGAAGGAAAGGAAAAGTATAAGAAAAATAATCGGACCAAAATTTCAGGATAACAAGATAATAGAAGATGTGACTCTCTACAAGAAAATTGAAAAAAATAAAAACTCTCAGATATTATGCGAAAAAGGAGGATAAATGCTTACGGTCAACTTCTGAGAAGAAGAGGTGCAAGTTAGACTAAATCTTTGGCAGGATGAAATTGCGACCATGGGTCTTAAAATCAGCAAAACCAAGACGGTCTGGTAATGAGTAGAAACCCTTCAGCGGTCCAACTAAGACTTGGAGATGAGGAGATAAATGTTGTAGACGAATTCCAGTATTTAGGTAGTATTCTTTCCTCGGACAATACCATACATCAAGAGATTAACAACAGAATACAGAAAGCTTCCAATTTCTGTCAGGCAGTGCGTTGGCTACTTTGGGACGAAACATTTCCACAAGCTTCCAAGATTAGTTCGTTTAAGATATACGTAATACCTATACTAACATATGGACTGGAAGCAGCAACCCTTACTGGACCAACAAACAGTCGTCTCCAGGCAGTAGAAATGAAGTTCCTCCGTTCTTGCCTTCAAAAGGCGAAAATGGACAAAATAAGGAATGAGGATATCCGACAACAACTGGGATTGGAAAGGAGCCCGCCGGAGACACTAACTCAAGAGATTGAGACGGTAGAGGATACCTCGAGTGTACTTTGGCCAGAGTGTCCCCGGGAAGAGACCAAGATGTGTGGGAGAAGCAAATTTATAAGGACCTTGAAGCTCGAGATACAGGAACAACAGTTATGGATAGACAGGACAAATTGGAGACAGTTCACTCGGCTTGCTGGAGCGAAGAAACGATGGTGAAGATGATCTTCTCAAAATGAAGTCTAATAGATTAACCAAAGAAATCTTTGATTTCTTCCATAACCACAAAACAAAAGCCACATGGTTTAAAGCAGCGTTTCCCAAACTGTGGTACGCTCGCACTGCTGTAGTGGTACTCGGTGATAATATAACAAATATTAGATATGTTACGAAAAATATAAAATATCAAATTTAAAAATATAAAAACATTCATACGTAGCCAGAGGACTTTAAGGCCAAAACAAGGAGCAGTTTGTGATACAGAACTAAGGCAAACTTTTCAGAAATAGCTTTTGTCTACTTTTGGGTTGACAGGCGTGCAGACCATGCAGGCATAGTTGACAAAGCAGTTAGGTTTTTACTGCCTTTCACTACTTCATACTTGTGTGAGACTGCATTTTCTTCACTTGTTTATCTCAAGCATTAATACCGGAATAAGCGCCTTACAGTGGAAAACAATGACTCAGCAATCTTAAACTAGACATTCCTAAGTTGACTTCTAATCTTCAAGCTCACCATTCACACTGAAGTTGTTAGTTGAACTTTCGGTTTTATGTTTAATTATTAAGAGTTCTTTTATTGATATTATTTGTACAGTTTCATTTCTGAATGTTTGAATTGAATACTCATTGTAATAAATAATAAAACAACTGGACACAATTTTTATTATTTGAACTTTAACTCTAACAAACACAATTTACAACCCATCTTTTGGTCTGCTACGTAGTGGTGGTTACTGTATCTCCCAACCATTATGCGAGAGATTCTCATCTCTTAAAGTGGTACACACAAAAAAAAGTTTGGGAAACACCGGTTTAAAGAAACCGAAAAAGACCTAGTATATAAAAATTACAGAAAATTCCTTACTCAATCGAAAAGCTAACATAATTACTAAAGACGAAAATATAAGGATCCAAGACATATGTACAATAAAATCCAAACCCATCATCTCGGAGGAAGAGAGGGAAAGAGAGAGAGCATTGAAAACATAACGGAGACAATAAAGAAGAGGTGATTGTTATTTTTCGGACATTTATATAGAATGAATGATAGCAGGTTAACCAAACAGATTTTTAAATATCTCTGGAAAAAGAAATCGACAAGTAAAGAAATATTTAGAAAGAAACTAAGTAAGGGAAGAAGATGCACTAGAGAGAGAAATTTTCAAAAAAATTGGGATGTAAGGACTCGAAGGAAGGCAATACAAAAAACAGCGTGAAAATGGTCGGAAGAGAGAAAGAAGACACACAGCAAAGAGACAAAAGAGCACTGGAGGAAGAAGAAAGAACAACACAGGACTAAACATTGTCCTCAGAAGACCCTAACGGAGAAAGAAAGGAAGAAGAAGAGATACTGGGCACTAAGAAAAGAACAACACACAGAGAAATGACGATTCAACGTACCCTAAAGAGGGTGAAAGATAGATTATAAATATAACAGAGATTCATGTCATTTTATTCTATTCCTGATGGTGACAACGCTATAGTAATCAAAAGTTTACCTAGTCAATACAATATACAGTACATTGGGATCATCATCAGCCTTATTAGTGCCTCCATCTAGCACAGCACGGCTCTGTTTGACTCTGGCGAATGGAAACCCTTGACCAGTTTCGGAAACATCATGAACTGAAAACCTCAAGATTGACTAGTAAACCTTCAAGGGCTTTGCAACGTGTGCCTACCATAATTTTAAAACATTTTAAGAAAAATTTTACAGTGTTTCAGTGTATATGTGATTTTAATGTGTGTTTATGTCAACATTATATTATACTCGATGTTTATACAAAGTGATTTTTAAGTGCTGCCAATACACTAATAAGGCTGATGATGATGCCAATATAGAGTGTGACATGTGATTGTATTGACGAGGCGGGACTAGGTAAACTTTTGATTATTATAGTAAGTCAATACCGAAAAATGGGTGACTCTATGAGTCAAAAAGACAACACTATAGGGTGGCAAGAACGTAAACCTTGTTGTCATTTTTGAAACACAGAAATGGAAAGGAAGGAGCCAAGAGCCATGGGCACAGTTCTCATCGGAGCAATCATATCTCTCGAGTAAGACTTGATAATTTGAACACAATCAGGATTTGAACCCGAATCTCCTGCTGACTGAGCACCTATGTGGCCATAATCCAACTGTGAGAAATGTTCAAATCTTAAGGTAGGATTTGGAACCTTAGCTCCCTACTGCCCCACGTGTAGATTGGCCATCACACCAGCTCTGCGGTGCCACACAGGCCTTGCGCTGTCACATAACGAAAAACTCGAAGTTTGTATCAAATTATCCAGTTTTAAATGATCCAAAAGTGGCAGTTTATAAAGACACACCGCCATCATGATTATCAGTAGGGCCCGGATGTTGGTGACATGTCATCTTTTTACTGAGCTGTCTAAAACAATGCTGAAGTACATATGTCATTTTTATTTTGCATCTTTTAGCATTTTTTGCTAATTTTACATTTTAAGAGCATATTCTTAAGTTGGGTAGATTTTTGGTCTTATTTTAGAGAAATCGGCCTTTTTAGGTCATCTTTATTTTCAATTTAGTCATGCCACAGCATTATATGAGGGTGTTACATCTCTCAGAGCTAAGAAGAAGCTAGTAGCAGATACAAGATAATTTAAAATATTGAACTATTGATTCCATTTCCTTAATGAACCGGGTGGAAACTAGTCTTAGCAACAATCGTGGCGAAATTGCTGCGGGTATTGCACCAAAACTGAAAAAAGTGCTGGACAAAAACACCGGGTATAAAGCATTATGCAAAATATCAGACATTCTTTCCGGTGAGAACTTCTGCATGGATGGGATTGAGGAGGATTTAGCAGCAAATGACCTTCCTCACTTCAAATACGCTCCGATCGCATCAGTTGATGATGAACGCAGTTTTTCGAGATATAAAAACTTGTTGGCTGATAACCGCAGATCATTTACTTTTGACATCAGAATGACATTCGTAGTGCAGTGCAACTCGGTCCAAAGTGAACATAAACCTTTTGTTGATTGACTTTTCAGTTTGAGCTTAAGATGTCATTTTAAATATTGGTGAGTTCATTATTATAATATCATTTGGTCCATTTTATAGTGCATTTATCGAATTTTTGAAATATTGGTGAGTTTATAATAATTATAAGATCATTTTCTCCATTTTATAGTGCGTTTATCGAAGTTTTAGGTAATTTATTACAGTCATTTTTGAAAATTTTAAGTGTATTTTATATTTTTTTTTACGACATCAACATCTGGGCCCTATTTATCACTAATGGCTCTGCTATGAAATGTTTCTGATTCATTTCTACGTTACAAATGGCAAGGAAAAGCAAGGAGGTAATGTATAAAGTGTACTATGTTCCCATATTAACTTATGCAGCTGAGACTTGAACCCTGACAAGCAGGCAAGAGAGTAGAATCCAAGCCAGTGAAATGACATTCCTAAGAAGTATGATAGGAAAGACAAGGAAAGACAGAATGAGGAATGAAGATGTTAGGAAGGAAGTTGGGATGGGAAAACTAAATGAGAGAATTCAGAAGAATAAACTAAGGTGGTTTGGACATGTAAAGAGATCATCATCATCATCACCACCATCATTTCCCCTTATCCAGCTCCTGCCGGGTCGGGGTATTTATGGCACTTCTCCACTTTCCTCTTTCCTTCCACGATCTTGTCCCAGTCCAAATTTCTTTTTCTTACGCTGTTCTTCACTGAATCAATCCACCTTGTTCTAGGTCTTCCTCTTGCTCTCTTACCCTTGAACTTGGCCTCCAGCATCTGTCTTGGTATTCTATTTTCCTCCATCCTCTTTACATGTCCAAACCACCTTAGTTTATTCTTCTCAATTCTCTCATTTAGTTTTCCCATCCCAACTTCCTTCCTAACATCTTCATTCCTCACTCTGTCTTTCCTTGTCTTTCCTATCATACTTCTTAGGAATTTCATTTCACTGCTTGTCAGGGTCCAAGTCTCAGCTGCATAAGTTAATATGGGAACATAGTACACTTTATACATTACCTTGGTACTTCCTTATCCCAAACGAGTTTTCTTACACTTTGATAGAATGCATTGCTCTGCTGTACCCTCCTGCCAATCTCCATGTCTAACCTACCAGTTTGCATCAATTCACTTCCTAGGTATTTGAACGTGTCCACAATTTCCAAACTCTGACTTCCAATTTTCACAGTGCCCTTTCCTTGTCTTTACCCTCTTGTCATCACCATGGTCTTGCTTTTCTCTATACTGATTTTCAGGCCATACTTCTGAATATTTTCGTTCAGTGCATCTAGTTGTTTTTGCACTTCTTCGGTGTTCCTTCCCCAGACCACAATATCATCTGCAAATAACAGTAACTTCATTTCTTTATGTCCATATGCTTCCTTTGTTTCCTTTACAATTTCATCCATCACCATTATGAACAAGAGAGGTGACAGCACACTCCCCTGTCTTAGTCCAGTCTTGTTCCTAAACCAGTCTGTCTTTCCAACTGGGGTCAGGACCCTGCTAACACAGTTGTTGTACATTGCTTGCACCATTTCCAACATTTCTCTTCCCAGTCTCTTCTTAACCATGGTTGCCGATACCTTCTCTCTGGGGACACTATCATATGCCTTTTCTAGATCTATGAAAGTCATGATCAAATCCTCTCCATAACCTGCCTCAAGCTAAAGATTGGGTCCACTGTGGATCTTCCACTCCTGAAGCCATACTGTTCCTCTTGCAACTCTCCTTCCACCTTTCTTCTCATTCTTCTTTCTAATATCCTTTCCAGTATTTTTACTATCTGTGATATGAGGGTGATCCCTCTATAGTTATCACACACCTTCTTGTCCCCCTTCTTAAACACTGGTATTATTAGCCCTTTCTCCCAGTCTTCTGGTACACATTTCCGTTTCCACACACACTTTAGCAGTCGATACAACCATTGCATACCAACAGGTCCAGCAGCTTTTATCATTTCTACACAGATTTCATCCACCCCTGTTGCTTTTCCCATCTTCATTTTCTGTACTGCTAATTCCACCTCCATCATTGTTATATCATCTTCTGTTACAGAGTCGTCAGGTTGTGTCACTTCCATCTCACCAGTACAATTGCTCACATTCAATAGCTTATCGAAATACTCCTTCCATCGTCCCTTTATCTCTTCTGGGTGTGTTAACAACTCTCCATCTTCCTTTTTCACCAGCTTTGTGGTAACTCTTTCTTTCCTCTTACTTCTTAGAAGCCCATACAGCATCCTTTTACTGCCACTTACATCTGCTTCCATACTTCGTGTAAATTCTTCCCAACTTTTCTTCTTTTCTTCTCCTACCACTTTCTTACACCTCCGGTTGCTGTCGTGATACTTCCTTTTGCTTTCTTCAGTTTTATCTCGGTTCCATTCTTTCCATGCAGACTTCTTTTCTTTCACTGCTTTCCTCACTTCCTCATTCCACCACGGTGTCTCCTTCTCTTTCACTCTTGTTGACGTCCTACCACAAGCACTCTCTGCTGCACCAACAAATGCCTTTTTAAAGTGGGACCATTCCTCTTCTATGTTTTCCACTTCAGTCACTGGGATTTGTTGCTTCAATCTCTTCTGAAAATCTTCCTGTACAGTTTTGTCTTTCAATTTCCATACTTTTATTTTACTTTCTCTGATCTCCTTTAGGTTTTCCAATTTTTCCCATCTAAATTTTGCCACCACAGCTCTATGGTCCCCATCAAATGCTTCTCCTGGTAAAGCTGTCACATCTATCAGCTTTCTGCGATTTGTCCTTTCCACCAGAAAGTAGTCAATTACAGTACCGTTGCCCACCCCCCTTGACGTGGACGCGCCTGGCAAGAATTATCCATGTAGCCAATTATACTTGCCTCATGGACCGGGTTAAGGAGCTGTCTAAATCCAGCCTCCAAGGCAAAGAGAATGGAGGAAAATAGAATACCAAGACAGATGCTGGAGGCGAAGTGCAAGGGTAAGAGAGCAAGAGGAAGACCTAGAATAAGGTGGATTGATTCAGTGAAGAACAGCGTAAGAATAAGAAATCTGGACTGGGACAAGATCGTGTAAGGAGAGAGGAAAGTGGAGAAGTGCCATAAATACCCCAACCCGGCAGGAGCTGCATAAGGGGAAATGATGATGATGATGAAATGGCACTAAATGCTCAATCTCAAATCTGTATTGTCTAAACATATCTTCATATCTTTTCAGATGTCTATTAATAAATAATTTTAAATCAACCTTCTTTCTTTCGTTTTATTGTAGACATGTTTTGTTGCTTTCCTATTTCTGTTTCGCACCAACAAAGCTAGGACCAAGTTGTCATCGTTCACTTCCTCGTTATTTTTCGCTTTGTTAGTGAAACTCTACAGGATGGCAGTGGCAGGGAGCTTTAGATATGCAGTGGCTGTTTTTTGTTCAAATTGTTGTTTAATCATTTTTTTTTTATTTTTTTAAAGCAAGAGCACTGTGATATTTACCTTTTGCAGATAATGTAAGAGCATTATTTTGACCTCAGCAGCCTTTTTGCTATGAAGAGCAACATCTCCACATTTCAAAATGTTCACCTCGATTCCATCACTTTGAAGAAACTGAGCGAACCTGTCCACATCAGCAGCTGTGCCAGCAATCAGGGAATTGTTGATACCATTGCTACCAACCACCTCTATGTTGTGTGGATGCATATCCTTCAGTTTCTGACAATCTATCCCTGCAAGTACAATAACATGATGTAAATGGGTGATATTTACGATGGCCTTCCACATACAAGTTTTTATTTACAGGGAAGCTGTATTACAAAGTCAGAAAACATCGTAATTCAATGCTTTTCAGTCGGTCAACACGATTGTACCCAATTGTAAAAACATTTATAGGAGACTAGCTGAAGTACCTGTGCTTCGCTGCGGGTCATGTGAAGGTGACAGTTAAAACAGGGGATAGGCGAGGTGCTGCGCGGAGGGAGAGTTAGGATGGAACATTTAGTCCAACTACACCACTCGGCGTTGACCGTGTTTTATAGCACAAATTTAGGTTTTACTCGCTAACCGTTGGAGATACACCAAAAGTGATCAGGACCTTTTGGATAGAAAAAAAAAACATTTAAACCTCTTATATGCCATCAAAAGTTGGCTATTACTTAGCGTTCTCTTTTTATTTGAAATGGAAATATGAACGTTTGAAACCAAAGGGTGTAGTGACGTCACTAAAATGGTCGCCATCTTTAAATAGTGCAAATTATCAAAATCAAAAGTAGCCTATATGTTAACCAGGTAAATCAGCTACTTCCATGTAACATTTCATGTAAATCGGACCAGTGGTTCTCGCATGATTGAATAATACACAGACACACAGCATCTCATTTTTATATACCTAGGTACTGTATTAGAATAGATAGATTAATAGTTAAATTCACTTGGATGACCAGTTTTCATCGTCAAGAGATCATCATTAGATCCTTTACACTTAGGCTCTGTCTACAAGTATGGGTTATAGTAGTTACAATATGTAAACTTATTTAGTTACAACATTTGAAGGGCCAAGGGGAAAAACGATGAGAGTCATGAAAATGAAAAAATTGAGTTATTAGTGCCAGTGGGTAGCTATGGTGATGCTTTACCTTCCAGCAATACTAGCATGAGGAAAAGTGATGGCAGTCAATAGATATGAGCAGGGAAATATTTGCCACAAGGGGGAAAAATTATGAGAGTCAAGCTGCTAGGTGGCAAAACTGATGAGCGTCTGCCAGCCGCTCCCAAAATTCCTGGCTGTTTTGTTGTTTTTGTGTTAGTATTTTGTTTTGGGGTTATCTTCATTGATTGAGTCGTATTTTCTCAGTGTGCTTTACTTATCATTAAGTTACTAGTAGTACATGTGACAAATATAGAGTAAAGGAACGAGGCCACCAAGTGAAAATCGACAATGCAAAAGAAGACATAAAAACTGTACAAGATGAAATGAAACAAATCAAAATTATCTGTTAACTTCACTTAAGGAAAGCTGAAGTTTTTATGAATGTAAAAGGTCAGCAAGAAAGGCTTCCCAAAATTCTGAAAGTATAGAAGCAATATGTATGGACTTCCAAAAAAGGGTGCACAGTTAAAAGTGGGCTAGTGCTTATTTTTGTGTTCAGCCGAAGCGCAATGCGATTAGAAGCATACCAAACTTAGGGCGAGGCTAATCGAAAAACTCAACTTGATGCTATGACAACTCAAGAATTGATTGATAGATTCTTCAGACTCAACTAATGACTCAATTTAAGATTCAACTGAACTTTGGTTGGGTCCTTAGTTTAGGGGCTGCGACAACGCGGTCATGTAGCCCCATGTACTTTGGGTGTGTATGTAGAATCTGTCTGATAACCAGTGTTAATTGTGATGGCTGTATTAGTATGTGATATCTGTTTTTAATCCTAGTATAATAATAATAATATCGTATGGCCTCGGGTGCCGGGTGCAAGCATTGTTATTTGGCACCCAGAGGGCAGCTTGCATGTTGAATTTCATTGTTCCTTGAAGCACTATGAAAGTCAAGGAGGTTAGATATCTAAGCTCCTTGAACACTATAGCGTTTTCTAGTAGAGAAATGAGGAACTTTGTGTTGGCGGAAACTCCTGAGATTAATTTTGCCATTATGAACACGGCCTACTGAATTCAAATGGGTTCTTTGTCATGCCAACATAGTACGACATGCGTGTCGTAAATTTTTGCCGCCTTTCAAAAAAAATAAATCACTTACCACGGCCAGGAGCGAACCTGCAAGCTTGTAGACATTCAATTATCAAGTAGTTCCTACTTTTGCTACCAAACACCACTGTCAACGACAATTAGTTCTGAACTTGGTTACTAGATGTCACCTAAAAACTGAACTTTAAAAGTGAAATTAAAAAGAGAATAATGTTTGAAATGACATATTGATTTGATATTTTGTGTAAAACTTGTCTACTGACTCTCATCGTTCATCTCTCTGACAATATGCATTAAGTGTGTTTAAAAGTTTATAACATTTTGAAATGTTGAGGAAATAAAATTGTTGTTTTAGAATACTGTTGTCAAGTACTTTTATTGTTCATTTACAGTCTTGCATTACACATTGTTAATGGCTGCTTCAGAATAGAACGTTTTGAACTTTAAAATCGTGTTATTGAAAAGCTCAACCTCTCATCGTTTTCTCCATGGCCCTCATTTATTATAAACTAGCCCAACTTGTCATGATTTGTTAGTGGTATCACTAGATATTATATTTGGATTGCAGCCAATGGCCATAGCAGGGCATTTCAATGAAAAGTCCGTAGGGCTACCAGATGCCACTATCACTGACACCCAGCGGCGAACGTTGGAACTTGATAGAGCGTTTCTAACCGAATAGCCTACAAATTTAGTTACATACTACCTATTGCACAAGTAATTGGGGAAGGAAAGATGAAAGCAATGGTGTTTGCAGATGATTTCATGATTTGGGGAAACAAGGAGGAGGAGGTACAGGAACAGTTGGACGTGTGGGAAGGAATAATACGAGGATATGGGATGAAATTTAGCATAAATAAGAGTGAGATGGTGATCACAACAAGGAAGAAGGAAAGAACCACAACGGGAATAACAATTGGTGGGGAACAGCTGAAGAAAGTGGAGAGTTTCAAGTATCTGGGAAGCCTGATACAAGATAATGGAAGAAACGATAGAGAAATAAATGAGCGGGAGGAGACAGGCAGAAGCATTCCGGAGGAGTGTGAGAAGCATGTTATGGAGCAAGGATGTCCCTCAGAACAGCAAAAAGATCATATATCGGACGTACTATGTCCCTATCCTGACGTATGCCTCGGAGACCTGGGTTATGAACGGAAGGGAGAAGAGCAAAATACAGGCCAGTGAGATGAGGTTCTTCAGAAGCAGTATTGGAGCTACAAAGATGGACAGAATAAGAAATTAGAGGACCAGAGAATTAATGAAGGAGGAACCATTACAGGATGGTATAGAGAAATCTGGACTTAGATGGTATGGACATGTAAAACGAATGGAGGAGAAGAGGATACCCAGGAGAGTACACGAGACGAAGTGGGAAGGAAAGAGACCTAGAGACAGGTGGCTGAAGGGGGTGGAAGAAAGCGTGAAGAAGAGAGGAGAAGACTGAACAAGGGTGGAGGCTGAGAGGTGGTGGGAAGACAGAAGACGTTGGAGAGGCTTGTGTTCCAAACAGACCCGGCCAGTGGCTGGAAACTGTGCAAGATGATGATGATGATGATGACTAGCGTTTTGCTACAAAACTTGAACACAGGTTCACCCCGCCAAGCGGATGAGCCCAGGACTCACATCCGGCCTACATCTTAGTACAAAACGGGCTAGAGGCGGCAACTACACAACAATATGATGGAATGACTTCCCCCCCCCTTAATCACAACAGGGGCCATTTACAACCACAGAATATCAAGCATGACCATATAAGGGCATGGAAAATAACAGGCTACAACGCTTTCTCATGCTCTCAATGTTATGGAATAAGCAGATCAAAATAAAATGAAATTAATAAAATGATGTTATAGGATGTCTCACCACGCCTAGAAAAAATGGCTCATCACCCAGCCTCCAGAAAGGGACTTGTCACTTACCTACAGAAGCCAACATCCCTTTGGAAACAGACAGTTTGGCAGTGAAGGCTAGTCCGCAGTAATAGGCAGCAAGAATGGTTTGCTGGAGAGACAGACTGCCATCAGCATAGGCGCAGACCAGCTCACCAATAGAGTGGCCGACCAGGCCATCGGGGACCACACCCACAGCGCTAAGAATGTCCACAAGTCCAATCTAAAACAACAAGACTCTTACTGACAAACGTAAAAACATGTAATGACATGAACCCAAACATGTTGTAGGTTAGTGGTCTAAACCCCTGCATACTACTGCCACGCTGAGGGACACTGACTGAGACTAGTATGTTTGGGGAACATTGTTCATGATTGGTCCGTATTGACGAATGATGGTTTAAAATTTTGAAAATACACTTATGTTCCGTCTAGTCAATACTTTAATGTTTATTTACACACTAGCACATGTTTCGAGGCATAATGTCTGCCTTCTATTGTGATCCAATGACCAACTTTAACATTTCCCATTTTCACTTAAAAAATAAAGGATCACCTTTTTACAAGACAAGTAATGCATTTTTGATATTTTATCTTTTCAGACATTTTTCATGCATTCAGTCCAGTATGACACTCAACGCAACATATTAAACAGGCATTCTTCATCAACCTAACAACTGATACTCATTGGACTGTAGTGCAGTGATTTAATCGTCCAATCGAGGCAGTTAGACACAGATATGAAGGAAAGGAATTCGATATTAATTAGGGAAGTTTCATAGACTAGAGCCGTTTTTTCCCAGTGATGGATTGTTTGCTGCTGAAAATGAAATGTACTTCCAGTGTTTTAGCTTTCTTTGTAATCATTATAAGAGTTTTTTATAACAACAATCATATGTTTACACAACATTTCATCCACATCATCACTTTTCATCAATTTTAATGTTACAATGACTGGCCAATAATTGTACCAGATGATGAAGGGGCTAAAGCGCAGCGTTAGGTCATGGGGCCAAGCTCTGTGCTGACTCGGTCGACACGTGGATTCGTGCCCCACCATCGGCCGTCCTTGAAATGGTTTTCCGTGGTTTCCCATTTTCAACACCAGGCAAATGCTGGGATGGTACTTTCTGACAGGCCACGACCCCTTCCTTTCACATCCTTGCCCAGTTTCATTCATTTTCACCCTTTCCATCACTCATCCCGACGCGCAGGGCGTCGACTTGAAAGACCTGCACTCGGCCTCTCAGAAGGCCACACGGAGAAAAAAAAAAAAAACTATTCACTAGACGGAACATAAGTGTATTTTGAAATTTTCGACTACACTAGTAATGTCCGAGTGAACATGCTACTATCGCGCACGTCAGTGTTCTCAATCACACCTAATGTCTTTTTCACCTGCTGCCTCTCCTCCACCTTCACCTAATGTACCCTCCAACTCCGGCCTATTCTCATTTAAACTACTCTCATCCAACGTCACTTTCAACTGCTGCTCCTCCTCCTCTACCTTAGACTCTCCTTGCTGCCTAGCTTCTCCCACTTCCTTACTCAAAGACTCATTCCACTCTCTTATCTCCTTACTTAAAGACTCTACCTGCTTCCTAACCTCTCCTATTCCCTTAGTTAAAATCTCTTTCTTAAATTCTGCGTCGATTTCGTTCCGTAACCTTTGAAACGCCCTGGAGTTCTTTCCGTTCAGTATCATGTCGATCCAAGGCTCTCCTTTATCTTTATTCTTACTACCCCCCTGCATAGTGATCTGATCTTTCTTGGAATTGATAAGAGTTCTCCGACGGTTCCTCTATCAAGCCTTCACCCATCCCGCTCCTATCCATGCTCAAGTTCTTTCCCACATCTTAACATTAACTTAACAACTAGCTCTATTTCTAACCTCCATCCTCCAATAACATTTAACCTGCCTGAAAATATTACTAAGCTTATTAGCGTATGTGTACACATGAATGTTATTGTTGTTAATATATCGTACTTCGAGCTCCACAGTTGGGCGTCAATTGTAACTTTAAGATTATTTGGAGAATTTTCCATTATGAGTTCCGTATTGACTTTACAACTATCAAATGGGGTTGTTTGTTCCCCGCCCAACCAATACCTTTAAATACTATAATTTTCACAGTGTATTGTTACTTGGACATGTTTCGGGCCATACCTGGGCCCTTCTTCAGCCTTGAATAGTTTCCTAAAATACATTAAAGACATGCATTTAAAAATAGACAACACTCTTAATGGTATAAATACATAAAAAACAACATTAAAATACTCATTTGGAAAGAGAATGAAAACATAAAGATAAAACATTTCTTCATCCATACATTCATGAAGTTTGCTATTTTTTGGTTGTTTAATAGCGGTAAGTAACCATTTTGCTGAACCAATAAAAAACTAATATGTCTGTAAGTTCCGCTGATTTAGTCCTTTTAGTGACCTAATTGTGCTGGATATTCTAGGGCTTAACATGTTTTGGCCTTTGCAAAAATAAGAATTCTTCTTGGTTTATGTAGTGCTTGAGCGGAGATTCCACTGTTCAGTTTGCTGTCCCTTTTGACAACTGCAAAGACAATAATCTAAACTATAGCATTGGCAGATTACTCTGTTTGAGGTTAAGATTATATAAAGAATCAAGACTTAAACTTACAGCGTAAATTGGTAATATTAGTTTAATCCTTGCTCCCACCCGGAAACAGAACTTGAGGAACGCCTTTCTTATGCGGGGGCTAGAAGGATCGAGAAGTCTTAATAGAAACACATTAAGAAAATTTTAAATTGAACTAACTTGACGAGCGAGTAGCTTGGACTTAGGCCCGTATCACACGACACTCGCTAGCATGGAAGCTGCTACGACAGCTGAATTGGGTTAAAACGTCTGTGGTTTAAAGGCAGCTTCTTTCTTTAACTAGTTTCCAAATAGGTCAATTAATGGAGATATTACAAATATCTGGCATAAAACAATAAAATTTAAAGACGAAGTGTTGTACAGTAATGTATTGGGTTAGAAAAATCTCTCTATTTTATCCATAGATATACATTTTGTAGGAAATTTTAAACTAAAAAACCGGTTTATTCTTGTTAATGCCGTTATCATTCCATGCAAAAATAAAAAAATCAAAGGAGCCTAAAAATCCTACCTTTTAATAATATTGTGTTTTGCAATTATTAACAGACATAACTGAACAATTTCTGTAGCAATGAATAGCACTATTTCTACCTGATTTCTTGTGCTATTTTTTCCAGGGCATCTTGGCGCATAATTTTGTTATGATACAACGGCAGTTTAGTGTTATAAAGACATGGATTACTTTCGTACATTTCAATAAGCGAAGAAATAACCTCATTTGCCCAAGGTCGTGACATCTTGTGTAGAAATACGTTGCTTTCGAGAAAACGATTAACCAAGATTACTTGGAGATGCTACCGCTAGGATCTCTGCAAGGGCATTCTGATTGGCTCAGGTGCTGAACCCTCCATACAATCTTCCAGCGAAAATAGCACCGGACCAGTTACTGAGTTGCCATGAAGGCTGTCATAGAAGGCAGAATCTAGCATAGAAGGTAGAAATCACACGGTGCTAGACGCGGCTATACCAGCGTGTATACCCGTACTGGTAGCAGCTTCCAGGCTAGCGAGTGTCGTGTGATACGGGCTTTACCCATGTTGTTTTGAAGCTAACTGATTACGAACCGATGTGCTGTGTGTGAAACCTAGCGGCCAAGGTCGCGCCTGTGACACGTCTACCGGCATACGGAGGGGCGGGAGTGAAGGAGGGGAGGACGGGTTCATTGGCATCATAATTGTTACGTGTGGCTATGCGCCTACTTTAGAATAAATTGATCTATGGGGGGGGGGGGGATCAGTTGTAGGTTGTATTTTGGGGGGTTGGGAAAAATGACTGTCTATAGAAAGAGATTTTTTGAGTGTTCTTTTTTTCGGGGAAAATTTATGTATATTCTCAAATAAAATATTAGCGTCAAAATTGATTTCGTTGAGATTAAGTCCTGGATTTAAGCGCTGCACAATATCTATTTCAATCTGTTCAAGAACATTCATAGTTGCCCCTTTCTTTACGTAGTGCATAATTTCCATGTCTTTCTCAATACTTGTGAATTTGTGGCCTGTTTCTTTTGTATGATTTCCCATAGCTGAAATTTTTTATGTTTTATGGCATTAACATGTTCAAGGTATCTTGTACAGAAGCTACGTCCGGTTTGACCTAAATAATTAGCCCCACATTCTTGGCAATTGAGTTTATAGATTCCTGATGACTGGTATTTGTTCGTAATATTAATTTTACTGGAGTTGTAAACAATTTTGTGGTTATTGGTTTTAAAAGCGACTTTGACGTTAATTTTTTTTTTAGAACGTTCGTTACATCGTACGTATTCTGGTTGATATATGTGAACACTGTGAAGTGCGATTTTTTCCTTTTTTTCGGGAATAAGGTGGGAATTAGGCCTATTTTTAAGTTTATTGATGATTTTAACAATTTCGGTTCGGTTATAACCATTGGCTTCTGCAATTTTCTTTATGGAACGAAGCAAAACCACCAAAAGTAAAAGCAATTCTGACATATTAAAACTTAATAGGAAGATAAAAGATAACAACCTTATAGTCACCAAAGCCGACAAAGGTAACACCACTGTTATTATGAATAAAAAAGACTACATCACGAAAACCGAAGAATTTTTGAGCAGTAACAACTTCTCAAGAATCAGTAAAGATCCAACTGCAACCACTCAAAGGAAGCTTAAGCAAATTCTTAAAGACACAGTTTTCATCATGAACGACAAGCAAAGCAATAGTTTGATTAATATGAAACCTGGCATTCCAACCCTCAGAGCTCTTCCCAAAATTCATAAAGAAAATATCCCTATTAGACCTATCGTTAATTACAGGAATAGCCCAACTTATCGAATAGCTCAGTTCATCCAAAAATTTCTCCGTTCTCACTACACTTTTAAAGCCAATAGATCCTTTAAAAACTCACTTCATTTTTGTGAAGAAACCAAAAACATGAACATCAAACCCTCGCATTCGTTCCATACTATAGACATCAAGGATATGTACACTAACATTCCTGTACAAAAAACAATAGACATCATAGAAAACAACCTAAAAAACAACGAAAAACTATCAGAAATTGAAATAGACGAGTTCATGGAAATTCTTAGATGCATGCTTAACAACAACTTTTTCAAATTTAATGATAAGATTTACAAGCAAAATCAAGGCCTTGCAATGGGTTCCCCAGCTTCTGGAATTATAGCTAACATATTCATCGATCACATAGAAGCGACTGAAATCTTGAACAATAATAATGGCATAGATTTTTGGGGACGATATGTAGATGACATTTTTGTTGTTCTTGACAAAACCTCATTAAACCTGGATCAATTACTTACAAATTTGAATAGTATTGACAACAATCTTAAATTCACGGGGGAAACTTTTAATAATAATTCGATTAATTATCTGGATCTTAATTTCAGCATCAACAAAGGGAAATTTCAATATAGGGTATACAGAAAACCTACTCAAACCAGTACAGTAATCAAAAAGAGTTCCAACCACCCACAGAGCCATAAAAGGGCAGCCTTCATAAGCTACATAAATAGAGCGGTCAAAACCCCTATGTCCAAGGAAGATTATCAACACGAAATCGACGTCATTTTTCAAATTGCAGAAGCCAATGGTTATAACCGAACCGAAATTGTTAAAATCATCAATAAACTTAAAAATAGGCCTAATTCCCACCTTATTCCCGAAAAAAAGGAAAAATCGCACTTCACAGTGTTCACATATATCAACCAGAATACGTACGATGTAACGAACGTTCTAAAAAAAAAAATAACGTCAAAGTCGCTTTTAAAACCAATAACCACAAAATTGTTTACAACTCCAGTAAAATTAATATTACGAACAAATACCAGTCATCAGGAATCTATAAACTCAATTGCCAAGAATGTGGGGCTAATTATTTAGGTCAAACCGGACGTAGCTTCTGTACAAGATACCTTGAACATGTTAATGCCATAAAACATAAAAAAAATTCAGCTATGGGAAATCATACAAAAGAAACAGGCCACAAATTCACAAGTATTGAGAAAGACATGGAAATTATGCACTACGTAAAGAAAGGGGCAACTATGAATGATCTTGAACAGATTGAAATAGATATTGCGCAGCGCTTAATTCCAGGACTTTATCTCAACGAAATCAATTTTGACGCTAATATTTTATTTGAGAATATACATAAATTTTTCCCGAAAAAAAAAGAACACGCAAAAAATCTCTTTCTATAGACAGTCATTTTTCCCAACCCCCCAAAATACAACCTACAACTGATCCCCCCCCCCCCCCATAGATCAATTTATTCTAAAGTAGGCGCATAGCCACACGTAACAATTATGATGCCAATGAACCCGTCCTCCCCTCCTTCACTCCCGCCCCTCCGTATGCCGGTAGACGTGTCACAGGCGCGACCTTGGCCGCTAGGTTTCACACACAGCACATCAGTTCGTAATCAGTTAGCTTCAAAACAACATGGGTAAGTCCAAGCTACTCGCTCGTCAAGTTAGTTCAATTTAAAATTTTATTAATGCGTTTCTATTAAGACTTCTCGTTCCTTCTAGCCCCCGCATAAGAAAGGCGTTCCTCAAGTTCTGTTTCCGGGTGGGAGCAAGGATTAAACTAATATTACCAATTTACGCTGTAAGTTTAAGTCTTGATTCTTTATATAATCTTAACCTCAAACAGAGTAATCTGCCAATGCTATAGTTTAGATTATTGTCTTTGCAGTTGTCAAAAGGGACAGCAAACTGAACAGTGGAATCTCCGCTCAAGCACTACATAAACCAAGAAGAATTCTTATTTTTGCAAAGGCCAAAACATGTTAAGCCCTAGAATATCCAGCACAATTAGGTCACTAAAAGGACTAAATCAGCGGAACTTACAGACATATTAGTTTTTTATTGGTTCAGCAAAATGGTTACTTACCGCTATTAAACAACCAAAAAATAGCAAACTTCATGAATGTATGGATGAAGAAATGTTTCATGTTTATGTTTTCATTCTCTTTCCAAATGAGTATTTTAATGATGTTTTTTTTTATTTATTTTTTTTGAGTCGTTTCGGCCATCAATGGACCACGATGTTCTTCACTCATATGATCACTGTAAAGCTTGTTTTCTTGTCTGCCAGTAGATCTTCATTCTTGACGAATGTTCAGCTCTCCTTTCTTCCGTCCACTTGCAGTGAGGGGGAGGCATCACAGATGTTAAAGGGTGTAGATTACTGGTTGATTTAACCGCCTTTCTGAACAGGTTCCTATCCCAAACCAGAGTTTGATTGATTCGAGCTTCTGTTAGGTCCTTTTTAAGTTGCATCGACCGTTTACAATAGGAATTTTTTTTAGAGATTGATGAGTGGATTCGATATGAAAGTCGATGATGCTCCATCCGCTCCAAATGTCCAAAGAAAGACATTCTCCTTTTTCTCATCACACTCACCAAATCTTCTATATGTTCAAATAATTCATTGTTAGGTCTTCTTCTGTAAGTACATTATCATTAACAGGTCCTAATATTTTCCTTAGAATTTTCCGATCCTTAAGTTCTAATTTTCTCAATGGACCTTTGTTTGTCATCTGTAAGCATTCTGCAGTGCTCACGGCCTAATTACTGTATTATAATGACAAAGTTTGACATTCCGGGACAAGCTTTTACTTTTGTAAATGTTTTTGCAGGTTTGAAAGGCACCTTCCAATTTGTTACATCTGCTCTGAATGGCAGCTATTTCTGAATTATTAGGGGTAATCCATTCGCCTAGGTATTTAAATTTTCGGACTTTTTTGATTTTTTGCAGACCAATCGTGATGAATTTTGAGGCATCTTTGTTTTTTATGTATTTATACCATTAAGTATTTTAAGAGTGTTGTCTATTTTTAAATGCATGTCTTTAATGTATTTTAGGAAACTATTCAAGGCTGAAGAAGGGCCCAGGTATGGCCCGAAACATGTCCAAGTAACAATACACTGTGAAAATTATAGTATTTAAAGGTATTGATTGGGCGGAGAACAAACAACCCCATTTGATAATTGTAACTTTCCCGTCTCTCAATACTTATATATATACGGGGTGCGTGGGGGTTACACACCTGTACGATATAATCAACAGCAATTTACATACACACCTAACTACACTGGTGACATGATAAATAAAACCCTTGAAATTCTGGTAAAAGCAATCGTGTATTATCATACCAGACATAAAACAAACACTCGCAGGATCCTCATCGTACAGATTGATTACACTCCCTATCGTAGTTACACAGATACACATATGACATAATACAGATGACCTTCTGGAATAATGTTGACTGGTACTTACAGATGTTGGTTTCAGCAGTGGCGACCTTACTCTACTAATTCTGGGGTAGGTTCTCCCAAGGAATTAGTCCTATATACTCGCAGCACAACTTAAATTTGTTTCACATGCCAGCTTTGTAATTATGAAGAATATGTATGTTATGAGCCAAAGTGGAGAGAAAATTGAGAGAGGAGCAGTATGGATTCAGACCTGGGAGATCAACAGTGGATCTCATATTTTCAGTGAGACAGCTCCAGGAACACCACTACGAATTTGGAGAGGATCTGATGATGGCCTTCCTGGACATCGAAAAGGCCTATGATAGTGTGTGTAGGGAGAAGGTTTACAAAGCAATGAAAAACATGGGAGTGGGAAAAGGGACTGTAGGCAGAGTGAAGGAGATGTATTGTGGAAGTGTGAGTTGTGTGAAAGTTGGAGGGGAAAGAACAGACTGGTTCAGACAAATGAGTGGCCTGAAACAGGGTAGTGCGCTGTCACCCCTTCTCTTTATTGTGGTTATGGACGAGGTAATGACACGGATAGCAGGAAAGATAGGAGAAGATAAGGTGAAAGCAATGGTGTTTGCAGATGATCTCATGGTCTGGGGAAACGAGGAGGAAATTCAGGAGCAACTGAAGGCTTGGGAAGAAACAGTGGGAGAGTACGGATGGAAGTTCAACATCAGTAAATGTGAGATCCTATTAACAACCAGGAAAAAGGACAGACCAATGAGTGGGATAACACTTGGAGGTGGACAGCTGAAGAAGGTGGAAAGTCTCACGTACTTGGGAAGTATAGTGGAGGAAAATGGGAGAAATGACAAAGAGATTACGGAACGTGGCAGACAGGCAGAAGCATTAGGAGCTTAGTGTGGAATAAGGATGTCCCACAAAAAAGCAAGGAAGTGTTATACAGAAGCTACTATATCCCGATACTGACCTATGCTTCAGAAACGTGGACAATGAAGAAAAGAGACATAAGCAGAATACAGGCAGGTGAAATGAAGTTCCTGCGAAGTAGGATCGGAGTAACAAGAAGAGACAGAGTGAGGAATGAAAAGGTCAGGGAAACGGTGAAAGAGGAGCCCTTGCAAGGTAGGATTGAGACATCAAGACTGAGGTGGTATGGACACTTAAAGAGAATGGATGAGAAGAAGATTCCCAAGAGGATACAATCGTCCCACCTCTGGCAAACTAGCAAAAGTGCAAAAATAGCGAATCTGCAATCTATATCATAGAATTACTATTAATATAAGATCTACAGTCTGGCAAAGTATTGTATCTGTAGCTCGTTCCGTTTGGCAACAATTAGCTCTTCTTTATTTACGAAACTGCATACAATGGGATTTTGACAATGGTAAAGTAGCGAATCTACACTTTGGTTAGTTTAACGTAGTCATCACAATAGTGGTGTTTGAAGCCATATTTTCAGTGTTGCCTTAGTAAACAAGAGTTTAGTGCTTTTCAGTCGGTCAACACGAATGTACCCAAAAGAGATGGGTTATGCCCTAATCTTGAAATAAATTACATGAGATTAATATATAATATAAAATTTTATTAATCTCATGTAATTTATTTCAGGATTAGGGCATAACCCATCTCTTTTGGGTACATTCGTGTTGACCGACTGAAAAGCACTAAACTCTTGTCATCACAATAGTATACAACAATGTTTACTACAGCAAAGTAACGAATGTGTCAGATTCGCCTGATATTGCGAATGTAATGATGCAAGGGACAACAAAAATATGCCAACTTTGTCTGTATGTGTCTAGAAACAATCAAGAAACACCAAAAGCTCCAGCAGATTGATCACATTTATTTTGAGCCAGGGCACATTTTAATGGAATGTGATTCTATTCATCAAACAATATATACGTCTGCAAAGAACCTTCCAGTGTGCACTCCCGAAGGATGGGTTCAACAGATACGAAATGCATGCAAGAATCCAGCACCCTACAATGTATCTTTATTGGTGAACGCTGACTTTATAGATTTCAGCCCGAAAAAGAACAGTTTTATATCGGTTGAAGGTAAGAATCCTTTGCCTTTCCGAAAACTGTTTGGTTTCGTTATATAAAGGTTCGTTCTCAGGAACCGAAAAGGCCGCCCATCAGACTGTCAAGTAGTGAAACCTTACCCTGCAAGATTCGCATCTCCGGTGCAAAATTAAAGTATCAGAAAAATCTTTTCTATAACCTGCAAATTCCAAAGGCTTATCATGCATTTTATGAAACCCTTCCGTCATCAGAAACAGTGAGAGATACACTCCCCAAACCTGATGTTTCAGAAGAATCAGATTTTGAGTAGATTGTGGTATGCTAATTTATGTAAGTTATTAATTTATTGTAATTAGCCTACTTTTCACATTTTGCAAAAATGAGGAAAAAGTAGACTTATGAGATTGATCCGGACAAATGTGTGTCTGTCCTTCTGACTGTGTGCCTAAATGGCTGCAGAAATCGAAACCAAATTTCGTATGAGTAAATATATATATCAGAATATCTCCAGCCCATGTGTGAAAATTATGTCAGTGCTACCAACTCAATTGAAATTTGAGCTCCATGTTGGATATCTTGGAAGGTATGCATGGGAGCTATTCCAAAATTGGCACACATATAGATAATATTTCAGTTTAATTTCCAGGAGGCCACACATGGCAGTGTTGCCAAAATAATTCTAAGCCTGCTGATAGGTACAATTTTTAAATGCATTTAACTTCTACACTATCAATTGGATTTCAACCAAATTTCGTATATGAACAGATATGACTGAGCGTACTCTTAAGAGCCACCAGGGCTGCCAACTGTTAATAAAGGCTGTCTCTATTTTCTTACCCTATTATCAATATATCAGAAAGTATGTAATCCAACAGCTCTAAACTTTGCGCACGTATAGTACCTGCCATTCTAGATTAATTTGGAGCAACTAATATACGTCAATGCTGCCAACATGATAGGTCAAATTTAAAATTTACATGTAACTTCCATACTAACAAATATATTTCATCCTAAATTGGCACAACAAGAGATCATAATATTTCAGATTATTTCTGACCAACACATGCATGACATTGTTGCCAACATGATTTTACGCGCATTGATAGATCCAATGTCTAACTGTATGTAACGTCCATGCTATCCATTGGACTTCAACCAAATTTTGTATTCTCAACCTTAATATATTCAGTCACCAGGGCTGCCAACTGTACTGCTTTATTAGGCTACATTATACCACGTATATTTCGAACTAATTAGAAATTTCGATGTTACCAATTTAATTTCGACATTATTCTAGATAGGTCCATATAGATTAATCATTGGCATGAATCTTACATTTTAAGAAAAATAGGCTCTTTAGTTCGTCACAGAAGTTCTTGTGTTTTATTGTGTTCAATTTTTGAAGAAAATTATTGGAATTTAGACTTTTTTCCTTTAAATGGAAGTCTAATGGTCTAAAAATTAATTCAAATAATTGTTTCTTTTGTAATTGTATTGCAGATTCGATACTTAGGAACAGTAATACTAGAGATAATAAGATAAAATCACTCTGGCAAAGTAACGAAACTGCCATTTAGGCCCTTAAAATTAAGACAAGAGCTAACATCAATGCACCCTATAAACATGTTGGTTAACCAGTCTACTGAGTATTAAAAGTGACCGAAAAAGAAAATAACTGGATTTTATACAAGTAGATGAAACTTGTTTTAGCTCTCCTGTAAAATGAAGAATTTTCACTTTCGCTAGTTTGCCAGAGGGGGGACGAATGAGATGCAGATGCAGAAGAAACGACCAAGGGGTAGACCAAGAGATAGATGGCTGAAAGGAATGGAGGAATGTGTCAAGAAGAGAGGCGAGGACTGGACCAGAGTGACAGCGGAGAGGTGGTGGGAAGAAAGGACTAAGTGGCGAATGTTCCAAACAGACCCAGCCTGGGGCTGGAAACTGTACAAGATGATGATGATGATGTATGTTACTTTGATGGTCAGCATCCAAGGATTCAAACTGCTTCGTGGATCTGATTAAATTTACATGCTTAGAATCCGTGTGTTGGATCTTCGCATTTACTCCGCTCATAAATTTACTAATGCCTAGCATATTTGACTAGTATTCGTTGAAGAATAAATTTGCCGTTATAGTTTCAGAATACAGATGTACAGATATCAGATCACAATACTTTGTGCTGTTCGAAATAAGTAACCTTGGCGATATACTTAAAACTAGGCTCATCCTTCACTAAAGAACTTATAGCCAGCAACTCAGTTATTGTATCTTAAACACAACTAGTGTTACTCTGTAATACTTCCTCCTCGACCAACAAAAACACACAATACCAAAAGAACACGTCCTTCTCCCTCGTGGAGTACCGAACATTGAGTACCGATCCTCAAGGGATCCAAAAATCAAGTACCGCTTCCGCCCGGAGTTCTAAATTGAGTGTCTCTCCCTTGCCTCCACAGATCCAAGTAACAGTCATCATCCCCCTCCACAACTCACCGGTGTACCTGGCTTCAACCTCGGATACAACCAATCACAACAACAGAATTAAAATATGGAACAGCCTTTCTGGTCTCAAAATAGCCTGGATACATCACCAGCACATGGTTGTCACGTCTCACCAGAGGTGACTCACCCTCCACTTGGCACTCGGAAATAACCCCACATCAACAACAAGACTACATCCTTGTTCGTGCACAATTCCAGGATTCAAAACGTAACATTATCCCAATGTTAAAATATACAGCTATCCCTAGATTCAGATCCTGCTAATTTAGAATACTTAAAATCTACACAAATGAATTGGAAATAAATCACGTCATAATATACACTCTAATAAATCATTCTAAAACATAAAAAGACCTCAAATAAAAATATACACAGCCGATTAATAAAATTGTACCTCCCAAGAGTAAGGATTCGGTTCCTTGTAACCTGGGCGGTTACAGAACATAAAGTAAATTATGAACATAACTGACCATCAACCCTCGCTCTTGAACACACGTATCAGCATCGGCAAGTAACAACGCACTGTTTGAAACCTCATACAGCTGAGCAAAACGGCGCAATTCGAGCCACAACATCAATGTCCTCACGTCATCAACTACACTGAAAGATTCCCCTACACATGTACGTATTGCAGTATGAGTACCTCTACTTCAAATTAACAACTCCTGATATCAATTAATTTACCTAGACTTATTGTGAACTCACCTGTATAGCAACAGTGCCAACAAAACAGTTGATGGCTTCATCAAAGATGCATGAATCTTGTTGAGTGATTATCTTATTGATCTCCACTCCCAATGGCTTCAACACTTGATCGCAATTTTTGATGGTTTCAGCGAACACTGGTATTTCCAGTAGAGGTGTTCCCATACCAGCCCACTGCCCACCAAGTCCAGAGAACACCAACCAGAGAGGAAGACTTTCCTCAGACCAGAACTAGAAACAAAGATAACCATATGGCTGCAACATAAACAAAGTCAACGACCAGAGCGAGGGTCACCAGAGCTACCAGAAATCATGCAGCGAGCTTCTGGTGTAAGATTTATCAACATTTCAAAGAAAACCTAAAAATATACAAACCACTCTAAGCAAATCCCTCTTCAAGGGATGGTCAAAAAGTTTCCGTTTGAGAGCGTTGTTGCAGCGTTACCCCGGGCATTGAATGGCGAACAAAGAGCGTACCGGATGACTGTTTGCTCACAGCACCTGATGCGTTTTAACCCTCTCAGTGTCACGCGCCGATCAGATCGGCTCTCGCTGCTCGCGCCAAAAGTGCCAAAGCTGATTCAATCGGCACGCTGTTTATCTTATATTTGTAGATTTCTGTAGGTATATGTTTGTGGTTATTTCATACTGCTGGAAAGGTGAGGTTCCAAGCTTGCCTGTGCGGTGTTGACTTTTTTCCTTCGAAGTCCATTACGTGATAGGTTTGAGTTTGTATTCAGGCCTTCCCTTTGCGCTCCTCCAAAATTCAGTTGTTTCTTCTTGTTGAAGTTTTCTGCCTACAGAGGTATCTAAGAACTTTCTACAGCTGGAAACGTAGTGCTTCTTCCAATATGACTCTTATGTGTCCTTAATTTAGGCTCAAAACTGATTTTTTACAACAACAAAAAATGAAAAATTGAACAATTATCAGAATAACCTGAATTAAAAAGGTTTAGATGTCGTATTTGCTTTTATGAACATAATGTATGAAAGAATGAGGTATTACTTAAAATGCAAAGCAAAAATAATGATTCTATCGTTGGAAATGTGGTATTTATGATTATTTTTCGAATAGTCTGCTTGACCATTGAAAATGGTTTGGCATTCTTGGCAAGTATTTCAGGGAATGGCTTGGCACTAAGAGGGTTAATGTTGAAGCCAACCATCCACAGGAAAGGTGATGCTCACCCTGTTCATTGATTACCAGGGCCATTGCTTAATGATTTCAAAGAACCTGGTGTCTCCAACACGGTACTGCGCAACACTGGAGAAATTACGGCGTGCAATTAAGGCGAAACGTCCAGGAAAACTGCGACAAGGGGTGCTGCTGCACATACCCATACCGTAAAACATAGAAGAGACACCAACTCAAGTGGGAGACACTCGAGCATAAGCCCTATAAACCTGATCTCTCCCCAAGCGATTATCATGCCTTTGGTCCCTATAAAAAGCCTTGAAGAGTTGATGATTCCTGACGGACGAGGTGGTTACGGATTTCTTCAAGCAGCAGGACACGGTGTTTTACCACACGGGGATCTTCAACCTGGTGCGTCGGTGGGATGAGTGCCTCAATGCTCACGGCATACCAATTCTGGACTGTACGGCCATCAAACGGAAACTATTTGATCACGTCTTATACAAATCCAAAATCACTTGATACAGTCTTCTTTTGTATTGTTCGAGGTATTAAATACACTGAATTCAACTTGTAAGGCCTACATTTAATTCGAATATGAGGAAGGAAGCTTGTAGTTTTACGTGACGGGAATCCAAACCACAAGGCGTGATATTTCCAATATAGCTTGGCCTGTAGATTTTTGATCTACACCTTTTGCTGCAACATGGCTATGATAGCACTGAATGGCAATGAGAATCATGAGTAGAAGAAGGATAGAACTCAAGTAGGCGCTCACGGCATCTAGTGGGTACTAGAAGAACCATGTCCATTATCAACCCTTAGCCAATGAAAGGGAGGCATTCCACCATCTCCATGATTTGTGCATTTTCTTCAAACACTTGTACGATCAGTCTTGCCAACATGCGAATTATAGATCAATATTCTAATGTAGTATGCTTGCGTGATATTAACAAATACTTGTATATTATTTCACAGTATAGTCGGTGGAGAATTTAGCTGAACTCAAAAGAGAGTGACAGATCTTAGAAAACTGAGCGAAGAAATTCAGAAGCACGCATCTTCCGGAACTCATTTAAATAACATGTAAAATTTTGCAGTGTTACGCTTAATGATAGAGCGTACAGCCACTCGTCCTGCTAGAAGGACCTTCCGGAAGTACTTTTGTACACAGCGGCGCGTCCTTCCAGCAGGACTTTGGACCCTTATGGCAAATGTTTGAATTGGCCTTCCAGCAGGACGCGTTCTTCCGGCAGTACTTTGGGTTATTAGAGCGTAATAATACTGCAGATCTGGTACTGGGCAAAGAATAAAAGTCTGTAAATATTCTAAAACAGTTTAATATGACTCATAATGACTAATACAATAAGGGCCGGGTTCACCATGGTTCGTTAAAATGTTAACAAACCAATTAAGGCCGTTGATGGACGATTACCGAAATGTTGTGGTTCACCAAACTTTAACAATCCATTAGCTTCCCTAACAAGCCATCAAAACTAATTGCTCTGTCAACATGGAATTAACGACTTGACGGTCGATTTACGTAGCAATCAAATCCAAAATGGCGTGCGGCGAAAGCTGGAATAGTCGTGCATTAAACTTTATTCTCAACGATGACGATGTTTTTGAAGGCATGCTAGATTTTCTTCGACCACTAACTTATAAATAAGGAAGGAATTACTTGAATGAATGCGACGACATAGAATTTATTTTGAGATTTCGGTTGTCAAAACCTCCTGTGTTGATGAATGTTCTACAGATGACAGAACCTAACCTGGAATTCCCATCTGATAAGATAGCCTAGGCCTATGTACCATTCCTTATTTATGTGTAATATCGTGTGATGCATTACATGCAGCACATGTAGTTAATTAAATAAAAGACTACCTAGACGTCTCAACATCAGTACCGTTACTCTTATTTATTTTTACGTGTAATGAATTACGTTATAAAACATCCTAGTTAATTTAATTTAATAAAAGACTACCTAAACTTTACGTTACAGCATCAGTCCTCTTATTTTCAACGATTTCACGATGCTCGTCCACCGAGTAGATAAGGGTGGATAATTATGTTTTTTCATTTAACGAAAATTTCACAGTCCCCGGCTCTTCTTGCTCTTTTCCTCATCAGCCATGTTTGTTTTTAATCAAGGAGTATGTAACTTTTAAGCTTTTTCAGTCAACGGCCTGCTCGATTACACCAAAGAATAGACAAATACTGCCACAATCATCATCTTTCAACGAGTTTTGTACAGCCCTTAAACATAACGCTTCGTTTGCTAATGCCAATCGGTGAATGTGCTGGTGAAACGCCAACGAGCTTAATGTCGATGTTAAAGTTAACAACGCATTTACTGACGGCCTGTTAACGCTGCGTTGGTGAAACCGGCCCTAACTGTCTCGTAATCACGTATTGACTATAAGATGTATAAGAGTATAAAGTACAGAGACTATATAAATGTATGAGAAGTATAAAAAAGTTGTAAAAATGTTAAGATCTAAAATAGGCTATATAAAAATGTACTGTATAAAAAATGGGATTTATTTCCCTACAACTTTAGCCATTTTAAGGAAGTAATATCTAAAATTAACATCTAAAATATATAAATGAAAAATGTTCGATTTCTTGCTTTTCGACTGTAGTCATTTCAGTACACATCTAAGTAAGGGTACAACATAAGGGTAACCGCTCTCTCTGCCAGTTTGTGGGCTACACATAACAGCTGTAGGTCCGCATTTCTTGCAAAAGTAGCTTGCTTTCATTTGTTTTCCATGCACTCTCAGGCAAATCAGGCATTTTCTGTGAACGCGCTGCCGCTGGTCTTCCTTAGAAAGATTCACAAGGACGTGTGAGGTTACCTCTACAGGTAAATTCACTTCATCGGCCAACAAAGCTTCTACAGGTCTTGTTTCTGGTGGAACGCCAAATGCATTTTTTTTATCAACTGCAAGGCTAGTGCTGTAGTGAAGTCTGAGTGAGAGGTCTTTTCATTGGCAGGTCTGTGCATGTTGTATGCTAAAAAGGCGTTAGTCTCAATAATACCAAATATACTAGCAAACATTCTATGATGCCACTGTTGAGTTTGCCACACCGTTTCTAATGCTAGTCCATCTTGACGAATATGGTTGTGTATGTATATGGCCGGTGCTCCCATGAAGTAATCTTCTACTAGCTTTGGACGTGCCACTTCCCTGGTGAAAGGTTTTCCATCGTCATCAAATCTTTTCTTCGTGCAGGGTTTTCCAGGTAAAGTTGTAGAGCAGGTACCTACAAATGTGTGAACTTTACGGTCTCTCCATCCTACACAAATAAGATCTACATCTTCTGAGCTTGCTGTAGCTGAAACAAAAGACCCCTTTTTTCTTGGGGCACCTTATGACAGTTTGCTTCAGGGGATAGTTTCGGAAGGCGGTCTTAACCATACCAAGAAAAAACAAGCCTCTTTTCTTTAGCTCAACGCTGGTCTTTACAGAAGAAAACCAAGAATCTCCTACAACGATTCGGCTAGTTCCATGCCACGGTTCAGTCAATCGTAGCGTTGTTGCAGTTCCGGCGCCCAAGTCCTTTTGCCATTTTTTTTTTCATTTCTTCTTTGCCCTCGTTGATTTCTAAACCAATCATGATTCTTGATGTACTGTCACAAATGGTTTTTACTTCACAACCAACTCCTTTTGGTTTCCTTTTTATTTTCATCACGGCAGGCATGCCATTTTCAGGATAGTTGTCTTTCCCATACCAAGCAAACATGGATTCATCTACAGTTAATTCGAAACCCGGGGAAAAGCTCTGCCTCCAATGTTTTACAGACATTTCGATGAGAGGCCTGACTTGATACCACCCATCTCCATTGCTTTTATCATCAGGCATGGCAAATGCCATTGCCATTAAAATTTCCTCAAAACGATGCTGACCCATCCCAAACCTAGAACCAAAAGCTGGAGCAGGGAAAAGGCCATCAGTTTCCGTAGACCAGTAGTTACGGCGGACACCTAACATATTTATACTCATGGCGTATAAAATACCTACTGACTTGAAAAACTCATGTTTCGAAATGTGTTTTCTTCTATCACTCAAATGAGCATTAGTACAAGCTAAAATATAGTTTATATCATCAATTGGAAAGAAAAGAAGCCAAAAGTCCATTTCATTGAGTGACAAGAGGTCTCGATTAGTGAGTAAGTGAAAACGTAGTTTGTATTGATGGTCCTTGAATTGGTCAATATTGACCTGTTTACCGAATTCCCACTCAGTGTCATTAGCTAAAACTACAAGAGAATTATTAATATCACATTCCTCCACATCTACAGTTAAATCATTATTATTGTTTGAGCCGTCATCAAGGTCTTCATCCTCATTAGATTCATCGGATGATGATGATGACGACGAACTATTTTCAGCACGGGTCTGTTGAGCGGAAGTCTTCCTCTTTTTCTTTTTCTGGCCTTCATCTGAAACAAAAATACAATTGTTTCAGATTATGCCTTTTTAACTAATTAATTAATACACAAACATTTATCCGAATTAAAAACGCGAAGAGTATGACCAGTTTTACGTCTGCCATCAATAGTTGTAAACGGAACCTACCCTGCTCTCTCTAATGAATAATTGTTTACCATTAAAACGTGCCTAAACATACTAAATAACCCAAATTTAATATATCAACTATTTTTATGAATAATAGCAAATGAAAAGTTTGCTCTTACCTGATAGTGTGACTGGTGAATTGAGCAATCTCTGCTGCTGGGAGGGTAGGCTTATAACGGTACTGGCAGTAGGCGCGACAGCGGCAGTGACTGCGCGTCCATCACTCGAGAACAAATCTTTTAACAAACACCTAGTTGTGTTTTTGTCAATATCCCACAGCACTGTTGCACATCTACACGTAATTTTAACTACAGTACCATGACATTTAGTGGTATCATAATAACCAGCAAATAACGAGCGACTCCATGCATTTCCGCTGTTTGGAGCATCGAAATAGGTAGCAAAAACATACACACGGTCGCCTGTAAGTAAAAACGCCGCCATTTCTGAACGGTAAGGGCTACCAACTTCAGACTTGCATGCGCTGATTCGTTACATTTCCCTCTTTTTTTATTTATTTATTTATTTATTTACATATGTTACGCCCGCATTGGAGCACTTAACCAAAACAAGTATATACATATCTCAAAAACAATATTAAAGATTCAGCTTCTTAATTTTCTTCTTTTCCCAAAACATTTTCATTCTAGTTGACCTTGCCGCTCTCTCTGCATCGCTTATAGTGTAAGTTTTGCGGGTAAAGGTTTTTAAGGGAAGTCGGATGTTCTTGTTTTTCAAGATATTCTTCTCATCTTTGTTAGTAATTTGGGACATTGTCAAGCCGAGTTCATCCAGATCATTTTGAATTTCCATAAACCAAGAGTTCTTTGTTTTACTTTTGAAAAAATAATTAAATAATACTTTTAATTGTCTGGTATCCGGCAGGCGTGAGATATGACAAAAAAAAGCAATTCGCCTTGTTCGCATAGTATCGACTATAGACTCTGTTTCTTTATAAACCACTTCATTTGGTAATAGACGCCATTGACCATCCACCTGATGTTTTTTATTAATTATAGTTCTGAGAATTCTTCTATCAATCTTCTGTAATGTGTCAGTAACTGATCGAGTGTTTAACTTGAAAAGTGTTTCACAAGCATATATTGCTTCCGGTTTAATAACTGATTCGTAATGTCGTAATTTGGCATTTATGGAGAGTGATTTTTTTTTGTAACTAGACCAAGTAATATATTGCGCTTGTCTTAACTTTGTTGTTCTATTTTCGATTGACGCTTTCTCATTCAAATTCCATGTTATAATCTCCCCTAAATATTTAAATTTATGTACAACTTTAATTTCTTTATTGTTGATCAATGTAATAGCTTGTGTTTCCACATCAAAGGATGCCATGATTTCAGTCTTTTCAAATGAAATTTGAAGTCCTACGGTACTTTTGCTGCAATAGACCCAAGTTCTTCAATTTGGTGTTTAGCCTCATCTATACTGGTTGAAAGCAGTGCAAGGTCATCCGCAAAGGCCAAGCAATTCAGTTTTATATTAGTACCAATCTTTACATTTGGAGGACAAGTTTTGTTCCACTCACGCATGATCTTTTCAAGAACACAATTAAATAATAACGGTGATAGACCATCTCCCTGTCGAAGTCCAGTCCGGATATCAAATGGTTCAGACAAGGTGCCTCGAAATTTAACCTTTGATTTAGTATCTTTCAAAGTAACGCCGATGAGGTTGATAAGCTTTTGATGTAACCCAAATTCCCTAAGGATGTTAAGTAATGACCCTCGATGGATACTGTCATAAGCTTTCTTAAAATCCACAAAAGTAATGACCAAATCCTTTTGTCTCATTCTATGATATTTCATTATCCATTTCAGACTGATGATCTGATCCGGACAGCTGCGACCTGGTCGGAACCCTCCTTGATATTCTCCTAGTTCTTGATCGAGTTGTTGTTGAATTCTTGTCAAGATAATTCTAGATAGAATCTTGTATGTTACATCAAGCAAAGAAATCCCACGGTAGTTGTTCGGGTCTGATCTATCACCCTTTTTATGAATTGGGTGGATTACTGCCATTCTCCATTCCTCTGGTATTTGTTCCGAATTCCATACATCGATGAGGCGTTTATGGAGGTTGGAGATGGTTTGTTCATTTGCATATTTCCATAGTTCTGCTACCAATGAATTCTCTCCTGCTGCTCTATAATTTTTGAGACAATTAATCGCTGCACATACTTCAGTCAAGTCAGGTGGAATAATGTTCTGTAAATTTGTTTTATTTTTTGGATTAGGCTCAAAATCAAGATATTCCTTAGGTTCATCAGCATTTAGTAGTTCTCTAAAATAATCTGCTAGAATTTTAGCATTATCAGTATCATTGTGGGCTAGTTTACCTGATTTATCTTTCATTAATAGTGTAGGAGGGCTGTATTTAGAATGATATTGACGAAATGTCCTGTAATAGTCCCTTGTTTTGTGTTGCTTAAAGGAATCATCAATAATTTGTATGGACTTTTTTTGATTTTCTCTTTTAATTCTCCTAATTTTTTTGGCAGTTTCCCTTCGAACAATGGTTAATTCTTCTCGCGATTGTGTGGTCCTCTTGCTGATCATTGAGCCATGCTGTGTGTCTTTTCCGAATTGCAGCATCACATTCCGCATTCCACCATGCATGCTTTTTCCTTTTCCTAATAGGGGCAATTTCGACAGCAACGGTTTTCAGTGTGTCAACCATCGTTTCTAGCTTGTCACTTAAGAGAGTTTTAGACTTTTCCTTATAGGACACATTATTTATTAAATAACTAGGGTCATATTGCCTTTGCATGGTCGAGTTTGACAATTTTTGTTTACGTCGTGGAGTTAACTTGATCTTTATCTTGGATATATAATGATCAGAGTCAACATCGACCCCACGTAGTACCTTAACGTTATATATTTCTTTGTAGAACTTTTTATCCATTGCAACATGGTCTATCTGGAATTCCCCTAGTGCACTGTTAGGGCATTTCCAGGTCATAAGTTTGTGTGGTCTTCGCTTAAATCTAGTAGTTTCGAGACGTAGGCCATGTTCTTCACAAAGGGTGATTAATCTTTGACCATTCTTGTTAGTGAATTTGTGAGCTGGCCACTTACCTACTATTGGACGAAATTTTCCTTCTTGACCAATTTTTGCATTAAAATCCCCAAGCAAGATTTTAACATGAGTGTCTGGAATGTTTGATATTAGTAACTTAAGGCAAGTTCTTCCCAAAAATTGTCCGTTTCATCTCTAAATGTTTTGACATTCTTGTCATTAGTTGGGTCATGAACGTTTATCAAAGAGTATATTTTGTTTCCTGTCCTAATTGTTAAAGTTGCTAACCTTGATGAGTTCGACGAAAAGTCTTCCACTGAATCAATAATACTGGTATGTACTAAAAATCCCATACCAAATTGGGGGACATTTTTCATAACTCGTGGTCCTGGAGGTCCCTTGTAGAGACGGTATCCTCCAGATTCAATGGGGTCTTGATCTGTGTTTCTAAGTTCTTGAAGTGCTGTTATTAAGATCTTGTGTTGGTCCAATATATCGGTTAAAAGCTTAAGTTTTCCAATTTTAATTAACGAATTTATGTTTAATGTTGCAAAGAATGAAAATTCCCCATGTTTGTTAATTTTGAGTTTGTATTTGGACTTTCGGGTTTCCAGGCGCTCCGACTCACCTGACTCCTCTTTATAATGGAAAAAAGAACGGTCCTGCCAGCAGGACGCTTCGTCCTCATAAAAGCAATTGAATTACGTACTCAAATGAGAACGTAACGTCCTGCCGGCAGTGCCTTGTACGTTCTATCATTAAGTTCGTCGTATCAACAATCGGTTGAGCGTCATAACAATGAAGTAACTAGAAACAAGGAAATATATAAATAGAATCATAATACTATGACTGTCTGTTAGGTAGTCAGTCCGAAGGCTGGTTGGATCCCCAAAAATTACCGCCGTTAGGTTATGTGGGTTGATACCCACAAAAACCAAAGGCAGTGCTATATTGAGGCATACTATGCAAGAAGAAGAGTGAGGTAGTTTTCCATGGCTTTCCTCACTGAGTCAGAACAGCAGTACTAACCCTATGAGTAGAACCTTTCACAGCATTCACAGGCACTAACTGTGCCCTGGTTGTTATTACTAAGCACCACCCATACCTCAGTAGCTTCCATATAATCACAGCCATGAATGAGACTGAGACATCGGTGAAAAGCCACATTTTACTCTAGCCTGTGCCAACAGACAAATGCAAATGTACTGCATTCATCAAGAGATGGCAAACAGGCTAAATACTATCACAAGAAAATGTTTATATCGAAGAGAAGAATTTCGAAATATCGGTGGAGCTGTAAAACCTTCGAGTTTCCTTCTCACTGGTTCTTAGGCCCGTCATCTACAGAGGTTGTTAAACTATTACGTATCGCTATCACCCTGCCTATGGCTACCGCTGAACCCGAATGCTGCTTTTCGTGCCTCAAGAGGATCAAAGTGTACCTCAGGACTGCCACGGGTAATGCCCTGCGCGGATATCCGCAACATTTATCGTCATACGGATATAGTTTGCATGGATGTGCGGATAGTGGATACCGGTAATGTTTGGAGTTAATTTGCGGATAGTTTTTAGAATACAGTACAATCGGAACTTGTTGAATACGGTATCATTACTAGGACCCGGATGTTTATTGTTATGTTTTTGTTATGACAAATAACAGGAATTATTTAAAACTGGTTCTTGAAATAGCAACAAAGAACTGTGAACTTTTCATATATGATGAGTCTGACAAACATTTAACTTGGCAATATGGTTTTCTAGAGCAGATTTTTTTTTATTGAATACTTTTTATGATTAATTCAAATTGATGAGTCTGAATGATTCACCTCTATAAAATAATATAGAACAGTCTTTCAGCTTTCTATTGATGTATGATAAGTTATAGGCCTATTCTTGAACACAGTTTGCTTACAGAAAAGGCAGAAGGTGAATTTCTCATATAGGCATAATGGAGAAATGTCATATTGTAAAAATAATTTTCTTTTTTTAGTAAATAACAGGAATTATTTAAAACTGGTAACTGTGAACTTTTCATTTATGATGTGTCTGATAAACATTTAACTTGGCAATATGGTTTTCTAGAGCAGAAAAATCAATTTTATTTTTTATTTTTGATAAAATACTTTTTATGAATAATTCAAACTGATGAGTCTGAATGATTCACCTCTATAAAAATAATATAGAACAGACTTTCAGCTTTCTATTAATGTATGATAAGTTGTAGGCCTATTCATGAACGCAGTTTTCTTACAGAAAAGGCAGAAGGTGAATTTCTCATATAGGCATAATGGAGAAATGTCATATAGTAAAAATAATTTTCTTTTTTAGTAAATAACAGGAATTATTTAAAACTGGTAACTGTGAACTTTTCATTTATGATGTGTCTGATAAACATTTAACTTGGCAATATGGTTTTCTAGAGCAGAAAAGTCAAATTTTTATACATATATATATATATATATATATATATATATATATATATATTATAAAATACTTTTTATGATTAATTCAAGCTGATGAGTCTGAATGATTCACCTCTATAAGAATAATATAGAACAGTCTTTCAGCTTTCTATTGATGTATGATACGTTATATTCATGAACACAGCTTGCTTACAGATACCAAATTCATTTGGTGTGTATTTTATGGGAATTTACTGCAGCATTTGACAGATAAACCTAAAGCAGTTCTAGGGTTAACAGGCAAGTGAGAGTTTGGTTACAACCACAGCAAGTGAGCCGGATTTATGTACAAATTTCATTGTTTATAGGTATTATTAGAGTATTTAAGACTGGTTTCGTTAATTTTAGTTCATTTTCAATTACAGTTTTATTTTCTTTATAAAAAGGATTTATAGTTCACTTTAGACCATCCTCCCTTTTCATCACTTTCAACACCTTAGCTTATTGAAAATATATCATTTATGATATACATACCTTTCGGGGAGTTGTTGGGAGTCGTTTCACAATCTCTTCGTACTCAATAGCCACTGCTGCACCGCAATAATTGTGATTTCACGGAAATAATGCAATTTTCCGTCACTTACGGACGCCATCTTGGACAGTCATGTGACACCCGAAAGACGATCACATGACTACGTTACCAACTTGAATAAAGAAATTCACCACACCCCTTTGCTACTAAGTTAGGCACTGTCTTGCGGAAAATTACTGCTATTACTACAAGCAAGGGGGTCTGGGGCATAGGCCCCAGGTTAGGTCTGTTTTTGTGTGTAAAACATTATAAATACATAAATAAACACTGTAATCGAGTTCACTTTCCACTGAGTATAGTGATTTCATACATCACGTGCGAAATAGTACCAAACACGTGGGGTTGGCATTACTGACTCAGTGAGAAACATGGAGGTCAGAACTTCGATTTCAACTTTATAAGTCTTGTTGCTGTTTGGGCGGGATGGTGGGTCTATGATAGATAGATAGATAGATTTTTATTAATTCCATTTGATCAAATACATGCCTTCAATACATTTTTGATATAGGACACGTCAGAATTTACATGCATAAAATAAAAGAACTAACAGGTATATATTATTTATATTTATATTTTATTGGTGCCTTTATTGTGGCGAAGTTAGGGCTCTAGGCCCTCTCTTACACTTAACCACACACAGTGCAACTTACATGAATACTCACATATGTTATTCTTAACCTACCAAACTTAAATACTAGGAAAACCTTAAATACTAGAATAAAATAAAATAAAATTAAAATTAAATTAAATTAAATTAAATTGGAGACTGCGTGATATTAGCTAAGCTATACAATTTACTTGACATACATTTTTAACAAAATTATACTATGGTCATTCACTCACACATTCATACACAAATTGTTCTAGTTGGCCTACGAATTCAAGAGGAAATCTTTACATGCACGTTTGAAAGTTGTAAGGGATGTACAATTTCTGACGTCACGAGGACAATTATTCCAAATTCTAGTTCCCGACACGAGGAAAGAGTTACTGAAGGCAGATGAATGATGTAGAGGGATTGCAATTATAGATCCAGATCGCGTGTGACGATCATGAAAGGAAGAAAGAAAACGAAAATTACTAAGATTACTAAGATTATAACTATTTATAACTTATTATAATAGCAAATCTTAATAGATACACTCTTATTGCACAACTATTTACACCTCACTCTATTATCATAATATGAAAACTTAATTCTATAAATACAACAACATACAGCTAGGTATTAAAATTAAATTAAAAAAGTAAAATATAGTTATAGATTCCATCACTCCTATACGCTAAAATATTCAACTACTGAGTAAAAACAATGGCACTGCAGATAAGCTTTTAACATTCTATCAAAGGTTTTTATTTTTGGGGCCAGTTTTATATACTGGAGTAGTTTATTGTATAATTTAACTCCAGTGTGAAAAGTTCCTTTTTGATATATGCTTGTGTGTGTGTGTGAAATATGAATGTTTTGATTTTGTCTTGTGTTATGCCTATGAACATCATTGTTTGTTTTAAGAAAAACATCTTTATTCATTAAATTCTTTTTAAAAAACATAATACTTTCAAAGATATATATGCAGGGCAGTGGGAGAATGTTTAAATCTTTAAACAGAGGTCTACATGATTCTCTAGAGTTTACATTTGCCATAATTCTAATCGCCCTCTTTTGTATCCTAAACGTGCTTAGTACATCTGGCGACATACACCAAAATATGATCCCATATCTTAAGTATGAATGGAAATAAGCAAAATAAGTATTTCTTAATGTGTGCATGCTAGTGCAGGTTTTCAAAATACGTAACGCAAAGCACATCGAGTTCAGTTTAGTATTCAGATATTGTATATGTTTATTCCATTTCAAGTCTTGTTGTATCCATAGTCGTAAAAACTTTGTTTCTGATTTATTTTCTATTTGATGACCATTTAATGTTATATTGGGCATCGCAGGATTCCTATTCTGTATAGTGTGGAAATTTAGACATACTGTCTTTTTATAGTTAATTATGAGGCGATTATCTTGTGACCATTTGGTTAACTCTCCTCTAACGGAGTCAGCAGACTGCTGTATGACCTGTTTAGTTTCACCTTTTATTACGAGTGTTGTATCGTCCGCAAACAAAATTTCCTTATGTGAATGAACGTTCTGTGTTATATCATTGATATATAGAAGAAAGAGTAGTGGGCCCAAAACCGATCCCTGGGGTACTCCAAATTCAATAATTCCCTCATTGGACAAAGTTTCATTAAGTAATTTGGTTCCATCATCCTTGTGTCTCAAGCTTACTATTTGTTTACGCCTTGTTAAGTAAGACTCTATCCATTTATTAGCTAGACCTCTAACACCATATTGATTTAGTTTGGTAAGGAGGATTTTATGGTCAACAACATCAAATGCTTTCGATAAATCCAAGAATAGGCCAGTTACATGTTCCTTATTGTCAATTAATTTCAGTATACTATTACTACATTCGTAAATTGCTGTCTGTGTAGATTTTTCCGTTCTAAATCCATGTTGTGAGTTTGATAATATTTTATTTTTTTCTATGAAACTTATCAGCCTCTTATACATAATTTTTTCCACAATTTTTGCAATACCAGTTGGTAAGGTAATAGGACGATAGTTATCTAATTCATCTTTTGAACCGTTTTTGTGCACTGGAATTACTTTTGATAACTTCAAAATATCCGGGTAAGTTCCTGAGAGAATTGAACTGTTTATTAAGTGCGTAAGTGGATTTATTATATTTTCTGCACATTTCTTTAAAATTGCATCAGGGATGCCATCAATGCCAGCACAGAATTTATTTTTAGCTCTTTTATAACTATTCTTACCTCTTCACTTGTGACATGATTTATAAATAAAGAATCACTGCATATATTTATTTTATTATTAGAATTTAGTGTATTTACCTGTGATTTATTTATTAATTTTTGTGGAATTTTCAGAAAATAGTCATTAAAAGTGTTTGCTATTTCCTCTGGATTATTAATCACTTTATTATTTCTGGTCAGTGTAATGTTCCTTTGTATTTTAGCAGATTTTCCAGTTTCTTTCTTTATCACGGACCACATAGCCCTGTTTTTATTAGATGATTGGGAAATAAAACTATCATTATGCATTTTCTTTGCTAGTCTTATTACCTTATTTAATATGCTAGTGTATTTTTTGTAGTATAAATTGAATTCAGGTGTTGTGTGGTATTGTTTATATAATTTGTGTAGAAATTTCTTTCTTTGACATGAATTTATAATCCCTGTTGTTATCCAATTGCTAGTTTTGTTATTTTGAACAGTTCTTCGTTTAAAGGGGAATGCTATTTCAAAATAGTGTTTTAGGGTACTGTTAAATGCATTAAATTTATCATTTACATTTTCTAGTTCATAAATTTCTGACCATGTTTCCTTATTTAATAAGTCATTTAAATATGTAACATTTGATTCAGTGAATGACCTGCACTTTGATTTTACTCCATTATCATTATTATTGATTACTTCGGATACTTCAAAACTCAGTATTTGTCCATGGTGGTCACTAAAACCCGGACAATAGACTTCTATTGAATGGCGATATTTATCTGTATTTATAAAAATTTGATCAGGAGTGGTTTTACTAAATTTTGTTATTCTTGTTGGTGTATTTACTGTAGGTTTCAGTCCATAGGAAATTAGTAACTGTGTTAATAATTCACAATTTCTATCAAGTTTTAAGAAATCCACATTTACATCCCCACAAATTATTATATCGAAATTTACTTTGCTCATGTTATTGAGTAACAATTCTAATTTATCTATAAATAGAGGAAACTTTCCTGACGGAGAACGGTATACGCATACAATTATTAACTTAAACTGCTGAATTTTTACGGCAGAGAATTCAAAATCCTGTTCCATAATTAGATAATCATAAGCTGTTATCTGTTCATGATCTAAATTATTTCTTAAGAAGATGCAAGTACCACCATGGCTAATATTAGATCTAGAGTATTTACTAGCTTGTATAAACCCTGGGAATTGAATTAATTCAAGTTGTTCCTCTTTCAGCCAATGTTCTGAAATACATAGTGCTGAGATGTCTTTAAGTTCATTTTTAAGCATTAGATTTATGTAATCAATTTTATTATAAAGAGACTGGACATTCTGGTGGTAAATTTTAAATTTGCTACTTTTGCAAGCTTGTGTTGGTGATTTATTTACATTATTATTATCATAATTGTTATTATTATTGTTGCTAGACAAATCCGAAATACCATTGTTGCACTCCGTTAAATTTGACTTCAAAAGATGTGAATGCCAAACCTCACGTTTGGCTTTTTCTACCAGTTTCCCTGCTTCCACTCTAATGATATTACTGTTGAATTATTCTTACCATTTGAATTTACAATTTTGCAGATTTCATCACTAAGATACTCTTTTCCTAATCTATTTAAGTGTAGGCCATGCCGAGTGTGGAACTTCCTGTCTAATTTACTTACATCTACAATTTGGACATTTGGAAAACTCTTACAAATTTTATGAATTTTTCCATTTGTAGCCTCTATTTCTACATTTACACATGATTTGGGAATTAAATCGTATCTCTACGGAATGTTTACAATAATGACATTTGTTTTTTGCATGGATGGCAATGTACCCTTTAAATCTTTGATTACCTTTTTACTCTCATTTCATTTCTATATATGACAGCGGAGCAGTGAACATCTAATACTCAATCCTCTCCTGATATCCTGCGGACTATTAAATCAGGTAATTTCAGTTTTTTTTTAATTTTTATACAAAGGATGGTCTAATATGAACTCTTACCGATGTTTTAAAGGGTAATTTTCCATTATTATACACCCTACCCCCTCCCAAACAACCGTTTTGGATAACTCGAATTCGTGGATAACTCAACGTTTTTTTTCTGTCCCTTGAGCTTCGGGTTATCCAAGTTCGACTGTATGTATTTTTATTGCTCATTTAATGACGGCAGCCATGTTTGACAGCGTATCTAGTATGTTAAACTGCCGCCAAAGCGCACACATTGACGTCGCTAGTTGCCAACATGTGGGATACTACCCTACTGTTTTAAGGCACTCTTTGTACAGGGTGATTCTCTATGTAGTTTACAACTTCAATAATGCGTAATTATTTATTGGAACCACTTACAGACTTGGTTTATATGTTATTATATTGCAAAACACTTCAAGTTTTGACTCACGTAGTTTGTAGTTGCAGGGTTGTCTGCCACGCGCGCCACATGTCACTTGTTGGAAATGGCGTCTTTCACTGGAGCAGAAAGAGCGAAGTGCTTGGTTTGAAGAAACCTAGTCAGCAATGAGTGTACAGCGGAGGTTTCACACAGAATTTGGCGAAGACCCACACAGCAGACCAACAGTGTACAAATGGCACCAGACATTTATCGAAACAGGTTGTTCTGTGCGACACACAAAGGCGCCAGGCCGCGCACCTGTGACTGGCGATGTGGTGGAAACAGTTCTCTTCTTCTTCTTCTTTTATTCATGGGGCCTCTCGTTTCCAAGTTCCTGTTTAGCGTCGACCTCCAAGATCTTTTGCTACCATGTGTTTCCTTCATTCCCACCTGGATATCTCTGCTCCCTTCACAAAGCTGCAGATCAATCTTATTGGGTCCGCTAGGATTTTCTCTCTTTCTTCACCCGGCAGCCCCAGTGTGGAGATTCTAGTTCTTCCCAGCGCCTCACATTCAAAAAGTATGTGTTCAGCTGATTCTTCTGCTTCATTGCATTTCCTACATATATTGTCTCTTATTACTCCAATTCTATGTAGGTGTTTTTTAAGATGGCAGTGTCCTGTCTATAGTCCCACTACCCATCTTATATTTCCTCTGCTAAGTTGTAGAAGTTGTTTAGTGTGCTTCTTGTTTGGTCCTTTTATCAGTTCCTTAGCAAGTCTGCAACCTGGAGTCTTTTTCCAGTTTTCTATTTGCTTCTTTTGTACCCATTTACCTATTACATGTCGGGCTTGTCTGCAAGAGATCCCACATACAGGTTCTGGGCCTACAAAATGTATCTCTGCTCCTTTTCTGGCCAGTTCATCTGCCCTTTCATTACCTTCTATACCTGCATGCCCTGGTACCCATATAATTTTAACGGTGTTGTACTCTGAGAGCTTCAGGAGAACTGAGTGGCAGTACCATACTATTTTGGATGTTGTCGGACAGCCTCTAGTGCCTTAATGGCTGCTTGGCTATCCGTAAAAATGAAAATGTTCTTATCTTTATATTTCATTTTCAGGTTTTCTTCAAGACACGTGGTGATAGCTAACACCTCCGCTTGAAAGACAGTAGTGTGTCTGCCCAGGCTCATTTGAATTGATCTCTCAGGTCTTTCCCCGTTGATCCCTCCTCCTGTACCACTTACAGTTTTTGAGCCATCAATCCACCACACTATATCATCTCTATCGGTCTTCCACTTGTTGATATCCCAATCTTCCTTTTTTTATTATTTGGGTCTCAAATGTTTTCTCAAAGTTATACTTTGGTATAATGTAATCAGAAGGCATGTGTAGTACTTCCCCTGTTATAACTCTGTTAATTTTACAGTGTCCTAGATTGGGCCTTTGTGCTTTCCAGCATTCTGTTTATTCCAATCTATATGAACTCATTCTAGCCTGTCCCTCTATGAAGTTGCTTAGAGATGGGAGATCCAGTAATGTATTCAAGGCTTCTGTTGGCGCAGTTTTCATAGCTCCAGTTATAGCAACACATGCCATTCTCTGCAGACTATTTAATCTGCTGCCGACATTTCCTTGTTTTACTTTCTCCCACCAAATGATTGAAGCATAGGTTATCAGTGGTCTAATGATCATTGTGTATATCCACATTACCACCGACGGATTTAGACCCCATGTTGTCCCAACAGCTCTCTTACACGCATAGAGTAAGTTCTTGGCCCGGGTTATGTTCCTTTCTATATGCGGATTCCAGGTTAGCTTTTTATCTAGCACTACTCCAAGATATAGTACCTGTTCTTCCATATAGATTTTTTGCCCAAAGAGCTTCAGTGTTCTCTTTCCCTCTAATTTTTTCTTTCTTGTAAAAGGGACCAGAGTTATCTTATTTGGGTTAACGGAAAGTTGTTCTTCCCGACACCAGTTCTCTACAAGGTTAAGTGATATCTGCATGAGGTCCTGTATGACACTCAATCACCTTACCTCGTACTACAATCACTAGGTCGTCTGCATATCCTTGTGTATACATACCCTGTTCGTTGAGCCTGGCTATGATTTTGTCCACTACAAGGTTCCACAGCAGAGGAGATAACACTCCTCCCTGAGCACAGCCTCGAGTGGCCCTAACCGTTAGCGTCTCGTCAAACAGGGTTGCTTTTATCCTTCTTCCGTCCAGCATAGATTTAATCCATTTTACGACGGTTTTGCTGACCTTGCTCTCTTCTACTGCTTTGATCATAGAGTCATAAGTTGTATTACTGAAGGCCCCTTCTATGTCTAGAAATGCCGCCAGTGCTATTTTTTTATATTCTAGGCTTTCCTCTATTTTGCAAACCAATTGATGGAGTGCTGCTTCAGTGGATCTGCCTGGTCTATATGCAAACTGATTTTCATGTATCATTGAGTTCAGTTGCACAGTTCTTCGGATGTATTTATCCATAATTTTCTCCATTGCTTTTAGCATGAAGGAATTTAAGCATAATGGTCTGTAGGCTTTGGCTTGAGCATAATTCGCCCTACCAGGCTTCGGTATAAATACCGCTTTAGCCTCAGACCATGATTTCGGCACGTACCCTAGGGCTAGACTAGCTCTGAATAGGTTTGTCAAGGCCTCAACAAGTATCTCCCGTCCTTCCTGAAGGAGTATCGGAAGTATCTCATCTGGCCCCGGAGCCTTTATGGGTTGAAACGTGTCGATTGCCCATCTCACTTGATTGGGTTTTACTAGTCTTTTGGCACAGTTCCAGTCTGCTCTTCGAGCTTTGGCCTCTGTTCCAATCTCTTCTTCCTCTGTCATCTCCTCAGCCTCAGGAAAATGACACGCCATCAACATCTCTAGCGTGTCCTCCCTCCTTGAGTAAATGTTCCATCGGATCTTTCCAGTGTTCCTACTTGGTTTATGTGAGTTGCTTTGAGAACCTTCTGAAGCCTTGCTGCTTCAGTGTGCGTTTCCACTTTCTCACAGAACAGTCTCCAAGATTTTCTCTTTGCTCTCCGTATTTCTAGGTTATACTCAGTGAGTTTCCTATGATATATATTCCACATACCATTTCTAGATGATATTTTATACAAAGCCCTAACCCCTTTTTTCAATTTGGGTAGGTGGTTGTTTCACCACCTGACGTTTTTGGTGTTCTTCTTTTCTCTGAGAGAACAGTTGTCATGGTATGAGTCTATAATGGCATCTTCTAAAAGTTCCACTGCCTCATCCAATTCTCTCTCTCCCCTCATATCAGTTCGGATCTTCTGCACCGCCTGCCCCAGAACTTCTCTGTATCCATCCTAGTTAGTTCTTTTGGGTCTCTGTACATTTCGATTCTACTTTGTCTCGCATCTATTGCAAATTGGATATGCTGGTGGTCTGCCAGTGATGGTTCCTCCAGCACCTTCCAATCTTTAATGAAATTTGCAATATGCGTAGTGCTCATTGTAATGTCTATTACCTCCCTACGATTCTTATTTATGAATGTAGGCTTATTTCCTAGGTTTAGTATCATGATCTCAGTTCTCATGATAAACTCTAGTAAAGACTCACCTCTTGCATTGCAGTTCGTACTGCCCCATGCCGTGTGGTGTGAATTTGTATCCGCTCCCAGGACTAGATGTTTTCATTTCCTCTTTGCGTTGCAAATTAAGTTCTCAACTTCTTCTGTTGGAGGCAGATTAGTTGAGTCATATGGGAAGTACGCAGAGCCTATAATTATTTCTCTAGGTCCTTCCCAATTTCCAAGTTTTACCTTGGCCACAGTCAAATCCCGTGAACAGTGCTCCTGCAATAGAAGACATTGTAGTTTCCTACTCACAAGAAGGCACGTTCTGGGTATTTCCGATATTGTATCGTACATTAGCTTATCTCCAGATTCCGCCAGTCCTGCTACTTTGCCCTTGACTACCCATGGCTCCTGAATTAGGGCCACGTCAATAGCCTCGGACTTGAACTTTCTGGCGAAATTGGCCACAGCTACTTTTTTATGTTGAAGGTTGGCCTGAAGTACTTTCAGTACCATCCTTGCCAACATTGGGTTTCGATTTTCCTTTGATGACCTGAAACCTGATTTGCCGAAGTCCGAGTTTAGCCTTCAGGCTTCTCTTCTTGAGCTCTTCAAAGTCTCGTTCACCTAGGTCCATAACGACTGTCCTACCTGTTTCGTCAGTTGTTGATGCATGAATTTTGGTGTCGTGCTGGTGTATTCTGACAAGAACGTCTTCCACTTTCATCTTGTCAAAAGGAGGTGGGAACTTGGTGATGACCTTGATAGTGTACAACACCTTCTTAGCGTCCGCCACCTCTAAATTCTCCCCTTTCCAGGGGTTACAATTGGATACTGTCTGCTCCAGCCAGCTTTTAGTTTCTGGATTGGCACAGATCAGTACCATTGCTCCATTTTCCAGCCTTGGTGACTCGAGGAAGCCTGGCAGACACCCATCTGACAGCGGCTTCATCTGCGCTATCAAGACGGTTGACAGTTCCGTCATATCCTCCTCCTTGAGCTTGCCATCTGGAAAGGTCTTAGGTATTATTACAACCTTGGATGAGGTCAGTCGTTCCGAAAAGGACATGACTGTTTCCTCCTTCTGTTTCTTGGAGAGTGGTTTTACAGCCGAACTTGGTGGCGTGCTGTCCTCCGACCTTGGTCTTTTGGACCTTGTCGGTGGCATAGCATTTTGCCGATCTCTGTTCTTAGGCTTCTTCTCCACCCAAGTTCCAGCCGCTATCTTGGTTTCTTTTCTCGCTTTCTTCTTTTCTTTGTAATATGCATTTGTGCGAGGTTTATTTTCTATGTGCATCCTGTTGATCTTTGATGCAGATATCTTCAGGTCTTTCTCGGTGGAATCTCCTGTGCTACTTGGTCCTTCAGTCTGCTCTACTGTAGCTTCTGTTGCCTTTTCCAATTCGTGTTTGGATTTAGAGACAGCCTGTCCTACTGGGACTTCTGTCTCCATTTTTTCATCTCCGGTCTGCACATGGATCTGCTCTGCTGGAGCTTCCATGGCTTCCTTTGATGTGGGGTATGTAGTTGGTTCTTTCTGATTGTCCACACTTCATATTATAATAGGGTTTTTGCCCCTTGTAGGGTCCTGAGCGACGTTCTCACCATCCGTGATGAGGCATAAAGCCAGACATTGTCCTCCCGCAACTCAGGCTCTCCGTAGCAGTAACCACGCCCCTCAGTCGTCCATCCAGCAATCCGCCCCTGGCCCGAACCACCAAGCCAGGTTTGTACTGCCTTCAGTAGGCCTACTCACGTGGTAACCACTTGGCATTACCATGACTGAGTTCACAGCCATGGCTTCCCCCCTAGATTGGGTTCGCCCCATTCCCAACCCGCAGCTCGTCCAGGCTACGTAGGGCAAAGTGATGTGTTGGTTCCAGCTCATCGCAGTGAGCCTTCACCTCAATCACCAGCACCCACTTCACCTAAACCACTGTTTCACCCATGCGGAGTGACCATGGATGCCTCTCTAGCAGGTATGGTCGAGGCCTCCACTTCCAAGCCTTGGCTTGGGCTAGTAACCGTGAGGGTATTATTACGCCCCCTCCCACAGGGGGTGGGTGGTGTTTTAACTTCCTCCTTCTTGTATAATGCCTGGTTACCACTCATGGCTCCACACAGTATCTCAAGAGAGGAGCTACTAGTCCCCCTTATCACGCAGAGGATCTTCACCTGTATCGAGTAACCTAGATTATCCCAATACAAATGTAGAAACACCAAGAGGAGGGTGGAAAGAGTTAGGGAGAGGTTCGTCCGCAGTCCGGAAAAATCGAAACTGGTATCCCTCAGACCACTGTTTGGCGGGTATTGCGTCGACATTTGGCCATCAAAGAATACCGTTTGCCCTTGGTTCAAGCACTAAGCGAAGCGGATAAACATACCCGACATGAATTCTGTGTTGAAATGATGGACCGCATCAGGTGTGATGAGTCATTCTTGAACAATGTGGTCTTCAGCGATGAATCAACGTTGAACCTTTCTGGCCGAGTCAACACAATTGTCGTATTTGTGGCATGGAAAAACCACATGGGCACCACGTGACAGCCCCCAAAGTGAACGTTTTCTTCGCTGTTTCGAGAGAAACAATTACCTGGCCGCCACGGTCCCCAGATTACACACCACTGGACTTCTTTCTGTGGGGCTTTGTGAAAGATACAGTGTACATCCCTCCCCTACATGCAAATCTTGATGAACGGAGACATCGCATCACAACAGCCATCGCCTCTGTTACCCCGGAAATGCTGGTTCATACGTGGCAGGAAATCAACTTCCGTTGGGATGCGACCAGGATGACAAATGGTGCACATATTGAGCCGTAATGAATTTGTCAAAAAAAACTTGAAGTGTTTTGCTATGTAATGACATATAAACCAAGTCTGTAAGTGGTTCCAATAAATAATTACACATTATTGAAGTTGTAAACTACATAGAGAATCACCCTGTATATTGTCACCTAATTTCCTCCCATTATTTTCCACATTCCAATAGGATTCTAGTTGTGAACTTCAGAGTTAGGTCCGATAGCAAGGGTCAAATAGATTGGGGGCAGATATACAATATAGTCTGCACCAACTTAAATAAGTTACTAAAAGTATAACCCTATCATTTGTTCCCCTTCACTTTATGTTTGGTTGAGGCGGCTTCGATGGCGTAGTTGGTAGCATGCTGAGCTTCTATGCCCAAGATTGCCGGTTCAAACCCGGCCGAAGTCGTCTGATTTTTTTAAGAGCAATAAAAATCCCTCAGTATGCCTTCCTTCGTAGGGGAAGTAAAGCCGGCGGTCCCATGTCATAGATTTATGGCACGAAAAAGAACCGTCCATTAACTACACTTGTGAAAGCTAAAGTTTGTAGGTTAGTTTGATAATGCTATATTAGTTCCAACGTTCGTTGCCAGATGCTGGCAGTGTTGGCATCTAGTAGCCAAGTCCACAGCTCGGTGTCTTGGATGGTAGCAAAAGTAGGAACTACTTGAAAAATGGACTGTCTGCAGTCCTTCTACCTGAATCACAGATAACATACACTAAAACAGCCATCACAATTAACACTGGTTATCAGACAGATTCTACACACACCCAAAGTACACGGGGCTATATGGCCGCGTTGTCGCAGCCACTAAACTGAGGAACCAACCTATGTTAGGTTGAATCAGAGTCGTATTCGCCTCAAAGTTTCAATGTCACCATGTTTTGCAGGCACTGTAACTGTCACGTACAATATAACTTGAATGTTGGTAGTAGGCCTAGTCTGTCTTTGTGATGTAAAATCAGGGTCTCCAATCTTCACATCGTTAGCGAGATAGCAATACACAACATAACCTATAAGCCTGTCGAAGAATATTGATAAGTTTTCTCTACGTGTAGACTGCATATTATTGATTGGTTGGCAATACTGTATTTGTCCATAAGTCATGGTGGACTCGGTTGGAATATAACTTCATAAGTCGTAATCCAAATAGGGGATGATGGGCTGGTTGTAGACAGTGGAGGAGAAAGCATCTATTACCACAGAATACCACAAATATTATTCATCAATCCTTCCTTCCATAGCTAAGTTTGCTATTCCTGGCTGTCTTGTAGTGTGTGCCCTACCAACCTATCTCTTCACTTCCTTACTACTTGCCAGAAGCATCTCTCCTCCCCCACTCGTCTTAATAGCTCTTCAATTTATTACTCTATCTCCACATCTTATCTTCATTCTCCTGTACCACCACACTTCAAATTCTCCTCTTTTCTGCTGCACCAACAGTCCCAAGTTTCACTACCATGGAGCACAACGCTCCAGACAAAGGCTTTCAAAAATTACTTTGTATGAGACTTCTTTACTGTACAAAAGCTTATTGATAGTTACAGAGACGAGTACCTGCCCTTGACACTCGCAACTAAGTTAATACGGATATGACATGATTTTAATACCTTTCCAGGGGACAATACCATTTGAAATTACCATCTATTATCAATATAGTAAAGCCATCATTACTTCAGACTTTAAGTTTCAGTGCTAGGCTAGAGTTTAGTTCGCGAAATCCCCACATCCAGAACGAAACTCAATTTGTCGTGATAGGGTAAATGCGCCAGTAGTCAGCCAGGTAACAAAACTTGTGGGTTATTCCTACTACAGAACGCCATTGCCTAAGCACATTAAGGTAGATGTGTAACTGGGTGGTAGAATGATTAATTATTTTTTCTGTTATGTACTTTTTTTCAGCATCATTTCAAAATGAATACTGTTCGTAACTGCTATAAATATACTTGACACTTTTTCTAGTACTCAGCCATTAATTTTCAGTAGTCAGCCTTTCTAGTCCTAGTAGTCAGCCAATGTTTGTTCTGGAGATTTAAGTTTAGTAATTTGAAAATGTAAGTGTTTTAAATATATTTTTAATCTTGGAAAAAAATAATACTAAAAGAACAATTAACCCATTTCTACAATAATACAATAAAACAGTCACACCTGAAAATTTCAGGCATGGAATGGTTCCAAAAAACTATCCTAGCCTATTGTTCTTAGCCTATGTTTTAACAATTTTTACACTGGAATGGTGATTCATATACAGAGTCAAATGACAAACCATGGAATTTAGTGCATTTTCAAATGGAACTAGTTTGGGCAGTTGTCACAACCAACATATTTTAGATGGTCATCTTCAACGTCACTAACCAGTTCTTCTTGACATTCTGTGCACTTAATAACACCAGCATCACTAGAGTCTCTATTTTGTGTTTCAGACAGTTTCCCTCGCTTAACTCTGTTCCTTTTCTTTTTTGTTTCATTTAATCTTCTTTCTTCTGCCATTTTCTTCCTATCCTCTCTTTTCTTGAGCAATGTTTCTTCTTTCTCTTACTTTTGCCATTCCTTCCTTGAATACCATTCTCTCCATGGAATTGATGAAATTGCCTTGGGAGGTGTCTTTGGTGCATTCTCCCCACTTTCTCATGCCTTCTTCTGCTTCGCTTTTGTGGACTTCGGAATAGGAGATGGAAAATACAAATCACTATCGAATAGGGATCTTTTAGCAGTTAATGAGGTAGGTGTGGTACCTGATGGCGAGAAAGGTGACACCTGCAAGGAAGGAGATGAATAAGGGGTCCCACAATCAGAATTTTCTGCTGTAATAGAAGTTGAAACTTCCTCAGGAAGGGCGAAAAATGAAGTTTGTGTTTCTTGAGATGCATCAGCCAAGTTATTACCTGACAAAGTTACTGAACTTGATGGACCAGGGGTAGACAGGGGGGCGATCTGGGACAGAGCAAGAATTGATGAGAGAAGTGCCCTGGACTTCATATACCCCCAGTTCAATATCAAAATCAAGCAAATCTCCATCAATTTCAATTTGACTGTCTAACACTGTGGCCGGCCTCACAGCTGTAAATTTTTCCATTACTGTGTTAACAGTTTCAAGAATCAACATCTTGTCCTTTTGAAATTAATTCATTCCTCAACTCCTGAGTAACTTTCTTAGCTATGTTGAAATGTTCACGTTGTAGCACATTTTCTGGGGTTGGGTTTGTGTCAGCCAAGCTTTCCAATTGATTCTGAATACATTTCGAGTATTCCACAGCACTAGGATTAAATGGATACAGTCCACATTTTCTGAATCCATTTTGAATTGAAGTGAGGAGACTTTCGAGTTTTAGGATCGTGAATAGAAGTGGGCAGAAGTTTGACTTCGTCAGAAGGGTATTGACATTCTTAGGATCATTCTGCCACTCTCGAGTTGTCTTTTTCCTTTCCGATTTGAGTTGTTTAAAGACACTACCATCTGCTGGCTGCATGATGTGCGTTGTGTTCGGTGGTAAACAGTAGAGAATGATGTTTCTCTCTGAACATTCCCTACTTAATTCCATCGTGAGATGTGTTCGGTGGCCATCAACAAGTAACAAATTGGGTTTTGGGATTAGATTGTCAACTAACCACTTGTCTCCACAATTAATAGTGTATTCAAAGAAGATGTCACTCTTCATCCACCCACTGTCAGACCTCCCCAAAAACCAACCCTCAGGCCATTTCACTATCTTCAATTCCTCTAATTCAGTCAGAATTGAGCAAGGCCCCATTTTCCGTGGTCCCTATGCAACTCTATTATGAAGACGGACTTGTAGAGTCCCTCTTGGCATACCAAACTTCCTGCTCGCTTCTCTAATTAGCATTCCATTTTCTCGGATTTCCTGAAGTGCTTGTGTGAGAGCATCTTTATATTTATATTTATAAAAGGCACGTGCTATAGATCCTGTAAGCAAAAGTACAGTTATTTAGTGCAGAAAGAGATCATGATATAATAAAAAGGAAATTAGCCGGAAGGAAATATCATGGCTGACTATTGGTTAACATCACACCAGTAGTCAGCCGTTATTTTAATATGCGGCTGACTACTGGTATTATTGAGTGGCATGCACATATCCTTCACACTATAGAAAAGGGCCAGTTCCGATTTCCAACCAATGAACATCATGGAACAATATCTTGAATGAGCCCAAACACCAGTACTCAGCCTCCTAGGCCGAGCACTAGATGTTGATGCTTCCACTGTTCCTATAGTCAGCCTCCCAAAATTGTAGGTTAGGAACTACAGAAACACAACAGCTTCATGAAAAAACTTCAAATTCATCCTTTGTTATTGTATTACAACCATAATTGATTGATTTGTGATAAAATAAAGCATAATAGTGACCTCTCAATCGATGGGCTGCAGTTAGTTCAAAAACTGCACATGCTCTTCAACTGCCATGTTGCTGATAGGCAGCTAACTAAGTCTCTTCTTGGAAGTTTCAAATAGTCCCGGTAGGGGGCAGCATTAGTCTGAATATTTGAATCAAGGGTGGCTGAGTACTGGGACTCGGATTAATTGACAGTTAGGTTCCAAACAAATGTATTACAGGGAAATATATCACGACATGGCTGACTACTGGGGGCTGGCTGACCTTAGGCACAGTTACCCTATATCGCTTTGAATGACTGTCTGTCAATGTCTAGTTCAAGTGATTTTCCATATATCGAAGGGTAACACACTGAAACGTCAGAAGTAAAACTTTACTATAGTTCACGGGAAATATGTGCTAAATTACGTAAATATGTGTTTATATTTATTTATTAAATATCCGCAGCCATGCTTGACAGTGCATGAGGTCTCTCCAACTGTCACCAAAGCGCATTTACCGAGGTGCACACATTGTTAAAATGTGTGATACACAATTCATCACATTAATTAAAGATTTAGGGTTACAGACGAAGAGGTATTAAGACAAGTGGGAGTGGAGAGATGTTTCTGGCGACTGCTAATGAAGAGAAGAGATAGGTTGGTAGGACACATACTAAGATTCCCGGGAAGCAAGCTTAGTTATGGAAGGGTCTAGGACAAGGACATTTAGGGGTAGACCAAAGTTAGAATATGTTAAACAGATTGCCTCGGATGTAGGGAGTGGTAGCTATGTAGAGATGAAACGTTTAGCTCAGGGCAGGGAGGCATGGAGAGCTGCATCAAACCAGTCTAAACTGAAGACTCAATCATCATTGGTGCAAGACAACCCTAGTATGTGTGACAAGAACCAGGGGTGTATACATGGCTAGGGCCGCACTATCTAACAATTGTTGTTTTAGACAAAAGCCATTGGTCTGGATTCAGCTAATTTTACAGTAGTACCGTAAGCGCGGGGTTGTCAATACTGTATTTGAAGTTATTTCACACACATAATGGCGGACACAGCTAGAATTTTACTATATAAGTCGTGATCTAAATAAGGGATAGTGCATGGGTTATGGACAGCGGAGGAGCAAACATCTATTACTTCATTTCCTGTTTTAGTTTTCATTAGGTATTAGAAAATATATTTTGGCTAATTTCAGTACTTTAGAAAATGTTATCGTACTAGTGATGTTTCATTCAGTTTTTTTTTAGCGTATGGCTTTTAGTGCCGGGAGTGTCCGAGGACATGTTCGGCTCGCCAGTTATGTAGCTGCTTCGAGACGGACACCCAATGGGTGAGCTACAAGTACCATTTGGGGGGGGGGGGGTAGGGGGAATTTGGAATGTAAGGGCTAGGAATTGGAAGGTAGCGGCTGTGGCCTATACTTGGGGACCAACCCCGGCATTTGCCTGGAATGAAGATGGGAAACCACAGAAGACCATCTTCAAGGTTGCCGGCGGGGGGATTCGAACCTCCGCGCCTCCCGGATGTGAGCGACTGCCAGCAGTCAGGCCGTAACGACCTCGGCTAACTCACCCGGTCATTCAGTGTTACTCACACATTCATTACAATCTCACAGCAGCAATTCTCTTTATTTTCTACCAAAGGCAACCTTGACTCTTGAAAATTCAGTGTTTTCCACACAGTCCTATACATTGAACTTGATACCTAGGCAAGTCTGCTTTCCTCCTATCCTGTGTCTAATTATATTCAATTATGCACTGAGAATATTTTCCCTTCTCTTGGGAATAGTCCTCATAATTACTATAGAAATGTTGATTGTTGATTTCAGGTTAGCTTCTGGTGCTGGAGACATAAAGATTACCAAAGATGGCAACGTTCTGCTTCACGAAATGGTGAGTGCATTTGAGAGCACTAGAGAAAGCAAGTATGGGTCTGCATGGTTAGCGAGCGAGATCTTTATTGGCAACTTCTGTTTCAGCAAATCCAACACCCTACAGCTTCGCTTATTGCCCGAGCCTCCACGGCACAGGACGATATGACTGGCGATGGTACAACCTCTACTGTGCTCGTCATAGGAGAGTTGCTCGAGCAAGCTGACATCTACATTTCAGAGGTCTGTAGAGAATGGAATGTGTGTTTCTTTTTATTTGTCTTCATGGAAACATCCATGCAAAAAATAAGAATGGTTATGATCCGTATTTCCAGAGTAAGAACCTGGCATATTTGGCGGGAACGATAGTAAAATGGCCTCCGCAGGCTCCTATTGGCTTGATTTTGACAATTAGCAGCACACGTTGCCAGCGCATTGCTCACGATTCAGTCGCTTGTTAGGTGCTGCCTGTGCCTGAGTTGTTTCTTTGTCATCGTTTCGTTTACTTTTAGCATCGAGTTTTAATATTTTTGTTTCCATTTTTACTTCGATACTAACTTACGAGTACAGCACAAGTTACTGTTTCCAGTCATATTGTAGTGTTCAAATTACCGTCTGTATTTCAACAGCCTACAAATCGACAATGTAAAAACACTGCAATAATGACGCTACAGAGTGGCTAAATACTTCTTTACCTTAACCCGTTAAGTGGAGAGCGAAATCTTCCACGTAACCACTACGGTGAGGAGATGTTTTCATATTTTTTTAAATGTTTAAATACTTGGATTTACGCAGCTCGACATGTGTCTATTTAGTATTGCGTGTATATTGTGACAATAAGACACATTAATTTCAATACTGCAACGATGAGCATTATAATCGTTACTTTCCGAAACATGTACGTTAGAAATAAGTATTTACGTATCAAATAAGATAGTTTTTTTCGAGTGACCTTCTGAGAGGCCTGGTGCAGGTCTTTCTAGTCGACGCACGTGGGCTACCTACGCGTCGGTATGGGCAAGGATGTGGAAGGAAGCGGCCGTGGCCTGTCGGTAGGTACCGTCCCAGCATTTGCCTGGTGTTGAAAATGGGGAAACCACGGAAAAGCATTTCAAGGAAGGCCGACGGAGGGACTCGAACCCGCGCGCCTATCGAGTCAGCAGAGAGCTTGGCCCCATGACCTAACGCTGCGCTTTAGCCAGCGTAGCCACTGCTGCCGATAATAAAAGATAGTAGTAGTCCCACAAGCGCTATAATATATTTTACACTATAATTACACTCTTGAAGAATACGATAATGACAAGATAACAATGTACTCGCCTAATATATACTTTCTCTTGTTGTGGTTATGCAACTGCCGAGCCACTAATTATTCCATTCTGAATTTACACAACAATGAGGATCACTATTTACAATACATGAGAAATGGACGCCTCTCAGTACAATTTTTTGTGGTGTGATACATTCCAAAGCAATGAGCTGGCCACAGTGCTACATCACACATTTTGCAGCAGTGCTGTGTCTCCTTTCTTTTATTGTTTGCTTTGCAGACAATACATCTCTTGCTTGCAATGGGTTTCGTCTTTGAGGGAGGATTGGAATCCGGAAAATGCCTTCCCGAGAATCGATCAGAAGGATCATTTGATAGTGACACCACTGATCTGACTAGCCGGGCTTCAGTGGGGGTTGATTTACCATAATTGTCAAAAAGCTTCTGAATAATTTGCAAACGAAGTTGTAAGTGAGAGAATTTTCCTCCATGATTCTGATAAATCACGAAGGAATTGAACATTGTTATGTCCAACAAGTGCCTGAAAATCTTTTGGTAGAACTTCTTTATTCGCTTTCTGGCTGTACTGTACGGAGCAATGCACTGATCACATAAGTCGACCCCACCCATTGAATCATTGTAATCTATACACATGACAGGCTTTACTATTGTGTCCCCTTTTCTGTTTTTCACAGTGCGCATTTCGGCATCATGTATGCTACTTAGCATTCACACATGCCTCTTTTCTCTCCACTTGAAGGTAATGAGTTTGTTATGATAAGCAAATACAATTTGACCCTTTTTTAGTTTTTTTTGCCATAACATATTTTGGAAGATTTTTTCTGTTAGAACTTACGGTGCCCACAGCATCTGTTTGTAGGTCATTGAGCAGGTCAAACAGCTCCGGACTACTTTAGTAATTATCCACAGCTATTAGGTAACCCTTTTTCAGGAGATCTTCGGCCGGTGTAAAGACAAACTTCGTCTATGAGATTAGTTTCCTTCCCCGTATACCTTAAGATGTTCCACACATACCCAGTCTTAGCTTCACATAACTTATATGACTCCATACCAAAGCGCGACCTTTTCTTTGGTATGTATACTTTCCATCCCAGTCTACATTTCCACAATAAGAGGCTCTCATCTGTAGATAAGCTATCGTCTGGAATACATGCAGTTCTGAATTTTGATACAAGGATGTCTAGAACTTGCTTCACTTTATACAATTTGGGGTGGACCTGCCTGTTATAAGCTTCATTGTCTGCACAATGTAAAAATTTGAGCAAAAGGAAAAATCGTTTCTCAGACATAATTTCATAAAATACTGGAGTAGCTAGCAGTTTATTTCGAGAAAAGTAATGGGCTAGTTTCGGCTTCTGAACAATACCCTGCAGTAATAAAATTCCTAAAAATAGTTTTATTTCATTTTTGTTAGTGGGTACCCAGTCTCTCTCACGACTCCTTCTTTTCACTTTCGCCATCAACTAATTCGAAGTAATTGTTTGCTGAGCATACAGATTTGTTTGCTGTGCAATAAGCTCTCAAAATCTGTCGTCTATAAAAAAGAGAAAATTTCTTCCGGGTCCTTCTTATCTAAAAGTTCACCCTGAATTCCAGCATTGTAATTAGCTGGAAATCTTCCCCGCCTACAACCCCGTACGTCCCATTCACCGTGTACAGCAGGAGGATTACCATCATTCGCAGTTTCAGTGTCACTGCTGTCACTAGAACTCAAACTCCGTACCGATGCACTGTGTCTTGGAACCCCACTGAAAAGCTAGTCCCCGGAGTATTTACTAATAATGGAGATTCGTCGTCACTTTCTGAACTGGACTCGCTACAACTATCATCATCGCTATGTCCGAGCATATCACGAATCGTACATTCACTTGGAATATCTCTCGAATGTTTAGACATACTGTTGTATAATATAAAACAAAATAAATCTCTAATACATTCTATAAAACACAATAAGAACACATCAGAGCTTTTGTATCTCGCGAACTTAGTACAGTGAACGAACCATGCGGGCTACTAATGATGCATGGCGCGCGGGATGAGTGTGATGCGGCGTTTGAGCGGCTATTGCAATGAGCAAATACGTACCAAATAGCAAAGGGATTCCCTATCATAAAACCATAGTAGCTACGTAGAGTTGCAGCACCTTACAGTGCATGTGAGGAAAGTCTCAAGGCTCGCGCGTAATTTTAAAGGCAAGAAAAAAAAATTAAACCAGTCGTGCGTCTGTAGCTGCGTCACCCATCCAAGCGCAAAGCTCGATTACGGATGTAGCCACAAGCAAGCCTCGCTCAACGGGTTAACATTACGTTTGTGACCGTACTGAGTCGTGATACAGTGAGCGAGCTTGGTGTTTTTGTGTTCAACTGCTGTTAACTGTGAATGACCTCCACCCAGAATGTTGTTTCATCTTGAGGGATCATTGCATGGTGAGTATTGATATATTCATCATCAGATTACTTTGTATTTTGTATTACCGGTAGTCTAGCTGTTTGGCCCCTTTCTCGTATTTATTGAATAACGGTGATAAAGGTAGCATAGCTTCGGTGTGTTATTTATTTGTTTATGTACCGTATTTCTCTATTTCAATGTCCTCGGCGTTGACTCAGAATCGACATTTACATTATATTGCGCATAATAGTACCATAATAATGTCCAAAGTGTAGCCCTGTGTATATTTGAATCAGCTGATCTACATCAACCATAAAAACTTGGCAACACAGCTCAGCTGTTCCAAGCTCCCGCCATTTCCTTCACATTCTTTCTTTTGAAATACAGAGTGTAGTCAGAGAAATGAGTTAGTTATGGTTGTATTTAAGGGGCGTAACAGTTAGGTCATCTGCCCCTAGAAATAAGAATAATCGAGCAAATAGTTAGAGAAACATTTCCCCCCAGCAAAATAGATCAAATTATAGCCTGACTTAGTAATAAAAAAATTCAAAAGCTGAACAGTAATGTGAACAATTTTGCACGGTTCAATTTATTAAACTAGGCATCAAAATAGCCTTCACAACAAATAACACAACCAGGAAGTATCTGCACAACAATAATTTAAACAAACATTGGAACACAGGGAACACAATGCTATTACATATAGGACACATTTGGCCATATATGCAATCATATATATATTTATGTTCGACCCAGGCGAAATGTAAATATTAGTCTATATGTCAGAAAACTGAGACTCATTATACAACAAGTTTTCATTATGATACAGTTTCTCCCACCAATCAGAGCTCAAGAAACAGTTGTGCGACCAATTAGGTGAGGATAGCATCACATCTGTACTCACTTCCATGGCCCCCTATTTTAAATTTCACTGCGTGGCGAGTGTCATAGTGAGGTATTCCAGGAGGCCATGGTCAAATACAAGGTATTCTCTGCGTCTCATGCGCTCTGTTCCGTACATAAAACTGGCGAAATCTCGACAGATATTTATGGATATTTATGTTCGAACATAAAATAGTTATAATAATTATCGTCGAACATAAGCAGTCGTATGCAACTCGCATATAATGGTAATTAAGACACTCGTATGGAAATTATAAAACTCACATACGCTCGTTTTATAAACATACTCGTGTCTTAATTATTGCCATACGATGCGGGACACAGATTCACCTGCGTAGAAACAGACTGAAAAATCATACATCACGAATCTAAAGGGAGAATCCTCGACATAAAGGAAGTAATCGAGATACACTTAGTTAAAATAAACAACCCTAATAATTTAAACGAACACACACTCGTGAAGGACTCGCTTCTCTTTAAATTACTAGAAAATATCTCCCCCCCCAAAAAAAAAAACGCTACAGCCCATGAAGGGCCTAGGCCTACCAAGCGACCTGCCCAGCCATTTGGCCTGGAGATATTGGGGTGATGTGTGGTCAGACAGCTACTCAATAAAATTGTACTCACAAGGCTGAGTGCACCCTATTCATGTCAGTTTCTAAAATCCCTGACAGTGCTGGGAATCGAACCCGGGACCTCCAAGTGCGTGGCAGGCGTGCTACCCCGACACCAAAGGTCCGGCACTAGAAAATATCCCGCTCATAAGAAACTGAGAACAAGATAATGATTTAACCAAGTTAGATCAGCACTAAGGGAAACATGTTATTGGAATAGAATATAATTTGTATCATATCTTCAATAAACCGAGGCCATCATTATGGCAGCATTATAGAGTTCAAGACGTACCCAATAGTCTGTTTGCGCTGGTTAGTTTACGCGTAGCAAGTGCCGAGAGATTGGTCTATAATAATTGAAGAATTACAGAACACAGTATCATGTCGGGAAGACTAAACCTGGCCTAAACAGGATTAATTCTGAATGAAACATCATTCATTTCTTTCATTTTGATAATATATGATTTTCATACCTTATTTCATCTTCTGGGTAACATAAACAGTTGAAAATACTAATCCTGGTCACTACTGCACCAGATATATGTGCTAAATTACGTAAATATATTTTTATTTATACTCTGATTTACAAAAGATGCTCGGTGAAAGCTGTAATTCGCTTGATGGGTGAGGTGAGGAGAGGAGACGAGAGGGGTAACGGTCTCAGTGAGCAATGTTGCAATATCTGCCGACACAGCAGTAAGCACATGGTTTGACTCAGTGTGTCTTCACTCGTCACGGTCATTAGACCGCCAGTATTGTGTCTTCCTGCAAGCCTCTTGGAATGTTATGAGTCATGATCTGCCTCAGAGGCACCGCAGCATTTCCCCACGTGCTAGCTTTGACAGCTGTCAGCGAGCTTTATTGGTAATTCAGAGTATAGTGCTCATTTAACGGCAGCCATGTTTGTTGGTGCGCATTTATATCTACATCAACCATAAAAACTTGTGTGTGTATGTATATATATATATATATACGATTTTGTATTCTTCGAGTTCTGAACAGGATTGGTCTGCAGTCCACAAATTATTGGATTAACATAATAAGTCTACCCTAAAGGTTTAAGCACGAGGCGCCACTGGCTGCACAAGTGAATGCCCTCCCACATTGAGAGGTTTATGTTTAAAACGCACCTCCCAAATGGCTAGAGAGACTTGCTATAAGTGAATGAACTTAAACCCTAAAGCAGTGGTTCCCAACCTTTGTCAGCTGACGCCCCCCCCCCCTTTTCAGATACGGGAGTTCATCGCGCCCCCCCCCCCTCCCCAGCACTCATCGCTTCTATAACCTCTTCGATTGACGCGGAGGATATAGACCTAACCTAATAACACTACATAATGGAATAGGCCAATCTATTGCATACTAACTTCATTTTAGCACAATACAAAGAACACACTTTTAAAACAAATCCTTAAATTAGTCAACCAACGACAGTGAGATGGTTGGCACTGTTTTCTCTGGGTATGATTCGGTATGTTTGGTTTGATATTTGACAGAGCAACACTTGCAACATCTAGCTGACCGCGCAGCTTTGTTTCTATGACACTCAGCGTTAAAATCTTGACTCGCATAAATATGTCTTTGAAAATGGGACAATGACACGCAATGCAAATTTGGCTATTACAGGATACACTGCAAGTGAGTTTACCCAAAGGTCACCCAGTCCTAATATTTTAGAATCATCTTTTAGCTTTGATTCTCACTTCAAATCTATGGCTTCTTCTTGGAGCTGTGCTGGCAGTGCTTCAATGTCAATCGAATTTCTTGTCAACATCCAGGGCCATTCTTCCGACGAGATATCAGGAAAGTAGAAGTTGAATTCTAAGGCCAGGGAATCCAAATGTGACTGAATTTGCACCTAAGTTTATTACGATCACATTCATTTTCTGGCAAAATTTCAACAGAAGCCGGCGTTTCCATAACTGTATTTTTCCCAGGAATGCCTTGGAGCTTTAAGTTCAAACTGTTCAAAGCTTCAAAGCAATCACAAGGATATGCCAACAAGACGATCAAATTGGCATGATTTTGCTCCTTAAAACATAGCAAATTCCTTATTTCCCCTCCAACCTCGCGGCTCCGCAGAGGTTTGTGCCGACAGTTGGCAATTACCAGTGCTTTTGAGCGATTGACTTGGTGCGACAATCACTTGGAGAGATTCGAAAAATGTTATTATACAAAATTGTAATATTAGAGTTAACCCTACAAGTGCCAAAGGTCGATTTTTTCGACGCTGTGTACCGTACCTGTCTGTAGTGCCAGGGTCGAAAAAATCGACCTTCATAAAAGTCACAATAAAGGTACCTGAGGTGACATCTATCGACATAAAACACGTATTAAGTGTTTGTGAAGTGTTTAACGTGTATACTTGTCGCATAGTGTGTGGTATCGGTTAATTTACGCATCGGTCTGCGTGTTTAGCTATAAAGTTGAGTAAGTGACGCTTTAATTAACAGGAGTAAAACTAGGTTAATACTTTAGTTCGCGTACAATAGTAGATCGACGACATATTGGTTTCCAAATCACCGCCACCAAGATACCAAGAAATCATGCCAGACGCAAGTTCGCAAATTATACTCAGCTCTAGCAATCACGACATCTGCCCCATCTGTGAACGCCGGGTTGAAGATGAATACGCAGTCATGTGTGATGGTCTCTGCCAAAGATGGCACCACCTTCACTGCGCCGAGCTACAACAGGGCCAGTTCAACGCTCTCAAGTCTTCTAATAAAAAGAAGTCAAAATTATTGTGGTTATGTTCTAACTGTGAACAAGACTTTCTAATGTACAAAGCGGGTAAATCTGTACAAGAAGAGTTAGGTCATTAAGAGCAGATATGAACACTAAATTTAATGAAATGTCAGACGTCATATATAAGCTAAGAGATCACACTTCAGAACCAATACGTGAACTGACTACCGAAAATACTGCTCAGAAGTCAAGATCCGCAAATAAATTAGACAGGAAAGGTACCACCCCACCTGCATCAAACAAATACATAGGCCAGAACTATTTGAGATATAAAACCTACCTTCAAATAAATCCAGGAAAATCAAACCAAAGAAACACAGAAGGAAAACAAAGTCACGTTATCCAGAAAGAGAGAGAAGAGGAAATTTCCAGCCAGAGACAGACAGAAGCGCTAACTAGAAGAAAAGGACAAACTGAGGACCCGCAAAATAAATCGGAAGAAACACAGACTCACATTACTCAGAAAGAGAGAAGTGAGGAAATTGACAGTCATGGATCGACAGATCCATCAATTCCAAAAGCTGGACCACAGAGAGAGTTAGTGATTAGCACTCCAGAAAAGCAACACCGACCAAGCAACGAGGAAAAGGATGAGGGTATCAATACTCAAGGATGGATAAGAATAGAAAACAGAATAAGGGGAAGAGATGAAACAACTGCACAAATCAAAAATGTGACGAACGCAGTAACAACACGAACGACAGAGTCGAGAAGGCTGTGACTAGACAATGTTCACGAGGTTCGTGCCGCCGTAGTTACATCTCATTTGGAGAGGTTTTTGGATATCACATTGGAGTGCGAATCGTATATGAAAGTATTCTAGATACCTACAACACTTTTGTAAGTATTATTTCTAATATTTGTGAACCTTACCGTAAGTTACGTGAAGTGGAAGAAACACAACCTAAAACTCTGTTCTGATCAACCCAACATGGCCGCCGCCTCTGTTGATACAAGACCAACTACAATACTCAGACCTTAATGCAGGTATCGAAAGTGTGAAAATGACGAATGCGGAAGCCCGAGATATTGTTTGTTTACCTTCGTTGCTGGGATACAATATTAGCTTTGATTAGCATCGTTTGATGAAAGTTGGGATAAACTATTGCTCATCTGTACTTGTTAGTGTCTTCAGTATGTCTGCTAAGTCCAGTTCGCGTTAATGTACTGCAATCGTGTGTAAATATGTGATAATACGCTTATTATGGACTGGTTCGTTTGTGTGATGATTGTTCAGTCGACCGATGGCATTGTGTCATTTACTGCAGATGTTGAAGTACCTAAGACTAAAGTATTAATAGAAGTGTCTCAAGAATATACACCGCAATGATTTGCTAGTTAGTGACAATATAATAATAGCTTTTCAGTACCGGTAGTGTCGAACTTAAGTACGTAAAGGGAAAACGCAATGAGCATCTATGGCAAGACCAAAGTGTTGACGTTATCTTGAACGCTCAGCTTCATGTGCCTCCGTAAAGTCTTACCAGTCTAGCAGATGTTCTACACTGCCTTGTATACACGCCAAATATTACAGAGAACTTCTGTTTTATTGGTTAAGGAAGATGTGTCCCCTGTGCCAAACATTGAACTCATTGTCTTCCGTCATTATTCATACTTTTGTGATTCTTACAGCTTGCAAGTTATTTTTTATTATGATGTGTGCAATAAAGTGTTGTGAGTAACTAGCCAATTATGTACTTATATTACGAGATGGTGTGCCGCGATAATTCCGTAAGAGGGAGATGGTGCTTTCCTACCTACATTACTTTACTAAATCTAATATTTCCAGCGTACAACTATTCCAAACGATAACAGCGAATGTTTAATTGGTTAGATGGTAACATATTATCGTGTCCTTTGTGTGTGGTAATCTCTATAATTATGTTCAGATATCCACACGACTTCTTTGCATATTTTAATCAACTAATTCGGTGTGATGTTTTAGCCGAGATTTTAGACAATTCTACGAGAGGTCTTAATTGAATTGTATCTCTGTAGCGTTGGTTCGATTATTTCAGGCAACTATTATCATTCCGTGTGTACACAAATACTCTGCATGTGCTGGGACAGCACTTCAGTAACCGGGTACTTTCTTCTCTCCTACTTCAGAATCTGTTTGATTTTTTGCTAATAATATTAATCTATAATTACTGAACTTAAATATAAATCGTGATAACTCGCCAAAAAGCGTCTTATTCAACCACAGAAACAGTGAGACTATTGTAGCTGCCCCTTGGGTGAAGACGAAGAAACCTATAATTCGAGGCCAGCACTATATAGATAAATTAATTCAGGTAAGTCTAAATCATTTGTGCATATTTCTTTGGAACCTAGTCTCGTCTTGTGATATCTTTTATGATATTAGGCGAGGAAAAATAATAATTTACATGAACTGTGACAAGCCCGATGACATGATCTTAGCTATTGGTAGGGCAACCGTCGCCGCCATGTTTTTTCTACATTAAGGTCTGAGGATTGTAGTTGGTCTTGGTTGATAGAGGTCGGCGTCTCTTAACGAACACAACGAATGATAAAACTTCTGACGTAGCAACCCACCAAGTACCAAACCAACCAATGAATTATTATAATACTGTAAATAACCCTGATTTTAACAACAGTACATCTGGCACCCAAATGACAACTACAATAACTACCGGCACCAAAGAAACAAATCCAAGGTCAAGCTATTCTGCTATAGCTCAATCTCTCCCCTCCAAAGAACAAGCTATCGTAATTGAATCCCAAGATGGAATCAGTATCAAAGATTATGTGCTAGCTGTAGGAAAACTCACTAGCCCTAGCAACATTCGTTTTGTTTCACGAATATCGAATGGACAAATATGCATTTTTCTTTCTAGCAAGAAAGTTGTTGAAGAGTTAATATTAGCAAACCCCAAGATCTTAATAAACAATGTATATTTGGAAATACGACCACTCTTAACAAAAAACAAGCGTATTATATTATCAAACGTTTGTCCTGTAATACCCAACTATGTAATTGAAGAGGAATTGTTAAACATTGGTGTGAAAATCATGTCTAAAATTACCCCTATCAGAGCAGGCTTATCCATCCCAGGTTTTTCTCATATTTTGAGCTTTCGAAGACAAATGTACATCCAAAATGAAGACTTTGATAAACTCCCTGCATCTCTCCAAATTGAATACGATGGCACTAACTACTGGATTTACCTATCATCTGACTCACCCACCTGCTTTATTTGTAAATCTGAGGGACATTTGGCCAAAGACTGTCCTACTAACTACTCAGTTCCAAATGATCAACCAACCTCTCAGCACGACATTCATGAAATTGACAAACCTAACCTCTCCAAATTTCCTAAACTACAAGAGAAACCACAAACAACAGAGATAAACCCCAAAAATGCAACCAGTACTTCCGACCTTCCTCCAACAAATTCACATGATGAAACTTCATCAGCTATCCTAAACTTAACTCTAACCCAAGATTGTAATGGTATTTCTCTCTCCGAAATTCCAATAGAAAGAACAGTGCCTGGACATAGTGAAACATGTCCTGCCTCAACAACTGGACATTTCCCTGGATTTAAAAGACCAATGTCACACGCCAGCAGTGAAAGAACTGACCAAAATATTTCTAATAGCAACAGACCCAAAATCGACTCTTCTGAACAAATTGAGAATCACAAGGTAAATCATACTTCTAAGAAACCCAAGAAAGAACCACAAAAACCAACAATCAGCGATATGCTCCTTCCTGTGAAACAGGTTTTGGAAGCTGATCCATCACTAGCTCCTCTCAGTTACACACAACTTCAATCTTTTCTCAAAACTTCCCAAGGTGTCAAGGACGTGGTGGCAATTGCTTTCAATTACACCCAAGACATAGAAGGACTCGCTAAAGCCCTACAGAAACTATACCCCTACTACACCGATAAAAGCATTAAAAACAGAAGCTCTCGGATAGTGAAGAAATTACTGAAGTTCGTCAACCTAAGCGAAGACCAAATGGATAACAATGTTTCTCTAGACTATTCTAGCGATGACTAATCTCTCCCTCTATAAGAATGGAAATGGATCTTTTGCTATTCCTTATCATACTTATGGCAACAACACTACTCCAATGGAATATCAACAGCTATCGATCCCAGTTAGAATTCCTACAACTCCTAATAAATAAACACCAACCACCCATTATCTGTCTCCAAGAGACCAACTTTCGGAACGATTTTGCTGCTAATCTAAGACTTTACAATGTGTATCATAAAAACAGAACTAATGCAAGTCATGCAAGTGGAGGAGTAGCTACCTATGTCAAAAACAATATATACCTTAAAGAAATTTCTTTAAACTCCAATTTGGAAGCTGTAGCCGTCTCATTGCATCTATCTCCCTCTCTGTGTATCTGCAATATTTATATACCAAACAGTTATCTATTTCACGGAGATGATCTACGAAATCTTATCCGTCAGCTACCTAAACCATTCATTCTAGTAGGCGACTTCAACAGCCATAACTCGTTATGGGGCAGTCATCACTCCGATGCAAGAGGGAAGGAGATAGAAAAGATACTAGATGAATTTGACCTAATTCTAATGAATTCAACTGCTCCAACTCGTTTCGATATTGCTCATGGAACCTATATTAGCATAGACCTAACTATCTGCACTCCGGAGATAGCAACTGGTTTTGACTGGTCTGTCTATTCGATGCTCCAAGGAAATAGTGACCACTTCCCCATACTGATCAATAACGACAACGCTTCAATCAACGCCCCGATACCCCAAACCCTTAAATGGAACTTAAATAAAGCAAATTGGACGCAGTTCAATCATATAGTCAACAACCATTTAATTGGCCTAACCCATCCACATGACTTCCCTTCCAAACACATCAATGATATTGTTCAAGATTTTACAGAAGCAATAGTTAAATCTGCAAACCTTAGTGTTCCGAAAATAAAGATAAACCCGTGTAAGAAGACAGTACCTTGGTGGAACGACGCATGCAAGGAAGCTCTAAAGAATAAAAACCATGCTTTCTATGTCTTTAAGAGAAAACCAACTCCTGAAAATAAAGCCCAATTTCAGAAATGTAGAGCAATCGCCCGAAAAGAAATTAAAGATAGCAAAAAGAACTCGTGGCTGACATTTGTTCCCTCACGAAATTCTCAAACTCCACAAAAAGAAGTATGGAATAAACTCAAACGTGTAAATGGTAAATATAACCAGTTCCACATTACTTCTCTCAGAAACCCGAATGATGGATCCTTCATAACCAACCCTCAAAACATTGCTGATAAATTAGCTGACACATTCTCCGAGATTTCTAGTGACCACAATTATGACCAACATTTTCTCCATATAAAGAAAACCAGTGAACCTCTTGATCTAAAAAGAACCTCCTCCGACTCCAATTCTAATTTAAATGAACCTTTTCAATTACAGGACATGATTATTGAACTTGACAAATGTGGCAAATCCAGCCCTGGCCCAGATACGGTCCCTTATGAGTTCCTAAGACAGCTCCCACTAAACGCATTAAATTATCTACTGGCTATTTTCAACTACATATGGACCTCTCAGACGTTCCCTGATCAATGGCGCAGAGCCATTGTTGTTCCAATACTCAAGCCAGGGAAGGATAACTCAATTGCAGAAAATTACCGTCCAATCGCTTTAACAAATGCAATGTGCAAATTAATGGAGAAAATTGTTAACAGGAGATTACGATGGTATCTTGAACATATAAACTTTTTAGTGATGTACAAAGTGGATTTCGTAAAGGACGTTCAACTGTCGATACTCTCATAAGTTTGGAATCTGAAATTAGGGAAGCTTTCCTAAACAACCATCACCTCATAGCAGTTAGTCTAGATATTGAAAAGGCATATGACATGGTGTTCAAAGACCATGTACTTAAATCATTGATGGAATATAACATTTCAGGAAATATGCTCTATTTCATCTACAACTTCCTCAAAGATCGTAGAATTCAAGTTAAGACAAATGACATTTTGTCACAGGAAGTTACAATCGGCAATGGAGTCCCTCAAGGATCAGTTATCAGTGTTACTTTATTCCTGGTCGCAATAAACGGAATTGTATCCAACATCCACTTGCCAGTAAAGGCTTGTCTTTTTGCCGACGATTTGACCATATTCTGTGCTGGAAGAAATAGTTCAACTACTCAACAACTACTTCAAGAATCACTTGAAAATATTCAACAATGGGCCAAGATTACTGGATTCAAGTTCTCCAAAACAAAGTCCAAATGCATAGTATTCTCTAAAAACAAACACTCTGTAACAGATCCCGAGCTCAACATAAACAGTCATAAAATTGAGACAGTATCTACTCTTAAAATCCTGGGAATTCTGTTTGATAGTAAATTAAGTTGGATTCCATACCTGAAAAATCTCAAGGATGAGTGTCTACGACGGATTAATTTAATGAAGATTCTCGCAGCAAAAAACTGGGGAGCAGACTATCAAGTGCTCATGAATACTTATAGATCAATTATTAGGGCCAAATTAGATTATGGCAGTATAGTATACAACTCTGCAACAGCGTCTTCCCTCAAGATCCTTGATTCTATCCAGTCAGCTGCTCTTCGAATTGCTCTGGGAACTCTCCGCACCAGTCCAGTAACCAGTATGCAAATAGAAGCCAATGAACCACCTCTTGCAATTAGACGTCAACAACTAAGTTTATCATATGCACTCAAAGTATCAACTATGACTAAATCACGCATTAAGTCGTATGTTTTCCCTACTAACAGCCACACAAGAACAAACACTGAATCAAGACGACAACCTTCGCCCTTCAATGTCAGAATATCCAAGTTCCTTGAAGAATTAAACCTAAATATTCCTCCCATACTACTCTCAGACCATTCTCTTGATATCCCACCATGGACAATTACCTTACCAACAGTCAACTTCGAACTGAACAACTTGGTTAAAAACCAAACTGACAGATCACAGTACCATCGATTATTTCTTGAAATCTCCAATAGATACCCAATGCACAGTGCTATTTATACTGATGGTTCGAAATATGACGAAAGAAACGGTTGTGGGATAATTTATCCTGACCATACCATGCTTTTTCGACTTCCTGAATCTTTCACAGTCTATTCTAATGAACTCTTTGCTCTTAAACAGGCCATGAAATACATTTTGAATACAGCCAGCTGCAACAACTCATTTATTATTTACTCCGATTCACGAAGTGCATTAAACGCAGTACAGAATCTATCTTCGACAAACGTCCTTGTACAATAAATTCAACTGATATTCCATAAAGTGGTGAAGCAAGGTAAACAAGTCATATTTGTGTGGGTATCCTCTCACAGAGGCATTCATGGCAATGAATCTGCCGATCAAGCAGCTAAAGAAGCCACACTTGTACCTTCATGTGATCCTACAATAGCTACACCTCATACTGACATCATTTCCTACGTCAAAAGAAGAGTATTCCAACAGTGGAAGAATCATTGGCTTAGAACTTCTACCAGTAAACTCCATGAAATAACATCAGGAACCACAGAACAATATCTCCATCATAAACTTTCCAGGCAAGATCAAGTTCTAATATCACGAATAAGAATAGGTCATACCAACATCACCCACAGCTATCTCCTCGAGAAGAAACAACCCCCTATCTGCTCAACATGTAACAGCGTACTGACTGTGCAGCACATAATCTCAGACTGTGCTCTCTACAACCACTGGCGCCAGCACAACAGCATTCCCAAGAAGATATGTGAGGCCTTCTCATCTCTTTCACAGCTCAAGAAACTCATCAAGTTCTTCAAAGACTCGGAACTTTATTTCAAAATCTGATTGATCAACTCATAGTAGTGGGACTTTTCTTTATTTCTAGTGTTCATTTTATGATTTTATAGTGTATTCAATTCAATGTATTGTATGTATTGTATTGTATAATGTAAATCTACAGTGAAAGTCGCGATAAGACTTTCCAAGTTAAAGCGACTATAAATTAATATAATAATAAAAAAAAAAAAAAAACACGAACGAATCAAAACAAAACGAGGAATACATCGTTTGTCATTGGTTCCATGACGGCAAATAATGCAGAAATCAAAGCTGCAACAAAAAGAGCTTGGCTTTATATAGGGAAACTGCACGAATCCACGACGAAAGAGGACCTAGAAAGACATTTTCACAAACAAGGTATCACGGACGTCATTGAATGCGAGGAAGTAGAGACTAGGGGTCACCATAAAGCTTTCAAAGCCGGGATACCTTTCACAGACATAAACAAAGCCTACGATGCCGCGATATGGCCGAAAGACGTATTTGTCAAAAGGCATAGTTTTTTTCGAGGCTCCAGAGAGGGTGGACGACTTGAAGGTTAAGATACTGCTTTGGAACGTCGAGGGACTTCGATCTCTGCTGACGTTATTACCTGACTCAACAATGGAAAAATACGACATAATCATTCTCACCGAAACTTTTCTAACAAAAAACATCGATATAACAGGCTTTTATTCGTAACACACAATGGCGACGAAAAAACAAGCAGGAAGACCAGCGGGAGGCATCCCGTGCTTTTTAAAGCCACACGTAGGGAAAATAAAAAGCACTTACAGGGAAGACAACCTGATCATAGTAAGCATGGACACCATAACCATAGCAGGGATGTACTTTCCCCCACAGACTCACACCGTAGAAATCATAGACGCAGTTATGAACATTATACGTCATATCAATCCACGAAACACTGTAATTCTAGCGGGAGATTTCAACTGCAGGATTGACATTAAGACACAGAAAGGCGAAGAACTACTCAATTTGATGAGGGAAGAAGGTTTTATCCTCATAAACGATCCTAAAGAGAAAACCTACTTTGCTTACAATGGCAGCAGCACAATCGATCTCATCTTCTACAGGGGTCCACAAATCCAAATCAAATGACTCGATATAGGCTATTTCCATACAGTAACACCTCTCAGGAAACACTGTCCACTAGTAACAGAGTTAAAAATACCCCAGGAAGTACAAACCCCAATAAAAGAAAACTCTAAGAAAGTTAAAAGAGTACTGACTATGGACACCCTTGCCGAAAACACGAACTATCTACAGGAGATCGAAAACCACATCTACAGCAGTCATTTACAAGAAGCGGCGGAGAAAATGAAGGAGTTCATCCTAACAGGTAGCGTCCCCCAGATACATCGCTTCGCGAAGCCATGGTTTGATGCAGAGTGCTACCATGCAAGACAAAGAACTCTACAAGCTCTAAGAGTGGCAAGAGGTTCAAATACAAAGAACGACCTTGCAGCGTACTCCTTGCATAGAAAAACATATAAGAACATTTTAAAGACAAAGCGAAATGCATACACAGAAGCGGAAGGAGAAAAAATGGCTATGGAAGCATTGAAAGACCCTTTCAAAGCACTGAGGCCAAGAAAATTCAACACAGCAGGGAAAATACCCATGGATACCTGGGCAAGCCACTTCAACGGTATACTTAACAAGAACGATGATCAACAAGCTTACCCCAACACAAGTGGAAGCACAAAGATTACAGGTCGGCATTACTTCACTAAAGAAGAGGTAGAGTCAACTATTTCAGTACTCAAGAATGGGAAAGCCGCTGGTCCAGACGGAGTGTTCAACGAACATATAAAACAGACATCAGACATCTTACTAGATACATGGACGGACTTATTAAATAAATGCATAGAACTGGAAACAATACCAGAGAGCTGGAGAAGATCGACTATTTAAGTATTGTACAAGGGAAAAGGAGACTTCTCTGATCCCAACTCGTATAGGGGCATTGCACTCGAAAACAACATGTTTAAAGTACTGACAAGACTTATCACTGAACGCCTAACCATAGAGATCGACCATCTGATCCCGGAGGAGCAATTCGGATTCCGGAGAGGAAGAAGCACACTACATGCTGTAAAGAACCTCCTGGATGACATAGACGATACCTTACGGTTACCAAGAGGAAAGCTCCATTGTGTTTTCGTTGATTACTCCAAAGCCTTTGACATGATCGACAGAAAACTCCTAGTGTCAAAATTAGAACAGCTCACCGAAGAAGAACACCCGCTGACCAATATAATAAAGGACATCTTAACTTACAACAAGTTCTCGATTGATGACTCCGTATCTACAACATACGACCTAATCCAGACCAATGGCGTACTACAAGGCGACCCCCTCAGCCCACTTTTATTCAACGTAGCAACAATCGACATCATTAAGACAATAAAACAGGCAACGAAGTCTACTTCACTTTACATGTATGCCGACGATATGGTTCTCGCATCGACCAACATTCAGGACATCCAGCTTTCCCTCAACGCGTTAGCACTATGGACAAATGAAAACAGCTACACAGTAAACGAGAAGAAAACCCAACAAATGACCTTCCGAAAAGGGGGAAAACCCGCAGAGGAAGACATACTTTACTACAAGGACACTCCATTAGAAAGAGTAAATGCATTCCGGTACTTAGGCATCACACTTCAGACTACGACGACATCGTTTCGGCTACATATAAAGGAAAGAGTGACGGCAGCAATAAAAGCTTTTTATGGAATCAAAGACATAAGAAATTTATCCATACATACAGCAATGGCTCTCTTCAAAGCAAAGATTATACCAATCTTAACCTATGGTCTGGACCTCATTTGGCTTAAACTGACGATAAAAGACCTATCAGCAATAGAAAAGGTGAAAGCCCGCTACTTGAAAGCAGCCTTAGGGTTATCAAGGTTCACGCTCTCAAGGCTCGTCTATGAGCTGGCAAGAGAGACTTTCCTTAGAGAGGACTTACGTCTACACTACGAACTTCAATCAACCGATGCGACCAGGAATTTAATGCAGGAGAGAGAGAAGAAACGACGAGAAATATGGCCGGAGTTCTTCTCTACAGATGCCATGCTAGACCGAACGTGGATGGGACCCAACCAAAAATTACGACACGTGCTGACCCGGTTGGCGGTGCACGGTTACCACCACTTGATCTGCGTAAAGACTCACTTTCATGAGCCAGACGATACTTGCGTGTGCAGCCTGTGCCATACAGTGTGTGAAAGATACCATATCACCTTATGCAAGCAAAGACAAATTTCTCTCACTGAGTATAGTGAAATGTGAACTAAATTACAGGGTTTATGATATTTATGTATTTATGTATTTTGTGAATGCACTTTCGTGCTCAATTATACTATTATTATTATTGCCAACTCAAACTAACACTTGGGGCGCTGCGGTCGTCTGGATAAGTAGGGTAAAAATACTCAATAACACGCGTTTGATATGGAACACTTTTTATTTTTCAGTTATAATCAGTAAATGTGGTCCCTAAAATAATGACAGTGTTATTTTCAATTGTATATATGTATAACTGTGCGATACAAGTGATCTAGTTTGTGTGTTCCATTGGATTTTATGTGTCAATTGCATATTATCAAGCATCGATTGTCTGTTTGTATTTGTTTTTGTGCAGTTCGAGTCACGGCGCTGTTACGTTTAAAAGCTATATTTGAGTTTGCTCACTGTACCATAGACTCTAGAAATTATTTGCTGCTTGGTAGGGCGAAGGGATGAGTTTAGCTTGTATTAAAACTCGGGGGAGACAGGAATTGCTTGATTTGGATGGTAAGTATTTACCCTGCGAAGTCAAATTAGTCCTATATGACTCGTAGTGGAATGGCTCGGATATCGCAGAGCGAGGTGATGACGGTTGGTAGGGTTATTGGAAATGTACTAGGGAGCGGGAAAGGATACCTGACTGATTCAGCTTGGCTGTCCTCGGCTGGTGTAGGCCTAGGCTTGGCCGTCTTGGTACGGCTTGGCCCGGCGAGACTGTGCTTGGCTGTCTAGGTGCGGCTTGGCTCGGCGTAAGTGAACAACCCGTCATGTTGTCAGTGAGTGTAGTGATGAGTGGTCCAACCCGCTCTTGTTGCCCGTATTTATTTGGTATCGTCACCTTTCGGCTATTGCATCTTTTCGAAAGTGATGAAAACGTATATCCGCAGCCCTCTTATACATCGACTTACAGCCGTAAACTGAGCAATATACATTGCTTTTACTCATTTTGCACTCTTATCAACGAGTAAAACTTATTACTTATGTATAAACACGAAGAATTTACCATGATCTGCTTACCAATACAAGAAACCATATACAAACAGTCACCACGTTTCTCATTTTTACCGCTAGATGTCATATCAGATAGCTGGAGTTGCCAATTAAGTTGTCAAGCATAGTTTGAAGTTTATTTTTCCGTATCTGCGTAAATATTCCATGATATGTATCCTCTTTGCTTTGAAATTTCAATGTTTACATGTGGTCAAGATGGCGACTCGAGATGTCAACATTGCCGGCAATATTGACCTTATTGCGGAATTAAAGGAAGGAAGATTGTAGTTTTACGTGACCGTGAATCTTGTGATTATGAGCCACGGGACCTCCTTTTTACGTGGAATCCGAACCACAGGACATAGCATTTCACTTCGAAAATCTCACATGCATTGACCGGGAATCGAACCTGGACCGCCTTGGTGAGAGGCATACAGCTAGACCGCTGAGCCACCAAGCCCCTTATTGCGGAATTAATAGACGATGGAAGTGATTTTAGTGATGTGGAACTCGGCGAACATAATAGTTACGATACAAGTAGTGACAGTGAGAGTGGGCCAGAACAGACTCAAATGCCAGAAAATAGTGATCGCGAAAGTGATTCCGGAGAAGATGTACCTCTTCAAGAGAGACTTTATGCTGCTAATGCGGGTAGGACTATGGCTAATCAAACAACTTGAATACAAATTATCCCTCCTGAAACTGAGGAAGACTGGTTAAGATTTAGGCCTAGATCTATGGGATTTCAACATAATCTTGAAAGAAATTCGAAGGCTTTTTGTTACTTCCTTCTCCAATTGTGGAACGTGATTTTGGCTGAAACTAATTTATTTTCTGTAGTGACCCAAGTTATGCACATATTGCAACGAAACGTTTACTGGTGACTAAGAACATATCAAGGAACAATTTGTGTATATTGGATTTTTCAACTCAGATAAGTGTTTTCCTGACAATTTTGGCTTGAAATTCGAATTAATTATTTTTTTGTTTTTGTTTTTTACGTTATTAAAGTGATTGTTAGATCTTACATTTCTTTAATACATCTATTTCCTACATATAATTAAACTACAGAATCTGATCTAAATATTGATATGGCCAACTCCAGGCGTCGCGTGTTTACATTTATACATTTCTATTGGGAACTCGTGTAGTATATGTTGCCCGGCGCCATTAAAATCCGAAAAATTTTCTATAGAAATGGCCAATGTTACTAATATACACTAACCAAAAAAAAAACTAACCCCGTGGCACTACAGCCCTTGAAGGGCCTAGGCCTACCAAGCGACCGCTGCCCAGCCAATTGGCCTGCAGATTTTGGGGTGACGCGTGGTCAGCGCGTCGGGTTCCCTTGGCCGTTAATCTTGGTTTTCGTGACCGGGGCACTGTCTCACTGTCACACAGCTACTCAATTGTCCTCACGAGGCTGAGTGCACCCCGTTCCAACCCTCACGTCAGTTTTAAAATCCCTGACGGAGCCGGGGATCGAACCCGGGGCCTCCGGGTGAGAGGCAGGTGCTCTACCCCAACACCACGGGGCCGGCTTACTAATATACAGCAGTTGAATATTTCATCGCTAGAGAGTGTTACTGTATTTTTTCCGAGTGCCAACATTATTGTTTCCAGACCAATATTTTCATCTAGCCCAATGGTTTTCGTCTAGGCCAATAAAGGTTAGGTAGCGCGGCCCTGCGGGCCGCGTTAAGCTAATAGGTAACACCCCTGGTTTTTGTCACGCACAGTGGGGATGTCACGCATCAATAATCTTTAACCAGGCCAATGATTTTGCCTAGTAGTACAATCAGTAAGTTGGCAGCATTACGTAATCAAACATGGCGACGTGCTTTTTGATAAGTTTATTACTTGAAAGTTAATGTTGACAATTTCCTTTTTTGGAAGTGTTTACGCGGTGTTTGTTAATGGCAAATGGCTTCTATAACGTGGCAGAGTAAATACAAACCATTTTCTGAGTGCTACTAAGTAAAATAACGCACTTTCGAAACGGGCAACGTATACTACAGGAGAGCCAAATTGGAAACGTAGCGTTCGTGTTTACATGGGACGGACTTTTAATTTCACATATCTTTAAGTTTTTTCAAACTTCTGCGAATTGTGATAACTTTCATTGGTAATGTTAAGATATTGTTTACAAGAAAGGCAAAGGTACGTTTTTACGAAAAAACCAAATGTGTAAGTTGCGTAATATAGTTAAATGCGATCGTCGCGTGTTTACTTGACAGCGTCGCGTGATTACACGTACGAATTAGTACTATCGCGACATGGCACGAGGAGCCAACTCGTCATCAAATACGATCACTGAATGATAAAATGTAGATTTAATATCGTAGTAATTATAAGTAAGGGGCGTGATGGCACAGCAGTCAAGCTGACACTTGCAACCATCAAGACGGACTGGGTTCGAGTCCCGATTAATGCATGTGCGATTTTCGAGATGAAAGTCACATGCTGTGGTTCGGATTTCGCGTAAAAAGTGAGGTCCCGTGGCTTATGATCGCGAGATTGTCGGTCGCGTAAAACTAGGCACAGGTAATTTTCTTGCAATTTCACTTTCATTTAAAAAGCACTCGTCTTTCGTCGATGGTTCACAAAACAGTTTAGCTTCATCGTTGTACTTGCGAAAATTGGTTACGAAATAAACATCACCATCACTTTCAGTTATGGTACAAACATAATATTTGGATTGTTTCTTTCCACTGTATTTTCCAAGTACGAAGTCGCCCACTTCAAAAGCTGTCACGGGGTGCATTTCTGTCATCTGCTTCGAACTTGTAATCTGGATGTAGAGAGTGTGTGGTAGTTGTTTCTGAATAATAATATTTTCTTGCCTGACCTATGTATTTTTTTAACGGCTCCACATAATGAATATCATGTGTGTTCCTGGTAGAGCACAGACATCGACGAAGTGGATTTCCAGAAGGGGTTTACTCTTTTCAACGTCTTCAGAGGAACAAATATAACATTTGTGCTTGCTGAATTTCTTTTCGCCACTTCCACAACATCGTGGACGTTTATAAGGTCTCTCTTTGCACGTAGAGCAACAGTCAAATTACGTTTTAGTGTCCCGAGTTCATATGAGACATGTGGATTTTCTGTTCCCCAAATGATGCAGTTATGCGTGTTGACTCGGCCACTCGCATGGAATGTGGCTTCGTGCGTGAACATCCATCGTTTTAACTACCTTCCTGCCGCTCACACATCGTCGTAACGAAACTGAGTCGAGCTCCATATTTCAGCTGTGTCAATGCTTGTAGGTGCTGCATACGGTATGGACGCATGTGAAGATAACGCCTAGCAATCCTGTGACATGCTGTGCATGGTGTATTCTGCTCTGTTGATAAGCGGCTGAGTGACTTTCGTGGACTCTGCGTCATGACTTGTCGAATATCTTCCTCCTTGTTGCTATCACGCCGCCTTCCACCTGTGTGAGGGAGGCATCTGCAATCCATTTTCCAAAAACATGTTGTACCATTTAACAATGTCCCGATGTGATGGGGCATCCCTAATGTTGTACTGACGTCTGAAAGCTCGCGGCTCCATGTGACGGGAAACTCCCCAGCCGCCTACTCGCGAGAACGTCGTAAACACGCGACATATTTTAATACCAGCTTTGTATGAATCCATTTGAAATTTTAAACGAGTGATATAGCAGTTTGAAAGGGTGTACAAAATTGGCTTTGCATACGAAATTTTATTCAAATTGAGCCACGCACTTTTCATCTACAGAAACTTTTATATCTTTTATGTCGCGTGTTTACATGGCCTGCAGCTATAAATTCGTCGCCTTATTACACCTTATATAAACTGTTAATAACCTAAATAAGTACTTTACTGTGAAGAGAAAGAACATTAGAATTAACATTTACCATAATTATTTTCATACCTTTTCATCATTTAATAAACTAATTCCTAAAACCATGGAGAAATGTCAAATGAATTTAGACTGACATAAAGGTTCAATTAACCACTCAATTAAGAACTTAAATACATCAGCAAATGAATACATATCATAAAATTAATAAAATTTCATGTTTTATCTATCATGAAAACTTATTGCAGTGGTTTTACATTCCATTTTACTTTTTCCTAATTGGGTGGACTATTCTCTGGAATCAACCATATAAGAAACCTAATTTTCTGATAAAATTTGAGGTAACTGTTGGCATTTAATAAGCAGACTACAAATCGGAGGATTATGTGCTGGCACTACAGGAAATAAAGCTGGCACTTGTAGGGTTAAAGAAACTTAATTCGGGAATCACTTCACCCCCCCCAGGTTGGGAACCCCTGCCCTAGAGAATGACGGATGGAACTGAATGGCAGTGTGCTAGTTGACACAGTCCCGCATCATAGTCGTGCACCATGGTCGCTAGATCGCAGGCTCGGATCCCGACGCTGACGGTGGCCTTCTGCATACTTTCTCCACCAAGCCTGGGGGGTAGAACTTGACAACAGCTACTGCTTGGGAAAAAATCCTTAAAACTACTGAAATTAGCCAAAATACCTGAGGTAATATTAGGGGGAAAATATGATGTAGTAATAATAATAATATTGTATGGCCTCAGGTGCCGGGTACAAGCTTTGTTATTTGACACCCAAAGGGTACCTTGCATGTCGAATTTGTTGTTCCTTGAATCACTGTGAAAGTCAAGGAGAAGCTCCTTGAACACTATAGCGCTTTCTAGTAGAGAAATGAGGAACATTGTGTTGGCGGAAACTCCCGAGATTAATTTTGCCATTATGAATTCGGCCTACTGAATTCAGATGGGTTCTTTGACATGCCAACATCGTATGACATGCGTGTCGTAACTTTTGTCGCCTTTCAAAAACAACTTACCACGGCCAGGAGCGCACCTGCAAGCTTGGGGGTGGTAGTCCGACACGATAACCACTCACCCACCGTGGCAAGCGATGATGTAGTACCGGTAATAGATGTTTACTCCTCTGCTGCCTATAACCCACCCACCGTCCCAAATTTGATGACGACTTGTATAGATGAAATTCCAGCACGTTATTTAGTAACCTGTACAGTGTTGCCAACCTCATGCATTCGGTACCGTAAAACAAAAGAGCACCGTCAAGTTAATATGAAAGTGCACCAAGTTAGTCTTAAGCTAGACATGGATTGTGTGAGTTGCAATTTAATGATCTCGGAATTTTAATCAAGATTATCATAACACCTCAATAATTTTCATCCAAACCAATGGTTTTTGCCTAGCCCAATATTTGAATCCAGACCAATAATATTGCTAGGTAGTGCGGCCATGGTTTTTGTCACGCACAGTGGGGGTAGTAACGCATCGATCTTCATCTAGGCCAATGGTTTTGCCAATTATTTCCTTTTTACATAGCGTGTGTCATGTGGTGTATGTTGTATCGGACATGTTGCCGACAGTGATAGGATGTGATATGAGGCCAATGTGTGTGCCTCAAACGTGGCTGCCGTCGGTGAATGAGCAAGAAATATAAACATTTATTTACGTAATACAACAAATATTTCCGGTGCAGCAGTGATATGGACAGCAATTTCAAGTCTTAATGACTCCCAGAAAGGTATTTTCAATATAATCTGCCAGGTAGAAGTGTAAGAGCCAGGAGTAGGTGTTGTCAAGTTCTAATGGCTGGGGCACGTACCTCATCCCTTATCGCATAAATACAGTTTCTTTTTCAGACAAGTTCAACCCACACCCAACTATGCGGGGCTGATGAACAAGATTTTTCAAGCCCCTAAAATTAGTTAACAGCAGCAACAGCTTGTTGAGGCTATTGCTTTGACCTTGATAGCTGCTTGTTTCCACATTTTAACAGAGTGTTTGGATCTTGCTGATCTAAGAAGAAACCTTGGTTTGCAGATGACACTCGATCTTATATAATACTAGTTGAAGTTCCCGTGCTTCGCTGCGGGTCATAAACAAATTAAAATGTAAAGGTGACAGTTAAAATAGGGGATAGGTGAGGTGCTGCGCGGAGGGAGAGTAAGGATGGAACATTTTGTCCAACTACACCGCTCGGCGTTGACTGTGTTTTATACCACAAATTTAGGTTTTACTTGCTAATCGTAGGAGATGCATGTAAAGTGATAAGGACCTTTCAGGTAGGAAATTACATTTTGAACCTCGCATATGCCATCAAAAGTTTGCTATTTCTTAGCGTTCTCTTTTTATTTTTAATGGAAATATGAACGTTTGAAACCAAAGGGTGTGGTGGCGTCACTAAAATGGTCACCATCTTTAAATAATGCAATGTATCAAAATCAAAAGTAGCCTATATGTTAACCATGTAAACCAGCTACTTCCATGTAAATCAGACTAGTGGTTCTTGCGTGATTGAATAAAACACAGACACACACCATCTCATTTTTATATATTATTATAGATATTTTATTGCAGCCAATGGCCATAACTTACTTCTTCTTCATTTCCCGTTTCCAGCTCCCTGGGTCGGGTTGCGAATCAAGGACCTCCACAGTTGGCTATCCCTCCACCACTCGTTTCCTTCTTTCAGTACTTATTTTTCTTTTACTCCTCTCTTCTCTATGCTTTCCTTCACTGTATCTATCCACCTCTTTCTGGTCCTTCCTTGTGGTCTTCTTCCTGGTATTTTCTCCAAAAATATTCTTTTGGGTACTCAATATTCTTCCATTCTCATCATATGTCCGTACCACTTCAGCTTACTGGTCTCTATCTTGTCTTGCAGTTTTGAGTAGCCAGTTCTCTCCCTAATGTCCACATTTCTGACTTTATCCCTCCATGTCTTCCCAATTATTCCTGTAAGGAACTTCATCTCGACTGCTTGGATTCGGCTTTCAGCGCGTTTTGTTGTGGACCAAGTACCTGGTGCAAAAGTCAAAATTGGTGTGTAATACATTGAGAACAGAACTTTCTTGCATTTCTTTGGGACTTCCTGGTTCCATACTAAACCTCTTACATCCTGGTAAAACCCATTAGCTTGTTGGATTCTCCTTCCAATTTCTTACATAACTTACATGAAAGTATAATGTAATAAACTATAAATTAATCTTTGCGGAAGGCTGTTAAAGGACTCGAGCCGAAGTTCGCGTACCATAGCACCGTTCTCAACTCTGGCCACAATGGTCGCACACACAATTTTAACCTGGTTAAACTTAAAGTGAAAACCATGTGTGGCAAAGCGTATAACCAAATGTCACAACTCCTTCCCAGTTTTGTAGATCATGGCATCCGTGGAGTAGAATTCACTCCATATGTCTCTCTTCACGGTGTAAATGGCAGCAACAAGCAAGAACAATTCACAGAGGCCTATGACGTGGTGGCTACTGATCTCATCTGCTCTATAAGTGACAGTTGGTTTTATTGCCAGCATTCGAAATTTTCAAGTTTACGTTTACTGTGTTCTTTCTTGAAATTCTGAATATTTCTTTTCCGTAATTTTTGTTTATTATGTAGGGGGCGTGGTGGCTCAGCGGTCTAGCTGTATGCCTCTCACCAAGGCGGTCAGGGTTCGATTCCCGGTCAATGCATGTGAGATTTTCGAAGTGAAATGCCATGTCCTGTGGTTCGGATTCCACGTAAAAAGGAGGTCCCGTGGCTTATAATCACAAGATTCACGGTCACGTAAAACTACAATCTTCCTTTTTGTTTATTATGTGAGATTTGTGCTGGACAAAGCGGGGGCAGACAGGTTTTTCTCCGGATACTCCGGTTTTCCCTGTCACAACTTTCATTCCAGCAACACTCACCACTATCATTTCATTCCATCTGTCATTCATTTAATCATTGTCCCTAAGGAGTGCGACAGGCTTCGGCAGCCGGCACAGTTTATATCCTCTCCGCTAGATGGGGGCTTCATTCATTCCATTCCCTGACCTGGCCGGACGACTGGAACAGGCTGTGCATTTTCATTTTATTATTTTTGGGTCTTGATTCGTATTTAGGCGTCATCCTCTAAATTTTAATGTACTCAAAATTTATATAATAACAAACTACTAACTGTGAGAGTAGAGCCTCCGTGGCTTAGGCGGCAGCACGCTGGCCTCTCACCGCTGGGTCCGTGGTTCAAATCCCGGTCACTCCATGTGAGATCTGTGCTGGACAAAACGGAGGCAGACAGGTTTTTCTCCGGGTACTCCGGTTTTCCCTGTCAATATTTCATTCCAGCAACACTCTCCACTATCATTTCATTTCATCTGTCATTCATTTAATCATTGCCCCAGAGGAGTGCGTCAGGCCTCGGCAGCCGGCACAGTTCATATCCTCGCCGCTAGATGGGGGCTTCATTCATTCCATTCCTGACCCGGTCGGAGACTGGAAGCAGGCTGTGGATTAACTGTGAGAGTAGTGATGAGGCTGGTGTATATTATTGTTTGCAGGGACTCCACCCTCGTGTTCTAGCCGAAGGGTTTGATAAGGCCCGTGTCAATACACTGAAGTTGCTAGACGAAATGAAGATCGACATCGAGCCAAACAAAGAGAATCTTCTGGATGTGGCCCGCACCTCGTTGCGAACCAAGGTGCACCAGCAATTGGCTGATGTCCTTACAGAGGTGAGTGTGTTTGTTGTCTTGGTTTAGAATTCAAATAAATCGTGCAAGAAAGAAGGCAGACCAACCATAGACCTGAGAGAGAGATATTGATTGATGTATTTCCACGGTTGCACTTTAGAGCTTAACCCTCGAAGTGCTGTGTCTCACTACGAGACGATTCAGACCCCCGCTGAAGTGCTATCGTCTCGCAGTGAGACTATTCGTAAAATCTATATAACAATCGATTTTACGAATAGTCTTGTTGTGAAATCCGGCCGAAGTCGTTGGATTTTTTAAGAGCGTTAAAAATCCCTCAGTATGCCTTCCTTCGGAGGGGAAGTAAAGCTGGCGGTCCCATGTCATAGATTTATGGCATGTTAAAGAACCTTCCACTAATTGTACCTGTGTAAAGCTAAATTGTATAGGTTAAGAATGTAAACAACGCTCTTAGGTTCCTACGTTCGTTGCCAAGAGCCCACTGCGGTGGCATCTGGTAGCTAAGTTCTGAACTAGTAGTCGTTAACGGTGGCGTTTGGCAGCAAAAGTAGGAACTATTTGAAAAATTCAAAAGTCTGCTGTCCTTTTAATGAATTAAATAACCGATAACACACACTAATACAGTCATCACAATTAACACCGGTTATCAGACAGATTCTACACACACCCAAAGTACACGGGGCTACATGACCGCGTTGTCGCAGCCCCTAAACTTAAGAACCAACCAGTCTCGTTGTGAAATGAAATTCTCTATCTGGTAGGCAATTCAAGTTGGTTTTTGATCTTCTGAAAAAAAAAAAAAAAAAAAGATTACTTTCTACTTATGTATATGTGATTGAAATTCTGTGAAAAGTGATATGGTTGGACTTTTTTCCTATGACTTTTTATTATTCATTAATCAAAGTTTCTATTATATATCATTGCGCTTGTAATGGAATTTGGCACATTTTTTATATCTTCGAATTTTATTTCAGATAAGGTAATACTTGAGACCAACTTCTAAAATTGGAATTTCTTTTGAATTTTTAAAAAAATCGGACTTTTCATCCATTATACTTCTACTGGATACTTGTAACAAACAAAAAAACTATCTTTATCTTATTCTCTAATTTTTCCTGAGTACATTGATATATAATAGGCCATATAGGCTTATAGTTACAAATTTGTATTTATTAATAATTTTTTAAAAATATATCTGCACGCTAACTTATAAATGCTTAGCACTTAGAGCTCCTTTACAGTAGTGCCCTACATTCAATTAAATTAGGGCTTATAAAAATAAAACATTTCACTAACATTCACAATATTAATAATAGTCTAACAATGATAGTAAGAAAAAGAGAGTAATACAATAATAATAGAAAAATACAAAAGAATGCATACAGACACAGTATCACCATATACAAGAAGAGATATTAGTTACACACTTATGTGTAATTTTATTAGTGGGAGGTTCTTTGTCATGCCATAAATCTGACATGGGACCGCCGGCTGTACTTCCCCTCTGAAGGAAGGCATACTGAGGGATTTTTTAACACTCTTAAAAAATCTGACGGCTTGGGCCGGGTTTGAACCCGCGATCTTGGGCATAGAAGACTGGAAGGTTGGTGCTGTGAAAGATGTTACTCAGTGAGGAAAGTAATGGCAAACTGACTCAGGGTCTTGCTATATGTTTTGTTTAGGTTTGTGTGGATGCAGTGCTGGCCATCCGACAGACTAACAAGGAGATCGACCTGCACATGGTTGAACTGATGGAAATGCAGCACAAGACTGCTACAGAGACGAAGTTGGTGAAGGGACTGGTATTGGATCATGGTGCCAGGCATCCTGACATGCCCAAGAGGGTGGAGAATGCCTACATTCTAACCTGCAACGTTGGTATGGAGTATGAGAAGAGGTAAGAGTTATCAGCATGTAATTTTGTTTATTTATAACCTAACTTTTTGCTTACCACCTCAGGGTAGCAGGGCGATGTACTCGCTGAATGAAGTAACTTCACTAAAATATACACAGATCTGTATCTCGGACATGTATGAGATACTAGTAATACTAGGCTGTCTTCTGAAGGCAAGATTACAGAATCTGGAACAGGATATACCATCTTCTGGAAAGAAGGAGGGTGAATGTCGTATTCATGGTGTGGGCTTCACTGTGAAGACCAAACTGGTAAATTATCACCAACTTACGCCCATTGCAATCAGCGAAAGGCTCATGACTCTCCGCATACCACTCTCAGGAGGTTCCTTTATGACACTCCTCTCTGCCTTAGATTCTGATGATGAAGTAAAGGCTCAGTTCTATAATCAGCTAAGTGAAATCATCTCCAAGGTACCATCTGCAGATAAACTCTTGCTCCTTGGTGACTTCAATGCCAGAGTTGGGAAAGATCACAGGCTATGAAATAATGTGATGGGCAAACAGGGACTTGGAAAATGTAATCCCAATGGACTGTTGCTTCTTGGTCTTTGTGCAGAACACGAACTTTTCATTACCAACACGCAGTTCCGGCTACCTGACCGCTTCAAAACCACGTGGATGCATCCTCGTTCTAAACATTGGCACATTATTGATTATATCATTACCCGGCAATGTGATAAGGACCCTCTTATTACCAGAACAGCAAGGAATATAGACGATTGTTAGACAGATCATAAACTTCTTATATGTAAGCTCAGGATATCCATCAGACCTAAACCACCTAGGAACATCAAAAATTTGCCAAGAAAGAAGTTTAATACATCCATGTACAAACATTTTGGAAACAGGATCGTCACCCAGTTATCAGAAAACCCAGTAACAAATGATATTCAGCAAGAATGGGCCACATTACAGAAGATTATCACAGAGTCAGCTGAGGAAACCATTGGTGCGGAAAAGACAAGACTGGTTTGATGACAACAATGAGGAAATTCTGTCTCTCATCAATGCCAAAAGGAATGCCTATCTTGCCCATCTTCAAGACTCAACTTCCAACACAAAGAGAGATAAACTACTGGAACTCAAGGGTAAATGCCATACGCAGATAAGGCAGATTAAAAATACTTGGTGGCAACAGAAGGCTCAGGAACTGCAGAGACTATCGGATGCTCGAGACTTGAGGAACTTCTATGCCATACTCAAGGAAATATATGGACCATCTCGCTCATCATCAGGTACACTGAAAAGCGCTGATAATTCTACTACCTTTACTGATAGTCAAGAAATCTTGGAACGCTGGAAGGAGCACTTCTCAAATCTCCTAAATCGTCCATCAGAAGCTGCTGAAGACTTCCTCTGTGATGTGCCGCAACAACCTGAACAACTGCGGTTGGCAGTACCTCCTACTTACCATGAATTCAGTGCAGCTCTCTCCCAATTGAAACCCAGAAAAGCACCTGGCCCAGATAACATCCCCCTGGAACTAATTCAAGCCGGAGGTCATTCCCTCAAAACAAGAATCTTCATCCTTATCCTCAGAATATGGGAATCAAGAAAGGTACCTGGAGACCTAAAGAATGCCACTATCGTCACTATCTTTAAAAAGGGTGATCGCAGTGTTTGTAGCAACTACCATGGTATATCACTGCTATCAATTCTTGCAAGAATTCTACTTAACCGCCTCAAGGTTATCTCTGAGAGGATCCTCCCAGAGTCACAATGCGGATTTAGAACTTCCAGAAGCACGATTGACTTGATTTTCTGTGTGCGACAGCTACAAGAAAAATGTAGAGAACAACAGAATCCACTCTTCTTAGTCTTTTGTGACTTGGAAAAGGCATTTGATTCGGTTCCAAGACCAGCCATGTGGGCAGTGCTGAAGAGGTTTGGTCGCCCTCAGCGTTTTGTAGATCTAATCAAGGCTCTCCATGATGGCATGATAGGTCAGGTTTGCCATCAGAATAAGATGTCCGATGAATTTCCCATTACCCATGGACTGAAACAAGGATGTGTACTGGCTCCAACGCTTTTCGCGCTGTACTTGGCTGCAATGCTTTATGATTCACCCACAAACATCCCAGGTGTGGAGGTCAAGTATTGTTTTGATGGAGGGCTTTTCAACCTAACTCGTCTCCGCTCCTTGAGGAAAACTCAGGTTACTAAGGTTACTAACATGTTGTATGCAGATGATGCTGCGTCACCAACTCTCACACCAGAAAAGCTGCAAGAGACAGTTAATTGTTACAAAAGTGCATGTGATCGCTTTGGTCTTACCATAAATGTCAATAAGACATAAATGTCTTGGCACAACCTTCACCAGGCACACCTCTTCCTCAGTTCAATATCTCCATCTCAAATTTGCCATTAGAACAGGCAGACCACTTCTCATACCTGGGCAGTACCATTTCTGTGAGCAGGATGTGGATAAGAGAATTGGCATAGCCCATGCAGCATATGGACGATTAGCGCACCGGGTCTTCTTGAATAAAGATCTGTCCATGAGTACAAAGCTTATGGTGTACAAAGCAGTAGTCATTTCTACTCTGTTGTATGGCTGTGAAACGTGGACCCTTTACCGACGTGATCTTAGGAACCTCGAGCGTTTCCACCTACAAAAACTTTGATCAATCCTGAGGATTAAATGGGAAGACCGCATTACCAATATTGCTGTTCTGGAAAAGGCTCAAATCAACAGCATAGAATCATCCATAATAGGTCACCAATTTAGATGGATTGGTCATGTCCATCGGATGGATGATGTGAGATTACCTCGTCAAATGCTATATGGTGAGTTATGCTATGGTACCCGACCTAATGGTGGTCCTAAGAGGCCGCTACAAGGACCAATTTAAGCAGATCCTGAAATTGACAGGTCTTGATTCACAAACCTGGGACATGCTGGCTGAAGACCGCTCAACTTGGCGCCGTACCATCTCGGATACTGTAAAGACGTTTGAAAGGGATCGACGCACACATGAAGAAGCCAAGCGTCAAGCTAGGAAACTTCGAGCAGCCCAACCACGTCCTCCTCCAGCAATACTATGTGACTTGTGTGGACGCTTGTTCTATGCCAGGATCGGACTCTTTAGTCACCGTAAACACATTCACAAACTGGACTGAAGGAAGAAGATTTATACTCGGATTCGAGTTAAAGCCGATGATGATGATGACATTCAATAGCACGGCCTGGGAACATGGCTCTGGTTCTTTTCCACTTTCAGATCCTTCCTTTCTGGTTGTTCCGTCACAACGAACATCATTTTCTCGATCCTAATTGCTTCTGTGTCTAGCATGCTTCTTTTCATCTTGTTCCTTCCATAATTTCTGGCCACTCAATTCCCATCTCTCCATACACATCAATTTCCTCTTGACTGTCATGACAGTCAAATTCTAAATTCCTTCTCGGATAATCTTCCTCCTCTGGCAATCGCAAACACAACTCGAAGCCTTCCTCCTGACTTGTTGGCACTTTATATCCTTACCAGTTCTTCCAAAAAAAAGTCCCTTTCCTTCCTTATTCTTAGTAAATGTTCTATGGAAATCACATCCTCATTACTTGTCTGTCTACATGGACAAACCAAATCAGAATACTTAATACTCTTCTATGCATCTTCCCCATGCTTTCTAGTAGTTCCATTGTTAGTCCGTTGTCAACAACTAAGGCCACTATATAAAATGTTAAGCCCAGGCAATAAGGCGGCCATTTTGTAACCTCATTTTCTCACATCACACACCACGGCACTAACACATACTTACAGAATTAATAAACAAAGTTGATACCCATATCCAAAATAAAATAGTGACTTTATCCGGTAATAATTATTTCTGCAGAAATGACACATAGAAAGCCTATGCTATGAAGATTTCAGATGAGTTGAGAAAATCCCAATCTGAAAGAATAAAAAAGTACCGGAAAGAGCGCAAGAACCAAGCAGTACTACAGAGAGTCCAGTTTGTATGTATCGGAGACCCTCGCTCGCCTGCGGTGCGAGCCTGTCTCCCGCCAGGCACTTTGCCGTCTTGCAGCGCTCGCGCGTCATTGAGTATAGGAATTTGTACTTAAATTTGTACTTCAATATGATCCTTGACCAATTTTTTGACGAACTGACTTACGGAGAGCGATTGTCAACTTATTTTCAACAAGATTCTGCCACTGCTCACAATGACGAAGCATCCATGACAGAATTGCGTCGCATTTTCGGTACGAGGATTATAAGTGGGAACGTGTGGCCCCCGCGAAGCCCAGACTTATCACCTTGTGACTTTTATTTGTGGGGGACGCTTAAAAATAGAGTGTATGCGAGAAACCCTCCACTATAAATGAGCTTAAAGACTATATTACAGCTGAAATACAGTCAATCGGTGCTGAGGAACTTCAGAGAGTACATGCCAGTTTCATAAAAAGGTGCCAGCGATGTGTAGCAGTGAATGGCGAACATTTTCAGCACCAGCTGTGAACTAGGTAAGTACAAATTCCTATACTCAATGACTCAGTGCTGCGCAGGCACCGCATAACGGCAAAGTGCGTGGCGGGAGACAGGCTCGCGCCGTGGGCGAGCGGGCAAGCGAGGGTCTCTGATACATACAAACTGGACTCTCTGTACCTTCAAAGAAGAAGTGATTGTGGAACGACTCTAGTGGTCCAATGTGACCAATCAAGATTATTAATAATAATAAAATAAGTATAAATACCTCCAATTAACCACACAAGGCGAAAACCCGGGGGTGGGCTATGTAACTGAATAATTTTGGTTACTAGCAGATTTCCTTGAAGAGTATTCTCTAGTTATTATCTACCATGTTTAGAGTGAGGAGCACAGAGGCATTGCCAGCCAATAGGCACCATTTGATAATTTCTCGCACACGATTGCAGTTCGTTCCGAGTATTGGGGTCTAAATCCCAGAAATAACGTGCTCTCGTTTTAAACAATGGTTTTCTCAGCTCGGCTGTAGAGGGTAGGAGATGTAGACCTAGGAGGCAATGGTTAGATTGTTGAACGATTTCAAAGTGAGAGGTGTAGAAGCTGAGGAGGCCACAGTGCTAACTGCTGATAGGGGATCATGGAGACAACTTGCTCACATTTAGAGGCTTGCAGACGAGACTGGATGCTGAAAGCCAAAATAGTCTCAAATGAAAATGTATGTATGTAATGAAAAATATGTATGAAAGTGCTAAACGTTTGGTAACAAAATAATTTTATGTCGTGTCTTATTTTTAACAGCCCATTGGAGGTTAGGAAAGATACCAACCATTGTATATTCAGTATTAAACCAAACAAGGCACTGGCTTAGGACCAGGCTAGTGCTTCTATAATGGTAATGCCTACATAGATACACTATTCTGGTCCTAAGCCAGCAAAGGATCACTAATATTAATTTCTGAACAGGCTGCATGGTTAGTTTGTCTTAATTTTCAAAGGAATTAAGTCCAAACTACACTGAAAAAGTGTAAATTGTGGTGGTGGTATTTGGCTCCAAGTCCATTTTTCTACTCTATCCTCCATGGACTTCCAATGTGATGCAATTGATAATTTGACCATTGCAGCGAAGTGAACTCTGGCTTCTTCTACAAGTCTGCGGAGGAGCGCGAGAAGCTTGTCGCTGCAGAGAGGGAGTTCATCGAGAAGAGGGTACAGAAGGTGATTGATCTGAAGAAGAAACTGTGCGATGGTACGGATAAGAGCTTCGTCGTTATCAACCAGAAGGGTATTGACCCCATGTCCCTGGATATGTTCACCAAGGAAAATATCATTGCTCTGCGACGGGCCAAGCGACGCAACATGGAGCGACTGACATTAGCCTGCGGGGGGATGGCAATGAACAGTGTCGATGATAATATGTCTGAGGAACACATCGGCTATGCTGGTGTGGTGAACGAACATGTACTGGTGAGTATATCACACTATATTAAAACTGCACCCCTTTCTTGTGTTTCCCCCGCCCCGAAGCACCTCGGGAAACTGGGTCGTTATACGTACCCAAGATCTGACATTGTGTCTCTTGTTTCATTTGTTATACGGATAATTTGTGATGAAAAGTATTAGGTATTGCTTTGTGATTATGTAATGTCGATAGCTCGGTGGATGACAAGTAACTGCTGTCCCTGTTCCCCCACCACTGAAACATGGCTGGGAATCTGTCTGCCCAGAGCGGTCAGCTTGACCTTGAAGCCTCGTCACGTAAGATCCATACCCTTTAGTAAAGCCGTAGTTACTTCCAACTTGGGAGTTTCAGTGCTACGTCAGAGCCATCTAGTGGTCAGAAGTGAAATCACTTTAACTAGCCAATCACAGGCAGCCATTCGAATCGAGTTGTCGTTATCTATTGATTCGAATGGCTGCTTCTGATTGGCTACTTACTTACTACTTAATTCCTGCTGCTCCTTCCGGAGCATAGGGCCTTGGTGAAATTTCTCCACGCAGTACGGTTCCTGGCCATTCTCTTCACTTGACTCCAGTTCTTGTCCACCTCTGCAATTTCATTTTCGATCGTCCTCTTCCAGGTCTTCTTAGGTCGACCTCGCTTCCTGGTGCCTTGAGGATTCCAGTCTAGCGCCGCCCTCTCAATAGCTCCCGTCCGGCTTCCTTAGTGTGTGACTAATCCAGCGCCATTTCCTCTCCTTGATCTGGATGCTAATCGGTTGTTGATTGGTGATGGTCCAAAGATCTTCATTTGAGATTATGTCCGGCCACCTCACATTCATGATGCGACGCAGACATCTGTTAATGAACACCTGTAGCTGGTTGTTGATTGGTTTTGTGACTTTCCACGTTTCACAGCCGTAGAGAAGAATCGACTTTACGTTGCTATTGAAAAGGCGGAGCTTGGTCTTCCTGGAAATGTTTCAATTTCTCCAGATGGGGTAGAGCTGGACAAAGGCACCATTTGCCTTCCTGATACGGCTTCGAACATCTTCCTCTGCTCCCCCATCATTTGTGACTATACTTCCAAGATAGAGGAAGGACTCAACTCGCTCAATGTCCTTTCCGTTGACTGTCAAACTAGTCGTGATGTCAGAATTTATCCTCATCTCTTTGGTCTTGTTGGTGTTGATCATCAGTCCTGCACGTTCTGCTTCTCTCTGCAATCTCCCCAGCTTATCTTCTATGTCTCGGTACCGTTGTGCCATAAGACAAATGTCGTCTGCGAAATCCAGATCTTCAAGCCTGTCATTTATACCCCATTGAATACCCCTCTTACGTCCTCCTATTACCTTCTTCATCACACTATCCAGGACCAACAAGAACAGAGTGGGGGAAAGGACACACCCCTGTCTCACTCCGGAACTGACCTTTATCTTTTCTGTTAATTTGCCTTCGTGAAGAACCTGGCACTCATACCCTTCGTACATCTCTTCCATGATTCTGATGATCTTTGTTGGAATTTTATATTCCTCGAGGGTCTTCCACATGATTCTTTGATTTACGGAGTCGAAGGCTTTCTCGAAGTCAACAAATGTGAGGTAAAGGGTATTCCGCCACTTCACACTCTGCTCCAGGATCCACACAGCTGCGAAGTTGTCGAAATCCAGCCTGTTCCTTCCGAAGCCTTTTTTCTACGCAGTCTTTTATACGATTCAGGATGACTCTCGCCAGCACTTTGCTTGGAATGGACAGCAAGGTGATACCCCTCCAGTTGTTACAGTTTGTGGTGTCCCCTTTCTTCGGCAACTTGACTATCAACCCCTTCTTCCAGTCGGTTGGTATTTTCTCCTCCTTCCAGATCTTCTCCAACAGAGGGTGCAGCAGATCGATCGTAATATCCAGGTCTGCTTTCAGTACTTCCGCTGGGATATTATCCAGACCTGGTGCCTTCCCGCATTTCATCTGCTTCAACGCTGTCCGTATTTCGCCCCGAGTTGGGGAGTCGAGGCTGATGCTTGGGTCACTTTCTGCTTCCTCTTCATCTTCTCCTCGCTGCTTACTTTCTGGTCCTCTATCTCTATTAAGAACCTCCGCAAAGTGTTCTCTCCATCTTGTCAGCTGCTGTTCACACGTCGTGAGGATCTCGCCCGTCTTGCTCTTCACAGGCCTAGTTTTATTAAAACCTTTCTTCGAAAGCATATTTGTGATGCCATAGAGCTCCTTAACGTCCCCCCTTCTTGCCGCTTCTTCTGCTTTCTCTGCCTGCTCATCAATCCACCTCCTATGATCCTTCCGTACACTCCTCTTTACCTCCCTGTTTGCTGTTGAATACTCTGCTTGTGTGAGAGCCTTCTGCTGCCTAGTCTTGCAGGTGTTGAGCTTGGCCTTAATCTCCTTCCTATAATTTATCTTGTCCCAGGTCTGATCGGATATCCATTCTTTCCGCAGGTAGTTCTTGTACCCGAGCTGCATCTCAATGGTTTCCACGAAGATATTCTTTACCTCGCTCCACACAGTCTCCACGTCCTTCTCTGTCTCGGAGTCCAACACCTGGAATTTATTTCTGAGCTCCAGTTTAAATTGGTCCAATCTCTGCTGGTTCTTAAGCTTGCCCACATCAAACTTGTTGTGCCGAGTGTTAAACTTTCGGCGGACTGCGACGATCTTCATGCGGAAGTTGGCAACCACAAGATGATGGTCACTACCAACGTCCGCTCCTCTCTTGTTCCTAACATCTTCCAAGCTTCTTCTGAACCTCCTGCTCACCGCGATGTGATCAATTTGATTTTCAAGTCTGATTGGCTAGTTAAAGTGATTTCTGACCGGTAGATAGCTCTGGCTTAGCACTGAAATGTGGGAAGTAACTCTGGCCTTAATATATTCCACATTTTTTATCTTGCTGTGAATACTTATTAAGGCTTTTGTAAATTGAATATTCAATAGTATGTTTTCGTGTGTAACATGTATTTTAGTTTTGTACCCTGCATGAGGTTTCAATTTTATTTATATTTCAAATTTTCTTATCATGGATTCTTTCTTCAGGCCAGTCATAATATAGACCAGTCATGGGTAAAGTACGGCCCTTGAGCTAGTTTAATCCAGCACACATCTCCTGTTCTGTGTACCTAGAAGTGAAAAACCATTTCAATCTCATTGTGTTTATGCGTTTTGTGTAATAATTTTTTGTGCGAAAAATATCCACTACGAATTTGAATGAAGATTTCAGGACTTCACAGTTATTGAACTGGACTTGGAAGTTTACAGCATGCCATTTAATGTTGACTGTGAAACATAAAAACCAGAGTTGCAGCTAGAACAGGGTGTCTACTACTCGGGAAAACCTGGAAAACAGGGAATACTCAGGGAATTTTCAAATCCTGGAAAACTCAGGGAACTATTAGGGTATTTTGATGACACTCAGGGAATTTTAGTTTTACAAGGTCCAACCTTGAATAATTAGAAAATAAGAATTTACCTTTGATGGGGGAAAAGTACATTCTGGTGATGATTGGTGTAGATGTACCGTATTTCCTCGCATAATTGTTGCCACCGCGTAATCGTCGCACCCCACTTTTCAAACACTAAAATAGGTTTATAAAATGTCATCGCATAATCGTCGCATAGCATGTTCATATTTGTGCGCCAGTCAGTTGCACACGCTGCCTCGACTTTATAACCTGGCGCAACTTTGTCAGACGAAAAATATCTCGTCTTTATGCTTGCGGGCAATGAACTGTGTCGCGAGTGGCAAGCTTCGTCACTTAGCACATTCCGCGAGCGTATAATATGGCGTGATCTTGTCAGGAGAAAGTAATCTTGTCTTTATGCCTGCCGGCTATGAACAGGAAGCGAACGGCCAGCGCACATTCCGCGAGCTTATAGGCCTAATCTAGCGTGATCTTGTCAGGAGAAAGTAATATCGTCTTTATGCCTGCTGGCTATGAACTATGACTCGAGCGGCCAGCGCACATTCCGCGAGCTTATAGGCCTAATCTGGCATGATCTTGACAGCAGAAAGTAATTCGTCTTTATGCCTGCGGGCTATGAACTGTGACGCAAACGACCAGCGCACATTCCGTGAGCTTATAGCCCCAATGTGGCATGATCCTGTTAGGAGAAAGTAATCTCGTCTTTATGCCTGCGGGATATGAACCACGACGCGAATGGCCAGCTCAGGCAGCACATTCCGCTAGCGTTAACCTGTCGTGACCTTGTTAGAAGAAAGAAGCCTGTCTCTGACTGCAGGCTAAGACTCACGCTACCCGAATGACTGGCCTGTGCAGCAAATAATGATACAGTATATTCTTTTAACTTAAATATTCTTCGCATAATCGTCGCACCCTGCTTTTTTCCACGAATTTTTGGCAAAAAAAAGTGCGACGATTATGCGAGGAAATACGGTATGTTCGTACTGACGTTAAATCAGTAAGCTCTCATTTCTTGCAAGATAGAGCACACAAATTACATGTGTAGGCTGTGTATTTGTATATAAATGTGTAACTGTATGAGAGCATTAATATTGACGAGCCACTTTCAATACTCACAAGTACAATAGTTTTTCTGGATGAAAAATTTTGAAATTGGTTAAATATAGAAAAATATATTTTTTCTGTTTTGTCTTTTCAACGTTGTCATGCTACACTTTATTGTTCAGGCACTTTTTGAAATGCTCTTTTAGTACTAACTCTTGTTTTATATTATGGCCGCTACTGTTACTCAGGGAATCTTCTGATTTATCCTGGAAATATCAGGGAAATGTGTTCGTTGGTTTTGGTAGACATCCTGCTAGAACTGATTGAGTTGCATTGTAACAACGAATTAAAGCAACTATTCCTCATCATCATCATCATCTTGTCCAGTTTCCAGCCCCAGGCTGGGTCTGTTTGGAACATAAGCCTCGCCACTTAGTTCTTTCTTCCCACCACCTCTCAGCTGTCACTCTGGTCCAGTCCTCGCCTCTCTTCTTGACACATTCCTCCACTCCTTTCAGCCATCTATCTCTTGGTCTTCCCCTTGGTCGTTTCTTCTGCATCTGCATCTCATGTATCCTCTTGGGAATCTTCTTCTCATCCATTCTCTTTAAGTGTCCATACCACCTCAGTCTTGATGTCTCAATCCTACCTTGCAAGGACTCCTCTTTCACCATTTCCCTGACCTTTTCATTCCTCACCCTGTCTCTTCTTGTTACTCTGATCCTACTTTGCAGGAACTTCATTTCACCTGCCTGTATTCTGCTTATGTCTCTTTTCTTCATTATCCACGTTTCTGAAGCATAGGTCAGTATCGGGATATAGTAGCTTCTGTATAACACTTCCTTGCTTTTTTGTTGGACATCTTTATTCCACACTAAGCTCCTAATGCTTCTCAGAAATGCTTCTGCCTGTCTGCCACGTTCCGTAATCTCTTTGTCATTTCTCCCATTTTCCTCCACTATACTTCCCAAGTAGTTGAGCCTTTCCACCTTCTTCAGCTGTCCACCTCCAAGTGTTATCCCACTCATTGGTCTGTCCTTTTTCCTGGTCGTTGACAGGATCTCACATTTACTGATGTTGAACTTCCATCCGTACTCTCCCACTGTTTCTTCCCAAGCCTTCAGTTGCTCCTGAATTTCCTCCTCCTTGTTTCCCCAGACCATGAGATCATCTGCAAACACCATTGCTTTCATCTTATCTTCTCCTATCTTTCCTGCTATCCGTATTATTACCTCGTCCATAACCACAATAAAGAGAAGGGGTGACAGCGCACTACCCTGTTTCAGGCCACTCATTTGTCTGAACCAGTCTGTTCTTTCCCCTCCAACTTTCACACTACTCACACTTCCACAATACATCTCCTTCACTCTGCCTACAGTCTCTTTTTCCACTCCCATGATTTCCATTGCTTTCCAAACCTTCTCCCTACACACAATATCATAGGCCTTTTCGATGTCCAGGAAGGCCATCAACAGATCCTCTCCAAATTCGTAGTGGTGTTCCTGGAGCTGTCTCACTGAAAATATGAGATCAACTGTTGATCTCCCAAGTCTGAAACCATACTGCTCCTCTCTCAATTTTCTCTCCACTTTGGCTCGTATTCTACTTTCTAATATCTTTACATATATCTAGGCACAGTGAGTTATGAGTGTGACTCCCCTGTAATTTCTGCACTCCTTTCTGCTTCCTTTCTTAAATATTGGGACAATTAATCCTTTTATCCAATCTTCTGGGGTCTTTTTCTCCTTCCATATCACCCTCATCATACGGTACAGCCACTGTTTCCCATCCTCCCCTGCTGCCTTCACCATTTCAACACTCACTTCATCCATACCCGGTGCCCTTCCTCCTTTCATCTTGTCTATAGCCATTTCCAGTTCTCTCCAAGTCAGGTCCTTTTCCATTCCTGTGTAGTCTTCTCCATCTTCCAATACATTGTCTTCCTCCCTATGACCATTTGGATTCAGCAAATCCTCAAAGTACTCTTTCCACACTGTCTTGAGTGCCTCTTTGTTGTGTACCTCATTTCCGTTTTTGTCCATCATTACCACATCCTCTCGCAGACCTCTTCTCTTACTTTTGACCATCCCATATAGTACTTTCTTATTTCCTCTGCTGTCTTCCTCCATCATCTCTGTCCACTTTACCATCCACTATTCCTCAACGTCCTTAAAATTGAGGTCTACAAAGCCCTACCAAAATCAAGCTTCGCAAACTTGAAATCTCATGCACAGAAGACAACTGCCATGTTTGCATATTACTATATCTGTGAACAAGTGTTTTCTAAAATGAAGCTTCACAAAAATAGCATCAGCTGTGCCACTAAGAATCGGCTCATCCCAGTTTCAACCAGATTATGAAAAACTTTAAGAAGCACATTCACATGCTCCTTCCTCTTCTAACAAATAATGAAGGCGTGTTCTTTTTTCCTAAGTTTTCTACCATTTGTAACCTATAAGTTCTCTTTGATTTAAAATTCAAAAAGTTTATAATCTATCCATAAACATGTGTTTGGATGAGAAACCTGCATGGCAAGAAAGAACTAATAAAATTATTTAAAAAACTCAAAAATTAACATGGTCTTCATATAAAAGAAAATGTCTATCAATCCCAACAAAATTATAACATTACAAGGGAGTTCAACCAGAGGTGACATATGGAAGCAACTTTTTTACTCAAAACGATTTTTTGGTATCTCTCACCGTTTTCTTTTTTTTGGGGCCCTGAAAATGTCCATTGTGCGTGACATTTTTGCGTTTAGCTAAGTACTGGTCGCAATTTTCAAAATATTAAGCTGAAATTTGGTACGATGAAAGAGTTAGTGACTGTGACGAATCCTGTTGTTGGGCGATAAAATCGGTGCAGGGCCGGATCTTTTTTGGGAGCCCTGAATTTCAAACTTTTTTTTGGATTCGATATTTCTCGGAAACGGTCGGTCGTATCGAAGAACGTTAAATGTATAGGTGTAAGATCTCCGCGGTATGCAACTTTTTTACTCAAAACGATTTTTTGATATCTCTCACCGTTTTCTTTTTTTTGGGCCCTGAAAATGTCCATTGTGTGTGACATTTTTACGTGTAGCTAAGTACTGGTCGCAATTTTCAAGATATGAAGCTGAAATTTGGTACGGTGAAAGAGTTAGTGACTGTGACGAATCCTATTATAGGGGCGTTAAAATCGGTGCTGGGCCGAATCTTTTTTTGGGGCCCTGAATTTCAATTTTTTTTTGGAATCGATATATCTCGGAAACGGTTGGTCTTATCATAAAACTTTAAATCTACATGTGTAAGATCTCCGCGGTATGCAACTTATTTACTCAAAACGATTTTTTGATATCTCTCACCGTTTTCTTTTTTTGGGGCCCTGAATATGTCCATTGAGCGTGACATGTTTGCGTTTAGCCAAGAACTGGTCGCAATTTTCAAGATATTATGCTGAAATTTGGTACGGTGAAAGAGTTAGTGACTGTGACGAATCCTATTGTTGGGCGTTAAAATCGGCGCAAGGCCGGATCTTTTTTGGGGGCCCTGAATTTCAAACTTTTTTTTGCAATCGATATATCTCGGAAACGGTTGGTCGTATCGAAAAACGTTAAATGTAAAGGTATAAGATCTCCGTAGTATGCAACATTTTTACTCAAAACGATTTTTTTGATATCTCTCACCGTTTTCCTTATTTGGGGCCCTGAAAATGTCCATTGTGCGTGACATTTCTTGGTTTAGAGAAGTACAGGTCGCAATTTTCAAGATATCAAGCTGAAATTTGGTACGGTGAAAAAGTTGTGGCCTGTGACAAACCCTATTGTTTGGCATGGAAAACGGTGCAGGGCAGGACCTTTTTGGGGGGCCCTGAATTTCATCCTTTTTTTAACCCCTTATGATGTTTTGATATCTCGCACCGTTTTTATTTTTGGGGCCCTGAATGTCTTCCTTTTTTTTCGAACCGTTATATATGGGAAACGGTTGGCCGTATCTAACAAAGTTAAATCTGCAGGTGTAAGATCTCAGTGATTAGCAACTTTTTCAACCCTTATGATTTTTTGATATCTCCCACCGTTTTCATTTTCTGGGGCACTGAATTTCTTCCTTTTTCTCGATCCGTTATATTTGAGAAACGGTTGGCCGTATCGAAAAAAGTTAAATCTACAGATATAGGATCACAGTGATTAGCTACTTTTTTAACTCTTATGATTTTTTGTTATCTCTCACCATTTTCTTTTTTTGGGGCCGTGAATTTCATTCTTTTTTTCGAATCGTTATATGTCGGAAACCGTCGATCCTATCGAAAAAAGTTAAATATACTCAGTGATTAGCAACATTTTTACCCTTTATCATATTTTTATATCTCTCTACGTTTTGATGTTATTAAATGTTTTTGGTCTTTGAAAAAAAAGGGGCCCAAATGAATATAATAATTGGTAAAAATTCAACTGATGGTCTAATTGAATTCTACGGTAAATTACCTATAATAATCCGTTTTAACCCTTTCAATAAGTTGAATCATGTATTTACAGCAGTAAGATATTTTCCATTTCCGAGGACGTCCGGCTTTCATAACCATGTGATGGTGTCAGCATTGCCTAGAATAACATTTTATAATTTTCCTACATTTCCTCGCAATCGGTTCGAATGTCCGAAATGCAAATCCGCAGACCTTGCCGGAACGAAGTTGTTGTGTGAGTTGTTATTCCCGTCACTCGCAGTTGATTCACAAAACACCACAAACGTAACTAATCGTAGGGGGATTCGTGTACGATCGTCAGGGATGTGGCGAGATTAATTTCTGTTTGGCGGTTAGTTTTTACGGCTGACGCAAACTAATTGGATTAAATGAATTAGACTGAACAAGGGTCTCCAAGGAAGTGACCTTGGCTTACTAAACGGTATTAACCTTTCAAGATACGATTGCCGGTGGTATTGTAGGAAACTATTCTTTGTTTACCTGTCATGTTGTCAGGTACAGTTGCGCGGGTAGGATATGACTCCAGAGCAGTGGTCTGTCATTGTTCTCCTCTGCCTAGTGACACGAGCTCCTATTAAGCTTAGTTGTGGTGTTGCGAGACAATTAGAAACGCACCCTTCTCAATTCGCCCATTATTATAAAATTGTTTCTTTTCACAATTCACAATACAACTTCTTTCTAACACAAGTAGCGTGCGCGCAATGCTTCTTGGTTGGTTGGTTCTTAAGTTTAGGGGCTGCGACAACGCGGTCATGTAGCCCCGTGTACTTTGGGTGTGTGTGTAGAATCTGTCTGTTAACCGGTGTTAATTGTGATGACTGTATTAGTGTGTGTGTTATCTGTTTTTTTTAAATTTAAGTACTGCAACTTAGAATTTTTCAAATAGTTCCTACTTTTGCCGCCAAGCGCCACCGTCAACGACTACTAGGCCAAGTTCAGAACTTAGCTACTAGACGCCACTGCAGTCGGCTCTTGGCAACGAACGTAGAAACCTAAGAGCGTTGTTTACATTCTTAACCTATCCAATTTAGCTTCACACAGGTGCAATTAGTGGAAGGTTCTTTAACATGCCATAAATCTATGACATGGGACCGCCGGCTTTCCTTCCCCTCAGAAGGAAGGCATACTGAGGGATTTTTAACGCTCTTAAAAAATCCGACGGCTTCGGCCGGGTTTTGAACCCGCTATCTTGGGCATAGAAGCTTAGCATGCTACCGACTACGCCATCGAAGCCGCTGCAATGCTTCTTGACTTACGTGGAGACAGCATTCCGTCATCGCTGTTTCCTCCTGCCCATCCTGTAAGACTCCTGCTGCAGCAGGCGCAGCAAAGTTAAGCGGCAATCGTATTTTGAAAGGCTAAAACCGTCCTGAAATTTGCCTGGGATTGCAAATGGCTGGTCGACGGCGAGGTTCAAACCCAAGAGTCCAGACACAGCGTGACCCCAAGGCCTTGTGGCTTAGCATGCCACTGTCGGTATTATTATTTTACTACTATTTATCACTAAATCAACACTTCTAGATGAATAAATATTGACGGTATCGGTAGATAAGATGTTACAATGTAGTGTATTTCGACACTAGGGACGGGTCGGCGGATTCGTATCGTAAGAGATCATTAGAAAACTAAATCAAAAGGCCTCCATCTTCGTGTTGAACTTCTTTTAGTAATGCGTAGTGGCCTGTCTGTTTACTTTTGGTGGTAGACTAGAAACATCTCTACGGAGGAGACACATTTCGTGCGTATATGCGTGGGAGCCGTGCCAGTCGAGTTACTGCCTTGTTAAAGGTCTCCTTCGGGGCAACATTCTGATACCCTGGTGTCTCTAAAAGCCGCAGTAGTTAAAAGGGACTTAAACACTTCTACAGTCATACAGGAACACAGGTTATTAGACAAAATTCATACATATCCAAAGACACGAGATTCATGACCACGATGTCCCAAGGCTTTAAAAAACGAATTAACTGCTTGTAGGCCTACCTTTTTACAGTAAAACCTACCTAAACCGGTCCCTTTATATAGCCTACCGAAAACTTGGACAAATGGAAAACAACATTCGGAACGGAGGTATTTCCTATGTTTAAAGACACTGCAAACCGGAAAACTGCCTAACGCGGAAACGGAAATAAATTTTGGAACTGGATGCGTAAATAACCTGACTAAGACGGATTATCTGATCCATAATACAAAGCAATGTACTAAATTTTGAGTGCGGCTGTACTTGCTCCGAAGTTCTAGGAAACCATAACACAAATTTGTCCTCAAGGACGCAGCAGGTATGCTTCATTTCACAACATCTGTACCATTATTTCCTCCAACCCTCTTGTAATACACACAGTTTCCTTCTAACAAATGAGAGTTGAAGTATGAGTAGAAGAAAACTGTGAACTGGAGTAATCTTTATGTTCGACCCTGACTATTATTTGTCAGAAAACTGTACTATAATGAGGCTCATTATAACACTATTTTTCATTATGAAACAGTTTCTCCCACCAATCAGAGCTCAAGAAACAGTTGTTTGACCAATTAGATAGCGATAGCATCGCATCTGCGCTGAGTTCCAAGGCCTTCTAATTTAAATTTCACTGCGTGGCCTAGTGTCATAGTTGGATAATCGAGGTGGCCATGGTCAAATACAAGGCATTGTTTGCGTCCCATGTGCTCTGTTCAGTACATAAAACTGGCGAAATCTCGACAGATATTTATGAATATTTATGTTCGAACTACAGTAATTATCGTCGAACATAAACAGTTGTATGCAACTCGCCTATAATGGTAATTAAGACACTCGTATTATAAAACTTGCATACCGGTACGCTCTTTTTATAAACATATTCGTGTCTTAATTATTGCAATTATAGGCTCGTTGCATAATGTACTATTAAAGCGTTCTCTTTACTGTGCACTGCAGTTATTTACGTACTGTAATTCAGTGACAATGACTTCTAAACATAAGACACTTAATCTTCATCCATTCCATCTCTCATCCCGACGCGCAGGTCGCCCACGGGCATCGACTAGAATGACCTGCACTCGGCCTCTCAGGAGGCTACACGAAAAAAAAACTTAAACTGGAAGAGAAAATTAAGTTATTGAAGAACACGAGAAAAACAAACGCCCGGCTAAAGAATTGGGTCGTTAAAGTGGGGATATCTCAAATTGTTCCATAGTAATCCTATGCGATAATATTGTACAGCAATTCTTTGTAGTGTATTTTGTCTTAATAAAACTCAACCCTTTGTAAAACGGAAACCTGCGAAAACGGAAAAATAAATCCGGAACGGTTGCGTTCCGCTTAAGGCAGGCTTTACTATATTTACATTTACTTAATGTTCTTATAGTAAGTTAATTTATGTCATCATCCTCAGGCGTAGTCATGTGCGTTACGTTCTCGTAGTCATGTGCGTTACGTCCTCCATTTCGACTGCAAGGAAGAGTTGGAATTCCGGAGATCGAAGATTAGAGTCCCGGCGCTGGCAGCGGCCATCTGGTGAAATTTCTCCCTGGGGTTCCTCTACCCCTGGAGGTGGGTGCGTTTCACACTCTAGCCAAATACCGTGGTTAGCGTAACACAAAAAAGGTGGTCTGCCTCGTTGCGTAGTGGCTAGATTCTCTACTCTGCCAAGAAATTTAATTGTGGTTTGAGTGCTGGAACGGGGTCGTAAGGAAAAACTGAGAAGAGGCAGGTTCGATTCCTACCTCAGACATCCTGGAAGTGGTTCTCCGTGGTTTCCCCACTTATATTCCAGGAAAATGCCGGGATGGTATCTAATTAAGTCCACGGGCGCTTCTTACCCTCGATTACAACTACACACACTGGTACAGGCATCAGAGTGACACATGTTAAGTTCTACACACACCCAAGTACACTGGGCTACATGACCACTAGGCCTATGTCGCAAATCTGAACCACAAGATGTGATATTTCACTTCGAAAATCTCCCATGCACATCCTGGTCCGCCTTAGTGAGGGGTAAGCACCATCAAGGCCCACTAGCTTAACACAAGTCATCACAGAATCATAAACTATCAAACAGATTAAGTACGAACCAAAGTATATGGGGCTGATGAGCAACATGTCCCAAAACGAAAGAATGAATTATACAACAGTTACATAAGTGAGGAGTACGTTATTTACCTTTTAGACACTACGACCCCCATTTTAGGCTGAGTATTTTGGCGACCCCTAAGTATTAACGTTAAAACAAAAATATTAAAAAATTACAATAACTGTCAAGTTTTATTCATAAAAAACACTTGTAACTAATATCATCATATATATTATTTCAGTAGTATAGATCCCTCCTGCGGCACTCACAAGCGACCGATCGTGAAAATGAGCATTCAAATGAGAGAATAAATTCGATAAAAATCAATAATTTCTTTAAAAAATTACTTTTAATAAATGTACGAAGTGTGCGATTTGTAGATCGCATACTTCGTACTTTTTTTTAATGTACGAAGTATGCGATTTGTAGATACTGTTGTTGTATGAAAATACGCTCCATAATTGCTGTCCACTTCACATTTTGGCCGCTGTGACGCCTATTTCATGTTATTTTAACATTATGAGGTATTTCCTTTATCATTTTGCATGGATTTCAGAAACGGTAAATCAAAGGAATGAGTACTCAAATAGTATAATTTCATAAATATCGAATAAACCGACAGTCGTGGCTTCGCTGGCTAAAGCGCCGCGTTAGGTCATGGGGCCAAGCTCTCTGCTCACTCGGTAGACGCGTGGGTTCGAGCCCCACCGTCGGCCGTCCTTGAAATGGTTTTCCGTGGTTTCCCCATTTTCAACACCAGGCAAATGCTGGGACGGTACCTTCTGACAGGCCACGGCCGCTTCCTTCCACATCCTTGCCCAGTTTCATTCACCATCATTCATTTCATCTCTCATTAACTCCTCTCATGAGGTTGGCGTCAGGAAGGGCATCCGGCCGTAAAAACTAACGCCACAAAGACTTCATCGCATCTCATCCCCGACCCCGTTGGAAAACGGGAATAATAAGGGGTAGACAGACATAAATATCGAATAACTGAATGACATTATCAGTGACAAATTGCATTCTAATTTCTTAAATATCAATATTTGTAAGAAGTGTTAGATTTGCAAAACCTATTAGGGATAGTGTGGTTTATGAACATGCGGAATCGGTGGTATGCTGTACCAAGAGGACGCTGAAGAACCCAAGAAGAAATCCTATTTGGCATTTACGAGTCGTAAATTATTAGCTTGCCACGGTGGGTGAGTGGTTGACGTGTCGGTCTACTAACCCCCAGGCTTCCAGGTTCGCTCCTGGCTGTGATAGGTGATTTTTGAAAGGCGGCAAAAAATACGACATACACGCATGTCATACGATGTTGGCATGTCAAAGAATCCATTTTAATTCAGTGGGCCGTGTTCATGATGGCAAGATTAATCTCGGGAATTTCCGCCAACACAAGGTTCCTCATTTCCTTACTAGAAAGCGCTGTTGTGTTAAGGGAGCTTACATATCTAACCTTCTTGACTTTCATATTGCCTCAAGGAACAACGAAATTCGATATGCAAGCTGCCCTCTGGGTGTCAAATAGCGAAGCTTGCACCCGGCACCCGAGGCCATACGAAATTATTATTATTATTATTATTAAGTGCCCAATTACATTAGGATGTTTTCTATCACTTCAACATTCTAGCTCATGGAATATTATTTATTTTTAAATTTTAATATATGCCATGGCTGGCACATGCTCGTAGAGGGGTTTGTGAGGAAACAGTTATTATCTTTGCTCTCTTCCTGTAAGTATTTTCTATCTAAATTGCATTTTGTAAATATTGTCAATTCAAATAACAGTACAGTAAGTATGTAGTTAGTTGTAAGTAGGTAGTTAGTTTGTCTATTAGATATATGTCATTGTTCTATTAGACTGTGGTGTGTGAGTGTGTCTGGTAACAGTTGCATTGTTTATTAGTTATAGTTCATTGTTTCAGTAGACTGTGATGTGTGATTGCATGTGAGTGTGTCTGGTGAAAGACTGTTTTAGTGGTAGTATTTGTAGTTGGTGGAACGTGAGTATTTTTTCGTTAGTAGAATTTTGGTATTTAATTGTTAGTACAGTAGAAGGTTAGTATTTTTGTTAGTAGAATTGCTCTTTACTTATTCTGAAAGGGAGTAGCAGCCTTTCAGAATAAATCAATTCTTTACTAGTCTTATAGACGGTTAAGATATTGAGAATATAAGCCAAATAATGGCTACACTGCGTCCTGCTGCACGGCTGAAAGCAAGGGGAAACTACAGCCGTTTGCTATTCCCGAGGATATGCACCTCTCTATGCATAAATACATGTGATGATGGCCTCCTCCCTTGTAAAATTTCAATCCGGAGGTAAACTAGTCCCCCGTTCGGATCTCCGGGTGGGGACTACTCGAGAGGGGGTTAACATCACAGAAGTGACAAAGAGGAACTCTGACATTCTACGGATCGGAGCGTGGAATGTTAGAAGTCTGCTAGGAAATGGAAGGTTAGAAAACTTAGAAAGGGAAATGGATAGGTTGAGGTTGGATTTGGTTGGGATTAGTGAAATGCGCTGGCAGGAAGAACAGGACTTTTGGTCAGGAGACTATAGGGTCATTAGCACTAAATCAAACAATGGCCAAGCAGGGGTTGGCCTCATATTGAGTAGGAAACTTGGACAGCGGGTGGAATATTATGAGCAATATAGTGAACGGATTATTGTAGTAAAAATAAATACTAAGCCTACCTGCACCACAGTGGTACAAGTCTATATGCCTACCAGTCAAGCTGATGATGAGGATGTTGAAAAGGTCTACGATGAAATAGACGAAATTCTGAGGTATATCAAGGGTGATGAAAATGTTATAGTAATGGGAGATTGGAATGCTGTGGTAGGAAAAGGGAGAGAAGGGAAGATAGTAGGAGATTTCGGATTAGGTGAAAGGAATGATCGAGGAAGCAGGCTTGTAGAATTCTGCACTGAGCATGAGTTGGTCATAGCTAACACCAGGGGCGGCTCCTGAGGTGGTGCCCGTGTGCCATGGCACCACCAGTGTAATGAAGAGAGAATATGTGACTTTTCCCTCTCAAGAACAGTTTATATTACATTTACATTTTGAGGAAATTGTATACATATTCTGCATTTATTTGAACGAGCGCACAAACTGACATGCGTTCTGGTGGCGCTTTATTGAATTACTGAGCCAGAGCCAACCGGCACTACCTACGAACATCAGACCGCATCAGACACTGTACTGCAATAAGGACTAGTTTGGCTTGAGTTTGTTTGTGTTGTGTTGAGACGCATATTACCCTGAGGTAGAGCCAACGGCCTCGTGACGCGGAGCTTCAATTCTATCCACGAGATAGCAGCACGTCACAGGTACAAGCACACATTACATAGGCTGTGTTTCTATCTCCCAAAATTTTAATAATGGCACCCCGTCGTGTTCGTTAAGCCGCCATTTTGGACACGATGACGGCCTAGGGTGGGGGCTTAACGAAGCCCTGAGAATCAAAACGATCTAAAATTTTTCCGAGCATGGTCTCCAATCAAAACGTCCCTGATTGGCTGAGCACTTATTGGGTCCTTCCCGCCACACAGCCCCAATCAAATCCGCCATTAACCTCAATTTAACATAACCTAAGTTACTTAAATTACAAATATTAATAATGTTGGTGAAGGGTGGATGACTTGTGGATTAGATAAGCCATTTTTAGTGTTGCCTTCTATAGATTTGTGTTTTTTGGCAATCTCGTTATCTTGTAGACATTAAGATAAATAGTTATATTTCGGGGGCCTATCACTCAGTAGCGGTTTATCACAACAGTAGCAACTATTACGAATAGCTGTACTATAATAAGATTTTTCTGCACCTTCGCGAAATAGTGGCGGTGGTTTGAGATTATTTTTGACTACCATTATGGGGTTTTAATAGTTTTTCATAGAGCATTTTTGTTGTCTTGTAGGCATGATTGATTTGACATGTTAGGTCTGCATGTAGCCAACAGTTTTTTTTTCTGGTTTTTGGAATAATGCTCATTCTCATTACCATTAAGTGCAACCGTGTTGACCGACTGAAAGACATTGAATATTTCGTTTACTAAGGCAGCACTGAAATATGGGTTGCAACACGATATGGACTTGGAACTTATGTTCACTTAACAAAATAACGATACATCAACAAGTCATCCTTGTAATCTCTGCAAATAATAAAAATATTTCCCATCCAATATAGGCCTATTCATGTTGAACGGTAGAAAGTTATCAACCTTTATTAAGGCAACACTGAAAAATGTTAATTTTGATCTAGCCTACTTACTTGGAGTCATCTCCATCAATGTCCCTAGAGGTTCAGTTTTTTAAATTCTCCCTTTCCTATGGTCAAATAACACATGGATGTTCCCTATTTTTCTTAAGGGGATTCAATGATCTTATGCTGAACTAATTAAGAATAGGGCATGTATCAGGATAAAAATAATGTCCATAACCATAATTTACGCGTGTAATAGCGGACACAACTCCATCATCATCATCGTCATCTTTTCCCCTTATCCAGCTCCTGCCGGGTCGGGGTATTTATGGCACTTCTCCACTTTCCTCTTTCCTTCCACAATTCTTCTTCCACGATCTTGTCCCAGTCCTGATTCCTTTTTCTCACGCTGTTCTTCACTGAATCGATCCACCTTGTTCTAGGTCTCCCCCTTGCCCTCCTACCCTTGCACTTGGCCTCCAGCATCTGTCTTGGTATTCTATTTTCCTCCATCCTCTTTACATGTCCAAACCACCTTAGTTTATTCTTCTCAATTCTCTCATTTAGTTTTCCCATCCCAACTTCCTTCCTAACATCTTCATTCCTCACTCTGTCTTTCCTTGTCTTTCCTATCATACTTCTTAGGAATGTCATTTCACTGGCTTGGATTCTACTCTCTTGCCTGCTCGTCAGGGTCCAAGTCTCAGCTGCATAAGTTAATATGGGAACATAGTACATTTTATACATTACCTCCTTGCTTTTCCTTGGTACATCCTTATCCCAAACAAGTTTTCTTACACTCTGATAGAATGCATTGCTCTGCTGTACCCTCCTGCCAATCTCCATGTCTAACCTACCAGTTTGCATCAATTCACTTCCTAGGTATTTGAACGTGTCCACAATTTCCTAACTCTGACTTCCAATTTTCACAGTGCCCTTTCATTGTCTTTCCCCTCTTGTCATCACCATGGTCTTGCTTTTCTCTATACTGATTTTCAGGCCGTACTTCTGAATATTTTCGTTCAGTGCATCTGGTTGTTTTTGCACTTCTTCGGTGTTCCTTCCCCAGACCACAATATCGTCTGCAAATAACAGTAACTTCATTTCTTTATGTCCATATGCTTCCTTTGTTTCCTTTACAATTTCATCCATTACCATTATGAATAAAAGAGGTGACAGCACACTCCCCTGTCTTAGTCCAGTCTTGTTCCTAAACCAGTCTGTCTTTCCAACTGGGGTCAGTACCCTGCTAACACAGTTGTTGTACATTGCTTGCACCATTTCCAACATTTCTCTTCCCAGTCTCCTCTTAACCATGGTTGCCGATACCTTCTCTCTGGGGACACTATCATATGCCTTTTCTAGATCTATGAAAGTCATGATCAAATCCTCTCCATATTCCCAGTTCTTTTCCATCACCTGCCTCAAGCTAAAGATTGGGTCCACTGTGGATCTTCCACTCCTGAAGCCATACTGTTCCTCTTGCAACTCTCCTTCCACCTTTCTTCTCATTCTTCTTTCTAATATCCTTTCCAGTATTTTTACTATCTGTGATAAGAGGGTGATCCCTCTATAGTTATCACACACTTTCTTGTCCCCTTTCTTAAACACTGGTATTATTAGCCCTTTCTCCCAGTCTTCTGGTACACATTTCCGTTTCCACACACACTTTAGCAGTCGATACAGCCATTGCATACCAACAGGTCCAGCAGCCTTTATCATTTCTACACTGATTTCATCCACCCCTGTTGCTTTTCCCATCTTCATTTTCTGTACTACTAATTCCACCTCCAGCATTGTTATATCATCTTCTGTTATAGAGTCGTCAGGCTGTGTCACTTCCATCTCACCAGTACAATTGCTCACATTCAATAGCTTATCGAAATACTCCTTCCATCGTCCCTTTATCTCTTCTGGGTGTGTTAACAACTCTCCATCTTCCTTTTTCACCAGCTTTGTAGTAACTCTTTCTTTCCTCTTACTTCTTAGAAGCCCATACAGCATCCTTTTACTGCCACTTACATCTGTTTCCATTCTTCGTGTAAATTCTTCCCAACTTTTCTTCTTTTCTTCTCCTACCACGTTATTACACCTCCGTTTGCTGTCATGATACTACCTTTTTCTTCTGTTTGATCTCGGTTCCATTCTTTCCATGCAGACTTCTTTTCTTTCACTGCTTTCCTCAGTTCCTCATTCCACCACGGTGTCTCCTTCTCTTTCACCCTTGGTGACGTCCTACCACAAGCACTCTCTGCTGCACCAGCAAATGCCTTTTTAAAGTGGGACCATTCCTTTTCTACATTTTCCACTTCAGTAACTGGGATTTGTTGCTTCAATCTCTCCTGAAAATCTTCCTGTACAGCTTTGTCTTTCAATTTCCATACTTTTATTTTACTTTCTCTGATCTCCTTTAGGTTTTCCAATTTTCCCCATCTAAATTTTGCCACCACAGCTCTATGGTCCCCATCAAATGCTTCTCCTGGTAAAGCTGTCACATCCATCAGCTTTCTGCGATTTGTCCTTTCCACCAGGAAGTAGTCAATTACTGATTTTGTTCTTCTATCACCCCACCCATATCTCGTAATTTTCCTGCTGTTTTTCTTCCGAAACCATGAATTACCCACTATCAGTACATTCCTTTCACAAAAGTTTACAAGTTCCTCTCCTTCCCGGTTCTTTTTCCCATATCCATAGGGTCCAACGACTTCTTCCTTTCCTTGTCTCTCAATTCCGACTTGTGCATTCATGTCTCCCATGATCAGCACTTCTACATCTGAGATTACTCTTTCTACATCCTCCAGGAATACTGCAATATCTTCTTCTCTGTTTCCAGTCTGTGGTGCATACACTTGTATGAAGTCCATCACGTCATTCTTCATCTTCATTCTAATTTTCATTATTCTGTCACTCACACACTCTACCACTTCAACATACTCCTCCAGTTGTTTCGAGGTTATCAGTCCCACGCCATTTTTTGCCTCTTGGCCACCACTCCAGTATAATGTATATCCTTTCCTCAATTTCTTCCTTCCTTTACCTTTTCCATTTCACTTCACTCAGCCCCATCATTCCAACCTTCTCCCTCTCCATGAAGTCTACCACCTCCTCCACCTTGCCTCATGTCAGGGTCATGACATTCATGATTCCCACTTTCATTTCGGTTACTGGTCGCCCATTTCTCACAGTTCCCCCAGTACCAAAGGAACTGCGCGTCGCCTGCAGGGTACGCCCTAACCTTTTCCGAATCATTGGAAGTGCCATTTCCATTTTAGGCTATTATTACGATGGGGTCGCCACTCCTAAAGGCATTTTATGAAGCTACTGCCAGCTATTATTCAGGCCGCCCTTGCAAACAGACGCTGCCAATTGATGCTGTACTCATACTATTCCCTGAGTACTGGGTTGCCTCTTCCGCAATCTCCACCGTTCTGAAGTCCATCTTCTCCGCTGTAGATTCCGTTGAGGTCTTCGCACGTAACCCTGTGCACGGGGCCTATGTTATACCCCATAGGACTGGGTCCTCACCAGAACTTAGCCGGTACTGTAGTTCCATGGTATATTACAGTACCGTTGCCCACCCCCGCGACGTGGGCGCGCCTGGCAAGAATTATCCATGTAGCCAATTAGGATTGACTCATGGACCGGGTTAAGGAGCTGTCTAAATCCAGCCTCACACCTCCAATTTCACTATAAAAGTCGTGATCTAAAAAGGGATAGTGGGTGGGTAACATTTATTGCTACATGACCCCCAAAATTATTATTCATTATTACAAAGGGTATTTTGACTATTTTCAGTAGTGTAGAAGATTGTATCGCCTTGTTTCGGGCTCCTATAGAGCATACATTTTCTTTCGATCTTTCATTTGCCATAGGACGCGTCACCGGCGTATGGTTATGCATTACCAGCTTCTGGTTTAGTAGTCAGGTAATGGAAGCAATGGGAAGTGTGTACTACAATTTTCCTTGCGTGTAACTAAGCAACTTATTGTTAAGAGAACGTAAAATGCACCAAGAATGATATGATCTTCAGCTGTGTGCAGTGAGAAGGCTCTGCATGTGTTCATTCCTTATGTATTAATGATGCGAAATGTCATCTAACGTTGTGCCAAATCACTCGTAGTCTCTAAATGTTGCACATTTTCCCGTAAATTGCAGCAGTTTATGTTTTAGTTGCTTATAAGATCGTGACAAAGAAAGTGTTCCTCCAATTGGATGATTGTATTTAACTGTATGCACGTCGTATAATCTTGGCGAAGTGTATTTTTTTCACGGAGCAACTTAACACCGTAGTAGGCACGCAGCTTTTTGTATTTAGTTTTCTGGCATCTTGTTTTAAATTATTGACTAACATATCCTATGCAGACAATCGATACCTCCATTAGGATTCGAGTTCCATAATTCATGCAAAATGAGGTCCGTTCGTTTGTGAAATTGGGGTCATAACCCACCTACCCTTTCAGTGATTACCGTAAGGTACTTTACGTAGACTAGGGTGAAGATGTAAATGAGCATTAAAAAAATAATGTTGCCAGTTGTTTGGTTTATTAACTTGCGGTAATATCATCCATAGGTAATGAAAACTGGGCATGGTTGGATTTTAAGGTAGAGCCACATGTGCTATTAAATCGCTTTCTTGCAATACCTGGAATATGTACAGAATTATAAAATGATTATTGGTTAAATAAGTGTTAATAGATGGCTATTATAATTATAATGATTAAATAAATATTAAAGAAGAAACGATGCGTTGTTAGTAAATATTAGGCCTACCGGTACGGCGAATAGCCTACAACTCGTAGCTTACGTCACAATTTAGCATTTAAACGGGTCACGTTAATGCATAATATGCCAATATAAAAACTGGATAGCAAATTATAATAATATTCTCACATATAACATATATAATTTGCACCAACTTAATTATTGTAGTCTAAGATATGTTAGACCAATGCCGTTTGAAATGTGCAAATCGCACACTTTGTAGGCAAGCTGTTTGTTATGGTCGTCTCTCATGCGAAGTTCTACTAATTACTCTTCTTGGAGACACTTGTCTTTGGAATATTCATGAAAGACCAACCCTTTAGTTATTATTTCATAAGTTGAACGCCTAAAAACAAAACCACAATCCGAAATAATAACGAAGATAATCACGAACGAACGTTTCACTGCCAATGAAAATCAAATGGAGATTCGCGGACCGGAAGTTCGTTATGCATAAGCTTCGATGCCATTTTATCTCGTGGAAGCTCTTATAATGTTACGGTACCATACAATTCAATCACTTCCAGTAAATATTTATTACTAGCGGACCCGTGCGAGAAATCTCGCATGTTCATAAACCACACTTTCTCCAATAGGTTTATAATGAGACACTTAAGGAGAAAGGTTATGTTTTTATTTCAACCAAATGATTATAGAACACTATTAACATTTCAGGGTAAAGGAAAGACCTCAGAATGTTAATATGACATGAAACAGGCGTCACAGCGACCCGTGGACAGCAAGTATGGAGCGTATTATCCTACATCAACGGTGATTGCAAATCGCACACTTCGTACAATTTTTTTAGTCCTTTTTTAAAGAAATTATATATATTTATGAAATTATAGTGCAATAAGTCACTGCTAATGTCTATTCTCTTTCATTTGAATGCTCATTTGTCACGATCGGTCGCTTGTGAGCGCCGCAGGAGGGATGCATACTACTGAAATAATATATATGAAGATGTGACACTCCTATTCTCTACTCTCTCAACCCTCCTCAGTAGTGATGGGCTGCGAGTGGACTCGCGAAGAATCGAGTCTGGAACCGTAAAACTCGAGATACTAGAGTCCGGAATCGAGGCCAAGGACGCTGTCAGCCTTATATGGAAACTACACGATATATAGTAATGTCGGTACGCCTTGGCCAAGTATTGTATTAGTTTCCCATCAATGCACAGTGATACAATAGAATATTCAAAATTGGAAACCGGCAAGAAGTGGACTGATGACAGAAAGAAAGAACGCAATACAGTAAAGAGAAATTTCCTTCAACGTGATAATTTGCTAAGCAGTAGTATATATCGCTGTTGATAACGCCAGTAGTCTTATCGATATCTCTGGTTGAGTGGTTAACGGTGCTAACTTTCACGCAGCGTGCTGGGGTTCGATTCCCTGCGAGGTGGTTTTTTTTAAACTTGATTTTTTAAATTACATTTCTTTCTTTATCATTACCTAGTCGTTATAATATGAAGCATAGTGTGCATTTTGCAAACGATTTCTCTTGTAAATCACTAGTTCAAAAGTCGTTTGCAAGTTTAGCGAGTGTTGGGAATTTGGCCGCATTCTGTCCTATATCGTAAGTACGGATCGTGACGTCACCGTGGAGACTCGAGTCCTTCGCACGGGTTACTCGTTCAGACTCAGAACTGCTAGACTCGATTCTCGCGAGTCCAAGCGTCACTTGCGCACATCACTACTCCTCAGTAAAACAGTCATTTATATCAGCTCTCCTCAGGTAAACGGTATTTTATTTGTGTTCGTAGCATCCCATCCCATCTGCGAGAGAGTTCACTCGCGTGCGCGCACTTTGATCACGCTACGGGTTAGGCCTAAATATCGCCATCACCCGTGAGCTGCGGAAGTGTCTCCAAAAATGCAGTTACACTTACGCCAGAAAATTTTGATTCGCGCTTTAAGATTCATTTTTCAGCCATTCGGTATGCGAACTCTAGTCTTAGAGGGTTCTAAAATATACGGGAATTTGGTGGATTTTCGTACGGGAAATACGGGGATTATACGGGAATTTGAAAAAAGGCCATCGCTCGACACCCTGTCCTCGCAGTGGTTTCCATTCGGGCTCAGAAGCTTTTCAAAATATTCTTCCCGCATTTTCTTCAGTTCTTCCCTATTTTCTATCTCTTGTTCCCTTTTGTTCACCATTCTAACATAATCCGTAGGATCCTTCCGCCTCTTATTTTTCACCATTCCATACAGGACCTTTTTTTGTACCTTCACTATCCTCCTCCATCATCTTTGTCCACTCTTCTATCCACTTTCTTCTCTCCTCAGCCACTACTCTCTTTGCCTCCTTCTTTCTTTCCTGGTACTCTTCCCTTGTCTCTACTGTCCTATTTTGATACCACCTCCTAAAGGCTCTATTCTTTTCCCTTACTACATCTTTTGTCTTCTCATTCCACCCTGGTGTTTCCTTCCACCTCTTCTTACTACCTGTCCTCCCACATACTGCTTCTGCTGCACCTACTGGTGTCTTCTTAAATCTAGCCCATTCCTCTTCCATCCCTCTTTCTTCATCTGTTGGAATTCCTTTCTTTACCATTTTGAGGTACTCGACCCTTTTATCTCCTTCTTTCAGTTTCCATATCCGTATACAGTGGAATCTCGTTAGCACGTTCTCGGTTACGTTTTCCCGTTTAGCGCGATGATTTTCTCAAGTCCCAGTCCCAATTCTACAATATACATGTTGATATATATCCTTAATACGTTCTCTATTCCCGCTTTCGACGATCAAAGTTCCGTTGTACTATTTGTAAGCGAAACAGATTTTATTGTTATTTCATTATAAAATTCGGCTTCTGGAAAACACTACTCGATATTGCCTCTTATTCTCTGATAGTTATTGACAGTGTAGATGATTTCATTGTGTTTGACGGCGTAGAATTGGCTATAGCTATGACGCAACACAGATGACGTGTCTCTCTCCCGCTGCCCTTTCTCTCCTTTCTCAATTCCCAGTCCCTATCCTACTAAATTCATGTTGATCATCATCATCTTGCACAGTTTCCAGCCACTGGCCGGGTCTGTTTGGAACACAAGCCTCTCCAACGTCTTCGGTCTTCCCACCATCTCTCAGCCTCCACCCTTGTCCAGTCTTCTCCTCTCTTCTTCACGCTTTCTTCCACCCCCTTCAGCCGTCTCCCTCTTGGTCTCTTTCCTTCCCACTTCGTCTCGTGTATCCTCCTGGGTATCCTCTTCTCCTCCATTCGTTTTACATGTCCATACCATCTATGGTCATAATACTTAAGTTGACGTCTGACAGCTAGTGCTGGAGGGAGGAGCATTGCACGTGCCATTTCACGCGGTTGCCACATTCCTGCATTCCATACCCTACCCTTCTCACTTCCGGCTGGCTTGTTCGTTCGTTCATTCTGACCGCTGTGTTTTCTTGTAGACTACCTGGCCAGACCATGACTTGACTTGGTCTTATGTTCGGTTTTCTTTACCAGAGGTCGGGTTGAAAAGCTCAGACAGTAGAGCGCTGGCTTTCTGAGCTCAACTTGGCAGGTTCGATCCTGGCTCAGTCCGGTGGTATTTGAAGGTGCTCAAATGCGTCAGCTTATGTTGATAGATTTACCGGCACGTAGAAAAACGCCCACGGGACCAAATTTTGGCACCTCGTCGTCTCCGAAAACCGTGAAAGTAGTTGACAGGACATACAATCAATATCATTATTATTCTTTTACAGCTGTGGTACCTATAGCCTGTCAAATCCTTCAACATACCTTTTGTCCTATACTTTGTCTCCATACATCTTACTAGCACAAATATAGGACGTACACAAATAAGAAAAACGTGATTTCAAGGGGAAAATGGTTCGCGGGAGGGGGGTCTTAAATCAAGTGTACTCTTTTCCACACCACCCAGCGGTAGAGTACCTGGCTCGTTTTTTTAAACAGTGGTATCCCCAGTAGGCCTAATCCACTGACGGTGTTCTTAATCATTTTGTATTGGCTCAATCCCTTCCATCTCATCTTCGCTGCAGCTGCTGCTGCTGCCAGAGTTTGAAGAGCTAGAACTGGAGGAACCTTCCAACCGTATTATAAGTTCGTCCACCTCGTAGTCCAAAGTCATCTCATTTTCTATAGCAGTTTTAATTTCTTTCTCCACGTGTGAAACTGCGTTTTTCCAGTCTTCGGCAGTTACTTGATTGATTCCCTCAGTCGTAAGTCTTTCGGCCTCTGCCAGGGTGAATCGCTTGTTGTTTACCGCAACATAACCCTTAACTTGAGCCCATATGAGTTCGATAGGGTTAAAATGGCAATGGTACGGGGGCAGCCTTATGACGTCATGGCCCTGCTCTTTGGCGATTTCGTCAATGTGATACACTGGTATTCTAGATTTATTTTCCCTGATGAGGCCTAGAAGAACGCCCTTCGTCATTTCCTTGTTTGCGTTGACACCATGACGAACTAACCAGTCTATCATTTCGTCCTTCCGACTAGCGTTTGTTGGGGCCTTATCAAGCTGGACACTGTGGTAGGGAGCATTGTCCATCACTATCACGCTGTTCGGTTTGATGTTTGGGAGTAGCCGTTCCTCAAACCACTTTCGGAATCTGTTGTGATCCATCTCTTCGTGGTAATCGCCCGTCTTCCTGGACCTGAAGAGCAGCAGTGAGTCAGTCACAAATCCATCCGCTGATCCCGCGTGGCAAACAATCAGTCGTCCGCCTCGTCCACTTGGTCCTGCGATCGTTCCCTTGGGTGAGTCATCGGTCCAACCCTTTTTTCTGGTATGGCCAGCATTGACCCATGTCTCATCTAGCCACACAATAGACATTAGGTCCCGCCTTCGAATCTTCTGAAGGAACGTACTCCTTAGAGCTACTACGTCACCTCTCTCCAACAGCAGCTTCCTACTGTTGATAGCTTTATATTCAAAACCAAGGTTATGAACCACTTTCAGTAAGGAAGAGTAACTGCCTTTAAATAAGTCGTTCGGAAGTGTAAATAACAGTTTTTAAATTGTTGGATGTTCCTTTCTGGTGTAGTAAGAATATATGTGCCGGCGAATAGCATCCTCTTTAAACGGATCCAGATTTGTAATTCTGGAGGTTCTAGGCCGCTTCTTTCCAGGCGTGGACAGTTTAGATGAACCCTCTGCTGAGTTGTTATATTTCTCCATCGTAACTCTTGTCACAGTACTTTTACTAACTCTAAGAGCTTTCGCAGTGCGTTCTTGAACTCTCTGGAATGGAATTAACGGAACATTCCTTTCCGAAAAACTCTTAGCCTCCTCTTCAAAGAATTCCCTTGCGGCACATATCATTTCTCTTCCTTGGTGATGAATTGCCACACCATGGCCGGCGGTATTTTTTTCATGAGGTGGACGAGTTCTGGGCCTCCCTCTCCCTCGAGGATTATTCATAATGCTCGAAATATATATTGCAATCCAATAATTGTAGGTCTACGTAATTAGTACTTAAAATACCGTTAGATACTTAATGATGGCCTCCAAACAGAAACAGAAATAGAATAACACTCACACTGAACTGCTTGTGACAAGATCTAACTCAGAAGTGCGAGGTTTGGCAACTCCTACAAATTCCTTCTCAACACGAGCTGGCCAGAGAGCTTATCTCCATGGCAACCGCAGTCGCCCCACCCCGTTTCCATGACAACCATACCTCCACCTCTCTTTATCCCACCTCGGCAGGCAATAAACGGACCTCCCTCTAAGAACTGTCAGACTTCAACTTTTAGTATTACGACTGTAAGTCTAGATTTCTCTATACCATCCTGTAATGGTTCCTCCTTCATTAATTCTCTGGTCCTTTCATTTCTTATTCTGTCCATCTTCGTAGCTCCAATACTGCTTCTCAAGAACCTCATCTCACTGACCTGTATTTTGCTCTTCTCCCTTCCTTTCATAGCCCAGGTCTCGGAGGCATACGTCAGGATAGGGACATAGTACGTCCGATATATGATCTTTTTGCTGTTCTGAGGGACATCCTTGCTCCATAACATCCTTCTCACACTCCTCCGAAATGCTTCTGCCTGTCTCCCTCGCTCATTTATTTCTCTATCGTTTCTTCCATTCTCTTGTATCAGGCTTCCCAGATACTTGAAACTCTCCACTTTCTTCAGCTGTTCCCCACCAATTTGTTATTCCTGTTGTGGTTCTTTCCTTCTTCCTTATTGTGATCACCATCTCACTCTTATTTATGCAAAATTTCATCCCATACCCATGTATTATTCCTTCCCACACGTCCAACTGTTCCTGTTGATATATCCCCTTAATACGTTCTCTATTCCCGCTTACAACGATCAAATTTCCGTTGAACTATTTGTTAGTGAACCGTATTTTATTCGTATTTCATTATAAAATTCGACTTCTGGAAAACACGACATGATATTGCCTCATATTCTCTGATAGTTATTGACAGTGTAGATGATTTTATTGTGTTTGACGGCGTAGAAGTGGCTATAGCTATGACGCAACACAGGTGACGTGTCTCTCTCCCACTGCCCTTCACCCCCTTCCCTTTGTTTATTTCTCACGTAGGTGCATTATTGTCTTCGTGTTCCGCACTTTGTCTTCTAGTTCTTAGTGTTCACGTCCAGTTATGACCTATTTTATTGCACGTTTCATAATGGATAAGAAGTAAGTACGGCAGATAACTAATGATGAGAAGATGAAATATATTCGAGACGTGGACTGTAATCCTCACATGAAGCGTGTGGATATAGCGCGAAAGTGGAACATTCCTCCATCTACACTGAACACGATTCTCGGCAAAAGGAAGGAAATCGAACATGCATTTGAAGAAGGGGTGAGCGGCAAAAGGAAACGTGTGCGAGAGGGACAGTTTCCTGAACTAGAAAGTGCTTTATTGAAGTGGTTCAAGCAAGCCCGTGCTTCAAACATATGCGTGCGCAGTCGCCGGCAACTGAGCCGTCACTGGTGGAGGGTGAGAGTGACAATGTCCTTGCTAAGCAAATATAAAGACCCTGTATTATACTGTAGTGTAGAGGTACAATAATTCATTTTTATGTTAGTTATTCCGTGTAAGTTACTGATAACCTATGTTTATGTCGTGACTGTAGTAGTGCATACAATCACTTACTAAGGTCGGCGAATAAACGTTCATATCTATGCCGCATTCTTTCTTATACATTGTAAATGCAGTATGGCGTTTTTCGGTAGTATGTTTTCCCGCATATGACGTCCAAATTTTTCAGTCCCTTGAAAAACGTACTAACGAGATTCCACTGACGTCTTTCCTGGTTCTCAGTCCCTTTCTTCTCCTTTGTCCCTCTCAGGTTCATTACCAGCAATCGATGATCGCTGTCCAAGTTCTCCGATGGTATAACCTTGATGTCCGTGATGTTCTTATTTAATTCTTTCTCATACAGGATATAGTCGACCACCGACTTCCTGGTCAAGTCATCACTGTACCATGTGATTGTGTGGCTCTCTCTTTTTTTGAACCAGGAGTTCCCAACTAGTAGGCTGTTCCTTTGGCAGAAGTCCAACAGTCTCTTTCCTTCCTCATTTCTTCCGCCCCAACCCTCTGGTCCAAGCACACTTCCTACATGGCCATTCAGATCTCCCATAACAATCATATTCCTTCCTACTAGCTGCTTCTGCAATTCCTCTTCAAACTCCTCCTTCTCTTCTGAGGCGCAGCCTACTTGTGGAGTATACACTTGCACTATTTCTACGGTCTCTCCCCTCAGTGCTACTTTCACTTTCATCATCCTATCACTTATTCTCCTCACTTCTTCTTTTAAACCATCTCGTACTACTACTCCCACTTCATTCCTCTTTCCCTCTTCATGAATAAGGAAGTTAGATTAAGTAGGTAAATGAAATACGTCGTTCATTCATTCATCTTCATTTCCCCTTTTCCAGCTGACACTGGGTGGGGGCAAATATGGTTCCTCTCTACTTTGTTGTGTAGTTCCACCATTCCTCTTCCGACATGGTGTTCCAATCCTAATGCTATTCTTCACAGAGTCCATCCAACGCATTCTTGGTCTTCCTTGTCCTCTCTTCCCTGTCATCCGACGTTCCAGTGCTTTCTTCATTCATCCGTTTGACATGTCCAGACCATCTCAATCTGTTTTGTTCCAGTTTGTCATTTAGTTTCTGTACTCCCAGTTCTTTTCGTATATCTTCATTTCTCACTCTGTCCCTCCTCGTTTTCTGGACCATACTTCTCAGGAATCTCATCTCAGCTGTCTGTACTCTGCTCTCATCCCTCTTAGTCATTGGCCAAGTTTATGCTGCATATGTCATTATAGGGACATAATATGCTTTGTACATACCTTTTTTTAGCCTTAATTGGTATATCCTTGTTCCATACTAGTCCCCGTACCTGTTGGTAGAAAGCACTCCCAAGTTGTATTCTTCTGCTAATTTCCAAATCTAGTCTTCCATCTTCAGTCAGTTCACTTCCCAAGTATTTGAAGTGTTTCACCACTTCCAATTCCTTATCTCAGACTTTGATTACCCCTTCTCCTTCTTTCTTATCTCGACTCATCACCACTATTTTACTCTTCTCCACATTTATCTTCAATCCCCATTGCTCAATCCTTCCATTTATTACGTCGAACTGTTCTTGTACCTCCATCTCATCCTCGCCCCAGATCACAACATCGTCTGCAAACAACATTACCTTCATCTTTGCCCTACTATAGTCTTTCATTGCTGGCTTCATGATGTCATCCATCACCATTAAGAACAATAATGGTGACAACACATTTCCTTGGTTTAGTCCAGTGTCAATTTTAAACCATTCCGATGTCCCGACTCTAGTCTTCACACTACTGTAGCAATCCGTGCACATTCCTTTTATCATGTCTCCCAGTTCCTTGCCTATCCCCCTATTTGTTAATCTTTCCCAAACTTTTGTTCTAGGGATGCTATCATAGGCCTTTTCTCGATCAATAAAAGTCATTACCATATCCTTCCCATATTCCTAACTCTTTTCAATGTTCTGTCTCAGAATGAAAATGGGTTCCACTGTTGACCTGCCCCCTCTAAATCCAAACTGCTCCTCCTCTATTTGGCCTTCTACCTTTACTCTAATTCTTCTTTCTAGGATTCTTTCTATTACTTTGGCAACATGCGAGATGATGGTGATTCCTCGGTAGTTACCACACACCTTCCTGTCTCCTTTCTTGAATATTGGCAATATTATTCCCTTTTTCCAGTCTTCAGGAACTTTCTTCTCTCTCCACACACCCCTGAGAAGTCTGTATGTCCACAGCAGCCCCACTGGTCCTGCCGCCTTGATCATTTCTATTGCCACTTCGTATATTCCCACAGCTTTCCCCATCTTCATCTTCCTAACTGCCCATTCCACCCATAGTAATGTCTGGTTCTTCTATTTCTTCCTCCACCGTTTTGGCTGTTTACGTAACTTCTCCGCATGTCTGGCGTCTCACATTCAACAGCTTGCTGAAATATTCTTTCCATCTGTCCGTTATCTCTTCTGGTTTTGTCAATATATCTTTGTTTTTCACAAACCCAGTGTTCATTCCTTCTACTTTTTTATAATTCCAAATAGCTTGCTTTTTTTTTCCACAATGTAAATCCTCCCTTATTTCCTGAGTGAATTCTTCCCAGCTTTTCTTCTTTTCCTCTGCAATTACTTTCCTGCATTCTCTTTTTGCTTCTATATATTTTGCTCTACTTTCTTCAGTCTTTTTTGTTTTCCATTCCTTCCAAGTTTTCTTCTTCTCTCTTACCTTTTCCTTCACTCTATCATTCCACCATTTTGTCACCTTTTCCCGTACCTTTCCTGATGTTCTACCACATATTTTCTCTGCACTGTTTACAAATGCACTCTTTATGAAAGCAAATATGGTTCAGCCTCGGAAATACGCCATTAGCGGAAGAAAATAATAAATAAATACTAGTTTTTAAACGGAGGTGAGAGAGGAAGACCCATTTATTGTCAGAAATAAAATTTCTCTCCATCCTATGGTTAAAATGAATTTCTAAAACTACCAGTCAATAAAATTGAAAAATAAATTGGTTATACATCCCAACCCCCCAAAAAAGTTACTTAAATAATAATAGTTGTTGTTGCTCCAAACCAACCACGGATCGTAATACTTTAAGTATAAGGCTTACCTAAATAAAATCGCAGGATCTTCACGAATAATGCAATCACAATTAACAAAAGCCAGAAATGGCCAACAACTATGAATTAAGAACACTCTACACCACTTGAACGTATACAATCCAAACGCGCAGTTAGGGCGACAAAACTTATTGCCTGAAGTTAACATGATTTCCAACTATATTAGTAGGGGGGTAGTGGGTGTTCCAAATAGTGTCATGGCCGCCGCGTGAGTCCAAGCCAATATCTCTCGAACGCATGATCCGATTTTGACAAATGAGGTATCGTTGGACTCGGGCTAACGCCCTCTTTCCAATGGATCACTCATTTCAACCCCTAAATAAAACTTACCCCTACTAGGGGGTGAAATTGTAATTTTTAGTGAAAGTCTCTTTTCAAATACGACATGTATAAGGTGCGCTGCTAAAATGAACTTAAATGTTGTTGCTCATATCGCGCATGCGTTTTTCTGGCAGTCGCTATGAATGAACATTTTTGTTTTTGTTTTTTACGCATGCGCACTTGGGATTTTTGTAAGAGGGCGAGCTCTTTGAAAAAAATGATTGATAAGAAGAGGTTTTGGTGGTGAGGAGAGAGCCAGATAGTCGCCTACTTTCCTACGAAGTTTCCCGATATCTCTCGAACGCAAGGTCGGATTTGGACGTGTGACGTGTCAAATCGCTTGTCTCGAAGCCCTATATATGTTATTAATAGGTTAAAGTTTTGAGAATTGGGGAAACAGGCTTTTTGGGGGTAAAACCGTGATTTTAGACTTTTTCCGATATTTCACGAATGCATGGTCGGATTTGGTCCTATGACGTGTCAAATGGCTTGTCTCGAAACCCTCTTTATTTTGGTAATAGGTTAAAGTTTCTGAAAATGAGGGAAACAGAATTTTTTGGTGTAAAACTGTGATTTTAGTCTTTCTGATATATCTCACAAACCAATAACGCCAGAGACGTATACGAGGGGTCGTAGGACTCGGGGTGAGGCCCTCTCATTCCCCCCCCCCCTTTTTCAAATATAGTATTTATATTTAAAAAAAATGCGAAAGGGTCTAACGACACTTTTGTTGAAAACATTTTAGTTTTTAAAACTTTTTTTTTAATTTGTCTAAAATGTTCATGAAGAGTGGTTGCAGATAGAGACGATACCACTGGACACGTGTTTCAACGAAGCTATTACTGGCCACGGTGGTGATATACTAATACAGTATTCGCTATTTCGATGAGACGGCGGGTCGAGGGTTCGTTTTCCGATTTTTCCTATGATGGAATACCTAATACCTAAACCCCCTGAAGGGGGTCTTTAACATGTAAACGATTATGAGTGACATGACAAATGATAATTCCTTGATCAGATGAAGTTAGCTTTAGATAGAACAAACAGAACTTGGTTATATGTTGCTTGAAGTGAGTATAGAAAACAAACTTGCTGGGGCAGACTGACAGGATGTGGATGTTATTTGAGCTTATTGGAATGCATTGACTTGACTTGACAACAGGGCAATGAAAAAAGCACAGAGATGCTGAGGACACTTGAAGGTCAAACGATATGGCAACTATGGTGGGAGGGGGAAGCGAGGATGATGTCGCCGATCATGTTCAATGTTCAATGGATGAATTTAAATTTTGCGAAGCATTGTTCGGAGAGGGTTATGTGACGACTTGTTTTAAGGATATTTATTTTTCCGATCTTTCTTATGGTGGTCTCATTGATTGAAATCATTCAAAACTGCTAGGGCATGGCCTTGAGATTTTATAAACTGATAATGGGATTTTGACATACAAGGTCCACTCAGAACTTGACATGATGTCATTCTTTTTATGGCTTATGAATTTCCCCAAAAAGACCCAAAACAACAAGATCATAGACTTTTGCTTTTCTTAATATATTGCAAACCCATAATGTTAGATGTTTACTGTGAGTGACGAAACCTAGCTAGGTAAAGAAAGAATTATTGTGGGCTACATGTATGGTGACTGACACGTCTTTGAACATTGGAACTTGTTTTCAGATCTGAGTGTAGTACATAGGGAGTATAGGTTGTAGGCATGGCTTGACAAACGGTGTACACAAAATTCAATTTATCGATTCAAGAATTATGAGTAGACTATCATTAATTAATTGGTTAAAGAGTGTAGCTAAAAATAAAAAAGTGACTACATTAAACTAAACTGAACCAAGTCGAATCAAACCCAACTGAACCAAACCAAGCCTAAAGCAAACCAAACCTAATCAAGAACAAGCCAAGGGCTTAAGTGTAAAACTTGTGGGGGAATGCAGTCATTGGCAATGTCCAAAGAAAGGGATAACGCTCTACCTTTAGAGGGTGAGGTAAAGCTAGCGCATGGTGCTAATGCATATTCCCAAGTACATGAACCACACACACACACAACTATCCTATGCTGTTTTTATGAGTTGACTGTTAAAACTTACTCAGTGGTTACTGAGCAAGATGGTCGCTACACACAACAAGCTTTAAATACTTGAGGCTAATAATCTATACACGCACACGCACTCGCTTGTTCTAAACTAAACTGTCTCGCTGGCAGTGCTCACACAGTAGGCAAATGACAGAAATGCTTGGCTAACCGAAATACAATCATTTTCGGTTGTCTAATGATACCAGCTAGCCATTACATGCTATAGTGGTGAGCACATGTGCCTCTTGCACTGGAGATCGTAACTCGATTTCTAGCTCTAAGGCCTAGAACGAATCAAACTAAGAAAGAATGGTATGGTGACGCAGTAGTTAAACTGTTAGCCTTTCAATAAGGTAGACTAGGGTTTGATTTTGGGTTAATATACATGTCATAAACAAACAAACAAAAAAAGCGGAGATAATGTTTAAAACTGATTACACTTGTCTCTTTTCAAATTATTACTTAGATTACAAATACAAAGGTGGACTGGGTTTGATATACAGTTAATGCTGCCTATCGCATACTAGCCTGTAAGAAAGCCAAACAAGCAAAAGGCGTAGGTAGAGCAGTGGTAAAATCACTATGTGTAGAGAACTACCTAACGGTTTTATGAACTGGCAATGCTATGTCGCATAAACAGTGCAGGATACAATCCGGCAACCATAATTTTTATCTTGTGGAACAGAGAAAATGCAATTTTACCTTGATGGATAACAAATGAGTGCAGATGAATGACCTATGCATTAGCCTACCATAGGGTTATAACCACGAGGTGGAGGTGTGACTTTTATATTTTATTGTTTAGAGACATGGCTTTTTTGTAACCAGTAGATTTAGTATTTTGTAAATATTCATTTTTGTAATTGTAAATAGTGGAAACATTTTTTTTGTAATAGTAAATGTTAAATGTATAACTAAAAGTTATTTGGGATAAGTGTGCATGTCAAGGATAAATAGCGTGGTTGTATTTGTTTTCAAAGACAGGTATGGTTGTGTGAATGTATGACTATAGATAGAATGATAGAGAGAGAGAGAGAAAGCTTGTGTGTGTGTGTGTGTGTGTGGGTAGCATTGATTTTTCAACCAAAGCAAACACGGCAAGGTAGGATGGTGGGGTAATTAATGTATATAGCAAATGGTAAATAGTATACTATATTTTTTTAACACTTGTGTTTTTTAATGCAGTAGTAGATAGGTGTTATTTTGTAAAACAGTCTTACCTACAGTAGTAGTAGTAGTAGTAGTAGTAGGCCTATATGTTTTTGGAAACAAACAGAAAGAGAATGCACTATTGCCATGGCCAAGCACTTCCATTAAAGTGATTTCAAGAAAATTTAAATCAGCAAATGTGTGTTTTACAAAACTAAACATTCAGCATGGACTAAATCATAAACGTGTCTTCTGTGATATGGAAAAAATAGGAAATCCATGTTTCCATATCAACACAATTTAAAAACTTAAAACTGACATTTAAAAAATGTAAATGGGAAATTGGCAAATGTGTAAACAACAAAATGGAAAATTCTTGTTTCCATATCATGAAATCCAAAAACTTTAAACTGACATTTTCAAATCGTGTACATGGAAAATTGACAAATGGCAATGTGTGAAATGTGAAAATGAAAAAATATGAACAAATGGCTATCATTATTTAAAAAAAATAAAAAACCGTCGTGTTCTATCGTTAAAGTGTGAATCAAACCACATATACTTATTTGGATCACCCGAGACTGAGTAGACCTGTTTTAGTCCTAATATACTTTTAAAATTTTATGTTAAAGCTCAATTTGAACTCAAGAGCTTTAGAGTGCCAGCTAACTATTATAACCGTTACGTCACAAAGACAACTTTACACTACTCTTAATAAACAATAATAAGAAAAAGAATAATAAATGTTGAATTTTTTTTAAGGATGAACATGGTGACACTGTTTCTGTTGCACAGTCTGCTAGCTACTAGCCAGCAGCTGGGGTCTTAGAAAACGATACAGTTGACATTTTGTAATGAGATGTGACATGTTTCAAAGTACAGTATTATGGGTTGCTGTTGAGTAAAAACTAATCCTGTACAAGGAAGCAAGGGTTCGAACCCCTTACCTAACATTACTATTGCCTGAACATGGCTTGACGACACTGTATTATTATGATACTCGGTACACAAACCATAGATAGAGTGTATTGTTTAAGATCACTTTCTTTCTGAACATAGGTGGAGACTGTTGATGGTTAACAATGGCATTAATATAGTAGGACGTGGGTATAGCAATTAAGAAAAAACAGACAATACCCATACAATATTTTTATTTATTTAATATAAGTACTTGTACAATAGTTACATTCAAAATACATTTCTTTTTTCTCTATTACTATTTAGTCCTTTTTGATTCTCTTGCATATGAAGGGTAGATAACCTTGTAGTTCAGCCCCTTAAAACAACAACAACACAACCTTTTGCATAGTCTGTGATGTTGACGACTCTTGAGATGTGGAAGATGGATTAAACATAACTTTTACAGCAGGGGTTAAATGTTGCTCAATAAACACTGCACTATTTTGAGTAGCAACATTTTTTTCTTGTACTAGCTTTTTAGCATTGTCATGATTATTTGTTGACACCAACAGTGTTTCATCTGGTACACCACATTGATGATCACTCACACTTAAAACCTTACCATTTCTACTTTGTAGATTGCCTCGACATTTTTTTGACCTCTCTTTTGAGCATCGCCAAAATATTATTCCTTTTACATTTTGACGATTATAGTTATAAGAGTAGCCTTTATAGAGTACACGTTGTTTACCTTTGTTAGTTGTAGTAAGTTCCATAGTAGCAACTAACCTGTTAGTATGATTTGCTCACTACAAAGGTTATAACTGTTCTGATAATAAAATCATTTAGCGTTGGCTTTTATATTTAATATGTACAGTTTGAAGTGATAGCAAAAGTGAGAGCAAAATGGTAGCAGAGTGGTAGAAAATATAACATGTATTGTTAAGAAATAGTTTAAGCTGTTATGTGGATCCATTACATAATAATTTTAGCACGACGAAGCTCATTTTCTATATCCAATAGTTCTTCCTCATATTCAGTATAACCAGCCTGTTTATAGACATGCAGTTGCTGAAGCCGCCGGATTAGCTTACTTGGATTGTTCCAGTAGACAAATTTAACAAATGATTTTTTAGTTGTAAACAAAGCATTACCATTATCATTCTTATCTTCATCATCAACATCATCATCATCATAACCATTATCATTATCATCATTATCATCATCATCATGATCATTATAATCCTCATCACTATTACTATATAGTCCTTTTTGATCCTTTTGCAATACCACATTTTGCACAGTCTGTGTTGCCCTTGATAATGTTGGGAGTTTTTCAGACATTGACAACTGTCCTAACACGACTTTCTGAGGAGATGATACATGCTTCTTAACAAACAATGCACTATCTTGAGCTGCAATATCTTTTTCTGGGACAAGTGTTTTAGCATTTTGAAGAGTTTTTTTTAAACAGCAACGATGTTTTATCTGGTACACTACATTGATGATCACTCATACTTAAGACATCACTATTTTTACTTTTCAGCTCACCTCGACACTGTTTTGAACAACGCCAAATAACAGTTCCATTTTTATTGGTTCGTTTTACAATATATTTATATCCTTTATAGAATGCGTATGGCATACCATTGCTATTTGTTGATACTTCCATGTCAATTGTCAAGCATGAACTAATCTCTAGCAAAGTTCACTCGATAATATAAATAATTTCTAAACCCCAGTAGTGAATAGTCAGTTGTTTTTGATCTATGCAAGCGTAAACATGTCACATACACTGGTGATGGATACTCAAGGCTTTAAGGTCAATGAAAACAAGTACAGTATATATTTAAATAGGTGGCTATCATTGATTGCACAACACGCGGGTCACCATATCTTTTTTTCTTTCGGACTAGTGTTTTAACATTTGAAGAGTGTTTTAAACAGCAACGATGTCTTATCAGTCACACTACATTGATGATCACTCACACTTAAGACCTCGCTATTTTTACTTTTTAACTCACTTTGACACTGTTTTGAACGATGTTTTGAACAACGCCAAATAACAGTTCCATTTTTATTGGTTCGTTTTACAATATACGTATAACCTTTATAGTATGCATATGGCTTACCATAACTATTCGTTGATACTTTCATATCAATTTTCAAGCATGAAATAATCTCCAATAAATTTCGCTCGATAATAGAAATAATAGTTTAAAGTGGGTGCGAAGGTGGGTGCAAAAGTGGGTGCAAAAGTGAGTGTAAAAGTGGGTGCAAAAGTGAGTGCAAAAGTGGGTGCGAAAGTGGGTGCGAAAGTGGGTGCAGTTTATAGTAGGCAACATTTTTACTAGAATGTGATTTGAGTAAATGTAATTTCTAAACCCAAGTAGTGAATAGTCAGTTGGTTTTGATTTATGCAAGCGTAAACATGTCTCATACACTGATGATGGATACTCAAGGCTTCTTGGTCAACAAAAACAAGTATATAGTTAAAGAGGTAGCTATTATTGATTGCACAACACTGAATCTATTTTTGAAATTTTGACAAAGGGTCTAAGTGCACTTTTGTTAATATCTCGCGAACCAATAAGACTACGGCATTGTATGAGGTATTGTTGGACTTTTTGCCGAAGACTGCTGGTAAACACTTATGTTCCCACGACCTTTTTAAAGATGGCGGCTGACCCACGAGGGGTGATTAAAACGTATTCCAAGCGTCGCTTGTCGATAAGCAAACCAATAATCAAAGGGGGGTGTGACAGAGCTTGAGGCGATAACCCCTTTTGATTGATCCCTGTTGATTTGCCCCTTTGGACTGGTCCCCGTTGACAAGTCCCTCTGAACGGGTCCTTTTTGAAGGGAGTCATTTATGACGGGTCACTGTGGACGGATCCCTGTCTTATTGGTTCAGGGGCGTGGTGGCTCAGCGGTCTAGCTGTATGCCTCTCACCAAGGCGGTCCGGGTTCGATTCCCGGTCAATGCATGTGAGATTTTCGAAGTGAAATGCCATGTCCTGTGGTTCGGATTCCACGTAAAAAGGAGGTCCCGTGGCTCATGATCTCGAGATTAACAGTCACGTTAAACGACAATCTTCCTTTTTCTTATTGGTTCGCGAGATATTAACAAAAGTGCACTTAGACCCTTTGTCAAAATTTCAAAAATAGATTCAGTGTTGTGCAATCAATAATAGCTACCTCTTTAACTATATACTTGTTTTTGTTGACCAAGAAGCCTTGAGTATCCATCATCAGTGTATGAGACATGTTTACGCTTGCATAAATCAAAACCAACTGACTATTCACTACTTGGGTTTAGAAATTACATTTACTCAAATCACATTCTAGTAAAAATGGTGCCTACTATAAACTGCACCCACTTTCGCACCCACTTTCGCACCCACTTTTGCACTCACTTTTGCACCCACTTTTGCACCCACTTTTACACTCACTTTTGCACCCACTTTTGCACCCACCTTCGCACCCACTTTAAACTATTATTTCTATTATCGAGCGAAATTTATTGGAGATTATTTCATGCTTGAAAATTGATATGAAAGTATCAACGAATAGTTATGGTAAGCCATATGCATACTATAAAGGTTATACGTATATTGTAAAACGAACCAATAAAAATGGAACTGTTATTTGGCGTTGTTCAAAACATCGTTCAAAACAGTGTCAAAGTGAGTTAAAAAGTAAAAATAGCGAGGTCTTAAGTGTGAGTGATCATCAATGTAGTGTGACTGATAAGACATCGTTGCTGTTTAAAACACTCTTCAAATGTTAAAACACTAGTCCGAAAGAAAAAAAGATATGGTGACCCGCGTGTTGTGCAATCAATGATAGCCACCTATTTAAATATATACTGTACTTGTTTTCATTGACCTTAAAGCCTTGAGTATCCATCACCAGTGTATGTGACATGTTTACGCTTGCATAGATCAAAAACAACTGACTATTCACTACTGGGGTTTAGAAATTATTTATATTATCGAGTGAACTTTGCTAGAGATTAGTTCATGCTTGACAATTGACATGGAAGTATCAACAAATAGCAATGGTATGCCATACGCATTCTATAAAGGATATAAATATATTGTAAAACGAACCAATAAAAATGGAACTGTTATTTGGCGTTGTTCAAAACATCGTTCAAAACAGTGTCGAGGTGAGCTGAAAAGTAAAAATAGTGATGTCTTAAGTATGAGTGATCATCAATGTAGTGTACCAGATAAAACATCGTTGCTGTTTAAAAAAACTCTTCAAAATGCTAAAACACTTGTCCCAGAAAAAGATATTGCAGCTCAAGATAGTGCATTGTTTGTTAAGAAGCATGTATCATCTCCTCAGAAAGTCGTGTTAGGACAGTTGTCAATGTCTGAAAAACTCCCAACATTATCAAGGGCAACACAGACTGTGCAAAATGTGGTATTGCAAAAGGATCAAAAAGGACTATATAGTAATAGTGATGAGGATTATAATGATCATGATGATGATGATAATGATGATGATGATAATGATAATGGTTATGATGATGATGATGTTGATGATGAAGATAAGAATGATAATGGTAATGCTTTGTTTACAACTAAAAAATCATTTGTTAAATTTGTCTACTGGAACAATCCAAGTAAGCTAATCCGGCGGCTTCAGCAACTGCATGTCTATAAACAGGCTGGTTATACTGAATATGAGGAAGAACTATTGGATATAGAAAATGAGCTTCGTCGTGCTAAAATTATTATGTAATGGATCCACATAACAGCTTAAACTATTTCTTAACAATACATGTTATATTTTCTACCACTCTGCTACCATTTTGCTCTCACTTTTGCTATCACTTCAAACTGTACATATTAAATATAAAAGCCAACGCTAAATGATTTTATTATCAGAACAGTTATAACCTTTGTAGTGAGCAAATCATACTAACAGGTTAGTTGCTACTATGGAACTTACTACAACTAACAAAGGTAAACAACGTGTACTCTATAAAGGCTACTCTTATAACTATAATCGTCAAAATGTAAAAGGAATAATATTTTGGCGATGCTCAAAAGAGAGGTCAAAAAAATGTCGAGGCAATCTACAAAGTAGAAATGGTAAGGTTTTAAGTGTGAGTGATCATCAATGTGGTGTACCAGATGAAACACTGTTGGTGTCAACAAATAATCATGACAATGCTAAAAAGCTAGTACAAGAAAAAAATGTTGCTACTCAAAATAGTGCAGTGTTTATTGAGCAACATTTAACCCCTGCTGTAAAAGTTATGTTTAATCCATCTTCCACATCTCAAGAGTCGTCAACATCACAGACTATGCAAAAGGTTGTGTTGTTGTTGTTTTAAGGGGCTGGAAAAGGGTGTGAGTAGTTAGCACCCCAACTGGGAAAAGGGGGATTGGGATTCGGGCACACAGTGAAATTTAAATAGAGCGATGAGGAAGAGACCAAATATTGATAACCAAGGTTTGATACATTTATTTGATTTGTGAAGCAATAACAAACATTTTCATTTAGAAGAATAATTAAAAGAAGCTAATAAAAAATGCAAGGTTTCTCCAGGAAACTTAGAATAAAGAAGAATTATAATAAAAATGCATAAAAAGGCCATATAAAGGCGATTAAAAAAGTATGTTTAAGAAAAATATCTGAAAACAAGCAAGAAGCAAGAAAAAAGGCTTAGCCTTGAAAAAATGTATAAACCAAGTGAAGGTAGTTCATGTTACCAATAATTCGATACTTTGGTACTTAGTATTTGGCCCGCAGGAAGCGGGTTGTGATCCAAACGAAGGGTTCCTCTAAGCTGCCTCGGCATGCCTTGCGAGAAAGAGGGATGGTGGCTCCATTGGCGAATTGCACCCCGCCGGAACAGACCTCTTGGTAATGATCTGTCTAGCGGTTTACAATCAATTGTAGTTTCTCATCGCCGAGTTGTAGTGAGTTAGCGGGCTGACTTAGTTGCTGAGGTGAAGGTCGTTGACTCATGCCTCGCCCAGCATGACAGAGTCCGAGCGATGAAGCATGCCGCCTGGCAAGGTTCCAGCCACTCAATGTTTACAAACAGGGCCTTCCCAAGAAGGGCCTTGCTGTGGAACGGCAGGCAGCCGAGGTCAGACTGGTTCAAGCAGGTAGATGTAGACAAGGCCGCAGAACGGCGAAGCGGAGAATTTTATAGTGGAAATGACGACAGCGCGTCGAACAATCCAGAATGAAGGCGTGGCGTCAAACAGCCAATCAGCGCACAGCCCCAAGCACATTGCGACGGTTGCCGCTGAGATGAGCACAGTACCTCATGAAAAAGTGTGACAGTATGGTGCGTCTAGAAAGACACTTCAGAAAAAGGTGAGTTGACAAGAATAATAAAGAACAACAATTCAAATGAAACGTAAGTTAAGTAAATAATCAGAACACCGTGTTCATACTGCAATTATAACGGAAAAATAATGGGGCAAAATTAAACGAGTGTTTCAAACCGTGCGGGAAACATAGCACCAAAAAAAACATTCGCGAAAGCGAACAGGGGCTGAACTACAAGGTTATCTACCCTTCATATGCAAGAGAATCAAAAAGGACTAAATAGTAATAGAGAAAAAAGAAATGTATTTTGAATGTAACTATTGTACAAGTACTTATATTAAATAAATAAAAATATTGTATGGGTATTGTCTGTTTTTTCTTAATTGCTATACCCACGTCCTACTATATTAATGCCATTGTTAACCATCAACAGTCTCCACCTATGTTCAGAAAGAAAGTGATCTTAAACAATACACTCTATCTATGGTTTGTGTACCGAGTATCATAATAATACAGTGTCGTCAAGCCATGTTCAGGCAATAGTAATGTTAGGTAAGGGGTTCGAACCCTTGCTTCCTTGTACAGGATTAGTTTTTACTCAACAGCAACCCATAATACTGTACTTTGAAACATGTCACATCTCATTACAAAATGTCAACTGTATCGTTTTCTAAGACCCCAGCTGCTGGCTAGTAGCTAGCAGACTGTGCAACAGAAACAGTGTCACCATGTTCATCCTTAAAAAAAATTCAACATTTATTATTCTTTTTCTTATTATTGTTTATTAAGAGTAGTGTAAAGTTGTCTTTGTGACGTAACGGTTATAATAGTTAGCTGGCACTCTAAAGCTCTTGAGTTCAAATTGAGCTTTAACATAAAATTTTAAAAGTATATTAGGACTAAAACAGGTCTACTCAGTCTCGGGTGATCCAAATAAGTATATGTGGTTTGATTCACACTTTAACGATAGAACACGACGGTTTTTTATTTTTTTTAAATAATGATAGCCATTTGTTCATATTTTTTCATTTTCACATTTCACACATTGCCATTTGTCAATTTTCCATGTACACGATTTGAAAATGTCAGTTTAAAGTTTTTGGATTTCATGATATGGAAACAAGAATTTTCCATTTTGTTGTTTACACATTTGCCAATTTCCCATTTACATTTTTTAAATGTCAGTTTTAAGTTTTTAAATTGTGTTGATATGGAAACATGGATTTCCTATTTTTTCCATATCACAGAAGACACGTTTATGATTTAGTCCATGCTGAATGTTTAGTTTTGTAAAACACACATTTGCTGATTTAAATTTTCTTGAAATCACTTTAATGGAAGTGCTTGGCCATGGCAATAGTGCATTCTCTTTCTGTTTGTTTCCAAAAACATATAGGCCTACTACTACTACTACTACTACTACTACTACTGTAGGTAAGACTGTTTTACAAAATAACACCTATCTACTACTGCATTAAAAAACACAAGTGTTAAAAAAATATAGTATACTATTTACCATTTGCTATATACATTAATTACCCCACCATCCTACCTTGCCGTGTTTGCTTTGGTTGAAAAATCAATGCTACCCACACACACACACACACACACAAGCTTTCTCTCTCTCTCTCTATCATTCTATCTATAGTCATACATTCACACAACCATACCTGTCTTTGAAAACAAATACAACCACGCTATTTATCCTTGACATGCACACTTATCCCAAATAACTTTTAGTTATACATTTAACATTTACTATTACAAAAAAAATGTTTCCACTATTTACAATTACAAAAATGAATATTTACAAAATACTAAATCTACTGGTTACAAAAAAGCCATGTCTCTAAACAATAAAATATAAAAGTCACACCTCCACCTCGTGGTTATAACCCTATGGTAGGCTAATGCATAGGTCATTCATCTGCACTCATTTGCTATCCATCAAGGTAAAATTGCATTTTCTCTGTTCCACAAGATAAAAATTATGGTTGCCGGATTGTATCCTGCACTGTTTATGCGACATAGCATTGCCAGTTCATAAAACCGTTAGGTAGTTCTCTACACATAGTGATTTTACCACTGCTCTACCTACGCCTTTTGCTTGTTTGGCTTTCTTACAGGCTAGTATGCGATAGGCAGCATTAACTGTATATCAAACCCAGTCCACCTTTGTATTTGTAATCTAAGTAATAATTTGAAAAGAGACAAGTGTAATCAGTTTTAAACATTATCTCCGCTTTTTTTGTTTGTTTGTTTATGACATGTATATTAACCCAAAATCAAACCCTAGTCTACCTTATTGAAAGGCTAACAGTTTAACTACTGCGTCACCATACCATTCTTTCTTAGTTTGATTCGTTCTAGGCCTTAGAGCTAGAAATCGAGTTACGATCTCCAGTGCAAGAGGCACATGTGCTCACCACTATAGCATGTAATGGCTAGCTGGTATCATTAGACAACCGAAAATGATTGTATTTCGGTTAGCCAAGCATTTCTGTCATTTGCCTACTGTGTGAGCACTGCCAGCGAGACAGTTTAGTTTAGAACAAGCGAGTGCGTGTGTGTGTATAGATTATTAGCCTCAAGTATTTAAAGCTTGTTGTGTGTAGCGACCATCTTGCTCAGTAACCACTGAGTAAGTTTTAACAGTCAACTCATAAAAACAGCATAGGATAGTTGTGTGTGTGTGTGGTTCATGTACTTGGGAATATGCATTAGCACCATGCGCTAGCTTTACCTCACCCTCTAAAGGTAGAGCGTTATCCCTTTCTTTAGACATTGCCAATGACTGCATTCCCCCACAAGTTTTACACTTAAGCCCTTGGCTTGTTCTTGATTAGGTTTGGTTTGCTTTAGGCTTGGTTTGGTTCAGTTGGGTTTGATTCGACTTGGTTCAGTTTAGTTTAATGTAGTCACTTTTTTATTTTTAGCTACACTCTTTAACCAATTAATTAATGATAGTCTACTCATAATTCTTGAATCGATAAATTGAATTTTGTGTACACCGTTTGTCAAGCCATGCCTACAACCTATACTCCCTATGTACTACACTCAGATCTGAAAACAAGTTCCAATGTTCAAAGACGTGTCAGTCACCATACATGTAGCCCACAATAATTCTTTCTTTACCTAGCTAGGTTTCGTCACTCACAGTAAACATCTAACATTATGGGTTTGCAATATATTAAGAAAAGCAAAAGTCTATGATCTTGTTGTTTTGGGTCTTTTTTTGGGGAAATTCATAAGCCATAAAAAGAATGACATCATGTCAAGTTCTGAGTGGACCTTGTATGTCAAAATCCCATTATCAGTTTATAAAATCTCAAGGCCATGTCCTAGCAGTTTTGAATGATTTCAATCAATGAGACCACCATAAGAAAGATCGGAAAAATAAATATCCTTAAAACAAGTCGTCACATAACCCTCTCCGAACAATGCTTCGCAAAATTTAAATTCATCCATTGAACATTGAACATGATCGGCGACATCATCCTCGCTTCCCCCTCCCACCATAGTTGCCATATCGTTTGACCTTCAAGTGTCCTCAGCATCTCTGTGCTTTTTTCATTGCCCTGTTGTCAAGTCAAGTCAATGCATTCCAATAAGCTCAAATAACATCCACATCCTGTCAGTCTGCCCCAGCAAGTTTGTTTTCTATACTCACTTCAAGCAACATATAACCAAGTTCTGTTTGTTCTATCTAAAGCTAACTTCATCTGATCAAGGAATTATCATTTGTCATGTCACTCATAATCGTTTACATGTTAAAGACCCCCTTCAGGGGGTTTAGGTATTAGGTATTCCATCATAGGAAAAATCGGAAAACGAACCCTCGACCCGCCGTCTCATCGAAATAGCGAATACTGTATTAGTATATCACCACCGTGGCCAGTAATAGCTTCGTTGAAACACGTGTCCAGTGGTATCGTCTCTTTCTATCTACAACCACTCGTCATGAACATTTTAGACAAATTAAAAAAAAAGTTTTAAAGACTAAAATGTTTTCAACAAAAGTGTCGTTAGGCCCTTTCGCATTTTTTAAAACATAAATACTATATTCGAAAGGGGGGAGGGAAGGGGTGTCACCCCGAGTCCTACGACCCCTCGTATACGTCTCTGGCGTTATTGGTTTGTGAGATATAACAGAAAGTCTAAAATCACAGTTTTACAACAAAAAATTCTGTTTCCCTCATTCTCAGAAACTTTAACCTATTACCAAAATAAAGAGGGTTTCGAGACAAGCCATTTGACATGTCATAGGACCAAATCCGACCATGCATTCGTGAAATATCGGAAAAAGTCTAAAATCATGGTTTTATCCCAAAAAAGCCTGTTTCCCCAATTCTCAAAACTTTAACCTATTAATAACATATATAGGGCTTCGAGACAAGCGATTTGACACGTCACACGTCCAAATCCGACCTTGCGTTTGAGACATATCGGCAAACTTCGTAGGAAAGTAGGCGACAATCTGGCTCTCTCCTCACCACCAAAACCTCTTCTTATCAATCATTTTTTTCAAAGAGCTCGCCCTCTTACAAAAATCCCCAGTGCGCATGCGTAAAAAACAAAAAACAAAAATGTTCATCCATAGCGGCATCTCGTAAAACGCATGCGCGATATGAGCAACAACGTTTAAGTTCATTTTAGCAGCGCACCTTATACATGTCGAATTTGAAAAGAGACTTTCACTAAAAATTACAATTTCACCCCCTAGTAGGGGTAGGTTTTATTTAGAGGTTGAAATGAGTGGTCCATAGCAAAGCCCCCGTCAGCCCGAGTCCAACGACACCTCATTTGTCAAAATCGGACTATGGGTTCGCGAGATATTGGCTTGGACTCACGCGGCGGCCATGACACTATTTGGAACACCCACTACCCCCCTACTTATATTCCTTCCGAAGATGTAACGTCTCTACTGTTTTAGGTTATAGAGCTGCGGTATAAATGTTTTCAACTAAGGAAACACTTAAGTTAATTATACGCCAAATCAATACTAATAACAACCCTCTTAAATATCTACAATTTGTAGATCATTTGGAGTGTACATGTTTCGAAACAACAATGGTTTCTTCTTCACACAATTGAGAGAGAAAAACTTATTCTAAAGAAAAACTTAAATTAAAAATGGATATCCTTACAATACATGTACACTCCAAATGATCTGTAAATTGTAGACATTTAAGAGTGTTATTGATTTGGTGTATAATTAACTTAAGTGTTTTCTTAGTTATTCTGTGAATACGGATCAAAACAATTTGCTATTATGGCAAATATTTTTGCTTATTACAAATGTTTTCAGACGTAGGATCCATTGGAGATGATTAATTCAGTTTGATGTTTTGTTTCCATTTTATGAATCCTGATAAGGACCTCGCCTCATCTGAGGCAAAAAAGAACTATATCTTTATTGTTACCCGTCAACAAATCAGGAAGTAGCTATTAGTGTGTTGGGTTTGAACTGCAGATGTCTTCCCGCTCACTGCGTATCGCGCATTCCAAAAACATTCAGTTGGTCACTACTTGCTTCACTCACTCAGCACATTCCTTCTTTCACTGGCTGCGTGTCGTCTGCTGCAAATATAACCATTGACATGTGGGAAGCCGATATATTTAAGTTTGGAATTGGCAGACCGCACATGCATACTGCAAGACTCAAAGGGGAGTGGGTATGTCCAAAATTTCCGAAATGTTTGAAATTGCTTTTTAGGAGTCAAATTACTCGATGGACTTGACACTTTTGGGACACATACTCAATATCCTCTTGGGACACATATTCAGGCTCCTCCTGGGCCCCAGGCTCAGGATCCTCATGGGACACATACTCAAAATCCTCATGGGACACATACTCAGAGTTCTCTTGGGACACATACTCAGACTCCTCTTGGAACACATATTCAGGCTCCTCTTGGGACACATACTCAGAATCCTCATGGGACACATACTCAAGAGTTCTCTTGGGACACATACTCAGACTCCTCTTGGAACACATATTCAGGCTCCTCCTGGGCCCCAGGCTCAGGATCCTCATGGGACACATACTCAGAATCCTCATGGGACACATACTCAAGAGTTCTCTTGGGACACATACTCAAGAGTTCTCTTGGGACACATACTCAGACTCCTCTTGGAACACATACTCAAGATCCTCTTGGGACACATATTCACACTCCTCCCGGGCCACAGACTCAGGATCCTCATGGGTCACATACTCAGAATCCTCTTGGGACACATAATCAGGCTCCTCTTGGACATATACTCAGGCTCCTCTTGGGACACATACTCAGGCTCCTCTTGGGACACTTTCTCAGGATCCTCTTGGGACACTTTCTCAGGCTCCTCTTGGGACACATACTCAGGCTCCTCTTGGGACACATACTCAGGCTCCTCTTGGGACACTTTCTCAGGATCCTCTTGGAACACATACTCAGGATCCTCTTGGGACACATACTCAGGATCCTCTTGCGACACATACTCAGGATCCTCTTGCGACACATACTCAGGATCGTCTTGGGACTCATACTCAGGATCCTCTTGGGACACATACTCAGGCTCCTCTTGGACACACACTCAGGCACCTCTTGGGACACATACTCAGGCACCTCATGGGACGCATACTCAGGATCCTCTTGGGACGCATACTCAGGATCTTATTGGTACTTAGACTCCGGCTCCTCTTTGTACTTAGACTCAGGCTCCTCTTGGTACTTAGAATCCGGCACCTCTTTGTACTTAGACTAAGGATCCTCTTGGGACACATACTCAGGATCCTCTTGGGACACTGGCTCACACTCCTCTTGGGACACATACTCTGGATCATCTTGGTACTTAGACTCAGGCTCCTCTTGGTACTTAGAATCCGGCACCTCTTTGTACTTAGACTAAGGATCCTCTTGGGACACAGACTCAGACTCCTCTTGGGACACAGACACAGGCTCCTCTTGGGAAACATACTCAGGCTCCTCCTGGAACACAGACTCCTCCTGGGACACATATTCAGGCTCCTCTTGGGACACAGACTCAGGCTCCTCTTGGGACACAGACCCAGGCTCCTATTGGTACTTAGACTCAGGCTCCCCTTGGTACTTATACTCAGGCTACTCTTGGGACACATACTGAGACTCCTCTTGGAACACATACTGAGACTCCTCCTGGGACACTTTCTCAGACTCCTCTTGGGACACAGACTCAGACTCCTCTTGGGACACAGACTCAGGCTCCTCTTGGAACACATACTCAGACTCTTCCTGGGACACATACTCAGGCTCCTCTTAGGACACAGACTCAGGATCCTCTTGGGACATATATTCAGGATCCTCTTGGGACATATATTCAGGATTCTCTAGACTCAGGCCCGTCTTGGGACACATACTCAGACTCCTTTTGTGGCACATACTCAGGATCCTCTTGATACTTAGGCTCAGGCTCCTCTTGGTACTTAGACTCAGGCTCCTCTTGGTACTTATACTCAGGCTCCTCTTGGGACAGAGACTCATACCCCTCTTGGAACACATACTCAGGCTCCTCTTGGACTTAGACTCAGACCCCTCTTGGGACACAAACTCAGAATCCTCTTGGAACACATACTCAGGCTCCTCTTGGTACTTAGAATCCGGCACCTCTTTGTACTTAGACTAAGGATCCTCTTGGGACACATACTCAGGATCCTCTTGGGACACTGGCTCACACTCCTCTTGGGACACATACTCTGGATCATCTTGGTACTTAGACTCAGGCTCCTCTTGGTACTTAGAATCCGGCACCTCTTTGTACTTAGACTAAGGATCCTCTTGGGACACAGACTCAGACTCCTCTTGGGACACAGACACAGGCTCCTCTTGGGAAACATACTCAGGCTCCTCCTGGAACACAGACTCCTCCTGGGACACATATTCAGGCTCCTCTTGGGACACAGACTCAGGCTCCTCTTGGGACACAGACCCAGGCTCCTATTGGTACTTAGACTCAGGCTCCCCTTGGTACTTATACTCAGGCTACTCTTGGGACACATACTGAGACTCCTCTTGGAACACATACTGAGACTCCTCCTGGGACACATACTCAGACTCCTCTTGGGACACAGACTCAGACTCCTCTTGGGACACAGACTCAGACTCCTCTTGGGACACAGACTCAGGCTCTTCCTGGGACACATACTCAGGCTCCTCTTAGGACACAGACTCAGGATCCTCTTGGGACATATATTCAGGATCCTCTTGGGACATATATTCAGGATTCTCTAGACTCAGGCCCGTCTTGGGACACATACTCAGACTCCTTTTGTGGCACATACTCAGGATCCTCTTGATACTTAGGCTCAGGCTCCTCTTGGTACTTAGACTCAGGCTCCTCTTGGTACTTATACTCAGGCTCCTCTTGGGACAGAGACTCATACCCCTCTTGGAACACATACTCAGGCTCCTCTTGGACTTAGACTCAGACCCCTCTTGGGACACAAACTCAGAATCCTCTTGGAACACATACTCAGGCTCCTCTTGGTACTTAGAATCCGGCACCTCTTTGTACTTAGACTAAGGATCCTCTTGGGACACATACTCAGGATCCTCTTGGGACACTGGCTCACACTCCTCTTGGGACACATACTCTGGATCATCTTGGTACTTAGACTCAGGCTCCTCTTGGTACTTAGAATCCGGCACCTCTTTGTACTTAGACTAAGGATCCTCTTGGGACACAGACTCAGACTCCTCTTGGGACACAGACACAGGCTCCTCTTGGGAAACATACTCAGGCTCCTCCTGGAACACAGACTCCTCCTGGGACACATATTCAGGCTCCTCTTGGGACACAGACTCAGGCTCCTCTTGGGACACAGACCCAGGCTCCTATTGGTACTTAGACTCAGGCTCCCCTTGGTACTTATACTCAGGCTACTCTTGGGACACATACTGAGACTCCTCTTGGAACACATACTGAGACTCCTCCTGGGACACATACTCAGACTCCTCTTGGGACACAGACTCAGACTCCTCTTGGGACACATACTGAGACTCCTCTTGGAACACATACTGAGACTCCTCCTGGGACACAGACTCAGACTCCTCCTGGGACACATACTCAGACTCCTCTTGGGACACAGACTCAGACTCCTCTTGGGACACAGACTCAGACTCCTCTTGGGACACAGACTCAGGCTCCTCTTGGAACACATACTCAGACTCTTCCTGGGACACATACTCAGGCTCCTCTTAGGACACAGACTCAGGATCCTCTTGGGACATATATTCAGGATCCTCTTGGGACATATATTCAGGATACTCTAGACTCAGGCCCGTCTTGGGACACATACTCAGACTCCTTTTGTGGCACATACTCAGGATCCTCTTGATACTTAGGCTCAGGCTCCTCTTGGTACTTAGACTCAGGCTCCTCTTGGTACTTATACTCAGGCTCCTCTTGGGACAGAGACTCATACCCCTCTTGGAACACATACTCAGGCTCCTCTTGGACTTAGACTCAGACCCCTCTTGGGACACAAACTCAGAATCCTCTTGGAACACATACTCAGGATCCTCTTGGGACTTAGACTCAGACCGCTCATCGGAGACATACTCAGGATCCTCTTGGGAAACAGACTCCTCTCTGACACATAATCAGACTCCTCTTTGAACACATATTCAGGATCCTCTTGGGATTTTGACTCAGACTCCTCTTGGGACACATACTCAGGTTCCTCTTGGGACACAGACTCAGGATCCTCCTGGGACACATACTCAGAATCCTCTTGGGACTTAGACCGCTCATCAGAGACATACTCAGGATCCTCTTGGGAAACAGACTCCTCTCTGACACATAATCAGACTCCTCTTTGAACACATATTCAGGATCCTCTTGGGATTTTGACTCAGACTCCTCTTGGGACACATACTCCGACTCCTCTTGGGACACATACTCAGGCTCCTCTTGGGACACTTTCTCAGGATCCTCTTGGGACACTTTCTCAGGCTCCTCTTGGGACACATACTCAGGCTCCTCTTGGGACACATACTCAGGCTCCTCTTGGGACACATACTCAGGCTCCTCTTGGGACACATACTCAGGCTCCTCTTGGGACACTTTCTCGGGATCCTCTTGGAACACATACTCAGGATCCTCTTGGGACACATACTCAGGATCCTCTTGCGACACATACTCAGGATCGTCTTGGGACACATACTCAGGCTCCTCTTGGACACACACTCAGGCACCTCTTGGGACACATACTCAGGCACCTCATGGGACGCATACTCAGGATCCTCTTGGGACGCATACTCAGGATCTCATTGGTACTTAGACTCCGGCTCCTCTTTGTACTTAGACTCAGGCTCCTCTTGGTACTTAGAATCCGGCACCTCTTTGTACTTAGACTAAGGATCCTCTTGGGACACATACTCAGGATCCTCTTGGGACACATACTCTGGATCATCTTGGTTCTTAGACTCAGGCTCCTCTTGGTACTTAGTCTCAGGCCCCTCTTGGGACACCGACTCAGGCTCCTCTTGGGACACATACTCAGGCTCCTCTTCGGACACGTACTCAGGATCCTCTTGGGACAAATACTCAGACTCCTCTTGGTACTTAGACTCAGGCCCCTCTTGGGATACATACTCAAACTCTTCTTGGGACACATTCTCAGACTCCTCTTGGGACACATACTCAGACTCCTCTTGGGACACAGACACAGGCTCCTCTTGGGAAACATACTCAGGCTCCTCCTGGAACACAGACTCCTCCTGGGACACATATTCAGGCTTCTCTTGGGACACAGACTCAGGCTCCTCTTGGGACACAGACCCAGGCTCGTATTGGTACTTAGACTCAGGCTCCCCTTGGTACTTATACTCAGGCTACTCTTGGGACACATACTGAGACTCTTCTTGGAACACATACTGAGACTCCTCCTGGGACACATACTCAGTCTCCTCTTGGGACACAGACTAGAACTCCTCTTGGGACACAGACTCAGGCTCCTCTTGGAACACATACTCAGACTCTTCCTGGGACACATACTCAGGCTCCTCTTAGGACACAGACTCAGGATCCTCTTGGGACATATATTCAGGATCCTCTTTGGACATATATTCAGGATCCTCTTGGGACACTGACTCAGACTCCTCTTGGGACACATACTCTGGATCCTCTTGTACTTAGACTCCGGCTCCTCTTGGGACATATATTCAGGATCCTCTTGGTACTTAGACTCCGGCTCCTCTTGGGACATATATTCAGGCCCCTCTTGGGACACTGACTCAAAATCCTCTTGGGACACATACTCTGGATCCTCTTGGTACTTAGACTCAGGCCCGTCTTGGGACACATACTCAGACTCCTTTTGTGGCACATACTCAGGATCCTCTTGATACTTAGACTCAGACTCCTCTTGGTACTTATACTCAGGCTCCTCTTGGGACAGAGACTCAGGCCCCTCTTGGAACACATACTCAGGCTCCTCTTGGACTTAGACTCAGACCCCTCTTGGGACACAAACTCAGAATCCTCCTGGGACACATACTCAGAATCCTCTTGGGACTTAGACTCAGACCGCTCATCAGAGACATACTCAGGATCCTCTTGGGAAACAGACTCCTCTCTGACACATAATCAGACTCCTCTTTGAACACATATTCAGGATCCTCTTGGGATTTTGACTCAGACTCCTCTTGGGACACATACTCCGACTCCTCTTGGGACACATACTCAGGTTCCTCTTGGGACACAGACTCAGGATCCTCCTGGGACACATACTCAGAATCCTCTTGGGACTTAGACCGCTCATCAGAGACATACTCAGGATCCTCTTGGGAAACAGACTCCTCTCTGACACATAATCAGACTCCTCTTTGAACACATATTCAGGATCCTCTTGGGATTTTGACTCCGACTCCTCTTGGGACACATACTCCGACTCCTCTTGGGACACATACTCAGGTTCCTCTTGGGACACAGACTCAGGATCCTCCTGGGACACATACTCAGGCTCCTCTTGGAACATATTGTACCCGCTTAGCGAAGGATGTTCAGTTAGTACTCGGCTTAGCTACTTCGGTTAGGGGCGCGTTACGTTCCCTCCACCACTAACTTCACATCCGATATGTAGGCACAATCAGGTTGACAAGATTTAGATGAAAAACTCAACATTAACTTACAGTTAAAAAACAATTTATTTTCATAAGGAAAAAATGCAATAAACAAAAGAAATTCACTATTTAATTCACTCAAAATATAAGTACTCGGAATTGTCCTCTTCGAGTATCATCAAAAATCACTTAAATCACTTGAACTTTCCTTGCTTAGCCAAATATACTCATTAAATATTCATAAGTTTCAATTTTACTTATTTTGACATAAAGCTTTCCTATCACTTTGGTTAAAATTCACTTGTAAGGCTTGTTGTCATTTAAATTACTTGGGTGCCCTTCAGGGTCATATTTATTCACATAATCATTTTGTTTATTATTCATTTTACTCATTTACTTAAACCATTACCTCCCACCAAGCCTTAGTTATTACAAACATGATATATTTGTTTACAAGCAATGTCATAATAAGGATCTGATCCTCATTCCCTTACTGTCTATTCATGCCATGGTTAAGTGTTTTATTGTCACACTATGTACTGTTTCTATAATTTGTGGGATTATCAATCGTATTATCCATACCTGTCAGTATTTTATTCATAAAGAAAGAACCGGTTATTTAACAACAATAATTTGATTAACTCAGTCAAATATTATTTACTTTCTTCAAACTTAATATGGGGAGAATTGTGTCAAACCCAACATTTCAATGATCTGATTTATTTTGCATTAGCACCTGTCAATAAAATTTTCATGTGGCTTTTGGTAAACGCTAATACCGTATATACCCGAATTCCACCCGCACATTTTTATACAAAATCGGACGTGAAAAATTGAGGTGCGGGTATTAATTGAGTCATCCAAATTTTAAAGATTTAAATTGCCTGCCACGAGCGAGTATCCGCTATTATGGTGCTTGTTCGGGTGTACTTGTTTATTTCCGTCTAATGGCTTGACCGGTTGCGTAAGCCAAACACAAGCGTCAGTTTCGTTAGTTGCGTGATAGCATGGCATCAGTAAAGGCTCGGTCAAACAGGAAGTGGGTTGCCCGCACAAACTAGGCCGCCCGACCGCTGTGAACTCTGTATAGTGTAATATTGCATCATCCTGGTTAAACAGAAGGCGATCTACCGCAGCGGGTAAGTGAGCAGTTGTGATTTTCCACTAAGTCCGCGCCTTGACTTGTCCGTATTCAGTTTGACCAGCCCAGTCCACGACGAGCTGCGGTCGTTCTGTTCGCGCGGGCAGCCTGTGTCCTGTTTGACCAAGCGGAACTCAGCGTACGCACTGGAATGTTTAAACTTCGCTGCTGTTTAAACCATACCAGCAGATCAAGTTCTACGTCGTCGTATTTCCCGATTTTAATTTTCTTGCAGTTTGCGGAAGTATTCCCGGCAGAAGCCAGTGTTTTCCATATCTCCTCACACATGTTTCAAGGTTAAAACTGTCCAATGAGCTGCTGCTCTCAAGGCGTGACGTCATATAGCCTTGACGTTGTTCGCCCAGTCAGATGATTCTTTGGAGACCCGCGGACACTCGGAACTGCTGCATTCTTTCACTCGGAACACCGGAAGTATCTTTCGCGGAGATTGGCGAGATTTGATTAAATCGCGGGACCGAGAATATCAGACGCCTTAAGTGGATAAAATTTTTATACGGGAACTTCTTAACCGAGTTTTACTGTATTACAGTGTTAATAGTATACATTTTTGTTTAAAATAAAGTGTCAAAAACAAACAAAAAAGTTTTTTTATTTTAAATTTCCATACAAAAATGAATGCGGGGATTATTCAGGGGCGGGTAATATTCGGGTATATACGGTACCTTTAGAACCCTACTCAACAAAACGACCATCTGTGGCCTCCCCATTCACAAGAGGATAGGTCAGGACTGCTGTCACTCCCTCCTCTCGGCAATTACTTCAAGATTTACGATGCTGGCGACCCATCTACATTCACTAAAAGGTCTACTGTTTAAAACCGCGGCCAATCCAAGCTTTCTAACATCGTTCTTATTCAACAGATTTACGTTCTTAATTATATTCACGTTATTCATATGTCGTGATTCCCAGAATAGTGTTGCTCCCGATCGGAGAAATGTACAATAATTTATTACGACGCTCTATTTTCTTACAACACAACACGATATAGCATATCTCGCCTGCCTTGGCTATCATACTTACTTGGCACTGCTGGGAATTACATCGAAGATACACCCTGTCTTATAATGCATTTTACAACAATGGCTTGACGACTCGGGGAGGTCTTTTACCCAGTCCGGCCTCAGCAACAATACAACACAACAACATTTAGCATACATCGCCTGCTCTGGCTATCGTATTTACTTTCATTTCGACGGCGTCTAACTTACTTATTTCATTTCAACGTAGCTTCAACTTATTGTCATTTGTTACATCTCCCGGCAAGAGGCATATTCTGGGTCACATATTCATTAATAGCTTGCAGCTAACTTATTATTTCTTACTTGGTCCTTTTTGGCAATTACAATTTGGCTTGGATTTCCCTAATCGATCAAACTTCTTTATAAACTTCTTCAATAAAATTTCCGGGTCTTCCTATCATTTTCTATTTCACAACTTCGGCATGAAAGCCTACACTTTATTATACCAACTTATGGTCTTCGTTTCACCATTTAATTTTAGGGGTTTTTCAAAAATTATCATTTCAAAGCGTTATTATTAATGCTATTCATTATTCCCTTAAAGTTTGAGCTTAATCTTTAACTTTTCACACTACCTCAGTATTAATTTATTCATGGAGCACAAATACTCATTCCTAGCCGTTTATTTTGATATATGGGCTAACACTCGATAATTTCATAATTATTAATATCTCTTCAATTATTAATGATTTTACTATCACGCTCAACTATTTTATCTTTCATTTATTTAACAAAATTTAAGGCACTGATAATTATGTTTTTTGTTTCACTATTTACGGTGCGTATTTATTTCTCCACTTGAGTAATTCTTGCCTGGCGTGTCCACGTCACGGGGGTGGGCATCCTACACTTCAGTAGGTCGGAGTGATAGGATGGCGGAGTTCAGGCAAGGACCCAGTCCTGTGGGGTATAGCACGGAACCCATGCCCAGGGTTACGGGTGAAGTCCTTAATGGCAGCGGCGGCGGCGGAGGAGGAGACTTCGGTACGGCAAAGCTGGCAGACGAGGCAACCCTCCCTTCTGGGGATTAAATGAGAAGGGGAATTTTTCCTCAGCTTGTGTAGGTAGCAGTGAACGGCTTTGAAGGCGGATGAGGAACAAGTGTCCCAACGGCAGAGAAGGCGGAAGAACTGTCACCAGCAGCGTCTGTACTCCAGAGGAGCGGCTGCAAAAGGCGTCTGTTCCCCATGTTAGGGGCGGTCTAAAGTAAAAACCTGGCAGTAGGTTATAAAATGCCTTTGGGTGTGGCGAGCCCATCGAACAAATAGCCTATATTATGAAAGTTTGTGAATTGAGGCCTCGGAAACAGCTAGGGCGTCCCCCGGAGGCGACGCGCAGCTCCCGGTGTCCTGGGGGAGCTGTGAGAAGTAGGCTACCAGACGTAACGAAGGTTGGTTTCATTAATGTCATGTCACTCAATAGAAAGGTAGAAGAGCTGGTTGATTATATGGAGAAGAAAGATATAGCGATGCTGGGAGTGAGTGAAACGAAATGGAAAGGGAAAGGGCGAAAAGAAGTGAAGAAAGGGAAAGGGTACAGATTATATTGGAGTGGAGGACAGAAGGCAACGAATGGCGTTGGTGTCATATTGAGAGAGGACCTAGACCAGTATGTTGAAAAAATTGACCCGATTAGTGACCGGATTATCAAAGTCAGGCTTGGACTTGAGAGTGGTACAAAAGATTTTATACAGGTTTATGCTCCCCAAACAGGGAAGGTAGATGAATGTCTAGAAGAGTTTCTAGAAGAGCTGGAAAAGTGTATAGAAGACAAAGAAGTGATAATAATGGGAGACATGAATGCACATGTGGGAACAGATAGACAGGGAAAAGAAGAGATTATTGGCCCGTTTAGCTATGGAAATCAGGATGAAGAAGGAGACCTGTTAGTAGATTTCTGTAGGAGGAATGGATTAACTGTTGGAAATACGTGGTTTAGGAAAAAGAACTCGCAAAAAATAACTAGGTATGAATGGGGAGTCAGGAAGACAAAGACAATGATTGACCTTATTCTGGTGGAAAAGGATAAACAAAGACAGTAGATGTGACAGCTATGCCCAGAGGAGATTTTGAAGGAGACCACAAAGTGGTGATAGCCAAAGTAAGGCTTGGTAAAATCACAAAACTAGTAGAAAAAAGGGAAAGAAAAATAAAGGTATGGAAACTAAAAGAGAAGGAGGTAATGGAAAAGTTTCAAGAGGAACTAAAACAGGAAATTCCCAAAGATGAAGCAAAAAGCATAGAAATGGAATGGACATGTTTTAAGAATGGATTTGTGAAGTGTGCAGTAAACACTTGTGGAAGATTATCAGGGAGGAAAAAGGGAAGGGGGACTCCTTGGTGGAACAACAGGGTAAAGGAAGCAGTTAAAGAAAAACAAATGGCATGGAGAAAGTGGATATGCAGCAAAGATGCAGAGAAATGGCAAAAATATAGAGAAGCCAAGAAGGCATGTCAAAAGATTGTACAAGAAGAAAAAAGGAAAAGCTGGGAAAGTTTCACTGAAACTCTAGAGGAGGATATCAAAGGAAGTAAAAAGGTTCTATATGGGCTAGTAAAAAACAGTGTGAAAGGTAGGGAAAACACAAAATTTGTAAAAACTGAAGCGGGACAGATATTGTATGAAAGAGATGGTATATTGAAAAGATGGGAAGAATACTTTTCAAAGCTACTGAATGTTAAACACATTGAACTGGATGAAGAAAGGGAACAAGAAGGAACAATGGAGGAAGAAGAAGAACAAGAAAAGGAGATATCTATGCTAGAAATAGAGGAAGCCATAAAGAAGATGAAGAGTGGCAAAGCACCTGGAGTGGATGAGGTGACCACAGAAATGATAAAAGCAGCAGGACCAGTAGGGTTGCAGTGGCTGTATAGATTATTTAGAATAATTTGGAAGAAGAAAGAGATCCCAGAAGAATGGGGAAAGGGTTTAATTATCCCACTTTTTATGAAAGGTGACAAAAAGGAATGTAACAATTACAGAGGGATCACCCTTATTGCCCATGTAGCCAAGATCTTTGAGAGAGTATTGGAAGGTAGACTGAGGAGGCAGACAGATGGAGAGATGGAAGAAGAACAGTATGGTTTTAGGAGAGACAGATCAACTTTTGATCTAATCTTTATACTAAGGCATATGATGGAGAAAAGATGGGAGTTTGGAAAAGACATGGTGATGACTTTTATTGATATTGAGAAAGCTTATGACAGTGTGCCTAGACAGGAGGTGTGGGATGTATTAAGAAAAAGGCAAGTTAACAGTGCAGAAGTGCAAATGGTGAAAGCTATGTACAAATATTGTGTCAGTAGCGTAAAGACCACTATAGGAGAAACAGAATGGTTCAAGGTGGATACGGGTCTCCGTCAAGGAAGTGTATTGTCCCCCTTACTATTCATCATAGTCATGGATGAAATCCACAAGAATGTTAAACAGAGATTGGGACAAGAGGCAATAAAGGCCATTCTGTTTGCAGATGATATAGTGATATGGGGTGAGGATGAAAAGGAAGTACAAAAACAAGTAGATGTATGGAACCAAGAGATTGAGAAGTTTGGGATGAAAGTTAGCACAGAGAAGAGCAAGACAATGGTAATGTCAAGGGTAAGTAAGGAGGGAAGAGGAAAGATAGAAGTGAACGGAAAAATTCTAGAAGTGGTGAAAAGTTTCAAGTACTTGGGAAGTGTGATCACAGAAGATGGAAAGATTACTGAGGAAATTGGAAAGAGAATACAACAAGCGAACAGCTTCTACCAGAGTGTTAGGGGTATTCTGTGGAACCAAGATGTCCCAAAGAAATGTAAGCAGGTATTATATTCAACCTATTATGGACCCGTACTAACATATGCAGCTGGAGCATGGACCACTACAAAAAGAGAGGAGAGTAGAATACAAGCAGCGGAGATGAAATTCCTAAGAGGTATAGAAGGGAAGACCAGAAGAGATAAAATCAGAAACGAGGAGATAAGAAGGAGGACAGGAATCTTGAAGCTGCAGGACAGGATAGAAACAACCAAGTTAAAGTGGTATGGACATATGATGAGAATGGGAGAGGAGAGAGTGCCAAAGAAAGCTTTTCTGGAAAAGGTTTCGGGGAAGAGACCGCGCGGAAGGCCCCGAAAGAGATGGGCAGATACAGTGTGGGAGTGCGTGGAGAAGAAGGGAGGAAAACCTGAAGATGTACTTAAAGGGGGAGAGGAGTGGTGGAGAGACAGGCAACGTTGGAGGTCCTTGATTCACAACCCGACCCAGGAAGCTGGAAACGGGAAATGAAGAAGAAGATTTATTTTACAACTTACTTATATGGCGAAAATTCAAGCCATTTTACATCTTCAATCACGGTTCTTTCTTTCTAACCATTCATTTATTTAAAATTTTCATATTTGCGGTTTTTTTTCTTATTAAATTATATTCAATTTCTGCAATTATCTCGGTATTTCTGACGAGATCAATCTCTTGTTTTACTTTTATCCCAAACACTATTTATCGATTATTCAGAACAATTCAAATTTTATCTAGTGAATCAAGGTAAAACTCCCCAGGTGAACACTTGATTATGCTAGACAATACATAGTGCGACACACTCATAGTATAATATTCGTTACTCACCCATGAGCAGCTGGTGATTACATCATTGAAATGGGTTCACCCAATCCATAATTAATTACCTTCCATGACACTGGCTTTCGTACACTTCATATCACATTTTTATGTTAAACACTGGATTTCAAAAAAACACATTTCACTTTCAAAAATAACACTTAATCTATACAATAATAATGCCCTTTCTTCTATTTTGTTACACACGTCACTATAATTCACAGCACTCTCTTCCTATGACCATTTCTCAGTGATCTCCTAGTTAATAGCTGACACTTCGCTGCTAGTCCCAAGAAGACAGCATTGAACGTGCTAATAGCTCGTACAGTTCTTTCTCCCACTCCGGATCTCTTAATAAGTCTCTCGAACCCCGCACTAACTAAGTCTATTATTCGACTTATGGTTTGATCTGACCTGGCGATAACTTGTTTGTAACGACGTTTTCTGTTAAGACGGATTGCCACTGGATTTTTACGTGCATCCCTAACTTTGAGATAACTGAATCGAACTCGGGCTCCTCTGAACCAAGAATTCTTTAATGTTTTTACGATTCTCTAAATACTGTTCTTTGTTTCTCTTTTGTGGTCACGTTAATTTTTTCGACCCTTCCGTAACGACCTCTTGAATTCTCGAACTCGTGACTATTCCTTTCCACTCGTCGGCTAACACTATGCAGCGCCCCTTTTGGCTCTCGACTGGCTATCGTTTGTGCACTGACGAAATAAATTTGTGCTTATAAATTGTTCAGTTTGATATTATTTAGCACGGCTTCCCCAAAGTTCATGATGTATTAACTTATACTTTTTATTCTTTAGAGACGGCACTTTGCCTTCTTGACACTTCGACGAACTGAATTATACTCCGCAATTTCTCGGTGTGACACGATTCGGCACTACACCTTTTACTAAATGACATTTCGATGAACTATGTTGTACTTCCGCGGATTTCTGTATATTAAATGTTGAGTAACTGATGACCCACATGTTCCGTCTCGGTGGTCACGGTATACTGTCTGACTGATATATCTTAGCACGTCGCGTCTTAACGCGGACTGGAGTATGACGACCAATACAACCTCTCAGAGGTTCGTCGTAAAACAGAGATGTAATTTTCTTTTTGCCCTTCTCGGATCCAACTTGATGTAAGTTCGATTTACACTTGTACCGATGATTTGAATAACTTTATATTGTTGAACTAGCGTACTCTCCTTCAGAGTAGCGTTCGAAGACTGAATAATACTGCGAAACAGTACCGTGCCCCCAGGCACCTATGGTAGACTGACTAATACTCGTTGAAACAGCACGGCCTCCTTCAGTGGTTCGTTGTAGACTGAATTGTTGGTTGAGACAGAACCATGCGCTCCCGCGTCCTTGGTAAACTGAATAACTCCTCTGGCTATCATGCTCAATTTATACGGTTTACAACAAATAAACAAAAATGGCTCCCTTTCTGAAATTATCTTCTAAACCAACCGTGGTATTTTTATTTAAAAAAATCATCTTACAACTTTTAGGTTAAACGTTTCAAGTCTGTTTATTATGTAAAAATCGCATCGTGAGAACCTATTTTAATTAATTTAAATCGCTCCTCCAATCGCGTGGGTAGACGTTACTTTTTGCCTCTACTCCCACTCCGTGAGTCTGTGAAGCCCCTTTAATATATCGCTGACATGGCTTTTCTGTTAGGCATAACTCTTAGAAACTTTTATCATCCATAAAATTCTAATTTCCAAAATGAGTGTTCTCTGTGGAAAGATTCTTTAATATTTTAGCCAATATCAATAATTTCTGCTAATTTTCTGCCTGCAGCGTTGCCATTGCATTGCTTAGTTCGCACTTCGCTGTTTCATCTGCTGTCTTCGTCTTGAATGGAAATTTTATAAGGTTATATTTATATCGTGCGTCAACTCTTTCCTGCCTCGCTAGCAATGGCATCATATGCAGCTGTGTCTTCTTGCTTAACTCTTATCTTATCGATTCATGCGTCACCTAGATGTGCATTTAGCATTAACCCTTTCGGTTCTTTTAAATTTCTACCAAACTCTATATTTCCTTAGTTCTCTTGACTTAAACTAGTATGGGTTCAACGCCTGTGCCAAAGTCCACTTGGGTACAGATCCCTCTTTCAAAGGAAATAAATTTTTGAAAAATTTTGAGAAAATTTATTTTCAAAAAAAAATTGACTTTCGTTCAATTTTTGGCTCACCCTGTGCTTTATATTCCTTTTCACTAATTATCATTATCTGGGTATGTAGACACCTTAACCCGTTTCGAATTAAAAAAAAGTTTTTGGAAAGATTTTTGGTACACGCTCTATACCATTGGCTCTTCAAATTTCCATCACGCTTGTGGATACAGACCGAGGTTCCTTGTAGTCTACCTCGACAGTTCGTTCATGATGTTTCTCCTCGTGGCTATTAGTCTTTATGACCTCGTTAAGTTGTCCGCCTCGGCATTCCCTGCCGGCCTGCCACTTCTCTTTTGGTTCTATTTATAAGTCTGGGCCTTATCTTCCAAACAATATTGACTACGACCTCTCGGCTCTCAACCATTTCTGATTTTCTTATTTTTCTGTGGTTTCCTTCTACTATGACGTGTATAATTCGTTTGTTGTTCCATCACATTTTGAGATATGGTCTCATTCTTTCTTTCTCAGTGTCGTACCCTTTTATTCTATGTTCTTATCAATTATTTTACATATTATTTCTACCAAAAAAATCATAATTCATATGTACATTTCTTATCTTAGGTGTCTTTAACCTAACTATTTCCTTGTTTCTTTGTTTAGGGGTCCTACCCAGGTTTTCTCATAAATCTGAGTTCTCTGAATACTTCTTCGTCTATTTCCTCCTCATCTTCATCTTCCCCTTCTACTTCGTCTTCTTCCTCAAAGTAATTTTCATCCTCTCCTTCTATGTCCATTTCATCCTCAAAGTAATTTTTATCTTCGCCTTCTTTTCTCCTTCTTCATCTTCTTCTTCTTCCCATTCTCCTTCCATTTCTTCTTCTATTTTTCCTCCGGGATCATCTTTCCAATTTTCATCCCTTATATTATTTTCTTCCTCTGCGTCTATCTCTTGATTCGCAATTTCTTTCCATATCATCACTAATTCTCGAGCTTTCTTTTCAACATCTCCCCCGTAGTGTCTGAGTTCATTTACTGCGTTTCCTACCAATGTCTTTCTTAGATATTCCATGTTCATTGGAATATGATTTAAAATGTTTAGGCAGTATAGCATAGTTCCATCTACGCCTCTACACCTTTCCAAAGCTTTCTGGTAGTATGTAATCATGTTTACTATTCCTGTGCTGTCACAATTTAATTCTTCCTCTAATTTTGGCCTTTTGATTCTCCCTCGAGGAATTTTCTGTCCTCACATCTGCAATTCACTCCTTGTCAGTCTGAGATGTATTTTCTTTTTGATTCTTTTCCAAATTCGAATTTTCCTTTTGAAAATTTTTTAGTTTTCTTTCCTTCTCTCCTTTTAATCTTCTTTTTCTTCATCGGTCTGGGCCACGTGTTAATTCCTCGAATCGTGCGCGCTTATGTTCCTCTATAAACATTACTTCTCCCTGTTTGAATTCTACCTCCTTCACCTCTCTTACCCATTCCGTACATTCCTTAATTTCGAAATTTTCCTCATTTTCTATCGTATCGGGCGTAAAAATATTGCTTATTCCTAAAATTCCCTCCATAATGATTGGGTTAAATTATGCCTGTGCTTCTCCGCTGAAGAAACTTATTATAGCCTTACGTTCATTCTCGGTGTCGGGCTCTCTCACTAATGTGTGGACAATCGACTTTGGATAACTATCCTCACGAGTCACTGAGATATGGTTTACATTATTGTTTTCTACAATTTCACATTGTTCAACCCTGTTTATTTGTACACTCTCACTTTCATGATCATTGTTTATCTCTACAAACTCATGCTCGTTTTAACATTCATTTCCATGATTTTACCCTCATTAATGCTATTTAAAAATTCACTTTCCTTATTACTAGACAAATCATTTTCATTTTCATAAATATCAACATGCATTTCATATTTATGAACACTGTTTATGGGTTCACTTCCCTTAATATTACACACATTAATATTTTCATCTGGGCAATTTGCAACATATATTTCATATTCATTCATATTGTTCATGGGTTTACCTTTCTCAACGTTGGACAAAATACTGCTTTCACTCTACAACTTTCAACATATATTTCAGTTTCATTGATTAATACACTCTTAATTGCTAAACTTATATCTACAATAGTAGTCTCTTTGTTTTCTACTGGTATAGTAATGTCCTCTTAATTGACTCTAGGATGTGATAGTATTTACCTAGTTCTACAATTTCAGTGTTTTCATTTGACATTTCACTATCATTATTTTAACTCGTCTTATTAAACTGAGTTCCCCACATTTCATCAACTAATCTATAAATCCTGGGGGTTCCTCACTAACAAACATTTTTGTGTGTGAGATATTTGGGTTTTCATGCAAAAACTCAATTTGGGTCTCTACGTCTACATTGACACTTTCTTGGGTTACATCTACTGTGATTTTTTTCAACCTCTTTACTTTCTACTGGTTTTACCATCTCTTCCTCCATTGGTTCTACATTTTCACTAGGCTTTATGATTTGCCCTACACTTTCCTTTATATTTAAGTCCTGTACCTGTATATATTTATTATAGGTATTTTCCACGGCTGCTAACGTTTCTCTCAATTCCTGGGATTTGTTCTTCCGAAATTCGGCTCATTCCTGAACCGTCATTGTGTCGGATTGATCAAGTAATTCTTATTTGGAGCCATTCATTTTTCCGTACCCATTTCTTACTTGAGCCCTTTGTTCGTGAACGTACTCCTTCCGATCCTTTTCTTGGTAATTAATTTCTGAGTAGATACTGTCCCATCTCTTTGCTATTTCCTTAATTTTCTTCATGACTTCCTTAATTTCGTCGATAACTTCCTTCTGTTCTGTCCAAGAACTTAATTTAATTAATCCTTCTTTATCCAGACATTTTGCGAGTCTTCTTCTTGTTGTTTTCATATCCACTACAACTTGAATGCGTAATTCCTCTAACTCTTGTTTAGTTATCTTACTCCATTCTTCTCTGGATGCACTAAGAATTTTATTGATATTATCAATTCCTTCATGAATATCCAAGATATGCTCATTAATTTCTTTTTGTCCTTTTGATTCTAATTCTAAATGCAGATTCCCAAATTTTATTAGTGTTTCCTCATATTCCTGGCGTACCTTCTTGATCTTTTCTTCATATCTCTCCAGAAGCTCCTTTGTTTTCTCATTTTCCTATGGCTCTGTGATTTCCACGGTTTCTTGTTTAACAACTTCAATTTCTTTATTTGTTGCTGTTTCTGCAACTTCCATATTTTCCTCATTTACCTGTACCTGAACAGGTGTACCTATTTCATTATTTCCCTTAACATCCTCAACCTTTATTGTTGGGTTAAAGAGTACAATTCCATTATACTCGAACTTATCGTTGGGATATCTAAGATGCCATGCCTTAATTAAATCATTCTTTGTCTCATCTCACATTTTTCTTAATTGTTTGATTTCTTCGATACCTATTTCATCCATGCATCCCGTTTCCTAATGCCGTTTTTTAATTTATTCGCGCGTTTCCCCATCTCATCAAAGAACCTCCATTTCTCTAGGATTCCTTCCTTACTCTCATTCCACGGAGTCTTTCTCTTCTCCTCACTCTCCATTCTTTTACAATATCTGAAATTAAATTGGGCTACTGTCATTCAAAGATTTATCATGCACATGGGTGAATACCGAGTCCAATCTGACAAGCTTTTATTGCTTTTTGTCCTGAGGTGAAATGCCCAACGGGTGTGTTACATGCGAACCCGTTCACACGTCCCTCTTTCAAAATCTTTACAATCGATAAGCAAGATGTTATACAATTCAAAATTTGGAAATCTCAAATTTTCAAAAAAATCCTGAAAAACTCGTGTTTTTCCTGTTTTTTCTCTCGAAAAACCCGCCTCACGCCTTGGGCGCCATTTGGAAGATGTTTACACTCCCCCGCTGCTGGTACCGGGGCTGTGCCTTCTGGTCACCTTCCGTAAGACAACGGCAAAACAAGTTTTTGGAGAACCACTTAGGGGTGGTTTTTACCGCCTATTTCCCAACGTTGGGCGCCATTTTGAAGATGTTTAGCCAAGCCCCACGTTGGGACTAAGCCATTTGGAAGAACAATGTAGGGGGTCACCTTCCTATTATTTATTTATGTTCGGCGGGCGGTTGCGGTCACTATCTTTTACTTTTACCTTTCACTTTAACGTTACTTGGACCGTCTTTTCTTGTCAGCTTGTGCACATATCAGTACCTCAACATATGAGACCCCTGTACCCGCTTAGCGAAGGATGTTCAGTTAGTACTCGGCTTAGCTACTTCGGTTCGGGGCGCGTTACGTTCCCTCCACCACAAACTTCACATCCGATATGTTGGCACAACCAGGTTGACAAGATTTAGATGAAAAACTCAACATTAACTTACAGTTAAAAAACAATTTATTTTCATAAGGAAAAAATGCAATAAACAAAAGAAATTCACTATTTAATTCACTCAAAATATAAGTACTCGGAATTGTCCTCTTCGAGTATCATCAAAAATCACTTTCCTTGCTTAGCCAAATATACTCATTAATATTCATAAGTTTCAATTTTACATATTTTGACATAAAGCTTTCCTATCACTTTGGTTAAAATTCACTTCTAAGGCTTGTGGTCATTTAAATTACTTGGGTGCCCTTCAGGGTCATATTTATTCACATAATCATTTTGTTTATTATTCATTTTACTCATTTACTTAAACCATTACCTCCCACCAAGCCTTAGTTATTACAAACATGATACATTTGTTTACAAGCAATGTCATAATGTGGATCTGATCCTCATTCCCTTACTGTCTATTCATGCCATGGTTAAGTGTTTTATTGTCACACTATGTACTGTTTCTATAATTTGTGGGATTATCAATCTTATTATCCATACCTGTCAGTATTTTATTCATAAAGAAAGAACCGGTTATTTAACAACAATAATTTGATTAGCTCAGTCAAATATTATTTACTTTCTTCAAACTTAATATGGGGAGAATTGCTACAACTCCAACATTACAATGATATGATTTATTTTGCATTAGCACCTTTCAATAAAATTTTCATGTGGCTTTTGGTAAACGCTAATACCTTTAGAACCCTACTCAACAAAACGACCATCTGTGGCCTCCCCATTCACAAGAGGATAGGTCAGGACTGCTGTCACTCCCTCCTCTCGGCAATTACTTCAAGATTTACGATGCTGGCGACCCATCTACATTCACTAAAAGGTCTACTGTTTAAAACCGCGGCCAATCCAAGCTTTGTAACATCATTCTTATTCAACAGATTTACGTTCTTAATTATATTCACATTATTCATGTCGTGATTCCCAGAATATTATTGCTCCCGATCGGAGAAATGTACAATAATTTATTACTACGCTCTATTTTCTTACAACACAAAACGATATAGCATATCTCGCCTGCCTTGGCTATCATACTTACTTGGCACTGCTGGGAATTACATCGAAGATACACCCTGTCTTATAATGCATTTTACAACAATGGCTTGACGACTCGGGGAGGTCTTTTACCCAGCCCGGCCTCAGCAACAATACAACACTACAACATTTAGCATACATCGCCTGCTCTGGCTATCGAATTTACTTACATTTCGACGACGGCGTCTAACTTACTTATTTCATTTCAACGTAGCTTCAACTTATTTTCATTTGTTACATCTCCCGGCAAGAGGCATATTCTGGGTCACATATTCATTAATAGCTTGCAGCTAACTTATTATTTCTTACTTGGTCCTTTTTGGCAATTACAATTTGGCTTGGATTTCCCTAATCGATCAAACTTCTTTATAAACTTCTTCAATAAAATTTCCGGGTCTTCCTATCATTTTCTATTTCACAACTTCGGCATGAAAGCCTACACTTTATTATATCAACTTATGGTCTTCGTTTCACCATTTAATTTTAGGGTTTTTTCAAAAATTATCATTTGAAAGCGTTATTATTAATGCTATTCATTATTCCCTTAAAGTTTGAGCTTAATCTTTAACTTTTCACACTACCTCAGTATTAATTTATTCATGGAGCACAAATACTCATTCCTAGCCGTTTATTTTGATATATGGGCTAACACTCGATAATTTCATAATTATTAATATCTCTTCAATTATTAATGATTTTACTATCACGCTCAACTATTTTATCTTTCATTTATTTAACAAAATTTAAGGCACTGATAATTATGTTTTTTGTTTCACTATTTACGGTGCGTATTTATTTTACAACTTACTTATATGGCGAAAATTCAAGCCATTTTACATCTTCAATCACGGTTCTTTCTTTCTAACCATTCATTTATTTAAAATTTTCATATTGGCGGGTGTTTTTTTCTTATTAAATTATATTCAATTTCTGCAATTATCTCGGTATTACTGACGAGATCAATCTCTTGATTTACTTTTACTTTTATCCCAAACACTATTTATCAATTATTCAGTACAATTCAAATTTTATCTAGTGAATCAAGGTAAAACTCCCCAGGTGAACACTTGATTACGCTAGACAATACATAGTGCGACACACTCATAGTATAATATTCGTTCCTCACCCATGAGCAGCTGGTGATTACATCATTAAAATGGGTTCACCCAATCCATAATTAATTATCTTCCATGACACTGGCTTTCGTACACCTCATATCACATTTTTATGTTAAACACTGGATTTAAAAAAAACACATTTCACTTTCAAAAATAACACTTAATCTATACAATAATAATGCCCTTTCTTCTATTTTGTTACACACGTCACTATAATTCACAGCACTCTCTTCCTATGACCATTTCTCAGTGATCTCCTAGTTAATAGCTGACACTTCGCTGCTAGTCTCAAGAAGACAGCATTGAACGTGCTAATAGCTCGTACAGTTCTTTCTCCTACTCCGGATCTCTCAATAAGTCTCTCGAACCCCGCACTAAGTCTATTATTCGACTTATGGTTTGATCTGACCTGGCGATAACTTGTTTGTAACGACGTTTTCTGTTAGAAGGATTGCCACTGGATTTGTACGTGCATCCCTAACTTTGTGATAACTGAATCGAACTCGGGCTCCTCTGAACCAAGAATTCTTTAATGTTTTTACGATTCTCTAAATACTGTTCTTTGTTTTTCTTTTGTGGTCACGTTAATTTTTTCGACCCTTCCGTAACGACCTCTTGAATTCTCGAACTCGTGACTATTCCTTTCCACTCGTCGGCTAACACTATGCAGCGCCCCTTTTGGCTCTCGACTGGCTATCGTTTGTGCGCTGATGAAATAAATTTGTGCTTAAAAATTGTTCAGTTTGATATTATTTAGCACGGCTTCCCCAAAGTTCGTGATGTATTAACTTATACTTTTTATTCTTTAGAGACGGCACTTTGCCTTCTTGACACTTCGAAGAACTGAATTATACTCCGCAATTTCTCGGTGTGACACGTTTCGGCACTACACCTTTTACTAAATGACATTTCGATGAACTATGTTGTACTTCCGCGGATTTCTGTATATTAAATGTTGAGTAACTGATGACCCACATGTTCCGTCTCGGTGGTCACGGTATACTGTCTGACTGATATTTCTTAGGGCGTCGCGCCTTAACGCGGACTGGAGTATGACGACCAATACAACCTCTCAGAGGTTCGTTGAAAAAATGAGATGTAATGTTCTTTGAGCCCTTCTCGGGTCCAACTTGATGTAAGTTCGATTTACACTTGTACCGATGATTTGAATAACTTTATATTGTTGAACTAGCGTACTCTCCTTCAGAGTAGCGTTCGAAGACTGAATAATACTGCGAAACAGTACCGTGCCCCCAGGCACCTATGGTAGACTGACTAATACTCGTTGAAACAGCACGGCCTCCTTCAGAGATTGAATTGTTGGTTGAAACAGAATCATGCGCTCCCGCGCCCTTGGTAAACTGAATAACTCCTCCGGCTATCATGCTCAATTTATACGGTTTACAACAAATAAACAAAAATGGCTCCCTTTCTGAAATTATCTTCTAAACCAACCGTGGTATTTTTATTTAAAAAAATCATCTTACAATTTTTAGTTTAAACGTTTCAAGTCTGTTTATTATTTAAAAATCGCATCGCGAGAACCTATTTTAATTAATTTAAATCGCTCCTCCAATCGCGTGGGTGGACGTTTCTTTTTGCTACTCCCACTCCGTGAGTCTGTGAAGCCCCTTTAATATATCGCTGACATGGCTTTTCTGTTAGGCATAACTCTTAGAAACTTTTATCATCCATAAAATTCTAATTTCCAAAATGAGTGTTCTCTGTGGAAAGATCCTTTAATATTTTAGCCAATATCAATAATTTCTGCTAATTTTCTGCCTGCAGCGTTGCCATTGTATTGCTTAGTTCGCACTTCGCTGTTTCATCTGCTGTCTTCGTCTTGAATGGAAATTTTATAAGGTTATATTTATATCGTGCGTCAACTCTTTCCTGCCTCGCTAGCAATGACATCATATGCAGCTGTGTCTTCTTGCTTAACTCTTATCTTATCGATTCATGCGTCACCTAGATGTGCATTTAGCATTAACCCTTTCGGTTCTTTTAAATTTCTACCAAACTCTATATTTCCTTAGTTCTCTTGACTTAAACTAGTATGGGTTCAACGCCTGTGCCAAAGTCCACTTGGGTACAGATCCCTCTTTAAAAGGAAATAAATTTTTGAAAAATTTTGAGAAAATTTATTTTCAAAAAAAAATTGACTTTCCTTCAATTTTTGGTGCACCCTGTGCTTTATATTCCTTTTCACTTATTATCATTATCTGGGTATGTAGACACCTTAACCCGTTTCGAATTTAAAATACAAAAAAAAAAGTTTTTGGAAAGATTTTTGGTACACGCTCTATACCATTGGCTCTTCAAATTTCCATCAGGCTTGTGGATACAGACAGAGGTTCCTTGTAGTCTACCTCGACAGTTCGTTCACGATGTTTCTCCTCGTGGCTATTAGTCTTTATGACCTCGTTAAGTTGTCCGCCTCGGCATTCCCTGCCGGCCTGCCACTTCTCTTTTGGTTCTATTTATAAGTCTGGGCCTTATGTTCCAAACAATATTGACTATGACCTCTCGGCTCTCAACCATTTCTGATTTTCTTATTTTTCCGTGGTTTCCTTTTACTATGACGTGTATAATTTGTTTGTTGTTCCATCACATTTTGAGATATGGTCTCATTCTTTCTTTCTCAGTGTCGTACCCTTTTATTCTATGTTCTTATCAATTATTTTACATATTATTTCTACCAAAAAAAATCATAATTCATATGTACATTTCTTATCTTAGGTGTCTTTAACCTAACTATTTCCTTGTTTCTTTGTTTAGGGGTCCTATCCAGGTTTTCTCATAAATCTGAGTTCTCTGAATATTTCTTCGTCTATTTCCTCCTCATCTTCATCTTCCCCTTCTACTTCGTCTTCTTCCTCAAAGTAATTTTCATCCTCTCCTTCTATGTCCATTTCATCCTCAAAGTAATTTTTATCTTCGCCTTCTTTTCTCCTTCTTCATCTTCTTCTTCTTCCCATTCTCCTTCCATTTCTTCTTCTATTTTTCCTCCGGGATCATCTTTCCAATTTTCATCCCTTATGTTATTTTCTTCCTCTGCGTCTATCTCTTGATTCGCAATTTCTTTCCATTTCATCACTAATTCTCGAGCTTTCTTTTCAACATCTCCCCCGTAGTGTCTGAGTTCATTTACTGCTTTTCCTACCAGTGTCTTTCTTAGGTATTCCATGTTCATTGGAATATGATTTAAAATGTTTAGGCAGTATAGCATAGTTCCATCTACGCCTCTACACCTTTCCAAAGCTTTCTGGTAGTATGTAATCATGTTTACTATTCCTGTGCTGTCACAATTTATTTCTTCCTCTAATTTGGGCCTTTTGATTCTCCCTCGAGGAATTTTCTGTCCCCACATCTGCAATTCACTCCTTGTCAGTCTGAGATGTATTTTCTTTTTGATTCTTTTCCAAATTCGAGTTTTCCTTTTGAAAATTTTAGTTTTCTTTCCTTCTCTCCTTTTAATCTTCTTTTCTTCATCGGTCTGGGCCACGTGTTAATTCCTCGAATCGTGCGCGCTTATGTTCCTCTATAAACATTACTTCTTCCTGTTTGAATTCTACCTCCTTCACCTCTCTTACCCATTCCGTACATTCCTTAATTACGAAATTTTCCTCATTTTCTATCGTATCCGGCGTAAAAATATTGCTTATTCCTAAAATTCCCTCCATAATGATTGGGTTAAATTATGCCTGTGCTTCTCCGCTGAAGAAACTTATTATAGCCTTACGTTCATTCTCGGTGTCGGGCTCTCTCACTAATGTGTGGACAATCGACTTTGGATAACTATCCTCACGAGTCACTGAGATATGGTTTACATTATTGTTTTCTACAATTTCACATTGTTCAACCCTGTTTATTTGTACACTCTCACTTTCATGATCATTGTTTATCTCTACAAACTCATGCTCGTTTTAACATTCATTTCCATGATTTTACCCTCATTAATGCTATTTAAAAATTCACTTTCCTTATTACTAGACAAATCATTTTCATTTTCATAAATATCAACATGCATTTCATATTTATGAACACTGTTTATGGGTTCACTTCCCTTAATATTACACACATTAATATTTTCATCTGGGCAATTTGCAACATATATTTCATATTCATTCACATTGTTCATGGGTTTACCTTTCTCAACGTTGGACAAAATACTGTTTTCACTCTGACAACTTTCAACATATATTTCAGTTTCATTGATTAATACACTCTTAATTGCTAAACTTATATCTACAATAGTAGTCTCTTTGTTTTCTACTGGTATAGTAATGTCCTCTTAATTGACTCTAGGATGTGATAGTATTTACCTAGTTCTACAATTTCAGTGTTTTCATTTGACATTTCACTATCATTATTTTAACTCGTCTTATTAAACTGAGTTCCCCACATTTCATCAACTAATCTATAAATCCTGGGGGTTCCTCACTAACAAACATTTTTGTGTGTGAGATATTTGGGTTTTCATGCAAAAACTCAATTTGGGTGTCTACGTCTACATTGACACTTTCTTGGGTTACATCTACTGTGATTTTTTTCAACCTCTTTACTTTCTACTGGTTTTACCATCTCTTCCTCCATTGGTTCTACATTTTCACTAGGCTTTATGATTTGCCCTACACTTTCCTTTATATTTAAGTCCTGTACCTGTATATATTTATTATAGGTATTTTCCACGGCTTCTAACGTTTCTCTCAATTCCTGGGATTTGTTCTTCCGAAATTCGGCTCATTCCTGAACCGTCATTGTGTCGGATTGATCAAGTAATTCTTATTTGGAGCCATTCATTTTTCCGTACCCATTTCTTACTTGAGCCCTTTGTTCGTGAACGTACTCCTTCCGATCCTTTTCTTGGTAATTAATTTCTGAGTAGATACTGTCCCATCTCTTTGCTATTTCCTTAATTTTCTTCATGACTTCCTTAATTTCGTCGATAACTTCCTTCTGTTCTGTCCAAGAACTTAATTTAATTAATCCTTCTTTATCCAGACATTTTGCGAGTCTTCTTCTTGTTGTTTTCATATCCACTACAACTTGAATGCGTAATTCCTCTAACTCTTGTTTAGTTATCTTACTCCATTCTTCTCTGGATGCACTAAGAATTTTATTGATATTATCAATTCCTTCATGAATATCCAAGATATGCTCATTAATTTCCTTTTGTCCTTTTGATTCTAATTCTAAATGCAGATTCCCTAATTTTATTAGTGTTTCCTCATATTCCTGGCGTACCTTCTTGATCTTTTCTTCATATCTCTCCAGAAGCTCCTTTGTTTTCTCATTTATAACTGGATGTGCATTTTCCTATGGCTCTGTGATTTCCACGGTTTCTTGTTTAACAACTTCAATTTCTTTATTTGTTGCTGTTTCTGCAACTTCCATATTTTCCTGAACAGGTGTACCTATTTCATTATTTCCATTAACATCCTCGACCTTTATTGTTGGGTTAAAGAGTACAATTCCATTATACTCGAACTTATCGTTGGGATATCTAAGATGCCATGCCTTAATTAAATCATTCTTTGTCTCATCTCACATTTTTCTTAATTGTTTGATTTCTTCGATATCTATTTCATCCATGCATCCCGTTTCCTAATGCCGTTTTTTAATTTATTCGCGCGTTTCTCCATCTCATCAAAGAACCTCCATTTCTCTAGGATTCCTTCCTTACTCTCATTCCACGGAGTCTTTCTCTTCTCCTCACTCTCCATTCTTTTACAATATCTGAAATTAAATTGGGCTACTGTCATTCAAAGATATATCATGCACATGGGTGAATACCGAGTCCAATCTGACAAGCTTTTATTGCTTTTTGTCCTTCTGAGGTGAAATGCCCAACGTTCACACGTCCCTCTTTCAAAATCTTTACAATCGATAAGCGAGATGTTATACAATTCAAAATTTTGAAAATCTCAAATTTTCAAAGAAATCCTGAAAAACTCGAGTTTTTCCGTTTTTTTCTCTCGAAAAACCCGCCTCACGCCTTGGGCGCCATTTGGAAGATGTTTACACTCCCCCGCTGCTGGTACCGGGGCTGTGCCTTCTGGTCACCTTCCGTAAGACAACGGTAAAACAACAAGTTTTTGGAAAACCACTTAGGGGTGGTTTTTACCGCCTATTTCCCAACGTTGGGCGCCATTTTGAAGATGTTTAGCCAAGCCCCACGTTGGGACTAAGCCATTTGGAAGTATAATGCAGGGGGTCACCTCCCTGTTATTTATTTATGTTCGGCGGGCGGTTGCGGTCACTATCTTTTACTTTTACCTTTCACTTTAACGTTACTTGGACTGTCTTTTCTTGTCAGCTTGTGCACATATCAGTACCTCAACATATGAGACCCCTGTACCCGCTTAGCGAAGGATGTTCAGTTAGTACTCGGCTTAGCTACTTCGGTTCGGGGCGCGTTACGTTCCCTCCACCACTAACTTCACATCCGATATGTTGGCACAACCAGGTTGACAAGATTTAGATGAAAAACTCAACATTAACTTACAGTTAAAAAACAATTTATTTTCATAAGGAAAAAATGCAATAAACAAAAGAAATTCACTATTTAATTCACTCAAAATATAAGTACTCGGAATTGTCCTCTTCGAGTATCATCAAAAATCACTTTCCTTGCTTAGCCAAATATACTCATTAATATTCATAAGTTTCAATTTTACATATTTTGACATAAAGCTTTCCTATCACTTTGGTTAAAATTCACTTCTAAGGCTTGTGGTCATTTAAATTACTTGAGTGCCCTTCAGGGTCATATTTATTCACATAATCATTTTGTTTATTATTCATTTTACTCATTTACTTAAACCATTACCTCCCACCAAGCCTTAGTTATTACAAACAAGATACGTTTGTTTACAAGCAATGTCATAATGTGGATCTGATCCTCATTCCCTTACTGTCTATTCATGCCATGGTTAAGTGTTTTATTGTCACACTATGTACTGTTTCTATAATTTGTGGGATTATCAATCGTATTATCCATACCTGTCAGTATTTTATTCATAAAGAAGGAACCGGTTATTTAACAACAATAATTTGATTAGCTCAGTCAAATATTATTTACTTTCTTCAAACTTAATATGGGGAGAATTGCTACAACTCCAACATTTCAATGATATGATTTATTTTGCATTAGCACCTTTCAATAAAATTTTCATGTGGCTTTTGGTAAACGCTAATACCTTTAGAACCCTACTCAACAAAACGACCATCTGTGGCCTCCCCATTCACAAGAGGATAGGTCAGGACTGCTGTCACTCCCTCCTCTCGGCAATTACTTCAAGATTTACGATGCTGGCGACCCATCTACATTCACTAAAAGGTCTACTGTTTAAAACCGCGGCCAATCCAAGCTTTGTAACATCATTCTTATTCAACAGATTTACATTCTTAATTATATTCACATTATTCATATGTCGTGATTCCCAGAATAGTGTTGCTCCCGATCGGAGAAATGTACAATACCTTATTACGACGCTCTATTTTCTTACAACACAACACTATATAGCATATCGGGGTGTAAGGGGTAGAACCTACCCAAACGTCATCCTCACCTGCACGTGGTGCACCCTCCTTTAGACTGACGAGGCTCTGACGACCAAGTGACTCCCGGGATAAGGAGTCCACCTCTACCCGGTCAAAGGCTCTCTAGGGAGGCGGATGAACTGGTGGAGGTTGGGGCACTCTCTTGCCCTTGGGGTGGGAAACTTCCCCTAAAGGCGGATGAACCACTTGTGGTCAACGGCGTAGAAAATCAGCGTCTGTTCTCGAGGTTAGGGGCGGCTGCGCAAGGCGTCTGTACTCCAGATGAGCGGCCTTATTATCACCTCTCTGGATCACATCCAGAGTTGTAACTCGGGACCTAGTCCCTCATCGGTGTTACCGTGACAGTCAACCATGGAAAGTCTTTCAAGGAATACTCCACCGGCTGAACCTAGAGTTCAGAGAAAGCAGCATTCGGATCCGGTGGGCTGCAACCTACGAGATACCGTGATGTCGGAGGCACGGAAACATCCCAGTACAACAAACGCGAATAAGACGAGATCAAGAATCAAACCAATGCAGATAACTTACTTCTCTACACATAATGTGAACTCCCTCATGCAAACTGGTAAGCTAAAGGTGATCACTGACATAATGGATCAGCACAAAATTCTTATCATGAGATTACAGGAATTGAGGAACACTGACCAGGATGCTTTGGAATCTCAAGGGTATCGACTATATAAGGGTATACCGGGGAAGAGAGTCATGAAGAATGTTCCACAATTTGGAACAGGATTTCTGATCAACCTTAAAATTATAAATTCAGTTCCAGAATTCCGCTCACCATCTCCTCAAATCTCAACACTCACCTTTAACACATCTAATAAGATTTATACTATCACAAATGCCCATGCTCCCACTAATGATAAAAACACTTCCCCCAAAGACCGTGAAGAAACAGAAGAATTTTAGGACATACTGGATCAAACCATAGATAACATACCCAAACACCATGTTAAATTATTAATTGGCGACTTTGGGAAATTGGCCAGCACACAATAGAACAAATAAAAATGGAGAGCGACTAGTTGACCTGTGTCGAAACCATAACTTAATCTCAAAATCTACATGTTTTAAACGAAAACCTCAAAAACTTAAAACATGGAAACACCCTGATTACACTAAGGGAGAATGGCAACTGGACCACGTGTGCATGGATAAACACCACCATAAAGAGATCTATAACGTCAAAGTCCTCCGCGGAATTGACACAGGTTCTGATCAATACGTAGTCAAAATTAAACTCACGCCCCAGAAGAGACAACAAAGGAAAACCCCCAAAACTAAACGAACAATAGATCCTATCCAGTTAATCAACAGTGAACAGTACCAAAAAGCAACTGGAAACATTAAAATAACTGATAGACTCGAAAACTTGGTTCACAACCTACAACGAATAGCAGAAGACCTGGCTCCAATTAAACCGCGGAAAAAACATCAATGGTGGAATAATGAATGTGATGAGATGATTGAAAAACGACACCGAGCGTGGTTATTACACCAATCCCAAAAATCTGAAACATCTTTTCAAAATTTAGTTACACAACGAAAAGAAACAACTAAAACTTTAAGAAGAATAAAACGGCAATATCATACTGACACCCTACAAACAATTGAAGAGGAATTCAAAATTTCACAATCGCGGAATTATTACAAAATCTTTAAACAACATCTGAAAAAATATGAAGCACCTACCTTATTGTTAAAAGATGAAAATGGTAAATTGGCCCACAACAACCAGGATAATGCACAAATTATGGCTAAATATTTTAAGACACTCCTAAACTGTGAAGAACCCGTAGAATTTCTCCAATTGGATGTTGACACTCCAATAACAACACCACCGGAGAACATTAACCCGCCCACATTAGAAGACGTTTACATAGCACTGAATGAGATGAAGAATTTCAAAGCCCCTGGAGAAGACCAGACTTTTGCAGAGATTTGGAAGTATGCTGGAAATTCGGCAAAAATCGCTCTTCACCAACAACTAGTCAACATCTGGATTACAGGAAAATTCCCTGAACATTGGTGATCAGCTATCATCCATCCACTACATAAAAAAGGGGATAAGACAGACCCTAACAATTACCGAGGGATTTCACTCCTGGATGTTACCTATAATTTTTTTTCTCGAATTCTTCTCAATAGAATTAAAGCACAACTTGAAAATGAATTAGGAGAATATCGAGGAGGTTTCAGGCCCTGGAGAAGTTGCCCAGATCAAATTATGAGCCTAAAATTGATAATGGATTATAATAGAAAAAGGAATAGAGATATGGTGATAACAATTATCGACTTTAAAAAAGCATATGATTGTATTCATAGAGAATCTTTATTAATAATTCTAAGACACATGGGATTACACCCCAAATTGACAAATCTCATAAAACTAACTCTTACAGGCACCAAATCAAAAGTTAAATTCAGAGGTGAATTCTCTGACCCATTTGAGGTCACAACCGGTTTACGACAGGGTGATGGCTTATCACCATTACTATTTAATTGTGCATTGGAAATGGTAATGCGAGAATGGTCTAAGAAATGCCCTCCAAATATAAAAATAGGGAGAAAAATTCAAACAAACTGTCTTGGTTTTGCAGACGACATGGCATTGGCGAAATATTTAGAGGAAGCCAAAACACAGATATCAGAGCTTCAGACAATTGCAAATAAAATTGGCCTTAAGATATCATTCGAAAAAACAGAAATCATGCCACAAAAACCAACACCATTAAAGGAAATACAAATTAATGATACAAAAATTGAAATTGTAACACGATTCAAATATCTAGGAGAGCTAATAATAATAACAAACAATTTAAATGAGAAAGCGTCAATTCAAATAAGAACCAACAAGCTATCTAGGGCACAAAAATTAACATGGGAAACTAACAAAAAGAAATGCTTATCAATTAATGCAAAAATTAAACATTACAATACAGTCATAAAACCGGAAGCCACATATGCAGCAGAAACATTATTCCATCTAAATGAACATTCTAAAACCGACAGATTACAGAAGATCGAAAGGCGAATTGGAAGAACTTGTATCAATAAAGGATATAAAAAAGATGGGCAATGGCGAATAATACCTAACAATATGGTCTATAACAACCTAGAACCCATTACTGATACCATGCGAAATAAAAGACTAGGATTCTTTGGGCACATCATGAGAATGCCAGATTCACGTCTTCTAAAACAACTAGTGCAGTACAATCTTGCTTCAAAAAACACAACAACTGGATGCCGATGGTTAAAAGAAATCAGAGAGGACTTAAAGGAAATTGGCCTAACAACGGAGGATGCTGCAAATAAGAAAAGTTTAACTACAGCACTTAAAAATATGACGTTTCATTTTCCACTCACAAAGAAGAAAATTCCTACAAGAATATTTTCCGCCGAAGAACGGGAAAGACGATCAATACGCATGAAGAAGTACTGGGAGGACCGCAAGGCTCGTACAGTTCCTACAAGTCGACGAACTAATGGTTGGGTAAAGTGATCCTTTGTGGTCTCAAAAGAAGAAGAAGAAGAATATAGCATATCTCGCCTGCCTTGGCTATCATACTTACTTGGCACTGCTGGGAATTACATCGAAGATACACCCAGTCTTATAATACATTTTACAACAATGGCTTGACGACTCGGGGAGGTCTTTTACCCAGCCCGGCCTCAGCAACAATACAACACTACAACATTTAGCATACATCGCCTGCTCTGGCTATCGTATTTACTTTCATTTCGACGACGGCGTCTAACTTACTTATTTCATTTCAACGTAGCTTCAACTTATTTTCATTTGTTACATCTCCCGGCAAGAGGCATATTCTGGGTCACATATTCATTAATAGCTTGCAGCTAACTTATTATTTCTTACTTGGTCCTTTTTGGCAATTACAATTTGGCTTGGATTTCCCTAATCGATCAAACTTCTTTATAAACTTCTTCAATAAAATTTCCGGGTCTTCCTATCATTTTCTATTTCACAACTTCGGCATGAAAGCCTACACTTTATTATATCAACTTATGGTGTTCGTTTCACCATTTAATTTTAGTTTTTTTTCAAAAATTATCATTTGAAAGCGTTATTATTAATGCTATTCAATATTCCCTTAAAGTTTGAGCTTAATCTTTAACTTTTCCCACTACCTTAGTATTAATTTATTCATGGAGCACAAATACTCATTCCTAGCCGTTTATTTTGATATATGGGCTAACACTCGATAATTTCATAATTATTAATATCTCTTCAATTATTAATGATTTTACTATCATGCTCAACTATTTTATCTTTCATTTATTTAACAAAATTTAAGGCACTGATAATTATGTTTTTTGTTTCACTATTTACGGTGCGTATTTATTTTACAACTTACTTATATGGCGAAAATTCAAGCCATTTTACATCTTCAATCACGGTTCTTTCTTTCTAACCATTCATTTATTTAAAATTTTCATATTTGCGGGTGTTTTTTTCTTATTAAATTATATTCAATTTCTGCAATTATCTCGGTATTTCTGACGAGATCAATCTCGTGATTTACTTTTACTTTTATCCCAAACACTATTTATCAATTATTCAGTACAATTCAAATTTTATCTAGTGAATCAAGGTAAAACTCCCCAGGTGAACACTTGATTACGCTAGACAATACATAGTGCGACACACTCATAGTATAATATTCGTTACTCACCCATGAGCAGCTGGTGATTACATCATTGAAATGGGTTCACCCAATCCATAATTAATTATCTTCCATGACACTGGCTTTCATACACTTCATATCACATTTTTATGTTAAACACTGGATTTCAAAAAAACACATTTCACTTTCAAAAATAACACTTAATCTATACAATAATAATGCCCTTTCTTCTATTTTGTTACACACGTCACTATAATTCACAGCACTCTCTTCCTATGACCATTTCTCAGTGATCTCCTAGTTAATAGCTGACACTTCGCTGCTAGTCCCAAGAAGACAGCATTGAACGTGCTAATAGCTCGTACAGTTCTTTCTCCTACTCCGGATCTCTGAATAAGTCTCTCGAACCCCGCACTAACTAAGTCTATTATTCGACTTATGGTTTGATCTGACCTGGCGATAACTTGTTCGTAACGACGTTTTCTGTTAGAAGGATTGCCACTGGATTTGTACGTGCATCCCTAACTTTGTGATAACTGAATCGAACTCGGGCTCCTCTGAACCAAGAATTCTTTAATGTTTTTACGATTCTCTAAATACTGTTCTTTGTTTTTCTTTTGTGGTCACGTTAATTTTTTCGACCCTTCCGTAACGACCTCTTGAATTCTCGAACTCGTGACTATTCCTTTCCACTCGTCGGCTAACACTATGCAGCGCCCCTTTTGGCTCTCGACTGGCTATCGTTTGTGCGCTGATGAAATAAATTTGTGCTTAAAAATTGTTCAGTTTGATATTATTTAGCACGGCTTCCCCAAAGTTCATGATGTATTAACTTATACTTTTTATGCTTTAGAGACGGCACTTTGCCTTCTTGACACTTCGAAGAACTGAATTATACTCCGCAATTTCTCGGTGTGACACGTTTCGATGAACTATGTTGTACTTCCGCGGATTTCTGTATATTAAATGTTGAGTAACTGATGACCCACATGTTCCGTCTCGGTGGTCACGGTATACTGTCTGACTGATATTTCTTAGCGCGTCGCGCCTTAACTTGGACTGGAGTATGACGACCAATACAACCTCTCAGAGGTTCGTCGTAAAACTGAGATGTAATGTTCTTTGAGCCCTTCTCGGGTCCAACTTGATGTAAGTTCGATTTACACTTGTACCGATGATTTGAATAACTTTATATTGTTGAACTAGCGTACTCTCCTTCAGAGTAGCGTTCGAAGACTGAATAATACTGCGAAACAGTACCGTGCCCCCAGGCACCTATGGTAGACTGACTAATACTCGTTGAAACAGCACGGCCTCCTTCAGAGATTGAATTGTTGGTTGAAACAGAACCATGCGCTCCCGCGCCCTTGGTAAACTGAATAACTCCTCCGGCTATCATGCTCAATTTATACGGTTTACAACAAATAAACAAAAATGGCTCCCTTTCTGAAATTATCTTCTAAACCAACCGTGGTATTTTTATTTAAAAAAATCATCTTACAACTTTTAGTTTAAACGTTTCAAGTCTGTTTATTATTTAAAAATCGCATCGCGAGAACCTATTTTAATTAATTTAAATCGCTCCTCCAATCGCGTGGGTGGACGTTTCTTTTTGCCTCTACTCCCACTCCGTGAGTCTGTGAAGCCCCTTTAATATATCGCTGACATGGCTTTTCTGTTAGGCATAACTCTTAGAAACTTTTATCATCCATAAAATTCTAATTTCCAAAATGTGTGTTCTCTGTGGAAAGATCCTTTAATATTTTAGCCAATATCAATAATTTCTGCTAATTTTCTGCCTGCAGCGTTGCCATTGTATTGCTTAGTTCGCACTTCTCTGTTTCATCTGCTGTCTTCGTCTTGAATGGAAATTTTATAAGGTTATATTTATATCGTGCGTCAACTCTTTCCTGCCTCGCTAGCAATGACATCATATGCAGCTGTGTCTTCTTGCTTAACTCTTATCTTATCGATTCATGCGTAACCTAGATGTGCATTTAGCATTAACCCTTTCGGTTCTTTTAAATTTCTACCAAACTCTATATTTCCTTAGTTCTCTTGACTTAAACTAGTATGGGTTCAACGCCTGTGCCAAAGTCAACTTGGGTACAGACCCCTCTTTCAAAAGAAATAAATTTTTGAAAAATTTTGAGAATATTTTATTTCAAAAAAAAATTGACTTTCCTTCAATATTTGGCGCACCCTGTCCTTTATATACCTTTTCACTAATTATCATTATCTGGGTATGTAGACACCTTAACCCGTTTCGAATTTAAAATACAAAAAAAAAGTTTTTGGAAAGATTTTTGGTACACGCTCTATACCATTGGCTCTTCAAATTTCCATCACGCTTGTGGATACAGACAGAGGTTCCTTGTAGTCTACCTCGACAGTTCGTTCACGATGTTTCTCCTCGTGGCTATTAGTCTTTATGACCTCGTTAAGTTGTCCGCCTCGGCATTCCCTGCAGGCCTGCCACTTCTCTTTTGGTTCTATTTATAAGTCTGGGCCTTATGTTCCAAACAATATTGACTACGACCTCTCGGCTCTCAACCATTTCTGACTTTCTTATTTTTCCGTGGTTTCCTTCTACTATGACGTGTATAATTTGTTTGTTGTTCCATCACATTTTGAGATATGGTCTCATGATGATGGTAATTTTTGATTTAAGGGGCCTAACATTTAGGATATCGGCCCCTAATGTTTGGGTGATCGTGAAGATGTATATGAAATGTAAACTATAACTAAAACTAACCACTAACTTATATACTAGAATGAAAATGAAAATCCACAGCCTGCTTCCAGTCTCCGACCGGGTCAGGAATGGAATGAATGAAGCCCCTATCTAGCGGCGAGGATATGAACTGTGCCGGCTGCCGAGGCCTGACGCACTCCTCTGGGGCAATGATTAGATGAATGACAGACGAAATGAAATGATAGTGGAGAGTGTTGCTGGAATGAAATGTTGACAGGGAAAACCGGAGTACCCGGAGAAAAACCTGTCTGCCTCCGTTTTGTCCAGCACAGATCTCACATGGAGTGACCGGGATTTGAACCACGGACCCAGCGGTGAGAGGCTGGCGTGCTGCCGCCTAAGCCACGGAGGCTTCAACTTATATACTAGAATAAGAAATGGAAAACAAAGGAAATAAAGGACTTGTGTACTCATCTTCAGAAGCAGTGTTCCTTCGACATTTGTCATTACACTTCGTCAGCAAACCTCACCCTCCTTGTCACCGATGTTTCCGCAGTTAGGTTGGCATCCTCAGGCCGATGAACCCTGAAATCAATAATTATAATTTGTAACAAAGTTCTGCGCACATCAACCCTTTAGTGGATCTGTGACGGGAGTGGTCCACTGATCTGCTAACATTGACTATACCCTCTGTCTTACATTCTTACGGAAAGGGCAGCTGTTGAACCTGCTCGATCAGCAATACCATACCATTGTACCAATATCGGTCGTTGGTAATCCGTGGACAAGAGGATAATAATAATAATAGCCGTGGCTTATCTAGTCAATGTAGATTGGAATCCTTCAATTTTGAAGTTGTTTCGCCATTAGTTGATTATTTTATAATTTAGATCAGGGATGGCCAACTAGCGACCTGGTTTTATGCGGCCCCAGACGAATTTTAAAAACATTAGATTATTGATTTATTAATAAATGTAAAACATAATATAGGTTGGTATAGAGAACATAGGTTGAACACGGCTCGGTGGACAGGCAAAGACGCCATCTGCGCAGCTTGCTTTGCACATCCTCGTCCTCCGTTCTGTCAATGTTAACCTATCAGTGCCTTATCGCTTCATTTTATTTGTAAGTGATGCAGATTATTGTACAATCGAAAACGGAAAGTGTCAGAAGGAAACAATGTTTCAAGACAAGTGGGTAACAGAGTAGCCTACCTTTTTTGTAAATAACAAGGACAATAAACCTCTTTGCTTGTACTGTCTGTGCAAAATGAATATTACCTCAATCGTCATTATACTCAGCACCTTGCTGCCAATAGGCGTACTATTGTATCTGATTTGAAGAAAAAAGTTAGTGCTCAAAAAAGCTTTTTTAATATCAACATCTTTGCAAAAACACTCACTCTTAGCTTCGTATATTGTGAGTGTAGAAATAGCTAAGGTTAAAAAGCCATTTTCTGATGGTGAGTTTGTTAAGAAATGCTGTATGGAAATGGCTCGAGCCTTTAGTGATGACTTCAAACACGATTCACTTTCGAAGCAGACTGTCACTAGGAGGGTTGAAGAAATAAGTAACCAAGTATCAAATAAATTAAGTAGTATTATTTCAGAGGCTGCTCTGGTCTTGGATGATATAACAGATACTGCTTAGTTGTTAATTTTTATCAGAACAGTGGACAAGGATTTTACAATCAATGAAGAGTTGTTGGCATTAGAGTCTCTGCATGGTACTACCAGATGTCAGATGCAGCTATGAAAGTACTGAACAGCCGTGGGGGAACAAATAACCTGTCGGCTATTGTAACAGCTATGGTTGGCTCTCAGGTGGGCCTAGTTGGCTTACTGAGAAAGGCTGGAATCAACTGTCCAGCATTGCATTCTTTTATACGCCGTGAAGCCCTGTGCGGAAAAAATCTGTTATGAAATGTGTTAATATGATTAGAACCATAGAAAATTCATGGCTTTTTTTTGACAGAACTAGAGACAGAGTATGGTGATTTAACACTATTAATGGAAGTGCCAGGTTAAGCAAGGGAAACTGCTTAAAAAGATTCTTTAATTTGAGAAAAGAGGTAACTGAGTTCCTCAATGTACATGTCAAAACACCTAGCTCCTTGGAAATGCAAGTAAAGCTTCTCGATTCCCTTTTTTTTGTGCAGTATGGCCTTTATAACAGACATAAGTCACCACAAGAATGAACTAAACTTGAAATAACTGGGTCCAAATCAAACCATACCTCAGTTAGTTGGGCACTTAGACGGATTTGTAAGCCGACTTAATATTTTCCAATCCAGCTTTAAAAAAGCCAATCTCATACATTTATCATGGAAGAAATCCCAAACAGTGATTTCAGTTTTTGCATACCTATTTCAGATAAGCTTCTGGAGTCGTTCAATGAACGGTTTTGGGATTTTAATGAATTGCGGCCGCAAATTTTCTTATTTAACAACCCCATGTCTTGTGATATTTTACAGCGAGATGACAAAATTCAATTAGAGCTCTGTGACTTGCAATGCGACGCCCCTCGTTGGCCGCCAAGAAGGCCGCCTCGGTAACCTCCGGCTGCTGGTTGATGACCTCCGGCTGCTGGTTGATGACCTCCAGCCCCAGCTCGGCACTTGGATGTGGCTCCAAGCCATCCTCCACCTGACATACAGACGAAATTAACATTAGTAACACTTCATTTCTTCATATGTGAAAACACACAGATTGCAGAAAGAAAATCTCAACACACTTTTTCCGAGCGTCAGTTTTAATCCTTGTTACTTCTTGGGTCCTAATCATGCGATTGAAGTTTGAATGCTACACGTACACAATAATCTTCATGTAACAGTACAAAACTATAGGACCTACACATATAAAATCCAACATGGCGACCATCCGAAATATTTAGTCGGTTCTCAATATCTACGAATCTATTACAGCAATCATACTGTCATTTTATATATAGATAGAGTCAATTAACATAAGTAGGCTATAAGAAAATAGGCTGTATAGTTCTTCACAGCCCCCCAGGTTGGGAATCCCTGCTGTAGAATATCACACCAGGGTGTTCTTTTTCATATTAGAGACATTTTATTGCAAGCCACCTGACTGTATCCCCATTTTCATCGATGTTTCTATTACGAATCATAAAATAACTTAAGAGCTTGTAAATTGTAGAAGTCGCAGTAAGCTACCTCAGTTCTTCGAGTACATAAGGATCTCATGTTATCTTTTCCTCGCTCCATCAATGTGTGCCCCGATTCTGTGCAAGAAGCGGCTTCGGTGGCGTAGTCGGTAGCATGCTGAGCTTTTATGCCCATTAACCATCCGAGTGCAGTGAAACTCGGTACAGTAAATCCTTATACGAATGTTAATCCACTGGCATCTAATTTATTTCAATTGTTTCCATAACCACAAGATGGCTTCGATCGAGCTTCTTCCTTGTACGGTATTTGTAGTTCACACACTAATACAGCCATCACATTAACACAGGTTATCACACAAATACCACACACCCAAAAACACGGGGTTACATGACCACGATTTACCTAAGCCCCTAAACGAATCATCATCATCATTCAGCATTATCAATTTTTAGAGCGTTAAAAATCCCTCAGTATGCCTTCCTTCGGAGGGGAAGTAAAGCCGGTGGTCCCATGTCATAGATTTATGGCATGTTAAAGAACCTTCCACTAATTACACCTGTTTGAAGCTAAATTGGATAGGTTAAAAATGTAAACAATGCTCTTAGGTTTCTACTTTCGTTGCCAAGAGCCGACTGCGATGGCGTCTAGTAGCTAAGTTCTGAACTTGGCCTAGTAGTCGTTGACGGTGGCGCTTGGCGGCAAAAGTAGGAACTATTTGAAAAATTCTAAGTTGCAGTATGCACTTAAATTAGTAAAACACATAACACACACTAATACAGTCATCACAATTAACACCGGTTATCAGACAGATTATACACACACCCAAAGTACACGGGGCTACATGACCGCGTTGTCACAGCCCCTAAACTTAAGAGCCAATCAATCTCGCGAATATGAGCCACTGGACCTCCTTTTTTCCGACAATCGGAACCACAGGATATGGCATTCCACTTGAAAAACTCACATGCATTGACCGGGAATTGAACCCGGTCCGCCGTGGTGAGAGGCCAATAGCTTAACCGCTGCGCCACCACGCCCAGAGTTACACTTAACTTATATTGAAGCGCAACAATCAGACAAATAATAGTGATTTCTTACCTTTGGTTCACTAATTCCACTGAGGGCTAAGCCACAAGTCTTTGTGATCTACTCATAGAGGCTACACAACTATGCACTTCATGAGCGAAGTCACAACTACCTTGATGTCTGCCAAACAAAGTGCACTAATGACTTGCTCCTGGCCACAATTGAACCATAAATGCATTTGGTGACTTTATCGAAAACAACAAGTAGTTCCGTGACGAACTAAAGAGCCTACCTTTCTTAAAATTTAAGATTCATGCCAATCTATGTAGACCTATCTAGAATAATGACGAAATCAAGTTGGTAATACTAACATTTCTAAGTACTGCAGTTTGAAATACACCTGAAAGAGTATAGCGTAATACAGTAACTTACTAAAGTTAGCCGCCCTGGTGACTATGAATATATTCTTAGTTCCATCTCTTAAGGTATAGAATGCACATACAAAATTTGGTTGAAGTTTAATGGATACATGCTGTTTAATATTGGATTTGTCAGTGCGCATAAAATCATGTAGGGAACAATGTCATGTATGTGATGCTAAGTAATCTGAAATATTACGATCTATTATAATGCCAATTTTGGATAAAATCCATTTATTAGTTTAGAAGTTTCATGTAATTAAACATTGAAACTATCAGAAAGCTTAGAATCATGTTGGCAGCACTGAGGTATATTAATTACTCCAAATTAATCTAGAATGTCAGGTACTATACGTGTGCCAAGTTTAGAGCTGATGGCTTGCATACTTTCTGATATATGTATTTATCGTATGGCTTTTAGTGCCGGGAGTGTCCGAGGACATGTTCGGCTCGCCTGGGTCTGTAGCTGCTTCCAGCGGACACCCTTAGGGTGAGCTACAAGTTCCATTCAATTTCAAGTAGCTCCGACTTTCACCACCAGATATCAATGATACCTAGTGGTGAACGTTGGAACTTTGATAGAACCTAACAATTTAGCTGCACACAAGTTTAGCCTGTGGAAGGATCTTTTACATGCCATAAATCTATCACATGGTACCGCCGGCTTTACTTCCCCTCCGAAGGAAGGCATACCGAAAGATTTTTAACGCTCTTAAAAAATAAGACGACTTCGGCCGGGTTTGAATACGTGATCACCAGGTTATTTAAAGTCATATAGGTGAATTTAATCCGCAATCTTGGGCACAGCAGTTCAGCATGCTACTGACTACGCCACCGAAGCCGCACTGAGGTATTGATATTAGGATTAAACAAATTGAGTGAGGAATTTTTAAAGTTGGCAGCCCTGCTGGTTCTTACGAATATGCATAGTCATAACTGTTACGGTACACAAAGCGCATACGAAATTTGGTTGAAGTCCATTTGTTAGTATAGGAGTTATATGCATTTAAAGACTGTACCTATCAGGAAGCTTGGAAATTCCTCGGTCTCCAGTCGAACAATTGATCAACCAGGTGGGTTCAATAAGCAAGCCACAGGGCGTTCATAAAAGCAATGAATTTCAGTACACAGAGGAGAGGAGAGGAGAAATGAGAAAGAGGATGGTTTTATTTTGGTAGAGAGCAATAGGAGGAAAAGAAGAAGTCAGCAGATCATAATTGGAACAGACACATCTTCAGTTTTAGCACTACAAGCAGGAGAAAGATTCGCCTGGCTCTATGTAGGACGATGTTCTCAACAAGCGACGACAGAGAAATTGAAAGGCTTCCTTTCAGAAAAGGGTATACGTGGTAATACCACTTGTGAGGAACTGAAAACAATGGGAACGAATAAGACGTTCAAGTTAGGAGTACCATATCAGTATCTTCAAGAAACAGAGAAACCAGAGTTTTGGCCAAAGGATGTACTCGTAAGGCCCTTTCGTATTCGAAGACAGGGACTGTACAACAGAGGAGCCGATTTGGAAGGAAATAGAGCATTTTCCACACACGAAAAGTAGATCAGAGATTTTACGAAAATTTCTATGGAATGTGGAAGGTCTAAGGAGCGTCACAAAGATTGTACCGGACTACGTTTTTGCGGAGCATGATGTTGTGATACTTACAGAAACAATGCTGACAGTAGAATGGACGGCAAACTATGCGTATACGTTTAATATACTAGCGAATCAGGGACCTCTGGGTAGACCAAAAGGGGGAATTACATGTCTGCTTAAAGCCAAACTAACACCATTCAGAATTTTACATAAAACAGACAATGTACTAATGATAAAATCAAGACTATGTGTAATCATGGGAGTTTATTTTCAACCTGACAAGACAGCTGTTGATATAATTGAAGAGATAGCCTATGCAATGAACAAGACAACAGTAAATGATGCTTTAATATTGGCCGGAGACCTTAACTGTCGCATTAAATTGTCATCGATAAGATATGTCACAAGACGTCTTCAGTGCTAGACTACTTGGAAGGGGAAGGATTGACTCTTGTGAATGACGCGCAGCAGATGACCTATAGGCTATATGCTACAATGGATCTAGTGCTATTGATTTAGTCCTTACAAACAGGAGACATATTGTTCCTGTAAGCCAAAGAATAATAAGGGATTCAACGAGGAAACACCTTCCTGTTGTAACGGTTTTCAGTTTGAAACCAGAGAATTTCCAAAATGAAAATGTGCCTGTGAAGATCTCGAGAAAAATAGATACGAAACTGATAAACCTCACGGACAACCAGGCCATTTTGAAATTAATATCAATGGGTGATCTTGACGCTGCAACGAATGAAATTGAACAGCTTATTCTGCATGCAGCATATCCTGTACATGTTGTGGCGAAGAAATCTAAATTGTGGTTTAATGAAGAATGTTATATTGCCCGTAAGGTGGCTTTAACAGCCTTGTATCAGGCCTTACAATATTCCTCACCAGAGAATCTTCAAGCTTACAGCGAAAAAAGGAGACAATATAAGGTCATCTTGAAAGCAACACGGATTTCATACCAAGAGAATGAAGAAAGAAAACTTGTTGAAGAAGCAGAACAGAACCCCTACAGGGCTTTAAACCCAAGACAGCCCAGATTCCCAAGGAGTATCCCAATGGAGATCTGGGAAGAACATTTGTCGCTTACGGTATTCTCCAAGACAGGGAAACACGTCCATCAGGAATCTCCCATGTAACAGATCATTTAAAATTGTTTACAGAAGAAGTGTTGAGAGTGATAAACAGTACGAAGAATAACAAGGCATGTGGTCCAGATTTTATCTATAATGAACACCTTAAAAGCATAGCACCAGTCCTTAAAAAGGGAATATTGTCTATTTTAAATGAATGCATTCGCCGTGGGAATATACCGGACAGCTGGAGGAGATCTACAATTAAGATGCTTTATAAGGGAAAAGGGGATACCAGTGACCCGAATGCATACAGAGGTATAGCTCTTGAGTGTACACTCTTCAAAACTTTGACGAAGCTGATATGTGAACGTCTGACAGAGCACGTGGATATAAAAATGCCAGATATGCAATTCGGTTTCCGGAGAGGTAGATCCACCTTACAAGCTATTCAGTGTCTTCAGATGGAAATAGAGGAGGCATTAGCACCACCAAGTGGAAAACTTTACGCAGTGTTCATTGATTACAGCAAGGCTTTTGACACATTAAACAGAACTATCCTATTGAAAATATTGGAGAAATTCATAGGCGAGGAGCACTACCTGACCACTATAATACGGAATATTCTTAGCTGGAATTGTGTGGAGATTAATGACAACAAATCTACAACCGTCTACAACTTAACACATAGAGCACTTACAACTAACATCGTCACAGAGTAAAAGCGGTTAATACACTCCGCCCAAGTTCCATAGAGGACATAAACTAGATACATAATAGAAGGGATATTGGAAGGAACCGACGTGGCATTTGCCTGGTGATTAAAATGGGAAACCACAAAACCATTTTCATGACGGCCGAGGTGGGATTTTAACCCTCGCTCTCCCGATGCCAGCGAGGCCCGAGGTATCGCGTTAGCGAATAGTGATTCTGTGTAAATGTCTTACCCTTCTCGATCTTCTAAACAAACGCCTTAATCTCACAAAAATTTTTAAACACATTTTGAACAGATTTATTTTCAAATCAGACAATAGCCTACAGCATCGCCATAGTTACGTTTCTTTTTGAAAATCTAACTGTTGTCATTGTTGTCATGCACCAAGCATTGTTACAGCGACTGGCACGTTACTCTGTGGTTTGGTACTTCTTGCGAGTCTCTTGCACGGCGAGACCATCAAACTTCTTCTCAGTCAGGAACACAAGAGTCCCTGGGGGTTTACCATTAGGGAATTCGGGCACAAATAGGAGTCGTAAAGGGAAATATGGAAGAGACCAATAATTAAGTTTTACTTTGAGAATTTATTTTATAATAGATAATCAATGAGAAAAGCGACACTTGTAACTCAAATTTTAAACAAAATGAAATTAAACAAAATAGCGCTTGCAAGCTAAAATGCTAAAACTTTAAAAGATTAGTATAAACAGGTTACGGTTCCGCCTGATCAGTACTTTTATTAAATATGATCACTGTGTGGTCATTATTTGGACACGTTTCGAGACTTAATTAATAGTTTTGGCCCCTTCATCAGCCGATATGAGAGAAAACGATACAACACTAAACTTAACACTAAAAATTCCCTTAAATTGAATCTAGTATGGTGTGCCATAAAGAGAGATGGAAAACTTTTTAACGCCTAAAGTAATATAAGTGATGTCAAAAGTCTTATGAACTATGAACACTTTCAATACACGCCTCACTCTTGTCTGTAGATGCTGATGAAAACACAAATGTTCCGGATCAGTAGCCTACGGCAACAACAGTTGACAACACCATGAAAACATGTTGGGATCAACAGTAATGATTGAACACTTAATACCTCAATACTTCACCAGCAATGTAGAAATACTGTATAAAAATAATAAAACCAATGAAGTCACTGCGCTGAAATTATATCTTGCCAATATTAAAGCCGATGGAGTGCATAACTTCAACACTTGCAATGGCAGAGATTGGCCTCTAGTCCGTCTAAAAGGAAAAAAATGTGTGCTAGATTCAGGAGTATTAATTCAAATACAATTCTTCTTATCTTCATCTTAGCTTTTTCCTGCAGGTGCAGAGTCCACTGTCCGGATCTTGGCTCGCCACTTGTTACGATCGCGAGCATCATAAGGTGTTAGGCTGAGCACCGTCGTATCGGCATTTATCGTATCATGCCAGCGCGGTTTTGGTCTCCCACGTGGTCGTTGCCCATTGATTTCAAATCACTGCCAGGGCCGGTTATACCACATCCGGGTAAAATCTGCGGCCAGCAACCCGGGTGATGAACTATCTGCCGGTGTAAACCTCTGTGCATCTTGGACAGCGTTCTACCACTTCCGTGCAAGTTCCGGGCAGCTGCGCGGAACCTTATAACAAAATACAGATGTTGGCCAGCCTTTTTTTGGTTAAATTTGAGTAATCGATGAGTGAGCCACCTATCGTTAGATGCGTTAACTTTCTTTTCGTTTCGCTTTTGTCCGTTGTTTGTTGATAGCACGTGTTCTTGGGTTTCAACAAGGTATACTAGGGCTGTTTGCCAAATAGCCGAAGTGTACACTCTTGCACACTCTCACTCGGAAGTGACGTCAGCGAGTGGTATTCCAAATGCGATCGAGTGCAAGTGTACGAGCCGAGTGCGAGTGTACATAGCGACAATTTTGAAGGTGCAGACTCGGTTCGTTCACTCGGTGCAGGCTCTGTGATGTCGCCATTTTGACAGAACATCTGTATTCTCACTTGACATGATCAATTGTGAATTTCAGACGATACAAGGAGGGATACTTATATTTAATTGTAAGTAATTATCTTTTACAATAGCGGTGATTGTTTTTTAACATACTTGCAATGTTGAATGATATTTGTATGTTAGTAGTGTTCCATAACCTGCGAGGTTATGGCCTTTCAAACATTTACTCATAATGTTTTCCTTTTTATTTTCTAGTGTCGATGACGGAGTATTACGTGAAAAGAAAAACTGAATCTTCTTTTTCAAAACGGATTTTGTTTCTCATGGGTGTGATGTGATTTGGCAAATTTGAACAGTCATATAAAATTGCAAGATAGGTAAGAATATGTGATTTATGAATAATAATAATAATAAATAAACTGGTTTAGGCGATAAGTTTGTTTTTATAGCACGGACCAATTAATTACTGTATTTATGCCAGCTGCAATTAACGTCTGGCAATTGGATGCAACATGTGGAGGTTTATCCAGATTGCCACTACTGCAGATAGTTAAGTTATTGTAGTTTTAGGGGGCGGAACTACGAGGTCATCTGCCCCTACTACTGCAGATAAGTTCGATATTCCACCCCACAAAATAACAGTTGGTTACTCCTGCGAGTGAGTGAGTCTTGTTATAAGTGTTTGTATCTAGTTGAATGAGGAATTCCATGTAGGCCTAGGCCTACCGGTACTTCAATCTCTACAAACTGCCTCCACATTCTACTTGTGATGGAGAAACATATTTGTCACCTCCATCTGTTTTCCTTGCTGTAAGATCTTTTCAGTAGCTTAATATTATGGTAGCGCTGAATGAAGATAGAACGAGCGATAACATTCTCTATAATACATGAATTAGCCAAAATAACTTATGAAGCGATGAAAAATAAATCAGGGAACGATGTTTTAATAGATGTTTCCTCCTCGGCCGTCTGTAACCCACCCAACCATCCCAAATAGGATCACGACTTATATAACCAAAATTACAGCTGTGGCCGCCATTAGTCCAAATCAATCATCAGTTGCGGTCATGAGTATTCGAGTCCCTTCGATAGCCCCACTGATCCTCTGGTCTGTCATCAAAACAATACTGCCAACCTTGCCCTTGGAACTATGTAACACAAAGAAACTCCCAGTTCAGTCTCTAGTGCGCATCATTCGTGCCCAGCACCCAGTTCTCCTCTCTAATTAGGTTAGTGTGTGCAATATTTCGCTTCTATAATGATTATTTTTTTCCACGGTTGAAATGAGTGTTTTTATCTGCTCTGTAATTACTATGCAGTAGGCCTATATCGCTCCGCTGTAATAAATGTGTATTTTTTTCGCACAACTGTGGTTTTGACAATGGTTACAGCCTAACGCGCCCAGTTCAATGGGTTTGTGTCAACCGAGCCCCGCTAGCTAGGCGCGGCTAAGGCCACACCTACACCTGACCTCCTAACCATCGTTTTGTCCAATCCAATGGTTAGGCTACAGCCTAACGCTCACAGACCAATGGTTTTGTGTCGACCGTGCCCCGCTAGCGGTGTGCGGCCAAGGCTACACCTGACCTTCTAACCTTTGTTTTGTCCAATCCAATGGTTTTTGACAATGGTTACAGCCTAACGCGCACAGACCAATGGTTTTGTGTCAATCATGCCCCGCTAGCTGCGTGTGGCCAAGGCCACATCTACACCTGGCCTTCGTTTTGTCCAATCCATTGGTTTATGACAATGGTGACAGCCTAACGCGCACAGACCAATGGTTTTGTGTCAGCCGTGCCCAGCTAGCTGCGACGGCCAGGCCACACCTGTACGTAACCATTCTAACCTTCGTTTTGTCCAATCCAATGGTTCTTGAAAATGGTTTCGGCCTAACGCGGCCAGATCAATGAGTTTTGACAATGCTTTCAGCCTAACGCCTCCCGATGTTGTTTTTTAAATTTTTTTATCAACAGTGATTTTGTAATCACATCTGGGCAACAATGTGCCCGTCTCGGTGCGTGCCGCTAGAGTGAGTCTTGATGACAGTTGAACGAGATGCAAGTGCTGTCCAAACATGGCAGCCGTCTTTAAAATAGCAATAAATAACATCACATATTTACGAACTTTAGCTCATATATGAGGTTCAGTAGTGACCAGGGTTGCTAATTTAAATACGTAATATCACTCTGATGATGAAACGAGGACACAAGGTATGAAAAAGTCACATTCACATTACGAGGATGAACATGTCACCAGAGCATAAAGTGCCGGAAGCAGAGTTGCTTATCAAAGTTATCTCATTCACTTCAAGAATAACAGCATTAAGCAGTCTTCCAAATCACACTGCGTTTGAACATCAAAAATATGTTCTGGCGGTGTTTTAAACCTCTCTGGTCTGAAGTCATCATATCGAGCTACAGTCCAGTGGCTGCCTTCAGTAACTCTTTCCTCGTGTCGGGAACAAGAATTTGGAATAATTGCCCTCGTGACGTTAGAAATTGTACATAAGGTGACTACGCCCCTGCAGTTTGGATTTGGTCACCACAATTATTGTAGTTGTGATAAGAATAGAATAGAATTCCCACTGTTCCATATTTATTGTTTATACTCGTAATTTTTGCCCATAGCTGCCAACAACCCATTTTTGAACTCGGTGACTGAACATGCGCATGCTTGTAAGGTGCAGTGTAATTGTCCATGGCAAATATTGTGCGCTTATTTGCAATGTAGATGTAAAACTCTTACATGCAAACCACAACTATTTTGCAATTGCGATCGCAACTTGTGCTAACTCCCTCGTTAGGAGAGGTGGGTTCGATTCCCTCCTCATACATCCTGGAAGTGGTTTTCTGTGGTTTCCCAATTCGACTCCATGCAAATGCTGGGATGGTTCCTAACTTAAACCATGGCCGCCTCCTTCCCAATCCTTACCTGAATTACAAATACACACACTACTACAGCCTTCAGACTTTTCTTGTACATAGGCCTACACACAAAAGTACATGGGGCTAAATGACCACAATGTCCAAGCTCCTCCAATGAAGCAACAATATGGTATGACTACTCTGTATGTCAGTGTTCCAAACTTTTGTTGAAGTGCATGTATAACAATTTTTCCTTATGTTATGACTGCATAATTTTGAAATGTTTTTAAGCACCTAATTTGGCTAATCTCTGTCTTTACATTGGCAGGTGAGGAATTTGTCAAGGAAGCTTATAATAAGCCCCATTATATTGACAACATTTACATTCTCTCCCCTCCATCCAGCAACCCTGTCGATGTCATCTGCATCCAGGACAGGATTTATACCAAGACTGAAGAAATGGGAGACCTCCCTTGTGGAATTGCTGCAATATACATATGAAGAAAACAAAAATGTATAATATGAAGAGTCAATAAAATAGAGAAATGAAATGTAATTTCAAAATCATATCTGTACAGTTTACATTAATTTAAATATGTTCCAACCTTTTATTCCTGAAAGTATTTATAAACAGTAAAAATTGCAACATTGGTACAACATGTGGTACATCACAATTTTGCATAATAGGCCTGTTTTCATTCAACAGGATGTGCTGCCTGATTTAGGCGCATGGCGCAGAGGTAATGTTTTCGCCTGCTGTTCCTAAGGTTGCAGGATTGAATCCTGGCTCAGTCAGTTGGTGCATAAATGAGAGGGAGTCGTATCACAGATTTTTTGGCATGTTAAAGATACCCTTTTGGGTGGAAATTCTGGCACCCTGGCATCTCTAAAAACTGCAGTAGTTAAAGGAACGTAAAACCAATAATATTATTATTTGATTAAGGATGTTCCAAGAATGAAGCATGACTGTCCCGCTATACTACTGTAGAACTCGTTTTTTTTTACAAAACGCTAAGAATAGTTTTCAGTGCTGAGGAGTGGAAGTATTATATTGTTAGAAGCTACCTAATGATTGATGTAAGTTACTCTATGCCTTTTGAAAAAATACTTTTTCTGAACCTGTTTGGATTACATTGTTCTTCTAGGACAATGGCAATAACAGAAAGGCACTCCTGTGTGTATGCGAGTCAGTGTCTCAATGCATCTCTCATATGCATGTCACATGCACTGATTTATCAACTAGTCAGAATGCAGTTAATCTGAAATGAGCAAAAAAAGCAATAAACCATGCTAGAATTTGAATGCATGCTGCTCGATTTGAAATAGACTCTAAAACCTGCTTTTTCTAGGATGAATTGAAAGCTAGCATGGCACTTGGACAACACACCAGAGTGACTTAGCTGACTTTGTTTGTGTATGTTTGTCATAACTAATAATTAAGTTATTCACTAGCTGTGAAAATACTCCCTATATAAAGCAGGCTTAACGTGGGCACAGTGTTCACTGGTTCAGGAAACTCTTAGAAAAATAGCAGAAAGAAGGCAAAAATACAATAAAAGTACTAATTTTAAAATTTTATTTTTGACTAGTTAGTCTTTCCATTTCTTGCCATTACTTGTGTGCACAATGGAATCCATGGCTTCCGTAGTATAGTACCACACTTAAAGCAGTCAACACGATGCAGGAGTTATACCACACGTCCTATTCATCTTCTTTTGACGAGCTGGGAAACATTTACCGCAGGTAAGAATACAGACTCTTGGTTTTGGAAGCTGTACCATAACAGGGTGGTTGCTAATTATTCTCAAGCTAGTAGTTTTAACGTGGCCTGAAAAGTTATGATTGTTCAGGTATGTGGTGCAGCCTATGAGGCCCCATGTCTAGCCTACTATATGCAAGAGGCCTGTGTCTGTTTATATACTGACATTTTGAAGAACCCTACCAGGGGATAATTCTAGCACCCTGGGATCTCAAACCGTTGCAATTATAGAAAACGTTAAACCAATACTATCAAATTTCACAATTTTGAGCCACAGCATCTCTTTTTTTTTTTTTTATGTCGACCATGCATTAATCGGTAATTGAACCTGGTTCTCCAAGATTATGTACCAGGATCGTTATTGTGTCCTTACCAATACCTTCTGATAGGGATTACAGTACACCTCTACTACACAAGGAAATGGGAGTGGGATGAGATTCAGAATTCATGGAATGCTCCCCAATGAAAGAGATTGAAAGCTTAACTCCCAGTTTATTCAGTAGGTAGCCTAGGCCTAAGTAAGTAATAAATTTTACGCCACTAACAAGTGATTGAGCACTATCTCATTGGACTAAATGGAAGTAAAATGCTAAAGAAATAAATGTAGGATTTATTCTTAAGCAATACACTGCAGTAGCAGGTAGGCCTATCAGGGAAGAAATGCTGCAAATTATATTATCCTTCATCAGACATGGACGCCTTTACATCCCACGGCTACTCATTAGCTTACTTTTCTCACATACTTAAGTTGCCAGAGCCAAATACACGATGCACCCCTTCTTATTCGCGATAATCAGATCGCAACGAATGTAAACATGAGACGGTCATCTGTTCGTGCCGTCAGCGATCATACTTCGCGCGCCGCGCCCAGGGAGAACGAGTGCAGATACGTTCCAAATTACCGAGTGTTTACACTTCGAGTGTGGACAGAGTGATCGAGTGCAAGTGTACATGAGAGTGTGGAGTGCGAGTGTAGAGTGTTCATCATTTGGCAAACAGCCTAGATGACAGTTCATAGGGAGCGCGTGGGTAGCGGTAAAGCTCTGCTCTGAATGTTCTGCCAACCAATGAAGAATTAATTTTAGCACTAGGGTTCTGTAGTTGTCACTCATGACCGCTGACATCAAACCGACTGGCGGAAGCGGGAATAGTCTGTTTTGATTGATTTTCCTCGTGGTGTTTTTGGTTGTTTTGATTTGTTCGGTATTTTGATTATTTATTTGAATTGAATTGAGAGTCAATCATGCCCCTGCAAGGGAGGGAAAATTGCCAAGCACCGGGATGTAAGAATTATAATGATAGTAAGAACAACACGGCAATTTCCATCTTCCTGGTGTTGACCATGTGTAAAACTAGTGGGCAATATGGACTACTCTCGAATAAAAATATATAGAGAATAAATGTGTGAATTTCATCTCTTGTATGTTTTCTTACCCATTCTCCTTTGCATTGCAATACAATTTGTGGTTTAGGGCTACGGGGAGGGGTGGGTGGCAGCCTTTGCTAGGCAAAAAGTGAGGTTATGGCGATATAGTTTGCATTTATATTCATTGAATATCCCAACAATTCTGTCGAGTTGGAGAGCAATGTTTAATTAGCCTAAAGGCGAATTAAGCTCTAGAACGGCATAACTGTGTCCTTCGTGACAAATCTATTGCCAACATTGATATATATCAAAATGTATTATATTCCTATCTGGACGTATATTTCAGCGCCTAGCGAAAAGCGCGGTTATGTTAGTGTTATTTTCATGAATAATCAATAACTCATGGCAGAACATACTGTTTAATTATGAGCAATAAAGGCTACTTTCATATGGCTTTTCACTTTTTATGTTGCCAGACTTGCCAGAGCAGTACATAGCCTCAGGCTGTGTTTCTATCTCCCAAAATTTTAATAATGGCACTCCGTCTTGTTCGTTAAGCCGCCATTTTGGACACGATGACGGCCTAGGGTGGGGGCTTAACGAAGCCCTGAGAATCAAAACGATCTAAAATTTTTCAGAGCATGGTCTCCAATCAAAACGTCCCTGATTGGCTGAGCACTTATTGGGTCCTTCCCGCCACACAGCCGCAATCAAATCCGCCATTAACCTCAATTTAACATAACCTAAGTTACTTAAATTACAAATATTAATAATGTTGGTGAAGGGAGGATGACTTGTGGATTAGATAAGCCATTTTTAGTGTTGCCTTCTATAGATTTGTGGTTTTTTGGCAATCTCGTTATCTTGTAGACATTAAGGTAAATAGTTATATTTCGGGGGCCTATCACTCAGTACCGGTTTATCACAACAGTAGCAACTATATTACGAATAGCTGTACTATAGTAAGATTTTTCTGCACCTTCGCGAAATAGTGGCGGTGGTTTGAGATTATTTTTGACTACCATTATGGGGTTTTAATAGTTTTTCATAGAGCATTTTTGTTGTCCTGTAGGCATGATTGATTTGACAAGTTAGGTCTGCATGTAGCCTACAGTTTTTTTTTTCTGGTTTTTGGAATAATGCTCATTCTCATTAACATTAAGTGCAACCGTGTTGACCGACTGAAAGACATTGAATATTTTGTTTACTAAGGCAGCACTGAAATATGGGTTCCAACACGGTATGGACTTGGAACTTATGTTTGCTTAACAAAATAACGATACATCAACAAGTCATCCTTGTAATCTCTGCAAATAATAAAAATATTTCCCATCCAATGTAGGCCTATTCATGTTGAACGGTAGAAAGTTATCAACCTTTATTAAGGCAACACTGAAAAATGTTCATTTTGATCTAGCCTACTTACTCGGAGTCATCTGCATCAATGTCCCTAGAGGTTCAGTTTTTTAAATTCTCCCTTTCCTATGGTCAAATAACACATGGATGTTCCCTATTTTTCTTAAGGGGATTCAATGATCTTATGCTGAACTAATTAAGAATAGGGCATGTATCAGGATAAAAATAATGTCCATAACCATCAGAAACTTGAGAACACAGATCAGGAGAATGTTGATCGACCATGGATGCAAGACCAGAAAGTCTTAAAGAGGAGTGTTTCATTTAGAGGCTTGGAACATCATGGTCAAGACCCCTGTACTTGGGTGTGTGCTCAATTTGTTTGAAAACCCGTTGACAGATCATAAGTTAATCTGTGGCTGGAATCCACTCCGTCCTATGCTAAGCTGTGCATACTGGGCACCATTAGTGTTCTGTGACTACTGTATCAATTTCTGAAAATTGTGTCATAGGCCTATGCATAGACAAGTCGCTGAGAATGTTCTCTGAATGGTGAATACCAGTAGGCTAGCCTACTTAGCTGCCTCCTTCACTAGCATTTCCAGGCACCTGGTTAGTTGGTAAAATGAAATAGAAAAATCACTTGAATGATTCAAGTTGTCCTTGATTGCCCTCGAGGGACAGTGTACCCCATTCCAGATCTTAGTTCAGAATTAGTTTCCTTGACAGTGTTGGAGAAACAGTCACAATACCTACGGTACTACTAGACCTAGTACGGTACATGTAGATGGAAGCAACCACTAGGTAGCTTATGTCCCATTAGTTGGGAGTGTTAGGGAATGGGAGATTGGTTCAACATTTCAGCCTATGTTGTTGTATATTTCATTAATATATGAGATCTAAAAGTGTATCATAGGAATATTAAAGCAAGCCATAATATATTACCAGTTGGTCAATTGGATACAATAATTCAATGAAACATTCTGTTAATAATTAGGAAGTGTCGTAGGCAACCAGAGAAGCGACACAAGAAAAAACACCTGAGTCTGCCAGGCAGTTGTCATCAACTGTATTTCACATACAGAAGAATGACTAAAATGGTTCCTCATGAAAAAAAACAACTGGTCAATGGCTTGAAAGACAGTAGTAAGGACTTACATGCTGTCATTAAAAGTGGAGTTAAGAAAGATGTCTGGAATATTTAAATCAGTAGTTGATAGCCATGATTTTTAAAATTACCGTAGTTAATTGCACCTTAATATGATTAGTAGCCTACCGGTATGTGCAAGATTTTAAATGGTAGGTTTTCCTGTGAACCTAAAACCAGCTCTTAACATGGATTATGTTCAGGTTAGGCCTACAAGTTATTGGGAGGGAGGTTTATTTTACATACCTGTTGCACATAAAATGAGCTTCTGATTAGAGCTCTGTGGGAATGTTTAAATGGTTTGATGATACAGGATTTATCAAGCCTCTTTCTATGCATCTTTTAAAAACATTTTAACAATTCATAAATTACTGTCATCATTGCTAATGCTGTAATCTGTCATGTTTATTTATGCAGCATGAGGAATTAGGAAACATTGGTAGGATTGGTATATTGAGTGGAGATATAGTAGGATAAAATGCAACTATGTCATGGAAACCTAAGATGTATTTTTATTTCTCAACTTTATTTTCTGTAGACTCCAACACAGCCCACCACCAGGGCAAAAGAAAGTGTTGGTGATGTTTAATGAGAGCAAATCTTGAAATACTGTGATTTAAGTGGTTGGTATCAGAAGCTGTATAGGAAAAATGAAAATGTGAAGTCACGCCCAAGTTTATGACGCCTTGCCAGACTCGGCTGAAATTATCTTCGATGCAAATCAAGTCTCAATAGTTAAAACTTTAGGACGACCTTTGACATGAGCACTATAATAGGCCTACATTTAGGATCGGCATAGCCTGCAGTAGGTCTTGTCTACTGTATGCACCTGGGCATGTTTAAAAAAAACTCAGCCTGCAGGTTAATAAGGTATTATATTACTATAAATCTATCTCAAGCAAATCCAAGAAGTTACCAGACTGAGAAACTACATATCAATATTTAAACAAAAGAAGGGTGGCAGTGCAAACGGCTCTTTTAATCCTTGCTTCATTAGTTAAACCATATTTGTACATAAATACAGTAAGGAATTCACATTACAAACGGCCACTTAAATTATATGCCTTATTAGGCATAACCTAAAAATTACATGTCATGAAATTGGTAAATATAAGCAGACAGCAACATCAATATGCAATGGTCTATAATGTAGTTTTATAGTGCACAAAAGGTTATTGTACTGAATGTATTTCGAACTGATGAATAAAACTGGTGGAAACGACAGCCAATTGATTTACATCCATTACATCCAAAGTAGTAGAAACTTTCAGTTGATTGGCAAGAGTGTTGATTTGTACTTTTATTTTCACAAATTTTGATGAACAGTGTCACGCTTCAATTTAAATATAAACGCACATACAATTCCTCATCAATAAGTGATTTGCACTTCATACTGTCATGAACTGGAATAGATTTCTAGCAATTTAATTGATGTAGAAATCTATTCCTCTCGCCACCATATTGGTGATAATTGTAAACAAACCCGCGGGCAGCCAATGGCTGGTAATAATTGCCAGCCAATAACAAGCCAGGATGATGCGGATCATAATTCGCGTTTCACTCTCATTGCGTTTTAACTTGAGGTGAGGAATCAGCTGTTTGTTAACGCCACGGGGTGCCATTATTAAAATTTTGGGAGATAGAAACACACTCATACACGTTAGAACTGCTGAACTGCTTTATCTTTCAACCACTAGAGTACAGCATATGGCAGCACACCTCCAGTGGTACCAGCTTGACGATATATCACTGTGTCTTGACTATTAAATAAATTCAAACCACAAAATAGTTTTAGTTCTTTATTGTTTGACATTTAGCAACTTTTTTAGGCTCATATTAATGACGGGGATTATTTGTTCTCTCTTTGTAATGTAAAAATTCGGAATTTTTCAACGAGTTTTACTGTGTTTCGTTAATTTAATTTGGCGGCACAGTTTCACGTCCCAAGCGTAAACACAAATTCTCAAGTTTGACTGCAAATGTGTATGAATAGTGTCCGTCGTTAAATAGCTTTTGTGTTCATTTATATTAGATGCAGGGGATATCCTTTCCAATCAATCCGTATGTACGATAAGTAAGGTTGTCTTAGAGGTAGGTCATCGTGTTCATTTCATCTCACCTATTTATTTTGAGACAGCAACTGAAATTGCGACAAAGAGGCTGTGGTCACGTGTGTCTTAGCAATAGCCATGCTTATTTTTTCCTATAAAGACATGTTACATAAACTTGGATAGCATCATGCGGCATTGACCATATAAACACCGTTTTAATCTAATAAGTGTGCTTTTTGAATCGATACATGCAAGCTAGGTTCCTTAATAAAATTTGATTTGTTTCATGTTTGAAGATCGCATAGCTCGAGCGCAACGTACGAAGCCGTAGGAATCTCAATGAGCTCTGTGTCACCTTTCGGAAGTGTAACAATGAATAAAATAAGTGAGTTGTTACAATCTCCATTTAGCGATAGGACCGCTCTTATTAATTCAAATGAAGGTGTCGATCGAGGTTTTGGAACAAATATTTTTGATGAGTAGGCCTAGCATATGTTGTTTTCTTCAAATTATTTTTCTGAGAGGTTTGTTCAATTATAATTCTTAAAAGTGGTTTTTATTTAAAATGCATATGGATCAAAATATGTGTATGATATAATATCGTATGGCCTCGGTGCCAGGTGCAGGCGTTGTTGTTTGACACCCAAAGGGCAGCTTGCTTGTCGAATTTTTGTTGTTCCTTGGAGGGCCATGAAAGTCAAGGAGGTTAGATATCTAAGCTCCTTGACACTTTAGCGCTTTCTAGTAGAGAAAGGAGGAACTTTTGTTTTGGCGAAAAATCCCGAGACTAAAATATTTGTAGTAGTTATGCAATTTCTCAATTCACTTCAGCTGACACTTCAATTAAAAACGTCTTCTACAATAGCACAGTTAAATAATGTTAAACATATAACTTATTGCATAAAATATGCACTATCCGTACCTGCAACTTTGAATGATTTTATTGCAAATTTTGAATATGCTGGCACCACCAAGTGAAAAATCACCAGCCGCCACTGGCTAACACCTTATTCAATAACCACAATAGAAGAATATACACATGGATGAGACCAGGAGATACAGGGCGTTACCAAATCGACTTCATTATGGTCAAGCAGAGGTTTCGAAACCAGATTTTGGATTGTAAAACATATCCTGGTGCTGACATAAACTCTGACCACAATCTGGTTGTAATGAAATGCAGATTAAAGTTGAAGAAACTGAAGAAAAGTCAAAAGCCAAAAAGGTGGGCAATAGACAGACTGCAAGAGAAGGATGTAAACGAAAGATTCAAGAAGAGTATAAAGGAAGGACTAATGAAAAACCCTAAACAAATTTCAATTGCAGACAAATGGGCACTTTTGAGGAATGAAATAACAAAATCCGCAGAAGAAAACATTGGTAGGAAAGAGAGAATAGGTAGAAAACCGTGGATCACTCAGGATATACTCGAATTGATGGATGAAAGGCGGAAGCACAAGAATGTAAGAGATGAAAAGGGGAAAGCAGAATACAGACGTCTGAGAAATGAGGTTAACAAGAAGTGCAAGGAAGTGAAAGAAGAATGGTTGAAAGAGAAATGTGCAGGTATAGAAAATTGTCTGAAATAAGGAAAAGTAGACACAGCTTATCGAAGGATTAAGAATACTTTTGGGGAAAAGAAGACTAAGTGCTGTAATATTAAGGACACAAATGGAAAGCCTCTAACAGATAGGGAAGAAAAGGTTGAGAGATGGAAAGCTTACATAGAAAGTTTGTATAAGGGAAAGGAGATTGAGAATCATGTAATGGAAAGGGAGGAGGAAATTGATGAGGATGCGAAAGGAGATTTAATATTGAGATCAGAATTTGATAGAGCTTTGGAAGACTTAAGCAGGAACAAAGCACCAGGCATAGATGATATACCGATTGAGTTGCTACGCTGCATAGGAGATGAAGGTCTGATCAGGTTATTTCACTTGGTGTGTAGGATTTATGAGACAGGTGAGGTACCCCCTGATTTCAAGAAGAATGTAATCATCCCTATACCAAAGAAAGTGGGAGCTGACAGATGTGAAGATTACCGTACAATCAGCTTGATTACTCATGCTTCAAAGATCCTGTCTAGAATAATTTACAAAAGGATTGAGAGCCAGATAGAAACGGAGTTGGGTGAAGACCAGTTTGGTTTCAGGAGAAATGTAGGAAGGTAGAATAAGGAAAGATAAGAGAACGTTCATGGCTTTTGTAGACTTAGAAAAGGCTTTTGATAACGTTGATTGGACTAAATTGTTTGACATTTTGAAATCGATTGGAATAAAGTACAGGGATAGGAGGGTGATATACAATCTATACAGAAACCAGACAGCAGTCATTCGAGTTGAAGGACATGAGAGAGAAGCTGGTATTCAGAAAGGTGTAAGGCAAGGCTGCAACTTATCACCCATACTTTTCAATCTTTACATTGAACAAGCAATGAAGGAAATTAGAGAAAAATTTAAAGTGGGAGTGAAGATTCAAGGAGAAATAATTTCAACTCTGAGATTTGCTGATGACATCGTCATCTTGGCCAACAAGCCTGAGGATTTGAATGAGTTTTTGAATGGTATGGACTCCGTCTTACGGAAAGAATTCATGATGAAAATTAATAAATGTAAAACAAAAATACTGGAATGCAGCCGAAATAAATCAGAAACCTCTATGGAGATCAAATTGGCAGATGAAAAGCTGAAGGAAGTAGGAGATTTCTGTTACTTAGGAAGCAGAATAACCAGTGATGGACGAAGCAAAGAGGATATAAAAAGTAGGTTGGCTCAGGCAAGAAAAGCATTTCTACAAAGAAGGAATCTGCTGACATCGAATATAGATTTAGGTATTAGGAAGTCATTTTTGAAAGCCTTTGTCTGGAGCGTGGCGCTCTATGGAAGTGAAACTTGGACTATTGGTGCAGCAGAAAAGAGGAGAATTGAAGCATTTGAAATGTGGTGTTACAGGAGAATGATGAAGATCAGATGGGTAGATAGGGTTACAAACAAAGAGGTATTAAGACGAGTGGGAGAGGAGAGATGTTTCTGGCGACTGCTAATGAAGAGAAGAGATAGGTTGGTAGGACACATACTAAGACACCCAGGAATAGCAAGCTTAGTTATGGAAGGAAGGGTCGAGGACAAGAACTGTAGGGGTAGACCAAGGTTAGAATATGTTAAACAGATTGCCTCGGATGTAGGGTGTGGTAGCTATGTAGAGATGAAACGATTAGCTCAGGACAGGGAGGCATGGAGAGCTGCATCAAACCAGTCAAAAGACTGAAGACTCAAACAACAACTCTTTTTAAAGTTACTCAGAAAAACAGAATCACAAAATTTTAAAAGTAGAAAGAAGAATAGCTAGAACATGCATAAATAAAAAATATCAAAAAGATGGACAATGGCGGATAGTACCGAATGAACTGGGGCCCATCACTGATACTATTCGGAAGAAACGGATTTCTTTTTTTTGCCACATCATGAGGACACCAGAAACCAGGTTATCTAGAAAAATTGTACTGAAACTTTGGAATATGAAACAACAAGTAGGATGGATTAACAGGGTGTCTACCGGTAACGAAAAAGAAACGAATTTTACAAGTGGGTAACGAAAGTAACGAATTTTACAAACGGGTTACGAAAATTTTCTGAAAGCTGGTTGAATCATTTAAACTCGCGCCGCTAGGCTCAGAGATTGCGATGGAGCGAGTTTCATGCAAGCGGCGCCGCGCCTATTGCATAGTACTAACGTAAGCTATATTTCCCGTGTCCGACCTCAAGAAAATACATATTGAGGATACATTGAGTGGTATATATCGGTTCAACGTATATTTTCGGCACCAAGAAGACTTAAGTTTCGTGTGAAATATTTTTCTGTGTTACTGTATTAGGAAACCTGACTTTTCGCGAGACGTGTATTCGCGAATACTTCCGAAACTAAAAAGAGATCTCTTATTTCTGTTGTTTGGAAACTATGTCAAATTGAAGTCCAGAAATAACACGAAACAATTTAATGTCGTAACCTTGCTAAATGTTACCGTTTCGAAAAAAAAATGCGAAAAATCTTCGAAATACATATACTTATTTAAAAAAATTTGTCTGGTAAATTTGCGACATCCAGTATGGTTAATTCAAAATTCCGTTATAAGTCGATATTTCCTTCGAACTTTCGTTCCATCGGATATAAAATCTAACCGATTATTTCGATAACTTGTAGATAATTCGTGGTTCTCAGTCGAAATAAAACTTGCGCTCTTGTCGTATTATTCGTGCAATCCTCTCAGAATAATTCGTAATATTCGATACCGTACCTACTTCGAACGTTCATCCTCCAAAATCGCATCCTCAAGACGGCCGGCTGACCGCACGACTTGCCTGCGGGAATCTCGTCAAACGGATCAAGATCGACGTCAGTTGTGTAAAATCATAAAGCCCGTCCCTTATCGTGAACTTGTGACAACGAGGACTGCGGGAATCCTGTGAAAGGTGATTGGGCACCCTTCACGGGGCACCCATCACGAAACCTACTTGCCACTTTTCCCATGACCGTATACTTAAAAGCGTGCGGGGAGCGAGAAGTGCATCAACCCACTTAAAAATGACAGCCTACGTAGCTTCGAAATACTACTGGGTAATTCCTCCTCGTGATCCACCCTGAACTGATGATCTCCCAACCACAGCATAGGGACAAAGTTAATCACGGCGCCGCCGAACAACATGTTCATAACTACACGTGAATTTTAACCATGCCCAACCATGAGCTTGCCTGCGCCATTCTGTCAGGACAGATAGACAGGCAGACAATCGTTGAACGGACGGGTGCGGCGACGAATGCACAATACCTCGAGGACAACGTAAAAAGGACGAGAGCGGCAGCGATTGCGATACATCACGATATTTCTCCGCATTCAATGACGAGGACAACTGTATTCTTGAGCAAGTGGCTCCGATTGCGCTTGAGCAAGTGGCTCCGATTGCGTAATAATGCTATATTTTCTTGTGCCCGACCTCAAGGACAATGGAAATCTCGTCGAATGACTAAAATTCAATAGAGTTTATTATATTCCGCCCTATTCAATACAATTCAAAGACTTAGTTCATGGAAAACTATGTTGATACATGTTTCGGGAACGTATGGTCCCTTCTTCAGTCCTTATAGTGACCTAATTTAACATTTGAACATCATAAGACATCGATAAAATCTTGGATAGATTAACCATTAAATTCTAAAATTAATAATATTATCACAGAATTCACTAAGTTATATGCCTATGTGTTAAAAATACTTATTGTACTAAAAACAGGTAGGTTATTATACTAAAACAACATTGATATATATGGCCTTGTGTAGCTTAGTATGTACATATTGCACTGTGAATTTAAAAAGAGGACACACTAAAACATGATTAAAATGACACTATATATGTTATAGACTTTTTGGTTTTGGGACTGCTATACGTCCGTTCATTTGCAAACTGTAAAAAGTTCAAAACTGTGAGTTCCTCTCTGGAATGGCTTTCTTCCAACATACGCTGGCCCCATTTTATCATTGGTGAGTGGCGTGAATGCTGATCAATTCGCGTGCGACACGGTGCCGATAGTGGGCGTACTATGACGAATTTATATTCTGAAAGATTGAAGGAAGAAGAGAAAAAACTACATTAGGTCGATATTCTTCGAAGAAATGTAGGTAAAAAGGAAAAGAAAAGAAAAATACATTGGCTGATTTACTCGTAAAGAGTTGAAAAACTGCGGCATCCAATTCCGCTGCTTCAAAGGATTGAGACGTAGACGGGGGTGGAGAAGAAAAAACTGCGCATAAAAATAATAATAAAATTTATAAAAATGGAGAAAAATAACTTTTTATGGTAGTGGTGGTGGGATATAGACAACAAACTTGAACTGGTGGTTACTGTCAATCAAATGTGCATCTTACTGATATCGCGTCAGGAGATGGCAGTCCAACACGCTGTGACGGGGTGCGGGGGGTCTTGCAGTACGCATGCGCGGCCCTCATATTCCAAACTTAAATATATCGGCTTCGCGCATGCCAATCGCTCTTATTGCAGCACACGACACGCAGCCAGTGAAAGAAGGAATGTGCTGAGTGAGTGAAACAAGTAGTGACTAACTTAATGTTTTTGGAATGCGCGTTACGCAGTGAGCGGGAAGACATGTGCAGTTCAAACGTAACTGCCAACTCCTGGCGCGATATCAGTACCTTGCGTGTGTGTGTGCCGTAGCTGAAGCCTCTCTGCATACTGATGGACTCGTTAAGAGCTCTGTAGTGTAGCGTGCGGGGAAGGACACGTCAGAGGGAAAGGGGAGGGGGCGCTGTCTATGGGAGGGGCAGTCTGGATGAGGTGTACGATGTGTTGGGAGGGGAAGGGGGTGGGGTTTGGAGTGCGGTGGTAATTGCCGAGAGTAATGAGATGTTGAACTTCCTATTATGGTCCTGTGCTATAAATAATTGACCTATAGTGGAATTACCTGTTGTCATATATTAATCCTATTAGGGTGTCAAATAAAATGTTGGAATCGAAATTAATTTCGTTGATGTTGTGTGAGGGATTGAATCTTTGTGCTTTGTTGATTTCTATTTGTTCTAGTATGTTCATGAGAGATCCTTTCTCTCGAAATGACGAATGACTAAAAGTGACACTGATTATCTAAATCGCGATTTTTCTCCGTGTTCTCTCGTGAAAACTACTGGAAGCTCATCAAACAACAACTGAGACCAGCGCCGATCGCGTAACATCTCGATATTTCTCCGTATTTGACTGCGAAGACAGAATTCGGTGACGATCGCGTAACATCGCATACGAAGGAAATCTCGCCAAATGGTCAAGAGCAGAGCAACCTCTTGGTACCGTAATTATAACAACATATTGTGGACAAGACAACATATCAGCTGAAACAACCCATTGGATATTAAATATCTAGTATATATTTATTATTTTTAAAATTTTTATAACATTATGTGAATTTCATTTAAAGCGACTTCGGTGGCGTAGTTGGTAGCATGCTGAACAGCTGTGCCCAAGATAGCGTGTTCAAACCCGGCTGAAGTCGTCGGATTTTTTAGGAGCGTTAAAATCCCTCAGTATGCCTTCCTTCGGAGGGGAAGTAAAGCCGGCGGTCCCATGTCATAGATTTTTGGCGTGTTAAAGAACCTTCCACTAATTACGCCTGTGTGAAGCTAAATTGGTTCTACGTTCGTTGCCACGAGCCGACTGCGGTGGCGTCTAGTAGCTAATTTCTGATCTAGGCCTAGTAGTCGTTGACGGTGGGTTTGGCAGCAAAAGTAGGAACTATTTGAAAAATTCTAAGTTGCAGTCTGTACTTAAATTAAAAAACAGATACACACACTAATACAGCCATCACAATTAACACCGGTTATCAGACAGATTCTACACACACCCAAAGTACACGGGGCTACATGACCGCGTTGTCGCAGCCCCTAAACTGACGAACCAACCAACGAAAGCCGGCGGTCCCATGTTATAGATTTATGGCATATAAAAGATTCTTCCACATACTAAATAAACTAAAGCTAAATTGTTATGATAGATTTCGTCGGAACGCTCTATCAAGGTTCCAACATTCACGACTAGGTATCATTGATATCTGGTAGCAACATGAAATTGAACAGAACTTGTAGCTCACCCTAAGGGTGTCCGCTGGAAGCAGCTACAGACTCAGGCGAGCTGAACATGTCCTCGGACACTCCCGGTACTAAAAGCCATACGATAAATAAAAGACCTCTTTAAAAACAGTTCATTGTTGGTTTTCTTCACCGCGTGATGAGCGCCTATGCTTGCAGACCGCAGACGTATCTTGAATTCAAAGGTAACTAAAATTAATTAAAAGGTAACTAAAAGGTACCTAAAAAGTAACTAATTTTTACTTCATCCTTACAGTAGACACCCTGATTAAGGAAATTAGAAATAACCTTGGATGACTTGCAAAACAAAACAAAAATTTAAATATAAACTGAAAGACATAACAATAAGATTTGAGGCTAAAATAGACAAACGTAAGGGTATTTACAGATGAGGAACGCCTGAGAAGATCAGAGCTACTGGGCGACTCGGAAAGGAAACTTGCTGAAGAAGAGGACCAAGAAATGATTGACTGAAGTGGTCCAATGAGGCCGTAAAAGCAGAAGAAGAAGAAGAAGAAACATATGTTGTTCTTTTTTTCGGCCCACCTAGATTATTTAGTATTTGATCCTGCCCTGCCCTGATATAGACTGTATATTGCTGTGTGTTTGGAACATAGCTTCCAGCAATTTTAATGTTTTTGTCTTGCTTACACAGGGTGAAAATAAATACACCTTTGTGGAGGATTGCAAGTTCCCTCAGAGTGTGACTATACTCATCAAGGGACCTAACAAATTCACACTGTCGCAGATCAAAGATGCCATCCGGGATGGTCTGCGTGCCATCAAGAATTGATAGGGTGAAAGCAAGATTCTTACAGCAATGTTTATGAATAGGGAAGTTTGCACCTTCAAGACTTGCCTTTGAATTAGCAAGAGACCTTTATAGAGGACATCAGATATAAGCTTCATCTGCCATATACAGACACTTACCAGGCACTCCTCGCAACTAGGCTTAAGTGTAGGGTGTTCAGTGATCCGGAAAATACGGGGTGTACAGGAATTTTAGTGACCGGGATAGATGCGGGAGTTTCGCATTTGATTCGGGAAATCTTGGAACAGTCTCATAATGCCTCCGAACGCTCACTCGAGTCCTGCCGCTAGGCCTTCTATTTCGCCTGCAAAGCGCGCCACCATTCGTATTTTGCGTCACCGCCACTTAAGAGTGCTAAGTGGGGTGAGAGCCCAGTGAACATCGCGACGCTGCAGCGCCGAATGCATCTGCTTTGCCTGGCCGACCGTCGGTTGTACCCCATCTGCGCGGAGCTATTCATGCCGCGCTCATTGCTCAACAATGATGGACAGGACTCAGCCTGCATTGTTATTCACTGATGAGACCAGTTATTTTTATGCAGAGTTGATAATTTTACGTCAATGGGTACGTTTACAAAGCTCAATGTGATAGGGAAGGATATTCAGCTGAAGTAGGAACCATTATGCTACTTCGCCTACGTCACCATCAGTCACCTTAACGAGATTTCTGCTGTTCCTACGACTTCGAGGTCTAGGCTGGGTACTGGGGAACAATGCGGGAAGGTACTGTGTTGCGATGTTACACAATCAACACAGCTCTCGGCTGTTTGACAGGTTTCACTTTATCCTCGTGGTCGAATATCGATCAATATTGTGATATTACACATGGTCGCCGTTCCATTTGCAAGACTCTCCTTGTTCTCACAGTCGGGCACTGATAAATGTCACAATGTTACGCAATCGACGCTGCTCTCTGCCATCTTACGGGATTCCCGTTCTCCTCGCGGTCTCCTCGAGACTGGAATATTAAGATGTTACGCAATCCACACCACTTGCCGTCCGTTTGACTAGATTCCCGTTGTTCTCGTGGTTGGATATGGATGAATATCACAATGTTGCGCAATCAATGCCGCTCGTCGTCTATTTCATGAGATCTTGGTTCTCGCGGACAGACAAGGAGAAATGCCGCTATGTACATTATCGACGCCGCGCTCGGTCGTTGACGAGATTCCCGTTGGCCCAGCAAAGTGGTAGGTGGCGAGTTCGCAGTCGGGCATGTTCGAATGTGGGGAGTACGGCAGGTATCGGCGCCACTCGCAAGTGAATTGCCTTAATTCTCGCATTTTTTACTCTGTGGTCGCGAGTTTACAGTGGAGTGCGGTCTTACTTTGGGGAAGTTGTAAGTATGGTACCCAATTGGATGTGATCGGCACCGTTTGTGTACGACAAGATTCCCGCGACTTTCACGATCACAAGTTATACTTCGCCATAATCTGGATAGTCTCTGATCGGGAAAATGACCAATCGAGATGGATTTCATTTGTCTCTAGTACGTGTTTAGACATCTCGCCATGGAACAACATACTGTTGCTATACAGCTACACTTACGCTAGAAAAACTTGATTCATTTTTCACCCATTCCGTATGTGAACTCTAGTCTCGGAGAGACCTAAAATATATGGGAATTTGGTCAATTTTCGTTCGGGAAATATGGCAAATATACGGGAATTTAAAAGCAGGTCACCACTTGACACCATGAAGTTTTATCTATTCAGCCCAATTCGTGTGTAAATTCTCGCGGGACAGATCATGGACAAATGTCAATGAAGAACAAAGACACACGATTACAAGACTAGCTATTCATGGCTACCACCATAAATTATGTGACAAGAAATATCATGTACCAAATGTGAATTGTCTGTGCTCGCTCTGTGGAGAGTATTGTGAAAAGTACCATAGTACCGGTATGTTCTGCTTGAAAGCATTACACAATACAGCAAAGAATAATGTTTGTACTGCTCGGGTCAAAGCTCTGTAAACTTGTGGGGTGAGGGGAAGGAGCAGGCGAGAAGAGAAGGGCCTGTCAACAGCCCGCCGTGTTATCTGGTATTTCTGTCTATTCCAATACTGCTAACATAGGGCCGTTGCTCTTACCACTGTGGTGTTGCGAATGAGTGAGTATTTGTATTTGGTTCTGTTACTGCACACAGACCGGAAACCCTCATCACTCGTCACCATCACTCCTCATAGTCCACGATCCACATACCTCTCAAGTTCGCGCAGCATGGACCCGATCAGTAATCCTCCTGTATGCTCTTTCGGGTGCACTTTCTATTAAATTAATGATATACACTGCTCAACTAAAGTTTGGAATATATATAACTACAATGACATCTTATAGTAAACACATCGAGTTTTACACAAACTAAACATCAGTTCTTCGGAATCGTGGTTAGATACCAATGAAACGGTACAAAAACAAAGCGAACTCTCTTCTAAGTGTCCCTTTTGAAAATAAAAACATTGAAAATCTGTATCTCAGTGATGATTAGTATTAGTCTTCAGTGGTCCTCCCCACACATGGAGGAAGCATGCTCTGAATGAGACCATCAAGTTTATCTTGGGGTAAGGTGCCCTACCCCTCTTTGGCTGCGTCAGCATGACGGTAGTCCAAACTTTTGTTGAACAGTGTATGAACTTGATGCAAATCGATAAGTTTCCTGTCATCTATTGGTTGTAGGGAGAACTATTTATTAGGATGCAAAGACTACTAGTATTGGCCGTGGTGGCCGAGAGCGTTAATGCGCTGCCTCGTGTCTCGCTGGCATCGGGAGAGCGTGGGTTCCAATCCCACCTCGGCCGTCCTGAAAATGGTTTTCGTGGTTTCCCATTTTCACCACCAGGTAAAATCTGCGACTGTTCGTTTCAATAGGTCCACGGCCGATTTCCTTCCAATATCCCTTCCCTGACCCGTCCTGAAAAGAAAAGTACATGGCCATTGGCTGCATTAATAAAATTAAACACTACTAGCATTCCTCCAGAGCCTGGTCCCTTACTACTGCAAGGCAAGCTCGACCCACCCGTACACAATAGCACAAAGAAAGGTTAAAAGATATTATAGAGGAAATTCATCTTAAAAGTTACCTCAAATGGTCCTTACATTAAACAATGAGTGTCATCTACTGGTTACAGGTTGTCTCATTCCTGGAGCTGGAGCATTTGAACTGGCTGCACATCAAGATTTGCAGCGGCTTAAAGATGAAGTTAAGGGGAAGACTCGTCTAGGAGTGCAAGCCTATGCTGAGGCTCTCCTTGTCATTCCAAAAACTCTGGGTAAGTGGCGATAAAATATATGTTTTCAATTGTCCAATAATTTCCGTTGAGCGGAATGGTGGGTTTGGAACCCCGAGTCCAATGCGGTCCGCGGCTGACCTAGCCAAGTACTAATCATATACTGTCGACCAAAGTATTATGTGTACTCGAGTTTGAAGGTTGTTTGTGAAGTAACCAATAGACCTACATAAAATCCAATACCATCAACATTTTCGTGGTTCTATTTTACGTTAGTTCATGTAGGTTTGGATTTTTTAATTTATATTTTTGTGACACCGGGATGGCCAGGGTGGATGGTTATTTAGAGGTCCGCCTCGCTTCAACAGCAAAATCACCTCCAGATGACATGCCCCAACAGAAGAACACCAAAAGGGGTGGAAGGAAGGTGGAGAAGGGGAAGGCACAGGCTCGACTACAGACACCCCCCAATAACTAATAGAATTGTCGCCGACGAAATGATGCCACAACAGTTGCTTAGAATTTAAAGGAAAAATTTAATTATCAGAAGAATGCAAGAAAATATAATGTAATATAACTCCTTCAGCCACCCAAAAACCTCTCTGGTAAAGCACATGGCTTAAGGCCAAAACAAGTCAATTACCTTAGAAAACTAGATAAGGTTTTACATGCAGTTTGCTGAACCAAAAAGAAAACATTAAATTAAAAAAATAATTAATTAAGCCCAAAGGAAGAAAATCAGTAGACAGGCATTATTAAATGAGAAAGGGTTTGATAATATATTAAGGTATGTAATACCACACCCGACATGCAAACATCTAAACCACGATGCAAAACGAAAAATTTAAAATTAAATTAATAAAATAAGATCAATTAAGAAATCTACAACATTCGTGACGGAGAAAAACACAGGAACATTCACCAAAAACACAAGGTTAAACCAACAAGGTTAATAAAAAACATATTAAGATAACACCACAACGCGTTTGAGTTTCCCGATCGACGCCTAGAGAATGCACTCCCAAGAACAGAATGCACTCAGGAAAAACAAAAAGAAACATGGCCACCAAAACAGACGACCGCATGTCAAATCGAATTACGGCAAACATTTAGCATAAAATTAATTTAAAATCACCAGAGAGAAAGGAAGGGGAGGAAAGAATTACGCCTTAACACTATTGACATGAGGCTTTTTAGACTGCAACGGATCGTAAAACAAATGAATAATAGGGCTATCCCAAAGAGTACCAAAAATTAATAAATAAAAATTTACAACGTTGAATAAACTAGAAGCGTGTCTCCAGAGGTACGAAGAAAAATAACAAATTTACATATCAGGTAACGTTGACAAACAGAAATATTAGGCCTACCAGGCGAAACAAAATACAGAATTAAAACATTAATGCCCCACACATACTTCCCCTCAGTATAACTTCGAAGGCGTAACCCCTGGTTGGAATTCCGACCTCGAAGCTTGAAGCAGATAGAACACCCCTGGACGAGGATAATCGGACAGAATGTCCGATGATAGAAGCCTGAACCCTTAAACCCAAAACCGCGGCGATATGCCGTAACCAATGAGAGAATAAATTTTTAAAAAACATGAACAATAAATATATTTTAGAATAATATTCATACAACAAGTTGTTTCTTGAATTTTATACACATTTGGAATCTTGGCTTACAATTAATATTATTTGATTAAACACAACACTCGGGAAAGCCCTAAGGAACCCCATAGTATTTTAAAGGTTATAATCTTAAACGACGGCAGCCATGCAAGCAAAGAAAATCCCGGACACGGTAAGTATGAAAATTTTAATATTCCCGCGGATGGTTAGATCCAGGAGAGGAAAATAAATCCCGAACAAAATCTAGTTCAAGAAAATAGAGAGAGAACATGCAGGAAACACACCGTAACTCTCGTCCAAACACAAAATGTGATCAGGGTTAATCCCATCATTTTATGAAGTGAATAATTAGCACCAAACTCTGGCAAAAATCAGGCCGTAAGAAAGCGAGAATAAATCAACTCGCTTGAATAGAGCGGAACCAGGCCAATTTTGGATAGTTAATACCGACTTGCTTGCACCAAATACCAATGGCGTCTAGGCCACGCGAAGGATCCCGTTTTAGGATATATCAATAAAACCGTAAAACGGCACAGATATTTATTTCGATCACGAAATGCACTCAAAAGGTGTAGCGACACCCAATCAGAATACTCAGAACCAAACTAGTTCATTAAAACAGAAAAATATTGGCGATAAAGTTAGAGCGAAGCTCACAACGTCTTTTCATATTGCAAGGCTAACTTCAACTTATTGCGACAATCGAAATTACCAAATTAATCATCATGGCTGGAAAAACAAAAGAAAAATTGCCCGACAACAAAGGCCAAGGCAAGAAAGAAAAAACTAAGCTAACCCAAAATCCAAAATAGGAGAAACTAAGATACAAATCACAAGTATTTTCATTTTACTTAATATAATCCTAGCTTAGGAAGGCGTCACTCACTTTTTAAATTGGCATCGTATAATAAAAATAAAATATTTAATAAGAATAAGGAAAATCTTTTGGCCTAATAACAAAATTATGGGCCCATATTTAGAATGCAAAACTTACTAACTACATAATATTAAACTAGCCTGAGACTAGTGCGATGCCACGCAAAAAATCTCAAGTCTTGATATTAAGACGCAATGGAGATTCACGACACGAATTGCTCCTCAAGCTAAGTTATCACAATCAATTAATTAAGCATTTCTTTCCGTCTTTTAGAAGATCAGTTCTCGTTACATTATTTGCTGGTTGAGGTTCAATAGGTTTACCTGAAGTTTAGGCGACCCCATATTCCCTAAGGAATTGGGGTCGGAGCGGAGCTCCAATACGTCCACACCTCTTAAAATCACATCTTGGAATTACTTGGCTTCCCTAAGCCGGGAAGGAACGCCACGGAAAATCAGTCCATGCTCATGCGCATCAATCATTTGCCACTGCTTCTAGCTCGCAGTGACGATATTCAGAACTAGTAAACAGTTGAAGGAGTACATACTGCCAACATAAAATCGGATAGAGTTATTGAAGTATATGGCACTAATGTTCACCAGCACGAAATATGATTGGTAGAACTGACAGTCGCGAACACAGGCGCTGATTGGCAATGAGAGTAGTTTGAATTTAAAATGTTTGAAGAGCGCCAGATTTAGGTAGTTAAGTTCATAAAATTTGCCACATCTCTCAATAATGACATATATTGCAAGGTCAATTGTTGGCTTCCGGAATAATTGAACCGGTCGACCTGAGTCATATAGTTCATGGGGAAAGTTTTTAATTCAGTCTATATATATCTTCTTTTGAAACTGGGAAACACAGGGGCGACCATTGGGCTCTGAACTGAGTCCGTGATGATGACCAAGGGGCGACGAAGGACGGAGAAACCTTGAGCAGATGTAATCGGCTCAATTAATATAAGGCCAATATTGGAGCTCCATAACAAAATATATAAAAATAATAACGTACCTTAAAACTTCTCTGAGGAGACACCATAAAAATAAAATAATTAACACACAAACCAAATAACGTTACACGGCACTAGATTGCCTGAAAATGGCCCACCCAGCACATGCTTCGTTTGGGTCACAAGCACTCCTGTCTGCATCTTGATGTGATTACTATTCGAATTTCTTCTTCACTGCGAAACGATGAAATAATAGCCTGAAGAGCACAGGCAATTCCCTTTTATCGTATATCCATATTTCGAGGAGGCCAGGGGGTCAAGCCCCCGGGCACGGCAACAACTTTTTCGACCAACTCGCTTGTTGATTTCTTGACGACAGACAATCAGATGACAACATGGCGGAGAAAATCCTAAGTCAAATACCGCACTGCATTCATGTTAATGTAATTGTCCAATCACAGCTTGACACATCAAGCAACAATGTGCATATTAAGTAATTATTTTGGCGGTATCATGTATATACAGTCTTTTGTTCCATGACGTAGAATTTAATATCCTTCAAATAATTCTCGATTAGGATGAGTTTAGAAGGCACCACAAACACACTCTAGCGGTGAAGAAAGAACCACGGCTAGAAGCGCCGAAGTCCGATAGATACTACCATCTCGTGTTCATAATCGGAACCAAGCTATCAGGCAGTCGTTTCAAAGGTCGGGAAGTCACATATTGGGGAGATACACTTTTAAAAACGTTGGTACGGGCATTGCACGTAACAATTTTAATATTTTTTATCGCAGTTGGAACACAAAAAGTGCACGTTTTTAAGCGTGTTTTAACCATGCGTCACATTTAAGAATTTTCATCTCACAAACCCGTCATCAGATCGAATCAAAATTTTAACACAATATACATTGGAATGTTGTATAACTGGTTTATTAATTTCATAATTTTGTGTGTTCAAGAACGAAAGTTGTTAAAATTTTTGTAAGGTAACTTTTTCTCAGCTCGGGCTGGTTGGAAAATGTAGTTCTTGGTCGCGTTATAATCCTTATACGTCATAAAGTTATGCTGTATGACTGTGAAATACGTAAATTAATTCACTTATTTTATATCAGTTTGTATTTCTACGGGGAAATAAAGACATGTTTCACCAGCTAGCCGCTCCGGGAAAAGCTGTACAGCCTTGCTGATTTGGAGCCCATCACTTCCGAGCGAGTCGCGCCATGACTGTGTCACTGTGACGTCTGTACTAGTGTGTGTACTTGTAATCGAGGTAGGATTTGTTAAGTAATGGCCGTGGCCTTAAGTTAGGTATCGTACTGGCATTTGCCCGGAGTAGAAATGAAAAACCATGGAAAAACCACTTCCAGGATGACTGAGGTAGGAATCAAAGCCGCCTCACTAGGCTGAGTGGACCCCGTTCCTGCCCTCAGACCAGAAATAAATCTTGGCAGAACCGAGAATTGGACCAGGGTCCGGATGTGGCAGGTTGTACTGTATTTCAAACATGCATAAATCGCTTGTACAGTATACTTCATAATAGTAATGTCAAATTGCCAATAATGGACCAATATTTAAATCACTTCTGACGTATATAATACTAGATGTCGTTTATTTGGGACAATATTCGTAAGTTAATGTTTATTTATAATATCTTCATAATTAATTTACTTGTCCACCGAGGTGACAACTGGGTTTTGAGTTGGTTCACAACTCCTCGAATTAAGTCAGCGATAGCCGAAGGTAGCTGACCGGCCATGAAGACAGACTAGTAGCGACGGGGGGGGGGGGGGGGGGGGGGGGGCAGGTGAAGTAAGATGTGAGCAGATTTCCAATCGGCTCACAATCTACTGTATATATACATCCTATATAAAACGAATGAGGGAATGGTATATTATAAGTTCCTCGGAGGGAAACGTGAGTGTGGGAGTCCATTGATTGCGGTTGACACGCTTCTGGAAACCGTTCTCTTAATGTAATTAGATTAAGTAATATACAAAGAGTGCAAGACTCCGTGGCTTAGGCGGCAGCACGCCGGCCTCTCACCGCTGGGCCCGTGGTTCAAATCCCGGTCACTCCATGTGAGATCTGTGCTGGACAAAACGGAGGCAGACAGGTTTTTCTCCGGGTCCTCCGGTTTTCCCTGTCAAAATTTCATTCCAGCAACACTCTCCACTATCATTTCATTTCATCTGTCATTCATTTAATCATTGCCCCAGAGGAGTGCGTCAGGCCTCGGCAGCCGGCACAGTTCATATCCTCGCCGCTAGATGGGGGCTTCATTCATTCCATTCCTGACCCGGTCGGAGACTGGAAGCAGGCTGTGGATTTTCATTTCAATATACAAAGAGTGCACTTTTCTTCTGGTGCATCTGTACTGTTTAATTTTAATTGTAAATCACAGAATACAGTCTATGTATGTATGGCCTTTTATTTCCAAAGAAACTTAGGGACTTTATACTCCAATTGGGCTGAATCAATATAATTTCCAAGAAACTGAAATTATCCAGACACCTCAATCAATTTGCCCTAATGTGCTATTGGGTTCGTAATTTGCCAAGAACATACTGAGAAGGCCAAAAAACAAAACAAAATGACCGGTCGTCATTAAGATGTTTGGGCCTTTCAACTGTACATAGGACCTTCTTCAGCACAAAAATTAAAAGATGGTATATTGGCCTTCACGGCCAGTGAATTGAAGCTCAGCAATTCTTCTAGGTATGTGCCGTGTCTTGTGTGGGGTTGTACCATCTTTTTGGAAGCCTTCATAGAGAGGTTATGGCTGCTTGTGCTCTTACTTCTCGCAGTGAAGAGGCGCACGTGCGCTTCATAAAAAGGGAGGTAGCGCACAGTGGGGTCCGGGCGGGGACACCGAGAGCCCGCTGATGAGCCAGCTTGGTGTCCTAGGCGAAACCCCACACAGGACACGGCACATACCTAGAAAAACTGCTGAGCTTTAATTAAAAAATTAAAATTGTGCTCATTTAAAACAGCGTGATGTAACCTTTTGCAATGGCACTGCATATATTGTTGTAGACTCCAAAATATTGCACTTCACCCAAAAATAAAAACTTTTTTTTTTTTTTCTGAACAACCATTTAAAAACTTGTTGAAAATCCTTTTTCTTTAAAAACTGTTACCTATTGCTGAGCTGTATTGTTTGCTTCAAGAAAGGATACAAAAGACTGTAACAACTACAGAGGAATCGCCCTCATCTCACATGTGGCAAATATATTTGAAAGGATACTAGAGGGTCGATTTACTTGTGACTTATTGAAATAATAAACTATGACTGTTGTATTGTTTTCTAGCGGTGAACAGTGCGTTTGACGTTCAGGGGTGAAACTGCAACAGGAACTGTTGTCTGCTAAAACACCTGTAGGACTTGACATCAACACGGGAGAAGCTATCATACCAGCGGATGCAGGCATCTATGACAATTATATTGTCAAAAAGCAAATCATCAACTCTTGGTAAGTTAGTGGGACTCACAACTTGTGAAATATGATTTGGCATTGTGTCCACGTATTCCTTTTGTCCTCCCTTAAGGCTTGGTTTCTCAGAACCGACGCATGCGAGGTGCGAGGCCGACGTTGCGAGGCTTGTGGTTTCCCACGCTACGAAGCGGATCAGTTGCCGAGCACATGTCTACAGAATTACAGTTCTTTTTCACAGCAATGAACATTTTCAGATGGTAACCCCTACGTAAAAAAGGCTTTGTGTCAAATGGATCTCGCAGCCTGTGTGCTAGTCATGTAAGAGGAAGCGGATGATGAGGGAGAAATTATCCTGCGTTGTTTCAGCGGAGAAGGAAGCGATGTCTTTAAAAGTAGTAAAACCGAGGGGGCCTACAATATTCTCGTGAAACGCCATTTGATTGACAGTGAAACTAAATTCAGAAGTTATTTTCGGGACTCTAGGGAGCTTTTTCATAGGATTTTAATTTTATCAAAGAAGATATTACGAAGTCACCGAGTAATAACAGGAATCAAAAAACCATTTCACCTGAGAAGAAACTCTGTGTCACTCTAAGGTGAGTGTAATCATTTAGTAAATCTTAAGAAAATGAATTTGTCTTCTTCAAAAGTATGAGTATATTTTAATTTGGAATTCCGAACAGATTATTGTTGCAAAATATTTTATACAAAGTAAAAGTATGAAAAATGTGTTTTTACAATACTAGATTATTTGTAATATGGATGCAGTCAGGATAATAAAGTGATGTATTGGGACAGGGCAGACGACACTTCATCCTGCACTGACGATGGACCAGGTGGCAATTCGGTGATAACAGATGTTGAAAACGTCGTAGATGAAGTGGTTCGTTGTTGGTGCAGATGCCGCATCTCCATCTCTGTTACGATTTAGCAAACTTTCATTCGCGTTACGCCGATGAGCTCAGGAGAACATTCCACCACCGACTTTGCCATACTTTTGAAAAAGTCTACCACAGGATGATCTTCTTTGTGTCCTTCAGATTTAACAGCTAATAGCTGTTTCATAATGGCCATCCTATCTTCGCTTTTGTGTTGTAAATTATAAAACACTGGGTGCATTCTCACTTCTTCGGTCAGTATCTCATTCATTTCGTCCGTGAAACTCATATTGTTGCTTATTAACAGTGGAAATAAGGACAGAAGCAATGTCGCCTCGCACTACTCTCGCCTCGCACAAATCTGGCGGGATGAATCAGTGCGGGGTGACGCTGCGAGGTCTCATTGCGAAGTTGCGCATTGTGAGAAACCACTGCCATAAGCTCGTGTAGTCTGGATATGTCCGAGGCCCGCCTCGCACGTCGCATGCGTCGGTTCTGAGAAACCAAGCCTTTAGTTAACTCTTGTTCCCTTCCGACCCTAATGGCATTAGGGCATCTAAGGTCTAGGGAGTCTTTCTAGCCCAAGAATTTTATCTAAAAACGGTCAAAACCTTGAAAATTTTTTAGTAAAGCTGAAAATTTTTACATTTGTCCTATTTGATGTTCTTAAGAACATATTAAAAGTCCCCGGTCTTCCCGTGCCGGCTTCCTGTATTTCCAGCCTTTTGAACTCCTTGAATGCTAGAGAAGTAGGTGGTGTCGCTGGAATGCGCATTGTAAGCGAACGATTTGGCTTACAGTGCTCTAACATGGTTTAAATTAATGGAGAAAAAATAAGCTTTAAGTTAATTCATGGGTTGGCATGTTAGCGATACTTCCGGTCTAACAGGAAACTAATATATGCCGCGAAATCAAAAAAAAAGGTGCCACATTTTTCTTTTCTTTTTTACGTTTGTTGGCAAACTATCACGAATATCGCAGACAAGTCTTCTATAAACGTTGTTGGCAGCAAAATAAGCTTTCATTTGTTGTATTCATAATTGATGTGCAAGTAATAGTTGCCGAGCTACTGAGATTTAAACAATGGTGCACGACCTGATCAGCCCGTGCTTACGTTGTTTCTCGGCGGCCAACTGATGCGTTCGCCCGCAGCATTGATGTGTCGAATTGGCGGTGCTTCTTGTTTTCTTTTGTTGCCGCGAAGTCCCTTTGTCAGCTGTTGGGTGCCAACTAAAAATTCGTGATGACATCGTCCCGGTCAACCCGCACCAACTTTTCATGCGAATTATGTGTGTGATGAAATCGGAAGTGGATATCGTGGAGTTCTTGAAGTACGAGCTTGCACCGACGCCTCCAGCTCTCTTCGATTCATCTTTATTGAGAAGAACAGCCAAGTCAGCACTTCAACACCTTTTCAAATCTTAGAAGCCCCCAAATATTTTGAAGAACAACGCAAAGTAGTCGTTGATGGAGGTCTGCTTTTGCATACCGTTGTATGGCCAAGACCTGCAACTTTTGGTGACATAATCCAGTCCTACAAGTTTTATATAAGCAAGCACTACCCTTCAAACGTTACCATTGTGTTTGGCAACTACGATCAGACTCCAAGCACGAAGAACCAGGAGCAGGCACGCCATGCGGAGAAGCGGACGTCCATAGACATCGTCTTCGATTCCAACACAATGGTTTCCACTTCTCAGGCAGACTTTCTAAGTAACACCAAAAACAAGGAACGGTTCATCTCTACATTGGCAAAGGAGCTTAGAAATGCTGGAGTTGCTGTTCATCAGGCGACAGGGGATGCGCACACACACTAATTGTCGATGTAGCGTTGTCGAAGATCATGCTGTTACTGTTATAGCGTCAGACACTGATGTCCTATGCATGTTGTTGGCCAAAGCAAGAGAGAACAACATCCATTTTTACAGTCTTGGAAACTCAAAATCTCTTGGAAAGATTTTCCCTATCACAAACATTCAGGAAGATATCGGCGAGATGAAAAGTTGTGTGCTATTTGCACATGCTGTGAGCTGATGTGACACAACTTTGGCTATTTTTAGCAAAGGGAAGAAGCGTCCATGGGGCATTCTCAAAAACAACGAAGATCTTCGGAAAACTGTCGGAAGTTTTCAATAAGCCTGGGCAGGGTTGGCATGTTTAAAACAACATGTTTTAAACAGCGTGTTTAAAACTGTTTAAAACAATGCACATTGTTTAAAATTAGTTTTAAATTCAATGCTTCAAACAACCGTCTAAAATATGTTTCTTTAGAAGATTTTTTTTGTTTTGTTTTTTGCAATACAGTAGAGTACAGTGGTCTTCTCTGCCTTCTACTGAAGGTTTTACGTAATAATATAAAGTTTATAGAGTGATTTTGTAATGGTTTTGATGTCCTTGTTAAAAAAATTTGCAAGCGAACATCCATCAGAAAATATAGGGATGTATTTAAAATATTATAAATCCAAATATCACTGCCATTTTGTCTTTATTCAACAGGTTTCTTGTTGAGTTCAGACTTTGCCATGCACAAACCCAAAAGTGGTGAAAAGACGTTCTATCCCAGCTGATGAAGCAACTGCACTATGCAGCTGATGTGCTAGGCCTGAAGTTGTGTGATGAATGTTATTCTGCAGTGCCACCCACCATGTCAGGGGTTTAATTTCTTTTAGTATTGCAGGACCAAACAGGTATTCCTTGAAGGGTGAACATTTTGCTTTGTACTTAATTAGGTCAGGCATTGCATCTGGGTGGTGAGCTTCAACATACTCCATAGCAGAATGTTGTTGTTCTTCACTCAGTCTCTGTCCTTGATATCGTGGATCCATGAGATTGGCAAGGAGATGGGTATCAGTTACAGTGGTGGTAAATCGTTTCATGATTTTCTTTAAGTCACTGGGATTGTTTTCATTTTTGAAAAAATAGAGCAGGTCAAGACAAACCTCTACTGCTTCCCCAATGGTACAGTCATCACGCTGCATCTTATCTAATGAGACTGATGCAGTCTTAAGTTTTATGAGATAGTCTTGAACATTTTGTTTCATATTGATATCATTTACCTTTGCACTTATAATTGGTTCAATGGCACTTCGATTTTCAGTGCAGACTTTGACAATAATATGCCAGTTACCCAAATAGGACTCTATAGAGTCAGCTAAAGCAGGGTGTCTACGACCCGGGAAAACCGGGAATTCTCAGGGAATTATGAATTTCTGGAATAATCAGGGAAAAATCAGGGAATTTCTTTGTTAATCAGGGATTTTTCTCCATTTGTCTATGTCCCGTAAAAGTGGAAGCAATACATTCGAATTTCGCGGGAAGTGATCGCTCGTTACCGGTAACGAAAGTAACGAATTTTACAAACGGGTAACGAAAGTGACGAAAAAGCAACGAATTTTAGAAACGGGTAACGAAAATTTTCTGTAGGCGGGTTGAATCATTTAAACTCGCGCCGCTAGGCTCAGAGATTGCGATGGAGCGAGTTTCACGCAAGCGGCGCCGATTGCATAAGCTATACTTCGCCGTGCCTGAGCTAGAGGAAATGCAAACTGTGGATACCTTGTGTGGTATAGGCTACATCAATTCAACGTATATTTTCGGCATCAAGGATACTTTCTAGTTTTGTGTGAAATATTTTTCTGTGTTCTTAGGAAACCTGACTTTTCTCGAGACGTTTATTCGCGAAAACTTCCGAAACTAAACAGAAACCTCTCATTTCAGTTATTGACCTCTAAATTTTGAGTCAAATTGAAGTCCAAAAATAACGTGAAATAATTTAATGTTGCTATCTTGCGAAATGTCACCGTTTCGAAACAAAAAATACGAAATAGCTTCGAAATACATAATAACCTACCGGTATTTTAAAAATCTGTCTCGTAAATTTGCGACATCCGGTATGGTTAATTCGAAATTCAGTTACATGTCGATTTTTCTTTCGAACTTTGGTTTCGTCGGATATATAATCTAACTGGTTATTTCGATAACTTGTATAATTCGTGATTCGCATTCGAAAGAGAATGTGCCCTCTTGTCGTATTATTCGTGCAATGCTCTCAGAATAATTCGTAATATTCGATACGGTACCTACTTTGAACGTTCATCCTCTAAATCACATCCTCAAGACGAATGGCTGACATCATGACTTGCCTGCGCGAATCTTGTCAAATGGACCGAGATAGACGTCAGTTACGTAAAATTATAAATCCCGTCTCCTATCGTGAACTTGTGACCACGAGGACTGCGGGAATCCTGTCAAGGTGATTGGGCACCCATCACGAAACATTCCGAAACCTACTCGCCACTTTTACCATGACCGTATACTTAAAAGCGTACGGGGAGCGAGAAGTGCATCAACCCACTTAGAAATGACTGCCTACGCTGCATCGCGATACTAATTTTCCCCCGTGATCCACCCTGAACTTATGAACTCCCAACCACAGCATAGGGACAGCGGGAATCACGGCGCCGACCATACAACATGTCCATTACTACTCTTGAATTTTAACCATACCTAACCTTGAGCTTGCCTCCACCATTCTGTCAGGGCAGATAGGCAGGCAATCGTTGAACGGCTGGATGCAGCGCCGATTGCATAATATTGCGAGGACAACGTGAATCTCGTAAAACGGCCGAGAGCGGCAGCGATTGCGTTACATCGTGATATTTCTCCACCTTCAATGAATAGGACAACTGGATTCTTGGCGCCGATTGCGGAATAATGCTATATTTTCTCGTGCCCGACCTCAAGGACAATGGAAATCTCGTCGAATGACCAAACGTGACACCGTTTATCTAAATCGCGATTTTTCTCCGTGTTCTATCGTGAAAACTGCGGGAATCTCGTCAAACGGCTGAGACCAGCGCCGATTGTGTAACATCTCTATATTTCTCCGTACTTGACTGCAAAGTCAGAATTCGGTGACGATCACGTAACGTCGCATACAATTCTTCGTGATCTACCGCGGGGACAAAGGAAATCTCGCCAAACGGTAAAGAGCAGAGCAACCTCTTGATATTAAAACAACGTATTGTGCACAAGACGACATATTAGCTGAAACAACTAATTTGATAATTAATATCTAGTATTTTTTTATTATTTATTTTATTTACAGCTTTAATCACAGTTCATTGTTGTTTATCTTCACCGCGTGATGAGCCTCTTTGCTTGCAGACCACAGACGTATCTTGAATTCAAAGGTATCTAAAATTGACTAAAAGGTAACTAAAAAGAAACTAATTTTTACTTCATCCTTACAGTAGACACCCTGATGACAGTGCTCAGCCAATGAGCAGTGCCTTCTCAAGGTCAACTGAACGTATGATGTGGCAACTTTTCCGTTCGCTTTCTGCGCAGGAGCCAACTACGCCATTTTATTGGGCCTTGAGCATTTTGTTCGTTGCGATCAGTATTGCCAATTTAGCGATTTTGTCGGTAGATGTAGCAACTTTGGCGACAAAATATTTTAAATTTAGTATTGTTTATAAATATACCCTGTGAGCTGCCTGAATAGGATTGACATTTCAGCGGAAATTCCACGTCAGTCATCACCGCTCTGCCTCTTGACCAATCCATGTTCGTATAGTTGATGTCATAATACTCTGCGTTGCAATATTACCGCCCACGTGCCTCAGTGCCTGGTCAGCTTTATCTCTGGCTTGTACAGTTTGGCAATCTCGTTCTCAGACCACATGGCGAGACGAGAAATGTCAATCCTATTCTGGCAGCTCACAGAGTATAATATACTAGCTTCGCCCGGAAACAGTTATGAATGCATTACGTGACAAGCGTTTTTTTTTTTTTCTTTTTTTTTTTTTTTTTCGATGTCAATGAACTACGATCTAGGCATGATGGGTTGAAATCACTGACTGGACTATTAATTATATTATCATGGAGAGGCCAGGGAAGATTATAAGATAAAGAAGAAAGAAGCAAACAAGATTGTCGCAGAGGAGAGGAAGAAGTGGATGGTAAAGTGGACAGAGATGATGGAGGAAGACAGCAGAGGAAATAAGAAAGTACTTTATGGGATGGTCAAAAGTAAGAGAAGAGGTCTGCGAGAGGATGTGGTAATGATGGACAAAAACGGAAATGAGGTACACAACAAAGAGACACTCAAGACAGTGTGGAAAGAGTACTTTGAGGATTTGCTGAATCCAAATGGTCATAGGGAGGAAGACAATGTATTGGAAGATGGAGAAGACAACACAGGAATGGAAAAGGACCTGACTTGGAGAGAACTGGAAATGGCTATAGACAAGATGAAAGGAGGAAAGGCACCGGGTGTGGATGAAGTGAGTGTTGAAATGGTGAAGGCAGCAGGGGAGGTTGGGAAACAGTGGCTGTACCGTGTGATGAGGGTGATATGGAAGGAGAAAAAGACCCCAGAAGATTGGAAGAAAGGATTAATTGTCCCAATATTTAAGAAAGGAAGTAGAAAGGAGTGCAGAAATTACAGGGGAGTCACACTCATACCTCACTGTGCCAAGATATATGAAAAGATATTAGAAAGTAGAATACGAGCCAAAGTGGAGAGAAAATTGAGAGAGGAACAGTATGGATTCAGACCTGGGAGATCAACAGTGGATCTCATATTTTCAGTGAGACAGCTCCAGGAACACCACTACGAATTTGGAGAGGATCTGTTGATGGCCTTCCTGGACATCGAAAAAGCCTATGATAGTGTGTGTAGGGAGAAGGTTTGGAAAGCAATGGAAAACATGGGAGTGGAAAAAGGGACTGTAGGCAGAGTGAAGGAGATGTATTGTGGAAGTGTGAGTTGTGTGAAAGTTGGAGGGGAAAGAACAGACTGGTTCAGACAGATGAGTGGCCTGAAACAGGGTAGTGCGCTGTCACCCCTTCTCTTTATTGTGGTTATGGACGAGGTAATGACACGGATAGCAGGAAAGATAGGAGAAGATAAGATGAAAGCAATGGTGTTTGCAGATGATCTCATGGTCTGGGGAAACAAGGAGGAGGAAATTCAGGAGCAACTGAAGGCTTGGGAAGAAACAGTGGGAGAGTACGGATGGAAGTTCAACATCAGTAAATGTGAGATCCTGTTAACGACTAGGAAAAAGGACAGACCAATGAGTGGGATAACACTTGGAGGTGGACAGCTGAAGAAGGTGGAAAGTCTCAAGTACTTGGGAAGTATAGTGGAGGAAAATGGGAGGAATGACAAAGAGATTACGGAACGTGGCAGACAGGCAGAAGCATTTCTGAGAAGCATTAGGAGCTTAGTGTGGAATAAAGATGTCCCACAAAAAAGCAAGGAAGTGTTATACAGAAGCTACTATATCCCGATACTGACCTATGCTTCAGAAACGTGGACAATGAAGAAAAGAGACATAAGCAGAATACAGGCAGGTGAAATGAAGTTCCTGCGAAGTAGGATCGGAATAACAAGAAGAGACAGGGTGAGGAATGAAAAGGTCAGGGAAATGGTGAAAGAGGAGCCCTTGCAAGGTAGGATTGAGACATCAAGACTGAGGTGGTATGGACACTTAAAGAGAATGGATGAGAAGAAGATACCCAAGAGGGTACATGAGATGCAGATGCAGAAGAAACGACCAAGGGGAAGACCAAGAGATAGATGGCTGAAAGGAGTGGAGGAATGTGTCAAGAAGAGAGGCGAGGACTGGATCCGAGTGACAGCGGAGAGGTGGTGGGAAGAAAGGACTAAGTGGCGAGGCTTATGTTCCAAACAGACCCAGCCTGGGGCTGGAAACTGTACAAGATGATGATGATGATGATGGAGATAGCATGTACAACGAATTCTTGTCAGACGTAATTTAAGAATGGTGAGGTGCATGAAACTCAAATCCCCCTCCCGTCCAATCTAAAAGCACTTATAGTGGGCGATGTATTGAAGATAGATATATACTCTTGTGGATTTTTTGTAGAACTTTCCATGCTGAACAATTCTTACACTCATAGTATATTGATATTTTTAACGGTTTGCCCAGTGTAAGCTTCAAAAGCGCAGATAGGTATATTGTCTCGATAGCGCTTTCGGTACAGGAAGTGAGGTTTTACCGTGTGTATTGTCATGTCAAGTGTTAGCGCGCGCCCGGGCAACATGTTTTAGACTTGGGTTGACAATACTGTTTGCGCGGCTTTTCCATCCCGGTATTCTTTGATTATTGTCTGCTGTAGTTCTACTGTTAATGCATTAGCATGCTGTTTGAAGTTTACTAAAAATATAACATTTGTGCCATTGTGTGCTAAATCTATAGTGAAAACTTATGGTGTGCAATAATTTCCAGGGTGTTCTTGTGCTGCTGTTGATATATGATTTAGCCCCTAAAATACGTAGTCGTTCAAACACGTGGTTGTGCTACCCCCGATTATATCGTGTGCTATTCGATCTGTGTCTACTCTTGTGCATCGAGGCAAATAACCTCTCGCTCTGCTTACGAATATTTCATTTGGGATACCTTGTACTTTATACTGTAGTGATCAAAAGGCTTAACGGAAGCTCAAGCACTTGTGCTGTTGTCTAGCACATGATCACTATGAGGTTGTTAATGTGATCATCTGAAGTCCACTTGGTATCTTTACCTTGTAGATGCTGCCAGTTATGTTCAGGCTGGTTCACGATTGGCCCGGGAATGAGAACGGGAACCTTGCTGGGGGTCTGGTTAACCACTGGAACGGGAACAAGGAAAATGTTTGATGTTTATGTAATGTGATGGATATGCCTAGTGCCCTTAAATGCATATTTATTGCTCCTACGTTCCTTGGCTAGGCTAGAACTTATGTCCTATTTTGTTTTTAATTGCGCCCAGGAAATGTGTTTGTAACACCTTTCAAACTCGGCCTTGTATTATCAAACAGACTAGGTTAAATTATTTTAGACTGATAATGGTGTGTTCTGGCCTGTCGAAACATCATTGATAATGATTTCCTTCATTTAAATGTATTTAAAAATTACTAAATTGACGAAATTAATATTATGTAAACAGTATTTCATACCAATTGTAACATATGGACTGGAAACACTGGTAACGAATAAAAGGCAAAATAGTAAGATACAAGCAGTAGAAATGAAATTTTTAAGAACGTCAGCTGAAAAGACAAGAAGGGATAGAATTCAAAATATTGAAATGAGAGAAGAGTTAAATATGGAACCGTCAAATCAGAAGATACAGAAAGCAAGGTTACGTTGGTTCGGACATGTAAAAAGAATGGGTAAGGACAGAGTAGCAAAAAGGGAATTAGAAAGTGAAGTCAAGGGAAAGAGACCAGTTGGAAGACCGAGAAGAAGGTGGTTGGACCAAATTTTGAAGGACATTGGAGAAGCTGGGTTGGATGTGGCAGAAGTGATGGAACAGTAAAAATGGAGGGACCGAAAGGAGTGGAGGGGGCTTGTAAACCACACCCGGGTGGCTGTAGTGGGACTTGGATGATGATTACTCAATTACATCTGTCATGACGAGGTGGACCTAATTCAGAGTGAGAACTTGGAATATGCCTCCCTTCGTCCCTTGGATATGTGTAAATTACTGTATAGGCTTATATTCAGACTTATGCTACCGAATATCATACCTGCGACGTAGATTAGTGATTTCAATGGTAATGAAAGGTTTTACAAATTAAATATTGGTCTAAGATGATCCCACTCATATGGTGACACCTTGATGTGTGTGTCCCTTTTATTGGAGGCATTTACTGTAGCATGACTTAATAGACCTTGCTTATTTTACTGGACAACAAGTTCACTTATTGAAATAAATTTATTTTCACAACTGTTTCCCTTTTGCCGCCATTGCTCACATCTGTTTGGATCCTGGAATTTCCGAGAACAGAAAACATAAAACTTAATTATATTTTCCTTTTGCTTTCCTGGATTACATTTTGCTTCTTGTTCCTGGAGAGCGCTTAAAACCAATCAAAAATAGCGTGCATTTCATCATACTTCCCGTTCCCGGGCGAATGTTTAGCATTCTTTACTCAGGGAATTCTCTCATTAATTCTGGAAAAATCAGGGAATAATCAGGGAATTCTTTTAAGATGAGTTGGTAGACACCCTGTATTCATAATGTTGAATTTTGGGCTTATGCCGTGTTTTATTGTATTAAAATTCGACGCGTTTCGAAAGAAACCATGTCTTTCTTCGTCAGGAATAATCTGGAATACGACAATGTTGCTAAGAGAAAGCAACGAAGAACATATAGAAGGTGCCCAAAGATGGATGCCATTATAGCCCCATGTTAGGGACAACGGAAAGCAGCAGTGAATTACTTTCTCAGGGTTCTGATAATGGGTAGCCAGGATTCACTGGGATTGTAGCCGGTGTCGCGGTTGAAATTATCTGGGTGTTTACGTATTTCAACCGCCTCCCTGATGATTCTGGGACGATATTGCTTTATACGGGCAAGAACATCCACTCCTTGGAACATGACATCATGGCCAGGTGTTAAAGCATGATCGGCAACAGCTGATTTATCAGGTTGAATGAGCCTGATACATCTATTATGTTCCTTAATGCGAGTGCATATTGTTCTCGAAGTCTGCCCGATGTAAACCTTGCCACAAGTACAGGGAACTCTGTAGATACCCGGTTGTTGCAATTTAGGCAAACTGTCCTTAGTTGGTCGCAGGAGTTGCCTAATCTTAACAGAAGTTCCAAATATGTTGTACCGACGTAGGATTTTAGCAATACGATCCGTTGTGTTATGTAAGCAGGTAAGCAGTTCCTCTTACATCTCTTATCTCAACTGACGTCCTATTATTATTTGTTGGTTTCAGAACCGTAGAAATCAAAGCCTTGCTATAACCGTTGCTCTCAAAGGTGGTTCACAGGGTGTTAATTTCTTCTTGTAAAGAAGACACTTCACAAATCCTCCTAGCCCTGGTAGTTAGAGTTGTAAGGATACCATGTTTGTGGGCAGGGTGATGGTGAGAACTTGCGTGGAGATATCTATTGGCGTGTGTTGGCTTACGAAAAATACTATATTTGGTTTGGTTTGCAATAATATAATAACTACATTATAATATAACATAATACTTACAGTTTAATTGAAGATGAGAAGTTTTTCAGCACGTGTTGATGCGAGAGGAACAAGCTGTGACAGGTAGTGAACACATGTAACCTTGAACCTCCCGCGCGATTGTTGACCAACAGATACAGAGGGATGCTACAGTTCCGCCAACCTTTGAAACTTGGTTACAATAATATTAACTATCCCTAAACCGTCATTAAGCATAGTTATACCAGTACATATGTTTTGTCCGGAAACTTGTGGCCTGCAGTGTAGCTAAATGTACAAGCTATAAAATGATGTAAACCATTGTAGAAATAAACAGGTCTATGTATTTATAAAAAAAATAGGAGACCTTATTTTTGGGATTACCTTCGTATATGTATTATAATGTCGATCTTGAGTCAAAGCTGAGTACAGTAAAATAGGGAAATAATAAATAAATAAGCAAATCATCATCATGAACCGGCTCCAATTTCCCGGGTGCGGTGAAAATAAATAAATAATGCTACCGCGGCGACTTGACTAAAGGCATCTTAATTGGTGGTCGGGCGATTAATACCGTAACCTCTATTCAATTCAAAAAATACGACAAGGAGGGAAAACACACTACAGCTAACACAAAGTAATCGGAACACTCATTAGGCGGGTAATAACTACCTTCGTGATAAAAGTAACGTTAAGGTACAGCACTGAGAACTGTGTGGCGATATTATTGGCAGTAACACTAAGATGGGAAACAACAAGAAAATAATAAGAATACAAGTAAAATGGATTTATTTTTATTTATCGTATGGCTTTTAGTGCCGGGAGTGTCAGAGGACTGAGGCTGTAGCTGCTTCCAGTGGATACCCTAAAGGGTGAGCTACAAGTTCCGTTCAATTTCAAGTAGTTCCAACTTTCGCCACCAGATATCAATCATACCTAGTGGTGAACATTGGAACTTTGATAGAGCGTTCTGACCAAATCTAACCTAACAAATTTTGCTTTACACAAGTTTAGTCTGCAAAAGGATCTTTTACATGCCACAAATCTATGGCATGGGACAGCCGGCTTTACTTCCCCTCCGAAGGAAGGCATACTGAAGGATTTTTGACGACTTCGGCAGGGTTTGAACCCGCTATCTTGGGCATAGCAGTTCAGCATGCTACCGACTACGCCACCGAAGCCGCTAGCAAAATGGATACAAAAATGCTATAACGCATTGCTAAAAGTAAACGAAACAAGGAACTCCAACACAGACGTGGTTAACTCCAGCCAATAGGAGATCACGGCAGCCAAATGCTTCAGGTTCTTTCTTTGGAAATACTGGGTATAGTTTCAAGACAACATCATGCCTTAAGATGTGCATTTCATTGACCATTGTTGTTTGAGTCTTCAGCTCTCCATACCTCCCTGTCCTGAGCTAATCGTTTCATCTCTACATAGCTACCACACCCTACATCCGAGGCAATCTGTTTAACATATTCTAACCTTGGTCTACCCCTACAGTTCTTGTCCTCCACCCTTCCTTCGATAACTAAGCTTGCTATTCCTGGGTGTCTTAGTATGTGTCCTTCCAACCTATCTCTTGTCTTCATTAGCAGTCGCCAGAAACATCTCTCCTCTCCCACTCATCTTAATACCTCTTCGTTTGTCACCCTATCTACCCATCTGATCATCATTCTCCAGTAACACCACATTTCAAACGCTTCAATTCTGCTATTTTCTGCTGCACCATAGCATATGGAAGAGGAAGTGTGCGCTCTTCTCTTGACACCCATAAGCCAACTGAAGAGAGTGCTGGTCTTCCCACCAGCAACAGCACCATCGATTGAGACGGCAACAGACGATACTGTTACATTTGTGTCAAGATATTGGAATTTTTATTGCTTTCCATTGTTACTGTGTGGCAGTTTATATTGAAGTGTTCGAGATTGTGTTGTGTCTTACCGTCTACCTATTGTTCCTTGAGACAGCGCAATATACCCGGCGTAGTTCTGGATATCAATCGTCTTCAGGTAGGTGAAGATTGTTTAGTGTATCATTTAGCTGGATACATCGTGCGGCGCAGTATTAATTATGCCAACTTTTCCTCACGGGAAACCAATAGCTTCTAATAGATAAAGAATTATCCTTTCTGGTTCCACCTAGTGAATGCTGATTATTTTCTTCGAAATACAATCGTTGATTACATATTATCACAAGGACATGTTTCGGGATCCCTTCATCAGCTTGTTAAGGCCAACATACATAAGACTACTGAAAATAGACTAACACAAACTCAAAAGACGGATGTTGGTGAGATAGTGAGTGAAATGGCACACGAGAAAAGATGCAATGACATTTAAACAACAATGCCCTTCTGCTTCGTCCTGCATACTGACTCTTTCAGCTGCTCAAGTAACATTTTCGAAGTTTATATTTTGGTCTCTCTTTTAGTAAGAAAGCATGGTATTCCATTCGTGTTTTCTAATTTTCTTTTCCCCCTTTTTTTCACAGTTTTTTATATTTTGACAATATTGCATAAACCAAAATGGCCCATATTGTCCAAACTTGATACGTGAAAGGAATGCCCATCAGTGGATTCGAGCACTGGCTGCATTGAGGCTTTCAGAATTGTTGCTCTTAATCAAGGTTGTCCTTCTATTATAACTCAACAACCTTCAGAACTTGCAGGATTTCGACCACAGTTTAACCATAAATAAACAGGATTATGACTGTCACGAATTCAAGCAGCATCAACAGCCATCAAGACGAGAGAAATGATCTATTTTATACAGCATTTTAATGCTATTCATTAAGACTGGACAATTGGTGTTCCTATTTTCCCAGTGTTTTTTACTGTATATTTTAACAAGGGCATTGTTGTTTATATGTGTCATCGCATCTTGTCTTGTGTACCATTTCACTCACTATCATATCTCATCAACATCCGTCTTTTTAGTAACCCTTTATAGGTCCTTGGGATACTATCTTCCCACCATGTATTTATAGAACGGTGTTAGGGAGAGAATCTTCCCACCCCTTTCATTTCAAACAGTTCCACAGGCATCCACAAGCTAGATACAGAGAAATATTGAAAACTCATTAATTTGATGTAAACTGTCATCAGAAACCACAGGTGGGAAGCATATATCGCAGTGGTCTCCACAGTGCACGTGCTCGCCAGTTCGGTTGTGTTGAGTGAAAGAAATGCATTGTTTTACAGACGAAGGTGTTTTTATTGAAGATAAGAGATTTGTAAACGTTGGTATATAGCTGAAATACAACTTTAATAATGGTTTTGGTCACTTGAGTAAATATATTTCAGCTAGAATGGAAATAATTATCCTGCTCAGGGTGTTTGCCATAAAATAGAAGATTTTTAAAATGAATTTTCTGTGTTTTTAGTAAATACTATTTTGAAATTAATGAATTATATTCGAATATACTAACTTTTAACATTGCAAAAACACTTTTAAATTTTTTGTGCAGTTTTCAGCAAAGATGATATGGGTCACTGACCTTGTGTTGTGTGGGAGTTACGTGTTTTTTTTAACATAACATAAACCTCATTATTCAGTGATAAACACAGTATCATCATAACTTGGAGGTCGGAATTTATTACCCCATTGCTCATTTAAGAAAACATACTGTCAGGTGTGGGCAGTGGGATAATAATTTCCCACCCCATATTTCATAAAGTTGTTACATATTCCTACTCATCTATCACCCCCAATTACAAATGTGAAAAAATTTAATTCTGACCCGAGGGCTGGAATGGCGTACACTCAGCCTCGTGAGGCAAAACTAAGAAGAGACGGGTTCGATTCCCAACTCAGCCATCCCCAAAGTGGTATTCCGTGGTTTCCCACTTCTACTCCAGGCAAATGCCTACATTAGGCCACGGCCGCCTCCTTTCCAATCCTCATCTGAATTACAACTAGCCTACACACTCTGATACAGCCACTACAATAACACAGGTTGTATGCATGTCTACCCCATATTATTCCTGGGGTCGGGGATGAGATGCGATGAATTTCTATGTGGCGGATGGTTTTTACGGCCGGGTGCCCTTCCCGACGCCAACCTCATGAGAGGAGTTAATGAGAAATGAAATTAATGAAGATTAATGAAACTGGGCAAGGATGTGGAAGGAAGCGACAGTAGCTTGTCAGAAGGTACCGTGCCAGCATTTGCCTGGAGTTGAATATGGGGGAAACCATTTCAAGGGCGGCCGACGGTGGGGCTCGAACCCTCGTCTACCGAGTCCGCAGAGAGCTTAACCCCATGGCTTAGGTCTGCACTTTAGCGAGCGTCGGTCACAATAACACAGGTTATCAGACACATTCCATTCACACCCAAGTATACTGGGCTACATGAATCAACAACATACCTAACGTACGTATGCATCAGAAAGTGTTTATAACGTGTTGTTTCGAGTGGACAAGGTTGTACTGGAAAGACATAGTTTATGGGGGACGTGTGTTTTGAGTGTTTGGAATCTATTAAAGTGCAGTCTTGTCTTGTTTATGCTACCTAAGCTAACTTGTACTGTATTCCACTACTTGAAATGTCAATTCTACTTCCGCACAAAGGAAATACTTACGTCCAAGTCAGTAAAATCATCTAGAAAATACTCCAAAGTGTCCAGTTGCTGAAATCATCTTTCAACATGAGTTTTATGCTTCGATTTCTCACGTAGCCAGAACCAGTAGTACTCTGTTGCTCGCGGGACTCGCGACACGAGCTTGCGGCAATGGCGTTACCGGTTCACGATAATACTTCTTCTTCTACTTAAAATGTTCTCCAATTTCCTACATTGCTTGTTCAATGTAAAGATTGAAAAGTAAGGGTGATAAGTTGCAACCTAACCTTACACCTTTCATTGACCAAAAGAACTTTAGTTTTTATTTGATGCTTTTTAAAATGGGTGTATGCTGTATTGTTTCCCAGGTACGTGACATATAACGTGAACCTCCCAGAACACGCTCTGGCTGCAGTGAAGATTCTTGCCCTGAGCACAGAACCAGCTGGTGTCCCTGTTCACCTCGACACCGGCCCTCACACTGGAGATTCGGCACGGCTTTGTCGAGTGTCTGGAAGCTGACGACGATGATCCAGTAAGTGTTCATACCACAGCAGTTCTTATTGAAAATGAAGGACAATTTAGTGTTGTACAGTTTCCAGCCCCTGCTTGGAACATGAGCCCATCACCTTTCACTCCTCTCCTTCCTTCTCGTGTCATGCATCCTCCTTGGTATCCTGCATTCTCCTAGCACGTCAGTACCAACTCATTCTCGACTTCTCTATGATCTCTTGTAAGGGATTCTCTTCCACAATCTCTCATTTCTTACTCTAACCCTTCTTGTTATTCCTAATCTGCTTCTGCAAGCCTGGATCCTGTCTCTTCTTCATAACCCACGTTTCTGATGCGTAGCTGAGTATTGGTCTCCTTGTCATTTCTACCACTTACTTCTATTACACTCCCTAGATACTTAGAAACTATCCACCTTCTTTAGTACTTCTCCTCCTCTTCCCCTATTTCTCGTTGTCACCATCGTTTCACACTTCTTTGCATTAAATTTCAAACCATACTGTTTTACTGTCTAAACCTCTCTTGTACCTCTGGTGCCCCATTGCCCCGTATCATTCGATCATCTGCAAACATCATTAAGTTTTCAATTACATTTTTCCCATTCTTTTGAACTAAGCAAATTATATACAATGCAAAGAATGGGAATGGGAATAGGCAGGATTTTGGATTAACCAGTTTTGAATTATCATGGTATCATTGTAGATGTCATAGATCAAAAAGTGGTTTAAAATGTAGTTTCTGCCTACCAAACGAGCCTTACTTCCAAGATTCGTCGGCTGGAGCTCGTTTCCGAGTATACAATTTTCTGACAATCCTCTTTCTTCTTCATTTCCCGGTTCCATTGATCTGGGTCGGGGTGTGAATCAAGGACCTCCACCACTCTCGTCCCTCTTCCAGTACATCCTCCACTCTCACGCCTCTTTTCTCAACACTCTCCCTCACTGCATCCATCCACCTCATCCTCGGCCTTCCCGTGACTTTCTCAGTAAATAATCGCTACGGGACTTTGTCTTCTCCCATTCGCATCATATGTCCATACCATTTTAGCTTAGTGAGCTCGATCTTGTCTTGTAACTTTGAGAATCCTGTTTTCTCCCTAATTTCCTTGTTTCTGATTTTGTCTCTGCGGGTCTTTCCAATTCTGACAATCATCATCATCTTCATCTTGCACAGTTTCCAGCCACTGGCCGGGTCTGTTTGGAACACAAGCCTCTCCAACGTCTTCTGTTTTCCCACCTTCTCTCAGCCTCCCCCCTTGTCCAGTCTTCTCCTCTCTTCTTCACTCTTTCTTCCACCCCCTTCAGCCACCTGTCTCTTAGTCTTCCTCTCGGTCTCTTTCCTTCTCACTTCGTCTCGTGTATCCTCCTGGGTATCCTCTTCTCCTCCATTCGTTTTACATGTCCATACCATGTAAGTCTAGATTTCTCTATACCATCCTGTAATGGTTCCTCCCTCATTAATTCTCTGGTCCTCTCATTTCTTATTCTGTCCATCTTTGTAGCTCAAATCCTGCTTCTCACTAGCCTGTATTTTGCTTTTCTCCCTTCCTTTCATAACCCAGGTCTCCGAGGCATACGTCAGGATAGGGACATAGTACGTCCGATATATGATCTTTTTGCTGTTCTGAGGGACATCCTTGCTCCTTAACATGCTTCTCACACTCCTCCGGAATGCTTCTGCCTGCCTCCCCCGCTCATTTATTTCTCTATCGTTTCTTCCATTATCTTGTATCAGGCTTCCCAGATACTTGAAACTCTCCACTTTCTTCAGCTGTTCCCCCACCAATTGTTATTCCCGTTGTGGTTCTTTCCTTCTTCCTTGTTGTGATCACCATCTCACTCTTATTTATGCTAAATGTCATCCCATATCCTTGTATTATTCCTTCCCACACGTCCAATGAATGAATTTCTGGTGACTAAACAGGCCGATTCTTGCTGGCTAGAAATTTCACCTGCCAACTTCACTTGTTGAGCATCCAACTTGTCTACTTCAGAGTCTAGGCTCTGTTCCTGAACAGCAATCTGACAAGTGAAGTTGGCAGGTGAAATTTCTAGCCAGGCACTGGAGACCAGCCAGAAGTTTCCCAGGGCAGATAGGAAGTTGGAAGAGCACAGAGTGGAGATCATACGCAGTATAGAAGAGGAAGTTGAGATGGTAGAGTCTGTGAAGGAGCAGGAAGAGGAGAAGATGTGATGCTGGGGGGGCATAAGGAAGTTGGTAATGAAGAAGATGGACAGGAGAGAGAACAAGGTGAAGGAGGACAACATCAAATAGAGGAGGAGAATAAGACTAGAGACGAAGAGGAGGAAGAGAAGGAAAATGAAGAAGGGAAGGAGCGAGAAGCAGGAAGTGAAGGCGGAGAAGGAGAAGCAGAAGAAAAGGACAAGATGGAAGGCAAAGAGAAGGAATAAGAAGAAGACGGGATGTCTGACAGATGGAGATGAGAGAGAGGGGGATCAGAAGAAGAGAATTGAAAAGAAGATAAAAGGGATAAAGGGAAAGAGAAAGAAATGATAAGAAGTGTAATATTTCTCCAATTTTGTATTTGGGGTAGTCGGTGTATAGCACACAAGGGAAAACTTTTTATAACAAATATCTATTCTACTACAAGCCTCTTCATTCATTACCATACAAAAATCAACATAAAACATCTAGTAGTCAACACATCTCCATTCTCCACAAGCAGATCCTACATTTATCTTATCAGAACCCAACAAAAGGAAAGAACAACCGACTATCATAAAAGGAATATATACACTGCTCAAAAAAAATAGTGGGACAACATTTGAAACACTTGCATTATTTTGTCAGGAATGGGTGGAGTGAAACAGCCACGTTATCTGGGAAATGAAACCTTCATTTAACGGAAATGTACATATCCTGTGCATGTCGTAGCACACATGTTGGTGCTATGACCAGAAATGCAACACAATGTCGTCAAGTGGAAAGTCCTTCCACAGAGCGCACGAAAAGAAACAGTTCAATATCTGCTAGACCCTCCATGTATCCGTATTACTGCATTTTCATGACAATGTAACGTGTTTTTCGAGGGGTTTTATGCAACTGGCATAAGTCAGTAGGAAGCCATTCTATATTTATTTACGCGGCAAATTGTTCAGCCAAGACAATTTTTCATGGTAATTTATTATTATTATTAATTTATTGTAATTATTATTAAGGTATTTTCGGAGCATTTTATAAAAATTATTAGCATTCAGATAGGTTTTCTATGTCTTAGAAAACGCTATCAAGTAAATTATTACGAACGACGATATCATAGAAAATTATCTGATTACGGAATTTTACGGAGTTTTTGTCAGTTAGGGTATTTGAGAGAGATGACTCACTGGGATTTCAAGTACACGCTGAATCTTGTCGAGGAGCATGACGCAATCTTGGGTCGCAAAGTCTAGAAAAGGCGAATTGTTGAAACGGAAATCGACTTCTACCTGTCGCCGAGTGTAATGACCCGGAGGAGGAGAAGATCGCGTGGTGGTTCAGCCAATCAGGGGAGACGACGTAAGCTAGTTGGGACTGAAGAGTGGGGGAACCGACAGGTGAATATATCGTTCGACGCGCCGTGAAACGAGGACAATCTGTATAGTACTTGACGAGTATGGATGCGCGTGCGAGTGGCTCCGATGTTCGGTGGAGTTAAGGACTATCTGTGTAGAACTTGCGGTGTACGGTCGCAAGTGCGTGTCGCTCCGATGTTCAGTGGAGTTAGCAACGAACTTTTGTAAAACGTAACCAGTGCGGTTTTACGCGAGTTTGGGTCCGAGGTACGGACCATAGAATTATATAATCTACCAGGATATCATCATATTCCGACGGAGATGACGACGTCCAGGAGACTGTGGGAAGCACACAGCATCATCAAGAACGAGGGAGATGCTTTGGCAATTTCCAATGGTAAGCGCACATGACGCAGAAATACGCAATCTCTCATTTTCTTTGTTTTATATTTCATATTTCAGTAACTTCATAGCTTGGAAATAAGAGTAAAATCAATTTATCAGACTCCGTTTTCACGTAATTTTCTATCGGTAATATTCAAATCACAACGCTCCAATTTAAATTTTAAACTTATTATTATTATTAATTTTGCTATACTTGTTTTATATAATAAATTCATTTCTTTTACAATGCAATCTTTGCTTTCAGTAGGTAGCATTAGATATAGACCAATTCCTTCTCCTGATACAATTGTTTGTTGGGTTAATGATCAAATCATACCACGATCTGAGTGAATAGAGTCTTGAAGGTGTTCTGCCAGAGCTAGACATTGTTAAATACAAATTTAGATTTCAACATTGCATTGAGGTCTTGGCGCCCATTAAAACAACATAGCTTAGGCAAAGGTAAACAGTTACATTTCTCACCCAACAGTGTGGGCTAGCGAAACCATTACATTTGTACGCTCAACGTGGAGCAAAGTAAATACCGTTTCACTTGTCATCACAGCCTAAGCAAGAGAACGTTACATTTGTCGCTACCAACATGGGGCACTAACTAATAAACGTTACATTTGTCGCCGACAACTTGGGGCTGAAAACCTAATAACATTTGTGGAAGGAGAAGGGTATATATTTCTGTGCCTGTATTTTGGGGGTTATTTGTCTTTATCAGTGTATATCATTATGGGGGATGAGAAAGAAAGACAGATGAGGTTACGTAGTGGTCATCAACTGGAGAATGATGATACGAGCAGTATGTCGAGTGATGGTAGTACCGGGGTAGCGGAGGTAAATCCCGATACTGAAACAGGGAGTGTAGGCGGCCAACCAGAATTAAAAACTTTACTTCTCGAGTTCATGTATCAGAACAAAGTTAGTAGTGATGCTTTAAATGCAAAATTAGAACAGAATAATGCAAAATTAGAACAAAACAGTAGGGAAAATAAAGAAAGTACAGATGCTTTAAATGCAAAATTAGAACAGAATAATGCAAAATTAGAACAAAACAGTAGGGAAAATAAAGAAAGTACAGAAGCTTTAAATGCAAAATTAGAACAGAATAATGCAAAATTAGAACAGAATAATGCAAAATTAGAACAAAACAGTAGGGAAAATAGAGAGAGTAATGAAACTTTAAATGCTAAATTAGAACAAAACAGTAGGGAAATGAGTGACAAATTCGAACTGATTAGAGGTGAGATCAGGGGGGTGATGGAAGAAAAGGCTAAAGAGATTATTGCAGATGTAGACAGAAAATTAGGAAAAGTACAGGAGGAGTTGGAAATTAGAATCAGTACACAGGCTGAAAATTTAAAAGAACTAGTGCAACTGGAAACACAGCAGGTCAAAAAGCAATTGGTGGGAGAAATTGACAAAATTCAGGTAGCTACTAAAGAGGTTAAGGAACAGCTGGGGGGTAGAATTGAGAAAGTCCACTCACAAGTAGTTGCAGAAGTAAATGATTTAAGAGAGAGTAATAGGGAAAGCATTAGCAAGATTGAGGAGAAACAAGCAAAGCTATATGATAAAGTAGAAGAATCAGAAGGAAACATTAAATTAACAGTAAACAGTATTGAGAGGAAGGCTGAGGAGAAAATCGCAGAATTAGAATTAAAATTAAAAGCTAGGATCAGGCAAGAAAATAGTCAGAATAGGCCAGTTTTTGTGAATAGCACATACAGGGAGGTAGAACTGGGTAAGTTCAGCAATCGACAGGGGTGCCCAATGGAGTTCATGAACACTATAGAAAATAAATTCGGGGAGAGGTTGGAAAATGGTAGTATTGAGTGGTGCCAGGTAGTTGAAATTTTAGAACAAGTGTTTGTGGGGGAAACGAGGAATTGGTTTGCTGTCTACAGAGACAAGTTTACTGATATCAATGATTTTAAAATGAAATTCTGTGAAAAGTTCTGGAATGAGGTTATTCAGTCGCAGCATCGTGAGGGAGTAGTGTGTGGTAAATATAACCCTAAAGGAAGCTCCACCATGACCGAATACTTTTTAGGGCAGGTATTAGTGTGTAAATATCTGGATGGCTTGAAGGAGGAAAGTGATGTGGTAAGGTTGCTACTTAGGCACTTTCCCTATAGGATCAAGGAGGCTGCTTGTATCCAGAATGTAAAGACTATATCACAAGTAGAAAATTTGTTAAGCACATTTGATGCACTAGGGAGAGGGGGTTATGAGGACAATTTCAATAGGAACCAGGGTAATAATAATAATAGACCTAATGAAGCCAGGCATCAGGAAGTTCAAGGGAACGGTGGCGAAGGGGCCAATGCTCAAAATAGAAATAATAATAATCAGCTAAATCAGAACAGAGGAAATGGCTATGGTAATCAGTATCAAGGGAGGAACAATGATTACAGGGGAAATCAAGGGAGAAACAATGATTTCAGGGGAAATCAAGGGAGAAATTATAATGACAATAATTACAACCAGAATAGGGGTCAAGGAAGAGGACAGCCTAGTGGTAGTAATATACAGCCAAACAATGACAACACAACTCAGAACAACCAGACCAGTGCAGTAGTAACTAGTACTACGGCCAGCTGTAGCGGTTCTTTAAACGCGAACCAGGCTGCGAAGTAAGGTCAGAATCTCAGTCTGTAGCATGCCCTGTCCATACAATTATACAGGAACCCTATGACCTAAATGTAAGAAATGAATTATTACATGAACTAAATGATGAAGGTATTATTCAGGAAGTGGTTAGTAAGAGCCCCATAGTTAAATTTAACGTGTCCGAGGCGTACACAGATGTTTTAATTGATAGTGGTTGTATGAAGAGTTGCATAAGTAGTGCATTTTATGATAAAATGAAAGGAACTGGAGTAAATTTTGAGGAGATGCCAATTAAAAGCACTTTTGTTATCACAGCTGTTGGGAAGAGGTCTAAAGTAATTTCTAAGCAAGTTTTAGTAGACATTAAAATTAATAATCATGTAGAGAAGCAGATTTGCCTTGTAATTCCAAATTTAGTATTCAGTGTTATCTTGGGTTCAGAGTGGCTAAGTAGAGTGTCTGGTAACTTATGTTATGATGTAGGGAGTTTGAAATTTTAATGGGGAGATTCTGAAGTAGAAGTAGCGTTCAATGACCATATTCAGAGGAGTAGTATTGTAGGTGTGATTTGTACTTTAAATGAGATATCGCCAGCCGTAGAGCGGGGTTCTCCATGTTTTGTGGGCAGTGTGATTACGAACGGAAGTCTAGAGGACTCGTTACGTGAGGCTGCATTTCAGGGAAATATAGAGGATGAACAGTGTGTTCGGCTCTATGATGTGTTATGGTGTAATAGGAGAGTTTTTGAGGATCGCATTGGTATGACCAATTGCTATACACATTCATTGAACGTTATTGATAGGTCAGTATTCACAGGACATAGATATCCTGTACCTTTCGCTTATCAGAGTGCAGTTGAGGCACAAATTAACCAGATGCTTGAAGATGGGATTATTGAGCACTCGAACAGTCCATATGTTAATTCTTTGATCACGGTACCCAAGACCGACGGCACTGTTCGTATTTGTTTAGACGCTCGTTTGGTTAACAGTAGAATTAGTTCAGATCAGCTGAAATCTATGTCAATAGAGGAATTAATGCAAACATTTGAGGGGAAGAAGTATTTCACTTGTGTAGATTTGAGTTCCAGTTTTTGGCAAGTGCCACTTATGTACGAAGATAGACCATTTACAGCTTTTAGTCATAAATATAATCTTTATCAATTTTGTAGAACACCTTATGGGTTAAAGAGTAGTTCAGCAGCTTTAATTAGGGCTTTAAACATCGCATTAGGGGATGACACAGGAGAGTTTGTAACCATTTACATAGATGATATGGTAATTAGTTCACGCAGTTTTGAGGAGCATCTATGTCATTTAAATATAGTTTTTCAGAAGTTAGATCAGGCAGGGTTCACTTTGAAGCTGTCTAAGTCGTCATTCTGTCAGTCAGAAGTGACATTTTTAGGTCATAGAGTGTCGAGTAGAGGTAGGAATGTAGGGTTAGCATGTGTGGACAGTAGCAACAGGGCATCGTTACAGACACTGAGAAACATGCTAGTGGAGCAACGTGATGACGTTCATTTAAAGGGAGCCACTGGCAAGGTTTGAAGCAGGTGACGAGGGCCCATCGATAGTTTCCAAACGTATTGGCAAAGCAGCATATGTGCTGGAGAATAGTGAGGGAAACAGATTATACGGAACGTATAATATACATAGTCTACGAAAATATGTGTCATAAAGTGAGTGTGTTTAGCTGGCGAGCCAGCCTATCAAATGAGCAAGTGTGGTATTTGGTGCGTGGGAGAAGATGGTCTTCCAGGCAGGCGTATCAGAAGTCACACAGGGGGGTAGTATGTAAGTAACTGAGAGTTTTTAAGGTACAGGGAAATATGACGGGATTGTCGGATGCTCTTGAGCACTAAAATGTCTCGATACACCAAGGCCAGAATTTGGTAGCGCTGGTGAATTCCCATTTGCCTCCAAGAGATGGGTGAGCGCTTGTACATGGTATTTTTGCTTAAGGCGTCCACGAGGCAAAAGATGGGCCATCAGAATGCGAGACAGTCCTTCATGAAACTCATACATATCAGCACACGTGATTTCTGTTTACGGCCTCGCCATGTAAGATTTGTAAGTGTGTAATTTAAGATAATTTGTACAATGGTATTATTTGTGTGAGGAGAAATGGTCTGTGTTGAGAACTAGTATTAAGTAGAATATGGTTAACGGGAACTTAACAAGACAGGGCGATTACGGCACAGAAATATTTGGTGTTATATGTAATGCGCATTTACTGTTTTTTTTTCAGAAGTCAATATTAATTTAATCTACTTTATAGAGAGATTAAGTATTATGGTCACGAGGCGCTGCCACAATAGTGTGATCGTGTGCTCAGTGATAAGTGGAATTAAATGTCACCATAAGGAGGGGACCTCCAGTGAAATTAGGAAGTTCTATGGTGATATAAATATATCAGAACACCTTCAATGCGTGTGATATGACATCATAAATACATAGTGCTCACACATTTATTATGTCTATTTCTCCAACATAGAGGAATTTGAGAGGCGGAAATATCCATGGAACACTAATTTATATGTAAAACATTGGACTGGTTGCAAAGTGCAATCCATAGTGACAACAAACTTTGACGCAAAGTGCGTGAAGAAAAAATATGAGTGTATATATCTGTAATTTAGGGTGATTTCGTTTATGTAATATGTATTTTGGATGGGGTTTATTAACGTGTCTGGGATAATCGGATAATGGACCGTCGTCACGGTAAATCATCCGATGATCCGAGGCGAATATGTAACGTGTTTTTCGAGGGGTTTTATGCAACTGGCATAAGTCAGTAGGAAGCCATTCTATATTTATTTACGCGGCAAATTGTTCAGCCAAGACAATTTTTCATGGTAATTTATTATTATTATTAATTTATTGTAATTATTATTAAGGTATTTTCGGAGCATTTTATAAAAATTATTAGCATTCAGATAGGTTTTCTATGTCTTAGAAAACGCTATCAAGTAAATTATTACGAACGACGATATCATAGAAAATTATCTGATTACGGAATTTTACGGAGTTTTTGTCAGTTAGGGTATTTGAGAGAGATGACTCACTGGGATTTCAAGTACACGCTGAATCTTGTCGAGGAGCATGACGCAATCTTGGGTCGCAAAGTCTAGAAAAGGCGAATTGTTGAAACGGAAATCGACTTCTACCTGTCGCCGAGTGTAATGACCCGGAGGAGGAGAAGATCGCGTGGTGGTTCAGCCAATCAGGGGAGACGACGTAAGCTAGTTGGGACTGAAGAGTGGGGGAACCGACAGGTGAATATATCGTTCGACGCGCCGTGAAACGAGGACAATCTGTATAGTACTTGACGAGTATGGATGCGCGTGCGAGTGGCTCCGATGTTCGGTGGAGTTAAGGACTATCTGTGTAGAACTTGCGGTGTACGGTCGCAAGTGCGTGTCGCTCCGATGTTCAGTGGAGTTAGCAACGAACTTTTGTAAAACGTAACCAGTGCGGTTTTACGCGAGTTTGGGTCCGAGGTACGGACCATAGAATTATATAATCTACCAGGATATCATCATATTCCGACGGAGATGACGACGTCCAGGAGACTGTGGGAAGCACACAGCATCATCAAGAACGAGGGAGATGCTTTGGCAATTTCCAATGGTAAGCGCACATGACGCAGAAATACGCAATCTCTCATTTTCTTTGTTTTATATTTCATATTTCAGTAACTTCATAGCTTGGAAATAAGAGTAAAATCAATTTATCAGACTCCGTTTTCACGTAATTTTCTATCGGTAATATTCAAATCACAACGCTCCAATTTAAATTTTAAACTTATTATTATTATTAATTTTGCTATACTTGTTTTATATAATAAATTCATTTCTTTTACAATGCAATCTTTGCTTTCAGTAGGTAGCATTAGATATAGACCAATTCCTTCTCCTGATACAATTGTTTGTTGGGTTAATGATCAAATCATACCACGATCTGAGTGAATAGAGTCTTGAAGGTGTTCTGCCAGAGCTAGACGTTGTTAAATACAAATTTAGATTTCAACATTGCATTGAGGTCTTGGCGCCCATTAAAACAACATAGCTTAGGCAAAGGTAAACAGTTACATTTCTCACCCAACAGTGTGGGCTAGCGAAACCATTACATTTGTACGCTCAACGTGGAGCAAAGTAAATACCGTTTCACTTGTCATCACAGCCTAAGCAAGAGAACGTTACATTTGTCGCTACCAACATGGGGCACTAACTAATAAACGTTACAACAAGTCTGCGAACAGTTCCTTGTGGAATTTTGTCTCACTCCTGCAAGTTGTTTCAGAGTCTGAGGTGCTACAGGACAGGTCCGAAGTAGTCTGTCCAGCATATCCCATAAATGCTCAGTGGGATTGAGGTCAGGACTCAGCGCAGGCCGGTCGAATGTTTGAATCGCGAAGTCCTGTAGAGTTTCTATGGTGGCTGCTGCTGAATGCGTTCTCGCATTGTCATGTTAGAGGATAAAATGGGGACCCATTACAACTGCAATGGGCATAACATGACCTAGTACAATATTATTGATGTACCTCTGAGCACTAAGTCGGCCTCGATTGTGGTGCCACCCCAGACCATGACTGATCCACGGCCAAAGCTGTCCCTTTCCTGGACTGCTGCTTCATGAAACCACTCACCACGACGGCGATAGACTCGTGTAAGTCCGTCGCACCGTGTTAGACGAATGCGGGCCTTGTCTGTAAACAATACATTGCACCAGTGACGCAGCTGCCAGTCCCTATGGTCCTCAGCAAATCGAAGTCGCTCTCTCCTGTGCTGAGCTGTTAATCGTGGGACCTGATGAGGTCGTCTTGGTCTTAAACCTGCCTCTCGGAGTCTGTTGCATATTGTTTGTGAGCCGATTACATCTGCTCAAGGTTTCTCCATCCTTCGTCGCCCCTTGGTCATCATCACGGACTCAGTTCAGAGCCCAATGGTCGCCCCTGTGTTTCCCAGTTTCAAAAGAAGATATATATAGACTGAATTAAAAACTTTCCCCATGAACTATATGACTCAGGTCGACCGGTTCAATTATTCCGGAAGCCAACAATTGACCTTGCAATATATGTCATTATTGAGAGATGTGGCAAATTTTATGAACTTAACTACCTTAATCTGGCGCTCTTCGATCATTTTAAATTCAAACTACTCTCATTGCCAATCAGCGCCTGTGTTCGCGACTGTCAGTTCTACCAATCATATATCATGCTGGTGAACATTAGTGCCATATACTTCAATAACTCTATCCGATTTTATGTTGGCAGTATGTACCCCTTCAACTGTTTACTAGTTCTGAATATCGTCACTGCGAGCTAGAAGCAGTGGCAAATGATTGTTGCGCATGCGCATGGACTGATTTTCCGTGGCGTTCCTTCCCGGCGTGGGGAAGCCAAGTAATTCCAAGATGTGATTTTAAAAGGTGTGGACGTATTGGAGCTCCGCTCCGACCCCAATTCCTTAGGGAATATGGGGTCGCCTAAACTTCAGGTAAACCTATTGAACCTCAACCAGCAAATAATGTAACGAGAACTGATCTTCTAAAAGACGGAAAGAAATGCTTAATTAATTGATTGTGATAACTTAGCTTGAGGAGCAATTCGTGTCGTGAATCTCCATTGCGTCTTAATATCAAGGCTTGAGATTTTTTGCGTTGCATCGCACTAGTCTCAGGCTAGTTTAATATTATGTAGTTAGTAAGTTTTGCATTCTAAATATGGGCCCATAATTTTGTTATTAGGCCAAAAGATTTTCCTTATTCTTTCTTATTAAATATTTTATTTTTAGATGCCAATTTAAAATGTGAGTGACGCCTTCCTAAGCTAAGTGAAATGAAAATACTTGTGATTTGTATCTTAATTTCTCCTATTTTGGATCTTGGGTTAGCTTAGTTCTTTCTTTCTTTTCTTTCTTGCCTTGGCCTTTGTTGTCGGGCAATTTTTCTTTTGTTTTTCCAGCCATGATGATTAATTTGGTAATTTCGATTGTCACAATAAGTTGAAGTTAGCCTTGCAATATGAAAAGACGTCGTGAGCTTCGCTCTAACTTTATCGCCAATATTTTTCTGTTTTAATGAACTAGTTTTGTTCTGAGTAATCTGATTGGGTGTCGCTACACCTTTTGAGTGCATTTCGTGATCGAAATAAATATCTGAGCCGTTTTACGGTTTTATTGATATATCCTAAAACGGGATCCTTCGCGTGGCCTAGACGCCATTGGTATTTGGTGCAAGCAAGTCGGTATTAACTATCCGAAATTGGCCTGGTTCCGCTCTATTCAAGTGAGTTGATTTATTCTCGCTTTCTTACGGCCTGATTTTTGCCAGAGTTTGGTGCTAATTATTCACTTCATAAATGATGGGATTAACCCTGATCACATTTTGTGTTTGGATGAGAGATGGTTATTACGGTGTGTTTCCTGCATGTTCTCTCTATTTTCTTGAACTAGATTTTGTTCGGGATTTATTTTCCTCCACTGGATCTAACCATCCGCGAGAATATTAAAATTTTCATACTTACCGTGTCCGGGATTTTCTGTGCTTGCATGGCTGCCGTCGTTTAAGATCATAACCTTTAAAATACTATGGGATTCCTTAGGGCTTTCCCGAGTGTTGTGTTTAATCAAATAATATTAATTGTAAGCCAAGATTCCAAATGTGTATAAAATTCAAGAACCAACTTGTTGTATGAATATTATTCTAAAATATATTTATTGTTCATGTTTTTTTTAAAAAATTATTCTCTCATTGGTTACGGCATATCGCCGCGGTTTTGGGTTTAAGGGTTCAGGCTTCTATCAACGGACATTCTGTCCGATTATCCTCGTCCAGGGGTGTTCTATCTGCTTCAAGCTTCGAGGTCGGAATTCCAACCAGGGGTTACGCCTTCGAAGTTATACTGAGGGGAAGTATGTGTGGGGCAGTTTGCTCTTGGATCATTTTGTAGGACCTGGGCGTTCGCCGAGCGCCGGCGGAGAGAACAATTCACCACATATCGGTCGCCTTGGGCCGATGTGTTCCGTTTTCTCCCTTGCCCTGGCTTTCGTGTGTGTGAGCCAGTTTCACGAAATTGTTTCCAAACCCTCCCACATTAAGCTCTGTAGACACTGCACGAATAGTTCAACCAACCTGCCCGAACACGTTCTGACTCATTGAGATGCCTCATTTCGACTGAAGCAACGTACACCATGCGGATAATAACGTACTCTTCACTTACACGCACTTGAGGACAGTGGAACATTGCTCGTCCATTTCACTCTGCGGCATAGCACGATACATGTGTTCACTGCCACAAAGCCATGGCTCTTTGATGACACGTGGAGGTGGCCATGCTTCAAACTCCTTGAGAAGAGGATTGTTTCAGAAGAAAGGAATTGTTGAACAGGATAAGACAGATAAGGAGGAAGAGGAGAAAAATGAGGAAGGGTAGGAGATAAAAACAGAAGAAAAGGAAGAATGAGGAAGGAGGAAAGGAAGAGATAGAAGAGAAGGGAGATGGTGAATCGGAACAAGGAATGAGAGCAGGTGAAATGGAAGAAGCTGAAGGAAGGGGAAAAGTAGAAGAGAAAGGAGAAACGAAGAAGGGAGAAGGTGAATCGGAACAAGGGGGAAAAAAAAAGCAGGTGAAATGGCAGAAAGTGAAGAAGGAAAGAAAGCAGGTAAAGGAACGGAAAAGGTAGAAGAGAAGGGAGAGAGGAAGGAGAAAGGGAGAAGATGAAGCGGAAGAAGGAATGAAAGCAGATGATAAGAAAGAAGCTGAAGGAAGGGAAAAGAGAGAAAAAGTTGATAAAGGGGAAGGTGGTGATAAAGAAGCGATGTGTGTTGATAGTTTTAGTCAATATATGTTTGATGCGTATTTGTTTAAATTGATGCATTTGTGTGAGGGTCGAGGATGCGAATTTATGGTTATGTTCAGTTGGTTGAAATATAATGTTATGTTTTGGGAGGATAATAAAATATATAGTGAGCCTTTTTCACAGAAAATAATTGATGCAAGTATTATGTATGAAATGTGTCCAAGTTTACTAGAGATTCTTACTTCTTTGCGTGTTTAACGCTATCTCGACCCAGACAATTATTAGTAAGAAAAGAATTTAGTTACATTGATTGCCCAACGTAGGGGGCTTGTTGTTGTTGGTTTACCCCGACCATTACTATTATTATATATTGTTTCACGAGAAAAGGTTGGTTTACAAAATTAACAAAAGCTATTTTCAGAACCGTCAGATCACATTAAAACTCTGTATACACCTTAACAATAAGTTCCTTCAAGACGTATTAAAGTTTCTTTACGATCTGATTAATACTTTTAATGTAATGATCTTTCTAAGTGAGTGCTCCGTTAGACTTGGTTAGAAAAACGGCACCTTTTTTGTTCAAACAGCTATAAAATGTTAACGGGTTACTATGCAAATGTTTACTCTACACAGCTAAACGCAGTATAAAAAGGAAAACTTTGGTGTAGCTTGTTTTTATGTATGACAAGCTGTACCCGGCATGCGTTGCAATGCCAATCAAAGAAAGTGTTGGCGTTGAAATTCTGTTTCTTGAAGTGCTTTTGGATACACAACAGGTTAACTGCCTCTAAGCTATCATAAAATGGATTTTCTAATTTAGAACCATTCGTGGGAGCGTGCACAACAACTTTCAAAAGTTTCATCGCTGTCACTCATTTGTTGAATCAACTCGTACGCTACCTATTGTGAAATGGATTTACTAAGTCGATACCCTTACCTGGCGTGTACACAATAACTCATCAATGATTCATCGCAATCGGATGAATGGTATATGCACGTATACGGGGTTTTGTTTAAACGATTCGTGCGCTGTCACTCATTTGTTGAATCTACTCGTGCGCTACCTATTGAGAAATTTATTACTAAGTCGAAGCCCTTCCCTGGCGTGTACACAATAACTCATCAAGGTTTCATCGCAATCGAAGAATGTTATATGAACGCAATAGGGGATTTTGTTGAAACGCTTCGCGCGTCGTCACCCATTTGTTGCATCTACTCTTGCGCTACTTATTGTGAAATGGATTTACTAAGTCCCCTTCCCTGGCGGGTACACAATAACTGATAAATGTTTCATCGCAATCGGATGAATAGTATATGAAGGCATACCTGATTTTGTTTAAACGATTCGCGCTCCGTCACTCATTTGTTGAATCTACTCGTGCGCTACCTACTGTAAAATGTATTTACTAAGTTAGAAACCATCACGTAAGTGTCCACAACATCTCACCCAAGTTTCATCGTTATCGGACTAATGGGATATGAAGACATAGGGGACTGTATTGAAACGCTCCGCGTGTCGTCGTTCATTTGTCGAATCTACTCGTGTGCTACCTACTGTGAAATGTATTTACTAAGCCAGAAACCTTCCTTGGAGTGTCCACCATATTTCACCCAAGTTTCACCGCTAACGGCAGAATGGTATATGACCTTATACGGGACTTTGTTGAAACGTTTCGCGCGTCGTCCCTCATTTGTTGAATGAACTTGTGCGCTGCATATTGTATAGTGGATTTACTAAGCCAGATATTTTGCATGACGTGTACACAACATCTCACCCAAGTTTCATAGCTACGGACGAATGGTATATGAATGCATACGGGACTTGGTTGAAACGCTTCGCGTGTCGTCGCTCATTTGTTGATTCTACTCTTGCGCTACATATTGTAATATGGATGTACTCAGCCAGAAACCTTCCCTGGAGTGTACACAACATCTCACCCAAGTTTCATCGCAATCGGATGAATGGTATGTGAACGTATACGGGACGTTGTCGAAACGCTTTTCGCGTAGTCACTCATTTGTTCAATATAAACGTGCGCTTCGTATTGTAAAATGGATTTACTTAGCCAGAAACCTTTCCTGGAGTGTTCACAACAATTCACCAAGCATTTATCTCTATCAGACGAATGGTATATGACTTTATACGGGACTTGGTTGAAACGCTTCGCGTGTCATCGCTCATTTGTTGAATCTACTGGTGCGCTACCTATTGTAAAATGTATGTACTAAGCCAGAAACCTTCCCTGGAGTGTACACAATATCTCACCCAAGTTTCATCGCTATCGGATGAATGGTATATGAAATTATATGGGACTTTGTTGAAACGCTTCGCGCGTCGTCGCTCATTTGTTGATTCTACTCGTGCTCTACCTATTTTTAAAGGGATTTACTAAGCTAGAAACCTTCCCTGGAGTGCACACAAAATCTCAGCCTAGTTTCATCGCTATCGGACGAATGGTATATGAATGCAAACGTGACTTTGTTGAAATGCTTCGCGCGTCGTAGCTCATTTGTTGAATCTACTCGTGCGCTGCCTATTGTAAAGTGGATGTACTAAGCCAGAAAATTTCCCTGCAGTGTACACAACATTTTACGCAAGTTTCATAGCTATCGGACAAATGGTATATGAATGCATACGGGACTTTGTTGAAACGCTTTGCGTGTCGTCGCTCATTTGTTGAATCTACTCGTGCACTATCCACTGTGAAATGTATTCACTAATTTTGAAACCTTCACGTAGGTGTACACAACATCACACCCAAGTTTCATCGCTATCGGACGAATGGTATATGAACACATACGGGACTTTGTTGAAATGCTTCGCGCATCGTCGCTCATTTGTTGAATCTACGCGTGCGCTACCTATTGTAAAATGGATTTACTAAGTCAGAAACCTTCCTTGGAGTGTACTCAACATCTCACCCAAGTTTCATCGCAATCGGACGAATGGTATATGAACGCATAGGAGACATACATACCCACAAACTATCACATACATTGATTTTTATATATATAGATAGACTACGGGTAACATTTTCATTGACGTGTAAACTTGAGTATTTATACCCGCCAGTTGTCCAATCTCTTGTGAAGTTGGAAGTTGACTGTTTCAGCCTGAAGAAGACCCTGAGAAGGAGGAGGAGGTGGGAGTGCAGAGCAAGTGCAAAGAGGCCATCCTGAAGCTGCTGCAGCAGTGTCTGCACAACGCCACGCCAAACCTGTCGCAGTATCTTCTGGGCTTTGATCTCAAGAAGGATATCGAAAAAACTGTCTTTCAGAGACCTGGTAAGTGCATTTTGTTTTGCAGATAATATAAGGCGTGATCAAACTGTTTCCGTTTGACGACCGACAAGTTCAATCGGACGAAATCGCCATGAGCATTGAGGCTCTCGTTCCACTGACGATCCTCATGTCCTGCTGCGGGAAGAAGTCTATAACCCCCTGCTAATCATCCTCATCCAAAAGGATTCTCGACCCTTCAAGGTCATTTTAAGGGTTTTAAGGGACCGAAGGCGTGATAATCGCATGGGGAGAGATCAGGAATATAGGGTGTTTGTTCGAGTATCTTCCACTTGAGTTGGAGTACCTTCTGCATTACGACCTTTGCGGTATGGGGACGTGCGTTATCGTGAAGTATCAGCACCCCTTGTCGCAGTTTTCCCAGACGAACAACAGTGGTTTTCGACATACACACATTCGTCATTCCCCGATGGATGTCCAGCAGTGTTTGTCCTTCCGCAGCCAAGAAAAGAATAACCACATTTTGGTCCTGATTGGACGGATTTGGTGATGACTTACCATAGTTCCCGTTACCACATTTAATGCGCGTACCTTAGCAAGACACGACTGCCCTTGCCTACGTGTCCGTGGATATAAGCTGCAGCAATGTCCCCAAACGGAAACTTTTTGGTCATGCCTTACATTTTTAGATTTGTCTATAGTTGCAATCCTATGAAATTTTGCCTCTAGTTATCCTCTGGTCATATTGATGCAAATAAGATTGAGAATTCTCCCTTGATTGTACAAGAATTGAAGCGCACGCACTTGATGCAGGTGTCCTGGGGTTTCCTCGAACATGCCTGCACTCTCTCCTGTCCATCCTGGAGGCATCAGTGGATGCAAGGGCAACACAGTATGCACTGCCGTCTAGACCTCACTTTCTGGAAGCTTCATACTGTTTGCTATACAAGCTGTGTGCCAACGGGAAGACATCGCAGCCTGTTCTGCGGTATCTTCGAGCCAGCGATGACTTGCTGTGTCGTCATCTTGACTGTTTACCTTTCAAAGGAACAAACCAAGGTAAGTTTTATTGCACTGTGTTGCTGTAGTTACCTGGAATGGTTAATATCAAAATCTAATAAATAATTCGTTGTTTAAAATGTATTCATCATCATCATCATAGTCACTTTCCATTTTGCAGGGGAAACTCGAAGGATGCTTGACTGTCACACCGGAAGTAATGGGCTGGTGCATTTCACATTTGATTCTTAATTAGAATCACTGCCTAGAATAGAAGAATTAACGTAATATGTCCAGCTCGATGGTGTTAATGAGCAACTACAATTCAATAATTTCTGTACCCTCAGCGCCACAGCTTGGCTTCTCAAGACCATCGTTGTTGAGATATGAGCTGCAACAAGTGTGACATCTGAGCCATGTTTCCGTCTAGTCAGTACTTTAATACATCACATATCCATGGTGGCCACAACTCCTGGAAAACTTCTGGATTTTTATTAGGTCTGGAAAATGACAAGAAATTTGACTCCTGGAAAATAGCCACTGTTAATTAATTATAAAAATCTTTCCATCTTAAATCATACTCCCGCTGCGGTTTTGGGTGAGCACTCTATCGTTAACGAAATAAATTTCCTCAGGCTACCTGTTTCTGTGTGGAAGAACACGCGATAGTATTTTTGTAAAACATATTGAGTATAGACAATTTCACCACAATAAAATTGCAGGCAGCATTCTTTTCAGCGGATATTTGAGTCAAAAAGGCTTTTTTAAAACAACAATTAAATCATTTGTGTCAGGGAAATGGTGAAAGAGGAGCCCTTGCAAGGTAGGATTGAGACATCAAGACTGAGGTGGTACGGACACTTAAAGAGAATGGATGAGAAGAAGATTCCCAAGAGGATACATGAGATGCAGATGCAGAAGAAACGACCAAGGGGAAGACCAAGAGATAGATGGCTGAAAGGAGTGGAGGAATGTGTCAAGAAGAGAGGCGACGACTGGACCAGAGGGACAGCGGAGAGGTGGTGGGAAGAAAGAACTAAGTGGCGAGGCTTATGTTCCAAACAGACCCAGCCTGGGGCTGGAAACTGTACAAGATGATGGTGATGATGATGATGTGTGTAGGCTTGCGTATCAGTAATGCAATCACCACGAATTTTTGTCAACATCTGTATAAGTAAACCAAACACAACTGCTTTATTTTGGTCTTGAAGTAGGCAACCGATAAAGCCCCCCTCCCCGGACTCGCGCTTATTTTTTAAATCTGGAATAATGAGAATTACTCCTGGAAAACTCGTGGAAAATCGTTGACCGATTTGAGTGGCCACCATGCATCAAACGTACCGTACATCAATCGTTTTATCCACATAATATTTACATAAACGCACCTTCCCATTCCCCCTCCCCCCTAACGTTCTTCACTGTCCACTCCCGTGCACCAACTGCCCCTATTTTTGCCCTCTCTACTTCATCAGCCGGCAGCACATTCTACACACACGCCAGTTGTCTCAATAAGACATCCAACTTAAACACGTAACTTTTACATTCCACATTTACATTTACATTCAGCCATTTTATTTTCGTTCAAAAATTGTTTTTGTCTTTCTGCTTTTAAAATATTTTTCCTTCCGACAGAGACACTACGTTTTCCCCTCGGCCAATTTTGCCGCACCGAGGTCGAACGATAACACATTAAAAAGACTCGCTTAGTCCCATTCGAACAGTGTAACCTATACTTTGAATTTTCTTTTCCCATTTATTCAACAAACATTTTTTAGACATACTTAACTTGTGTTTCTATGTTTTAAACATTTCTTCTCACGTCTAAGAATAGCCTTGCACAAATAATTAGTCTAAAATCAGTTTTTCTAACTTAATCTTAATCGATCATACAGAAGAACGTTTCCTAAAGGTAAATGCACTTTTTGCTAGGTTTGGAAAACCTAAGGAAAAGCGAGGTAAATGTCGTCCCTGTGGTTAATGAATTTTCTATACTTTGCTCGGGAAAAGTTGGGGAAATAAACGACTCTGAGGTCAGGAAATTTCTTAAGATTTGGTCTGGAAAACCGGGAAAAGTCGGGGAAATTTGAAATCCTGAAAGCGTATCAACCCTGGTTTAAGAATCCAATGGCAAAAAATAGCTTAACTTTTCTAATTTACTAATATAAGCTTTGTTTTCAATTTTCCAGTAATTTCCCTTCACTGTTCAATGATATTTTCATTAAGTATCACATAAAGAACAACACACATTAATTCTGAAGATTGCTGATACAACAATGTTTCCAAGGTCATGTCCATTATATCCAACATAATGTTTAGTACAAATTCACTAAAAGGACAAAGAAGCATCCTGTTTTCAGCAACAGCTTATGATCATGTTTTAACAAGCAGGAAATGTTGTTTTCAACAAGAATTGATCAGTTGTACTCGATAGCAACTACTGTATAGAGATTATCATTGTTTTTCTTTAATCTGAACAAGTGCGCCCATAACAGGTGCAACAAAGAAACATTATTGAAGTATTGAGTAGACAGAATCATCATCATTTTCCAGTCTCTTCTTGGGCCGGGTTGTGAATTAAGGACCTCAATCTTTGCCTTTCCTACTTGCAGTACATCTTCTGGTTTTCCTCCCTTTTTCTCTACACACTCCTTCACTGAATCCATCCATCTTTTTCGAGTTCTTCCTCATGGTCTCTCTCCAGTTAATGTTTCCAAAAATATTTTTGTGGTACTCTCTCCTCACTCATTGTCATCATGTGTCCATACCACCTTAGTCTAGTTGTTTCTATCCTATCCTGGATTTTCCAGATTCCTGTCCTTTCTCTGGAAAAATGAGAATTACTCCTGGAATGCTTCTTAGAAACCTCATCTCTGCTGCCGGTATCCTGCTCCTGTCCATGTCCCAGCTGCACGTGTCAGCAAGAGAACCCTTTTACACTTCCTTGGGACGTTCCGGTCGGTTCCACACAACACCTCCCACCCTGTTTGCTTGTTGTATTCTTTTTTGACTAGACAGAATCATGTTTTGAAGACTTTCACACTTAACTAATTATTGTGTCGACAGCGTCACAGCTGTCCCAGATGTCTTGGCTTCTCAAGACCATCGCTGTCGAGATACGAGCTGCAGCAAAACAATCAGCAAGTGTCCCAGCTGAGTCGTCGGGCCAACATCTTGATGCAGGAGAAGAGTAAACTGGCAGATAAAGTACTAGACGAGTCTCCTGAAGATAAACAGATGAGGCAGCATCTGTCCAGACCTGACAAGCTGCGCGGTGAGTCTTCTGTCTCATTCCAATAATCTTGTATTAACATACTTTTCTCAGGGTAATGGTACAATCAACCAATTGGTCTTTTTGCATTTGTACATTGCACGCAAGGTCAACTGTCAGATGGTCGGAGTTCTCCCGGAGAAGGTTGTTTTGATATCATATTCAATCTTTACCCACTCATCACTACAATTGGACGGCGTTATGCATTAAACAGCTATCCACCGAAAGCTGATATTGAGAAAAACGTGATTGAAAGTTTTGACATTTAAACTATCACAAATTCTCTCCTGTTAGCCAAGTTTGAGTTTTAAAAGCAAACAAACCCTTACCTATATGCATTGTTGATAGTTTAAATTACAAAAATACAGCAAACATGATATAACAGCTTAGGCTTTCACGGCCGGCGTTCATAATGAGGTACAAGTTTTTCGGGCTTGTAGGCCGTGGTCCAGACAGGATATCTCCCGACGTTTCACCGGAAACTGCGTCCGGCATTATAGTCCAGGACACCTTAAATAAGTTACTAGAAAATCAACATGGCCGCCACATTTGGTGTTGCCAACTTACATCATTTAACACCAAAAGTCAGCACACACATCCATGTAACACGTATCGCAAATGATCCAAACTAAGTAAAGGCTCTTTTACGAAAATACGTTTTACATGAAGTTGTGAAGCAGTCCTTGCTCAAGTTAGGGACATCTTGGTCATCAGTCCTCGACAGTAACTCTTAAGCAGTATTATGGTAGTGAAGTTAACTTAAATTATCTCTTCTAGATTGATTTTTAAAGCATCATATAAAATGCATAAGAACAGAAACATTAATACTTACTCAATTATTTTCGCCAGGGAGCTAAAGATGAGCATGTTCATTTCTTCTTATAGGCTATATTTTTATAATTAGTCCAAAAATGCAGACCATTCTGTTTTAAGATGAGTGTTCAGAGAAGGATTTAGGAGTAGGAGAGAAATATACGGTAATAGTAGGGCACATATTAGCTTATTATTTCTTTATTTTTGATAAGTACCGTACTCATTTCTTGCATGTATTGGCAACTCAAACTAACACTTGGGGCGCTGCGGTTGGTCTGGATAAGTAGGGTAAAAATACTCAATAACACGCGTTTGATATGGAACACTTTTTATTTTTCGGTTATAATCAGTAAATGTGGTCCCTAAAATAATGACAGTGTTATTTTTAATTGTATATATGTATAACTGTGCGATACACGTGATCTAATTTGTGTGTTCCACTGGATTTTATGTGTCAATTGCATATTATCAAGCATCGGTTGTCTGCTGGTATCTGTTTTTGAGCAGTTCGAGTCGTGGCGCTGTTACTTTCAAAGCTATATTTGAGTTTGCTCACTGTACCATAGACTGTAGAAATTATTTGCTGCTTGGTGGGGCGAAGGGATGAGTTTAACTTGTATTAAAGCTCAGGGGACACAAGAATTGCTTGATTTAGATGGTTAGCTGGTGGGTTTGGTGTAGAATGTGACACCTAATAGTTGTCCCATTTTTTGAATTGTTGTCTCCTACATTCAAACTCCCGCCGGCATCGCGGCCATTTGACTATCTCGCGATTGGACTGCGAGTGAACATTTTGGTCAAAGTTTGAATCCTTTCATCTCATTGGTGGGACCATGCAAGGAACTATGGGTGACTGTAAACTGTGCTAAAAGTGTCATGCTACCAACTTAAATTGTGCACTAGCAATTGTTTCTTACGGCAATACCTTGCCTGTTATCTGTGCCAAAGTTGGTAAGTCTCCGGCCGAGCGTTTGTTTTCGGTCAAGATCAACCTGGCTTTGGAATGCTGGAAGGTGAAGGACGCTCAGATCTCGTATTCTGTTTGAGACAATGTAACCATCAACATGTGTTAGTGCCCGTTTCTTCGGAAGCCAGGCCCTTTTAGGCCAGCATGGCCTATTTACTGCAAACCAGGTACTGTGATGATCTACCTTCTTTATGGGACTCTCTACCCTCGCGTTCGAGTTATTATTTCATCTACTCTAGTGCGGTTTAGAGTTGTGTTCCGGTATGGAATTTTACGAAATTTTCTTGAAACCACATGGACTTTGAAACTTTCCGTGAGGGCTTAGCATTGTAGCTTGCCCGGTTCGATATCGTGATGAGTGTGGTTATGTTCAATTATCTAAATAGAACAGTTTAACTTAATGCTTGTCTTATTTTGGTTAATATTTCATTTCTTCAGATATGAATTATGTACTTTTGGTGGGTTTAGTTCAGATTTCGGCAAGGCCTCCTTCATGGCCGCGTGGCGTGGAAAAACATGACGACTTGGTTCATTGTCGTCAGCCATGGCGATGATTATTGAGAAAAAAAATGAAATGATTTTTTAATGATGATGTTGATGTGGGTCAAGCAAGTCGGACGATGTTGCGAGTTCCGCTCGTAGGCAATGTTGGCCTTCGGATATTTAATATATTCCCGATACGGATTGTATCTTCTTTGCGTATATTCGACGCTTGTGGTTTCCTAACCGCATTTAATTTACGAGCTTACTAGCTCTTATTCTAATTGAGATTGGGTTTGGTAATCCAATTAATTAATTTTTCATACGCCTGACGGCATATTTCCTTTCAGGAGTTATTCTCAGTTTGATTGCGGGCCGGATGCCTTATTGGTTTGATATAGCCTGTTGCTTGAGCTTGGTAATTCACGCAATCGTGAAATGCACGTTATTAATCGTTTTCTCTCGGCGCCGGCTACGCTTTGGCCTAACTCACATAACCATACCACGCGGTAGGTACACCTTGCCATAGGCTAAGCTAGGAGTGTTCTTATTTCCTGTTATTTGTTGATCCATGTTATTTATTGTTCCATGTTATGTTTTTCAATTCTATTTTGCAATTATATTCTCTCTTTTACCAAAGTGCCTGGTTTTATTCCATTGATTAGCGTGCATGTGTGGGGTAGCCCGGCCTTGAGGATTAGGGACCCGTTCCACTTAACAGGAATACCTGAAAGACCCTGTGGGCGTTTCGACGTGCTGGGGCATAGAATATCGGACTGGTAGCAGGTTCTCGCAGAGTAGATATTTACCCTGCGAAGTCAAATTAGGCCTATATGACTCGTAGTGGAATGGCTCGGATATCGCAGAGCGAGGTGATGGCGATTGGTAGGGTAATTGGAAATGAACTAGGGAGGGGGAAGGATACCTGACTTATGAAGCTTGGCTGTAGTCGGCTGGTGTAGGCCTAGCTGTCTTGGTACGGCTTGGCTCGGCGTAAACAGTGAACAACCCGTCCTGTCGTCAGTGAGTGTAGTGGTGAGTGGTCCAACCCGCTCCTGTTGCCCGTATTTATTTGGTATCGTCACCTTTTGGCTATTGCTATTTACATCTCTTGGGAAGTGATGAAAACTTATATCCGCAGCCCTCTTTTATGCATCGACTTACAGCCGTAAACTGAGCAATATACGTTGCTTTTACTCATTTTACACTCCATCAATGAGTAAAACTTATTACTTATATATAAAGACACGAAGAAATTACCTCGATCTGCTTACGAATACAAGAAACCATATGGCAGATGTACCCTACTTGGTAAGTTTCTAATTTTTACCGCTAGATGTTATATCAAATAGCTGGAGTTGCCAATAGGCCTACATATATGAAGGCAGAATTGAGACAAGCTGTTGAAAACCTGTTGGCAAATCCCTATTGAGATGCAAGAAGATGGTTGATCCAATGCTTAGGCCTAAAACCATTCGAACTAGTTGTGGATTTTAGGGGCATTAGACTAATGGCAACTCGAAGATTTCGTCTTGGAATGGTAGAAAGCAGCAGTTGGTTGATTTTGGGGCTTTGTGACATCATGATCATGTAGATCTGTGTACTTGGGCATGTGGAATTTGTCTGATAACCTGTGTTATTGTGATGGCTGGATTAGTGTGTGCATTTATTATTCAGATGAGGATTGGGAACGAGGTGGCCATGGCCTTAATTTAGGAACCATCCCGGCATTTGCCAGGAGTAGAAGCGTGGAAACCATTTCCAAGATGGCTAAGATAGGAATGGAACCCTCCTTTTCTCAGTTTTGCCTCATGAGGCTGAGTGTGCCTTGTTCCATCCCTCAGACCAAAATTAAAATTTCTTGGCAGAGCTGGAAATTGAACCTGGACCAACTGCCAAAAAATGCTAGCCGCACAACGCGAGATGGTTGGTAGAATAGTCTCCTGACCTTTTTTTACCCCTGAGCCAGGGGTAACGTTCTCGCTTGCTGAGCCCAAGGTTGCAGGTTCGAAACCTGGCGTAGTCAGCTGGCATTTGAGGGTGCGCAAATGCGAGGGAGCCGTGTCAGTAGATTTACTGGCACGTTAAAGATCCCCTTCGGGGCAAAATTCCGGCACCCCGGCGTCTCTAAAAGCCAGTGTAGTTAAAAGGGACGTAAAACCAATAGCATTATTATCTCATCAACCGGCACATTAAAAGCCACTTGTAGAAAATTCAATGAATTCACTGAGAAATTGACGAGTTAAGTACAGGCGTTGAAAGGCAAGCTTTATCGACGGAGTAATATCTTGAAAATTATAATTATAAGATACCAACACAAAACAATTTTCTGTGGAGAGCTGAGTTATTTAAATTGCGAGAGCGGAATATATGAGAGGGAATTGAACTGAGGCAGCGTTGTCGCGAATGGGTACGTCCTCTACACTTCCACTCATTTCTACATGATCATAATAATAGCATTATCATTACGAATACAATACATAGGGTTATCACTGACCGAGTTCAAGTGCGCCCCGCTGTTGGCCAGCGCTAGTGGTGCAGATCCCCAACGCTACAGTCAACCGCAGTCAGCTGTTCAAAAATGGGATACGCGCTGGCCTGCGTAAACCTCTTTATGAAGGCTGCGGTTACGCTGATTACATCAAATTTTCAGTGCATATTCTAACTTACTTCTCTACACATAATGTGAACTCCCTCATGCAAACTGGTAAGCTAAAGGTGATCACTGACATAACGGATCAGCACAAAATTCTTATCATGGGATTACAGGAATTGAGGAACACTGACCCGGATGCTTTGGAATCTCAAGGGTATCGACTATATAAGGGTATACCGGGGAAGAGAGTCATGAAGAATGTTCCACAATTTGGAACAGGATTTCTGATCAACCTTAAAATTATAAATTCAGTTCAGGAATTCTGCTCACCATCTCCTCGAATCTCAACACTCACCTTTAACACTTCTAATAAGATTCATACTATCACAAATGCCCATGCTCCCACTAATGATAAAAACACTTCCCCCAAAGACCGTGAAGAAACAGAAGAATTTTAGGACATACTGGATCAAACCATAGATAACATACCCAAACACCATGTTAAATTATTAATTGGCAACTTTAACGCTCAGCTAGGTAGAGAAGGAAAACACCGTGACATCATCGGAAAATGGCCAGCACACAATAGAACAAATAAAAATGGAGAGCGACTAGTTGACCTGTGTCGAAACCATAACTTAATCTCAAAATCTACATGTTTTAAACGAAAACCTCAAAAACTTAAAACATGGAAACACCCTGATTACACTAAGGGAGAATGGCAACTGGACCACGTGTGCATGGATAAACACCACCATAAAGAGATCTATAACGTTAAAGTCCTCCGAAGAATTGACACAGGTTCTGATCACTACGTAGTCAAAATTAAAATTAAACTCACGCCCCAGAAGAGACAACAAAGGAAAACCCCCAAAACTAAACGAACAATAGATCCTATCCAGTTAATCAACAGTGAACAGTACCAAAAAGCAACTGGAAACATTAAAATAACTGATAAACTCGAAAACTTGGTTCACAACCTACAACGAATAGCAGAAGACCTGGCTCCAATTAAACCGCGGAAAAAACATCAATGGTGGAATAATGAATGTGATGAGATGATTGAAAAACGACACCGAGCGTGGTTATTACACCAATCCCAAAAATCTGAAACATCTTTTCAAAATTTAGTTACACAACGAAAAGAAACAACTAAAACTTTAAGAAGAATAAAACGGCAATATCATACTGACACCCTACAAACAATTGAAGAGGAATTCAAAATTTCACAATCGCGGAATTATTACAAAATCTTTAAACAACATCTGAAAAAATATGAAGCACCTACCTTATTGTTAAAAGATGAAAATGGTAAATTGGCCCACAACAACCAGGATAATGCACAAATTATGGCTAAATATTTTAAGACACTCCTAAACTGTGAAGAACCCATAGAATTTCTCCAATTGGATGTCGACACTCCAATAACAACACCACCGGAGAACATTAACCCGCCCACATTAGAAGACGTTTACATAGCACTGAATGAGATGAAGAATTTCAAAGCCCCTGGAGAGGACCAGACTTTTGCAGAGATTTGGAAGTATGCTGGAAATTCGGCAAAAATCGCTCTTCACCAACAACTAGTCAACATCTGGATTACAGGAAAATTCCCTGAACATTGGAGATCAGCTATCATCCATCCACTACACAAAAAAGGGGATAAGACAGACCCTAACAATTACCGAGGAATTTCACTCCTGGATGTTACCTATAAAATTTTTTCTCGAATTCTTCTCAATAGAATTAAAGCACAACTTGAAAATGAATTAGGAGAATATCGAGGAGGTTTCAGGCCCTGGAGAAGTTGCCCAGATCAAATTATGAGCCTAAAATTGATAATGGATTATAATAGAAAAAGGAATAGAGATATGGTGATAACATTTATCGACTTTAAAAAAGCATATGATTGTATTCATAGAGAATCTTTATTAAAAATTCTAAGACACATGGGATTACACCCCAAATTGACAAATCTCATAAAACTAACTCTTACAGGCACCAAATCAAAAGTTAAATTCAGAGGTGAATTCTCTGACCCATTTGAGGTCACAACCGGTTTACGACAGGGTGATGGCTTATCACCATTACTATTTAATTGTGCATTGGAAATGGTAATGCGAGAATGGTCTACGAAATGCCCTCCAAATATAAAAATAGGGAGAAAAATTCAAACAAACTGTCTTGGTTTTGCAGACGACATGGCATTATTGGCGAAAGATTTAGAGGAAGCCAAAACACAGATATCAGAGCTTCAGACAATTGCAAATAAAATTGGCCTTAAGATATCATTCGAAAAAACAGAAATCATGCCACAAAAACCAACACCATTAAAGGAAATACAAATTAATGATATAAAAATTAAAATTGTAACACGATTCAAATATCTAGGAGAGCTAATAACAAACAATTTAAATGAGAAAGCGTCAATTCAAATAAGAACCAACAAGTTATCTAGGGCACAAAAATTAACATGGGAAACTTACAAAAAGAAATGCTTATCAATTAATGCAAAAATTAAACATTACAATACAGTCATAAAACCGGAAGCCACATATGCAGCAGAAACATTATTCCATCTACAGTAAAACTCGGTTAAGAAGTTCCCGCATAAAACGTTTTTCCGCTTAAGACGTCCGATATTCTCGGTCCCGTGATTCGTCCCATAAGATACGTGTATATTTTTCCCGTATATAGTGTTTGTGCATAAGAGGTTTTCCCGGTTAAATAGTTCAGATTTTGTATTCCCTTAGAGCATAAGACGTTCACTGAGAGACAACTGACTTAGAATCAAAACTCGCCAACCTCCGCGGAAGATACATCCGGTGTTCCGAATGAAAGAATACAAGAGTTCCAAGTGTTGGCGGGTCTCTGACCGGGCCCGGTGTTCCGAATGAAAGAATACAGCCGTTGCGAGTGTTCGCGGGTCACTGACCAGGCGAGCATTTCAAGACTGAATGACGTCACGCTATGACGACACCCGCCCAAGACCGACTACAATATACAGCATCATGCTTTCATTTGTGGCCTCCTATATTCTTTGTTCGTGGCTTTTATCGCTGTTCTGTGTGATCTAACTTGTTAGCCAAGCATTGCCAGACGTAGCATAACATTATTGAGATTACGAGAATTGCGTCGTCAGTGAAATAAAGTTTTCAAATCATTGTGAAAATGAATGGTTCTCAGATGAAAGGCATCAAAAGAAAGGCACTTTCTATTAAAGATAAAGTGGACATTAGAGTCGTCTACTCTTTCACGTGTTGCTCTTGCGAAGGAGCTCGGAATGCTGCCGTCTACTTTGAACGGCATCATAGCAAAGAAAGAAGGGATCTTGGCGTCTGCCGGGAATACTTCGGCAAGCTGCAAGAAGATTTAAAGCGCGAAATACCAAGACGTTGAACAAGCTCTGCTCGTGTGGTTTAAACTGCAGCGAAGTTTAAACATTCCTTTGAGCGGGTTTATCGTGAAGGAGAAAGCCGAAGAAATCGTGTGTCGATTACAAGTACCTTTTACTGCGTCGAATCGGTCGCTGGATCACTTTAAAAATCGGGCTGGCATAGTTTACAAGACTATTAGTGGTAAAGCTGCGAGTGTAAGTACAGAGGAAACGGAAGCGTGGAAGGAAACACTGCTGCCTGCAAAAATCAGTAATTACAAACATTGTGACGTTTTTAATGTTGACGAATTCGGACTTTTTTATCAGGTTGTTCCGGATAAATCTTTGGTTTTGAAGGGAGAAAAAAGGGACAAAAAAGTGTTTTCAATTCAGTCTTAGTTGTTGTTTATTTAAATTCTAAAATGTGTCTATAATTGTAGTTTGCTGGAATATATGGTGTGTGCTCAAACAGTTATTGAAATTAATTCTATTAATGTGAATTGTGAGGATTATGCCAATTAATTTCTCTTAATCTCTGGTCTGATAGTCAGATTTTAATATTGGGGCTTCTCTTTTTCTGGCTTTTATATAGGCCTATGTACAGTATATTATAGGATCCTTCACAAACAACAAAAATGTGTGCGTTTCACATGCATTTCAGGCCACTACCCTTTTAAGAAGTTTCCCTGTTAAGAAGTTTTTTTTTAATGGTCCCTTGAAAAACTTCTTAACAGAGTTTTACTGTAAATGAACATTCTAAAACCGACAGATTACAGAAGATCGAAAGGCGAATTGGAAGAACTTGTATCAATAAAGGATATAAAAAAGATGGGCAATGGCGAATAATACCTAACAATATGGTCTATAACAACCTAGAACCCATTACTGATACCATGCGAAAGAAAAGACTAGGATTCTTTGGGCACATCATGAGAATGCCAGATTCACGTCTTCTAAAACAACTACTGCAGTACAATCTTGCTTCAAAAAACACAACAACTGGATGCCGATGGTTAAAAGAATTCAGAGAGGACTTGAAGGAAATTGGCCTAACAACGGAGGATGCTGCAAATAAGAAAAGTTTAACTACAGCACTTAAAAATATGACGTTTTATTTTCCACTCACAAAGAAGAAAATTCCTACAAGAATATTTTCCGCCGAAGAACGGGCAAGACGATCAATACGCATGAAGAAGTACTGGGAGGACCGCAAGGCTCGTACAGTTCCTACAAGTCGACGAACTAATGGTTGGGTAAAGTGATCCTTTGTGGTCTCAAAAGAAGCAGTTGACGAACTAATGGTTGGGTAAAGTGATCCTTTGTGGTCTCAAAAGAAGAAGAAGAAGAAGATTCTAAAATAAAATAATAGCCTGCCTTCAACAAAAAATGTTCAAGGCAAAACTACATACGTAATAGAGGTAACACTTCAGGAGTGATGAACCAAGTAGAATACTTAACTTAGCCTAAATACCTTGTGTAATGATGAATAATAATTTATTATGGAAGTGATGTCCTAATAGATGCTTTCTCCTTAGCTGTCTGTAACCCACCCGCTATCCCCCTTTATAAAACGACATATACTGTAGTGAAATTTCAGATTAATTCTGTACCATGTATTACTCCTTTTTCTTTTTCTTTCACTTTGATAATATATCATTTTCATACCTTATTTCATCTTCTGGCGGGAGGGGGGGGACATTATCTATTGTAACTACTAACCTTGATCACTTCTGCACCGGATATATGTGCTAAATCACTTAAACATGTGTTTTTATTTATTGTATATTTAACAACCGCAGCCATGTTCGACAGCATATTTGGTATGTGAAACTGCCGCAGTGAGCGATCACATTGACGTCATTAGTTACCAACATATCCGATACTAAATAGGCCTAAATTAGACGACACATGTAATGTTGTAATTATGTGAGAAAAAGAAATAAACGAGCTCTTCTTGGTTAGACGACTGACTGGACGAAACTATTGGTCGCTACTTGTTTAGACAACTGTCTGGACGAAAATTACCGATTGCACTACATGCAAGGAGGTCTGGGCATAAGCCCCAGGTTAGGTTTGTTTTGTATGTAGAACAGTATTTACCACTGTACTGAACGCTGATCGCAAGAATTTCATGTCTCGAACTAATCGGGAAAAAACCAGCTCCTCACTGCCTAAAAGTTATTGGTCTAGGCACAAACCATGGGTTTGGATGAAAATTATTGATGCGTGTCTAGCCCCACTGTGCGTGAAAAAATCCAGGGGTGTTTGTATGGCCTAATGAATTAACAATTATTGGTTTAGACAAAAACAGCTTGCACAATCCATTGCGAACTGGTTCAAACTTGGCGCTATTTTGTTTCATGGTACCGCGCTTATACAAAGTAGTCCCGTAAGTGTGGGATTGGCAATACTGTACTTGTGCATAATTAACAGCGAAAATGGCAGACTCAGCTGGAATTCCATCTATATAAGTCGTGATCCTATTTGGGACATCCTGAGATCTGAAAAATGCACACTTTGTCACGAACCTGGAAGTAAAATGGATAAGGGGCACCTGCCACATTGCAACAAACTTGATGTGACTGCTAGAACTTCAGGAAACCTCACACAACTGTATTGGAATGCAAGAAAGCTGATGGATTGGAATCTGGGCTAGCCATAAGAAACAACAATGCTTTAATATGAAAAATTGAGGCAACGCAGGCCGCGTTAGCTAATATATAACACCCCCGGTTTTTGTCATGCACAGTGGGGGTAGTCAAGCATCAATAATCTTTACCCAGACCAATGGTTTTGCCTTTTATTTCATTATTCACGTCCAATGTCCAAGCTGTGTAGTATAGGCCTACGAGATCTATGAAATTTTTAGTTTTCTATTACCGTATAATGTATAGCCTATCTGTGTGCTACTAATTCTAGCGCAGCCATCACAGCATACAGTCACAATCATGTCCGATGCAGGTGTATAAGCCACTTTCTACTTTCATTCAGAATTAATAATACAAGTAGGCTATAGCTGCGACCAATATTTATAACTTATTGCAACCAGTGGCTTCGCCCAAACCGTGTCATCTAACCAAGTAGCGAACAATGACTTTGTCTCACTCAACATTAGTACATCAGTAATTTTCAGTCAGACATTCAGTGGCACAGTAACTTATGTCGAGAACTAAAAGAGAGCTATGAGATATTGTTGGTATTCTCTGAAAATGTGCATATGTGACTCTAGCGCAGTACATATACCATGCACATGTGAGTATATGGCTCTTCAGAATGATGATTGATTCATGTTGCACAACCCTTGAAGTTCGTTGAAGGGCATCACACTACTCTGTCGCAACCATGACTGAAACAAATAAAAATAGGCCTAATATAAATATTTTATCTGCCTACTACTAAGTAGGCTATAGGTCAGTAGCCAAGTGCATAAGTTATAAGCTTCATAAATAATCACCAATACATTCACTACCACCAACCGAGTGCGAATCATAGAATCTTCCAAGCTTAAAGAGTTACATGTGCAATGTATTATAATATTATGGCTGACGGCATTTGGAAGTCGAGAATAATATACATTACTATATTAGAAGGCGAATTGAACCTAATAATACATTCCCGAGAGAGAACTTACATAGGCTATATTTTAGGTTATGTTTGAATTAGGCCTATACGGAAAATGCAGTCGGAAGACTATTTCAAAATTTCCAAAGACCATTAAGGTTTTTTATTACGTTATCTGTGCTCTGACTGAATATAAAAATAAATAAAACAACGATTAAATAACTCTGTACTTAAAATTGTGTAGGTCTAGGCTAGGCCTACTTACTTAAATTGTAGTGATCTTTGTAGGGTTACTCCAATCCATCTCCAATCTTGTTCTCGTATTTTTTAGGCGTCATGATGAAATCTAAATAAGAATTTATCCAAAAATTAATTAAATAAAAGCTTCGAAACATCTCAGACAAGTGGATTTGACACACACATATCAAGAGTCTATAATAACTGTAAAAACTGTTTTAATCGATGTATATTAGTAGTACTTACCTTGTACAACTTGTTACAACTTCATTAAACTTGAATTTCCAAAGAAAACTGTGAAATTATTTAAATAATAAGTCATTAGTTACAGTCGTAATTATAATGTTGGCTGTCTTTGTGAAAAATGCATTCTGGGAGTTATTGCCAGAAACATGTCGGCAACTGTGTGGTACGGAATTTTACTGGTATTATGGTCTTTGGAGATGGCGGGATTTTAAGCAGGGTTGGCGACAATGTGCTCGCACCTGAAAACAACTTACCTTCAAGAAATGCAACCATAAACCAACATTTACGTAGGCATAGGGGACGGCTGTTAATGTTGCCTACCCTGTCTTGATCTAGTAACTCATTTAAGCTGTCCCAGACTATATCAAGGATTCCGCTCCTTACCTTGGTCAGCAGTGGAATGAGGAAGAGGCTTGAAATAATGGGTAACGGATTGTAGTGGGGTATTGTTGTTTGAATATGACTGTTGGTTGGGTGGATCTGGCGATGAACTAACGGCTGGAATGTAGTTTTTGGATCTTCAAATAGCATGGTGAGCCGAGCGTTCTTTTCGCATATCGGCTGGATCGTCTGGTCTCACGTACATGTTGCGGGGTGCGGTGCGTGCTCCGGCTTCGGCGACCGAGCTTGTGAGGGTCAGGTGTTCCCTGGGCGACTGCCGGGCTGTAGCGGGAAGGTTCTTCAGGTTGACGTGTGAGTGATTTCTTGGCCTTGGTGTTCCTAAGGGCCGGGATCCATGTATTACGCACACGTTCAATTTCTTCCTTCCGATTGAAATTGTCGGGGGGTTTGAAGATTTCTATGGCTTCCCGTTGCAACCTGGCGTGGTAGTGTGTGGTCGTGGAGAGTATCTCCGTGTCCCCGTACTGTACATCGTGACCGGGCAAGAGAGAATGCTTAGCGACTGACGATTTATCAGTTTGACCCAGGCGGCTGTGTCTGTTATGTTCCTTGAGTCTGGTGGTCACGCTCCTCTTCGTCGTTCCTATGTACACCTTCCCACAGGAACACAGGATTCTGTAGACACCTGCAATGAACTTGTAATTATTTCCGTCAGATTTTGCCCCACTGGGAGATGTATTATGGAACATTTATTTATACATTTAAAACAACTTCGTATTAGTTCAAATTGCGAAAATATTGTACATAAAGGCATAAGGAAGACACAGGTTGTCTCTTTTCACATTTTCATTGGTATTTTTGGAGAATGTGATACTGTTCGAAGCTGCTTCTTGTAGGTTTTGCAGAAGTGCTCCCCCGGGAACTTTCCTATTGCTGCAATCCTTCCTTGGGGAAAGGGTTAATGCAGCTTCATCTGTAGTGGATGGCCTGCCCCTTTTCCGAATGTTGGGTTACTAGGTTCTTCCTGAACTTCCTATGTGACATTTTAGGGTTGGATTCCTTAAATAGCAGGTAGGCGTTCGCAATGGATACCTCTAGAAGCCCGAAAAACATTTTTTGCCACACTTGACTGATTTACAGGTAAAGGAGTATGAACTCGTGTAGTGTTCAGAAACATCAACTCCCCCCATATACTGATTATAACTGTGCCGGTCGAGTTCTACAACATCACCTCCTATCGACCGAAGACGTAAGCGAGATCGACCCACCCATCCCGGCCGCCTTGCACAAGATGCTAGGATACGTAGGTCCAAAGGGAGGACTCAGAATGGCAGTCAACCCCGTCGGGTACAGAAACCATGACCTCGGATCGTCAGAGCCGACCGACCAATCCAATTACATGGTCAGATTCACTATCTGAAGGTGGGACAAGACAGCCGGGTAACGACCCTCCCAGGACAGAGACGTTCCCAAAACAAGAGTCCAGACTGGCACTGGGAGGGCCAAGGATCGCATATAATTAACGAGTCTACTAGTTAAAGTGTTAAACAAGATGGAAATTAAAACTCAGCAATTTTTCTTGGTTTATGCAGTGTCTTGTGTGGGGGTTTCGCCTAGGACACCAAGCTGGCTCATCAGCAGGCTCTTGGTGCCCCCGCCCGGACCCCCACAGGAGTAGCGAACTGTGCGTTACCTCCCTTTTTATGAAGCACACCTGCGCCTCTTCACTGCTCAAGCAGCCATAACCTCCTTATAAAGGTTTCCAAAAAGATGGTATATTGGCTTTCACGTTCAGTGAAATTGCTGACTTTTAATACAGTGGCCGTGAAAGGACATATATCGATGGAATAACAACACGGTGTATAAGAGGGCCGTAACATGAACATTTATTCATTAATCAATCATCATCATCATCTTGAGCAGTTTCCAACCGCTGGTCGGGTCTGCTTGGAACATAAGCCTCTCCATCGTTTCCTGTCCATCCACCATCTCTCGTCATTTACTGTGTCCCAGCACAATCAATCAAAGGGCCAATAGAGGTCTTTCAAAATACTGAGGGATCCAAACCTTTTCAGCATTCATAAAAAGGAACAAATGATTGCGCATGATAATGGAGTATAAAGATGAAGAACACAGATCCCTTGGTTCCTTACGGACGTTTGTCCATTATTATATCCTGACAAATATCTGAAAACAAATTACACTCCTACAAATCACAATTACAAGAAAGGTTGCAAAAATAAATAGCAAGCATTTGCAAGGCCCTAAGATATATGGGGGAATTGCTTAGGGAGAGATCATATTTTTGAAAGTTAAATCAGAAATCTACCTGAACTACAAAATTCTTAATAATAATAAATAATCAAAAACTATTATCCACACCAAAGTCTGACCCAGTTGTGTGTGTCTCAAGAAATCCTTTTTACACCTCTTGAAGTTTCGATAGTCGAACCACGGAACTCCTAACCAGTTAACCCCACCCTTAATTTCAACGGTGTGACACACTCACAGTAACCAATAACCAAGACGAGAAGAATCCCATAAATACGAAGGCCCACACAATACATGATAAACTAGGCTAGTTACTTCAAACTTACATAATCACATAATGACATGTCATACCAACCCTTTAAATAAAGAACTACAGTAATTCACAAGACGAGTTCCTGTTCCGATTTAAGATAACGAAACATCAAATAACATACAAGACGATAACCAAAGCATGTTCCCTTCTTGAAACGACGACTTCTTTCTGGATAATGTAGCAACATCTCTGCCATGCATAGCAAATTTGGTGATCCCCCCTCCCATTTAAAATACGAACCCAACAGAATGCAGAGCAAACACTATCTAACACAAGACCAAAACAAATGACTTAGCCTATCTCGAGGAAGGCAGCTTCAAGTCCAGGAACGCTGCTCTCACTTAAAGTCAAACCATCAGACCTGAAGTGAAACTCAGTGAATCCTTCCCCTAACCACATTCACTCAAGATCTTAAGACTGAATGGTGAAGACGAGTACAACATTCGTCACCTTGCGAGGGTAAGGCACAAGATGATCTGTCTGGTTGCATTTCGTTTTAGCCATTCACCATAACTCGCATTAAACAAGGCAGTACCCAGAATGAGCCACAATAAATACACGAGACGATAGGGAATATCGACTGCTGGTTGAAACAAGAATTTAAAGAAAGAAATACATCAAAGAACAAGACAGACTCAATACTTCAACCTTCCTGCAGGAGGCCCCACCCGCAATAACAACAACCATAGCTTGGAAACCGAATTACAATAAACAAAAAAGTCAACCCCTGGCACTATACAGCCCATGACGGGCTAAGGCCAACCAAGCGAAAGCTCCCCAGCCATTTGGCCTGCAGATATTGGGGTGACGCGTGATCAGCGCATCGGGTCCCCTCGGCCGTTAATCTTGGTATTCGTGATCGGGGCGCTGTCTCACTGTCAGACAGCTACTCAGTTGTCCTCACGAGGCTTAGTGCACTCCGTTCCAACCCTCACGTCAGTTTTAAAATCCCTGACGGAGCCGGGGATCGAACCCGGGGCCTGTGGGTGAGAGGCAGGTGCGCTACCCCAACACCACGGGGCCGGCAACCGAATTACAACGGAAGCACATTCCGCCATAAGATTAAACACTAAAATGCACGGGATCGTTAGGCCTAGCAGAAGTCATCCAGAGGGAAACCATGGACACGAGGATCACCCTACACTAAAACTAAATACCCAACATAATCCAAAACATAACATGGGTACCGTACACAATCCATGCACAAGAACTTACTGATCTCGTAGCATCCCATAACTGTGGCGAGAAATACAATCCCAATACTAATCTCTCCCAAAAACAACCTTGAAGAATAAATATGGCAACCTCTTAAGGGGTTGCTCCTATCCTTTAGGAACAGTTTGGTGAAAGAAATCTGTCTTTATGCGCCCTAGTTTTTGAGTTATGATTTAAAAGGCGAAACCCCACACTGCCATTTCATTCCATTTAAGCTCCAAATGATGTTTGGAACCGTATCTGTACTCCAACCTTATGGACCCAACGATCTTGTAAGAAAGCTTCAATGTATTGGGCACGTGCAGAAGAGTGAAAATACAGTACAAGGGAAAGAAACTGCCATCAATACGTTGGTAATGCCACACTCTGTTAATGATATGGGCCGTGTGATACCAACCCTATGCACTATTTCTGTCCTAAAGGTCTCCATATCAACGGGCAGTAAGCGACGGAAGTGTCAGCAGATACTGCATCTTACCACCTGCAGTAATGGAGGCAATCAAGCCTGTAGTTGCAACTGAATTGCTCTCAAGATGTGTGGGATCGAACACTGAAAATGCAAATGAATCTTGGAACTCAAAAATATGGAAAATTTGCCCTGAAACTGGCTTTTGTGGGAAGAAATGAGTGAAAATTGCTACAAATGATGCAACTATCACATTCATTGATGGCATGCAGAGTAGGCTGCTTGTTGTGAAAGTGTTAGGGGTAAAACCTGGAACATTTTGTGATCTTGCTCTACGTAACGAAGATGAAACAAGAGTAGCGATAGTAGAGGAGGATCAGATTGGAAGAAACTGAACAGAAATCAGAAATAGAAGGCAGGGGCATTTTAACTTCAGTAGCAGGGTTAATAATATTGTTCATCGCTCATTTTCTCAGAATTCTGTTTTTGACACTCGTTTTAATGATAACTCAAAAACTAATTGACATACATTAATGAAACATTTTGTGTGTATTTCTGCTTACTATATCTACAAAATGATGTAAAGTCATGTCTCTCTTGAAAATACAGTGCACTCTCAGTAATTCACAGTAATTAATGCACGAAATTCCGCGAATTATCCGCAGTTATTTTTGTTAAGCCTAGTAAAAACAAAACTATTGATTAAAATATTGAAAAATGCTTGAAACGCAAAATAATAATTAAAACACTTGATTGTAGTGTCTTATAAGACATGCTAGGCTAGAGGCAGGCCTATGTGGATTATGCCTACAATAATATATATTTTTAAAGTCATCCCCTTTTTGTTTCTTAGATCGTTTATTCTAATTTTCGAGTGCACATTTCCGAAGAAAACGTTATATGAGAACGAAAATTCATTTCGTGTTTCTATATAAGAGATAAGTGTGACTAGATTCTGTGGGAAACTTTCGGGATTTCCGTTGCATCACTCCCGCACTCGATATCAACTGGATCTCAGTTTTCCTCACCAACAGTCAAATTCCGTGTTATTTCATCTTTGCTTTCATGTCTTAAATCATAATCGTCTTGCCCGTTCGAAATATCGTCGTTACAGATGTCGGCAAGAGCTTGCTTTTGTAGCGGTATTTTTCTCTCGTGACTGGTTGACTGCATGAAGAGCATCCAACAAACACGCTCTCGGTCTCGTGAAAGTTACGTCATTACGCAATAATCGCTGTTTACAATACGCTGTCCGCGCATCCACCCTTCACAACTCACAGGTCAGCGACCTTTGAGTGTGGCTGTTGGGAAAGGGAGGGTAGGTTCCCAGTGAAAGCGCATTCCTCTTGTATTGTTTGGGCTTCGAAGATAAAAATCTATGCTATGGTATCACTCGCGGCAACCTGCTCGTATGTTTCGAACATTGCGCAAGTAGGCCTACTGCTCCATCACAGAGAAACGCAGTTCAGTCTTCTCGAATGTCAATGATTTCGTCTTTACGCATTGCGTCGCATGAAAATTCTTTTAAATGACAGAGATCGCTTTACTTAGCATGATTATTAGTTGCCGTGAGAATTTCTATTTATAATATATTTGGAGACCCGCGAATTAACCGCAAAGCGAATTATCCGCACGCGAATTATAGGGAGTGCACTGTAGTTTCTTTTTAAAAAACAAAATGTTGCAAAAATATTGTAAAATTTTGACATTTTCTTTTCAATAAAAAAACTGGCATTTTGGGAGAGTCAGTGGCTAGCTGACCCACTTCCCTGTAAACTGAGAGCGATCGAGGGAACTACTCACGTGTGGCGGAGCTCTTTCCGGTCACGGAGAGAGTCCGTCATTTTGTGTAGGCTAAGGATAAGTCATACAAGATCCACCCACTCGTATCTGATGAGAAGGTAAGACCCCCCACTTTGTAGCTGTGGAGCCGTTTTCACCGTGGCCCACATTTTCACCGAGTGTGTGGATCTTGCTGACTTACGAAGATGACACTCAAACTTATATTAGCCGATGACGCGGTGGCTGCTGATCTCGTTATCCGCTTTATAAGTGAGAGTGGGTTAGGCCCAATAATCTAAATTTTCCAGTGAACATTGACTCAACGACTTGTTCGTTTTTGAATGATATTTTTTTTGTTTTTCCGTAATTTTTGTTTAAATTATAATTATTAGTTTTATTTAATTTTTTGTTTTATTAATTTTCGGTCTTTTCAAGTTTAGGTGTCCACCTCTAAATTTTAAATTCAATTCCAAATTTGTAGTCTTCAATCTGTGTTAAGAGGGGCAGATGACCTCGAAGTTCCGCCCCTTAAAACAACAATAACTGACTAACTAACTACGTCATGCTGCTTCATTTTCTTGGTTGCTTCTCGGCGAGGTGAGCCTATACAGTGTCTGTTCCAATAGTTCAGCCGCTAACTCAACCTGTCGGTGAAGACTCTAGAGCCTGTTTCATTGGCAGCCTGCAATGGTTGGTAATCCTAGCAGCAAAGTGCACAGAGTTGGAGCTCTGGGATGAAATATTCTCTGGATTTCATATCCAAGTACAACACTAGAGCCCCTTGATTGTGGTCCTACCTGGTTAGTCTGAGGGGAGATTCCAAAATACCGTATATACTCGGCTATAGGACCCCCTTGTCTATAGTACCCCCCCTCCTTAATTTTTGAGATCCAAAATACAACATTCTTGGAAATTGACGAATTCTTAAAATGTTGAAACTTATCATTGAAATTATTTTGTTACATTATTTAGTTATTCAGACGATGACCGCCATTCTGCATACGTGATTTGGCAGGATATCCAATTGTGTAGCCAATAGGCTTCACCCGATATCCAATAGAAGTTGCCACACTATTGGCCGAGTAGAAGAGCCAAGTTTAAAATCCTCCAATGAAAGTTCTGGTTTCATATCTTGCCTGCATTCGTTTGTTTTGTATTCAAAGTGGTGCCTTCTTCTCAGTTTTATTTTAAACACATTTCATTTGTCGGTGTTTGTGTGACACGTTATTGGTATGTTAATGTGAAACATGTGAATAATACGTACTCAGTTGTGTTAACAAATGTTAGTGAGAAGTGATCCTGCATTCCCTAATTGATGCATTCTCCCTCGCTATGTTCAAATAAAAATAAAGTTTGCATTTCCATGTCTGATACTTTGCCCAATCTATTGTATTTCTTTGCTTAGCAAGGGATAGTAGTGAAAGTCACTGGGAATAGAGGTTATGGCAATCTCATAATGGCCTGATTAAACATGTAAACTTCGTTTATTTTGATTAAATGTATCGTACTATGTAGCATCAAAATAAAATAGCTTAATTTTACTCTCTCTTCCCCAAAATAATGGATTTTTGTAAAGTTCGCGTATGGTACTCTCAATCTCGGAACTAAAAATTTAGAGAAAAAAGGGGTTCTTATAGCTGAGTAAATACGGTATTAGTAAAAATCCATCCCCTAGAAAATACATCTTTGAAAAACAACTGTTTATCTAACCAGTCCTCGCTAAAATAGTCCCCCATTCCCATGTTTATCACTACACCAATAAAGGCCTTCATTTCTTCAACTGTAACTTCCTTCCATGAACAGCATACAGACCTGAAAGTGGAGTGATAGCTTCGTGTATTCATTCCTCTTGTTTGCAATTGAGGTCAGTAGCTGGTCCACTACTCCAATTCTGTAACAGGTCGACTACCATGACTTACAAATTCACTTATTGACCTAAAAGGGAATTTAAGCAAGCCCACATCACCTGTTGTCCACTATCTCGTATCGCCGCAACACATTATCACCTCCCCCATTATCGCTGTCATTATTATTGTCACTCAGATCACTTGCTGAATCATCACTTTCGTAAATTCAGTCGAAATTGACGCTAATGTTTTATTTTCCATTGAGCCGGTCGCCACTATTTTCCCGCCATCGCTTTCCATTGAGCATAAACATCACCAAGGAAGCCTAATATTTTCATCGCATACCAAAGGAAGTTGTCTGAACTTGGTTCTCACAATGTCCAGAAGATAGCAGCATTCATTGATTAGTGTTGTCCATGGAGTAGTTATGCGACACACGAGCTTGGTGGAAGTCGAAACGAGAGCGAAAAAGACTTAAATGATAATGACTGAAAAAGTCGTTGCCCCTTCAATTTAATTCATTTACATTCGCCCTCCTTACTTTTAATTTATGGATCATTGAGTAGCGAAGTTTGAAGAATTTAATGTCTTGTATCTTGTTTAACTTGGTTGTTTTGTTCGACCCTCTTCTGAATCGTAGTCCTCGACCCTCTGGTTGTGCCTGTCGGGACACTGGCGATGGGACACCACTTGATCTGACCGTCTTGTCCCACTTTCAGATGGCGAATCTGGGTGGTCGGCTCTAGTGATCTGATCCCAATGTGCGTAGGTCCGATGGAGTTTACTTCGGTTCTGGCGATACGTGGTTATCTTTTCTTTCGGTCCCCCAGGGGCCACATCTAGTGGAATGTGGGTCGGTGACCACGAGACCCCAGCTGAGTCCGGCATTGCTTCCACTTACTTGTGCCGGGCTCCTCTCCGGCTTCTTTCCTGTCGACCTCTCTTGGTCTACTCTTGTTCTCTTCCCACCCCGACGGTATTAGGGTATCCGAGGCCTAGGGAGTCTCTTCCTTTCCCGCCTTAATTGGCCCTTGTCTCATCTTTCCTGTCACCCTCGTTCTGCGCGGGGTCAGCCTCCTTTTTCTTTTGATATTATCTCCTGCCTTCTGCTCAAGGCCCTCAAGGAGGCAGGGTGTGGGTAGCCCCACCACTTCTGGTGCACCCTGGATAGTGCTACACCCTCAGGGCTCACGGCTGGTGAGTTCGGGAGTTGGTGATCCCGGGGGATTCCTGTGCTGGGTCCGCTTTTTCCCCTTTTTCCACAGACTTGGGGCGGGCCCTCTCCTATTTCCCTTTCCTATATGCCTTTTATGGCTCTCCTTCCTTCCAAGTCCCTCAATCCTCATTCTTTGAGGGTTGAGGGCAATTCTTTTCTTCCTGTCCTTTATTCACCTTATCCTTTATTTGTTTACCATTTCTTCTTCTAGTATGTAAGTCTGTAGTTAGTATTAGTTATAGTTTTCATTCTCATCTCATCTTTCACTATCACCCAAACCATTAGGAGCCGATAACCTAGATGTTAGGCCCCTTCACACAACAATTATCATCTTATCTTTCAATAACCACGAGCTCATCCTAGCAACTTGTGTTTCCCTCCAGGCCATGTTGTGTCATGTGGCGTCCAGCCATGCCGGAGCAGAGATGTTGCTGAATAAGGGAGCCTTGGGCTGTCTGTCCTCCATGACCGTGTTCGACCGCCACCCGGAGATCAGAGCTAGGTGAGTAGTTACTAGTCGGTATCCTGTCGACCTTCCTTGGTTAGCACGTTCTCTTTCGACCCTGACGAGTCCTTGTCTAATCTTTCCTGATACCCTCATTCTTTGACGAGTCAGACCTCTTCTTTTGTTTTGACGATATCTCCTGCCTTCTGCACAAGGATGTGTGTAGTGCTACACCCTCGAGGGCTCGGGAGTTGGCGACCCCAAGGGATTCTTGTGCCGAGTTCGTTTTTCCTATCTGTCTTTCATGGCTCTATTTCTCTCCAAGTTCCTCAATCCTCATTCTTCGAGGGATGAGGGCATTTTACGATATTTTTGACTTTTGTAATGTTTTTATAGAATGCTCCTCAAGCCAAATAACTCAACCAATATGTTATCTTAGCTCTAGAACACTTTCTGTATGTTGTGTGGATTTTGAGAAATATGAATTACACTAGAATACAGGGTGATTCAATAATACTTTTGCAAACTTTGGGGATGGGTTCCTTACACCAAAACAAGAAATAAAGTTCATATAAACAAATGTCCCAAAATCAGTTGTTTTTGTGTTATTAATTTATTAATGAAACTTTATGTTACGATCAAAAACTCTCCAGGTCAACCCAACAGCTGCATTTAACTATGGACTCATTCATAAAAGGCTTTGACTGTATCCTACGTAGATGGCGATGTGTTGTGTTGGTACGTTTGTGTACATGTAGGGAGTTAACTGAAAGTGTTCCTGTCAACCCTGGCAGGGGATTCATTTCGTGAGCAGGCAGACATGATTTTTAAGTATGGCCGCGAGGCTGTACGGCTGTATCAGAGGTCATTTCCAGACCGAAGACAGCCGAGTCATCCAAACTTTGCTGTTGTTTATCGTCGCGTTGCTGAGGAAGGATCCGTATAACCTCGGACAATTGATCGAGGAAGAGCATATCCCTGACCAGGAAGAACACATTCTCCAGTCTATCCAAGGAGATCCAGGCAAGTGGTACAGCATGGAGGATACTTCACGAGCAACGTATGCAGGGTCTTTCGCCTGCCAATTACTCACCACGGGAGAACTTTTGCCGGTGGTTTCTTGCAAAAACAGCCAATCCGTTGCTTACAGATGAGGCAACATTTGGAAGAGATGGAATAACAAACTTCCACAACCAACATACATCCTCAGGCTAGACATCAGCATCAGTTTAGGATTAATGTGTGGGCTGGAATTGTACGCCTCCCAGGTGCTGTCTACAGGGACTTGATTCAGAACACTCTCCCAGATGTACCCCTGCATGTGGTTTATGCATGATGGGGCTCCAGCACATTTTAGTCTCATTGTTCGAGATGCACTGGCCGGTACCTACCAAGACAGATGGAGGACCAGTTCCATGGCTTGCACGTTCCCCCGACCTCAATTCCCCTTAAACATTAATCGGTGTATGCAGCAGACAACCCGGATGAAGAAACTCTTCGTTGACGTGTCATGGAACCTAATGTCAGGGAGTATTTGAAAGGGTGTGACAGTCCATGTTTCGACGAGTGCATGCGTGTCTAGACGCAAAAGGGGCACATTTCAAGCATTTGATATGAGTTCATGTGTTTTTTAACACTTCCTAACTGGCTGTCAATTAATGTGTCACTTTAAAATGTTCTTTCATTAATAAATCGAAAACAAAAGATTTTAGGACATATGTGTATATGAACTTTGGTGTAAGGAACCCATCCCCAAAGTTTGTAAAAGTATTTATGTTCGACGATGTCGAAATGTAAATGTTATATGTTAGAAAACTGTATCATAATGAGGGTCATTATAACACTGTTTTTCATTATGAAACAGTTTCTGCCACCAATTAAGAAACCGTTGTGTGACCAATTGGGTAAGGATAGCATCGCTTCTGCACTGAGTTCCACGGCCTCCTATTTTAAATTTCACTGCAAGGCTCGTGTCATAGTGGGGTATTTGAGGAGGCCATGGTCAAATACAAGGTATTCTCTGCATCCCATGCCCTGTGTTCAGGACATAAAACAGGCAAAATCCCGACAGATATTTATGTTCGAACATAAAATAGTTATAATTATCATCGAACATAAACAGTTGTATGCATCTCGCCTATAATGGTAATTAAGACACTCGTATGGAAATTATAAAACTAGCTTTGCTCGTTTTATAAACATACTCGTGTCTTTTTTTTTTTTTTTTGCCATTATAGGTGAGTTGCATAGTGTACTATTTTGAATTTCCCTTTCACATAGGGCTAACTAAATTTATGTATTTTATCATAATAAATCTGAGAAAAGAAATATCACGTGTTGATGTATTGCATATATTTCTTGTCGCTCAAGAAAGGATGATCAGGGGCCTGTTTCATAAACCTGACTGAGAATATTAGCTAATAATATTAGTACTCATAATAATTTTTATTAGTTAGCCAAATTCTGTTTCATAAACAATCGTGAGGACTGATAAAATTTCGACTAATATTATTAGTGGGCTCAGTCTTCGTATCAGCATTTAAATGATATTATACTTAAACATGAAACATTGTAACTATTCGGCAATACCGGTATTATGCTTCTGCACAATGGCTATTGAGATATTAACCCACATTGGGGCAATACAGTTATCAATATAATATCTGCCAACTCTCCCGATTTAGGCGGGAGACTCCCGATTTCAGACCATTTCTCCCGCCCTCCCGCTTAACGTATTAAATCTCCCGATTTTTCAAAAATCCCACGCATAATTTCGGATTGAATGTGCAAGATGACACTCCAGTCGTCTATCGAACGGATAGACTTTACGTGTTTTGAAGTTATATCTCGATACCGCAGTATCGCTCTGTATCGATACCGGTAATCGACAACTGCGTACAAACTCCCGCGTCCCGCGTTGCGTCGTGCTGTTATAAAAAGTTCTTTGAAGTTGGCTTCGAATACGTCCTTGTTTGAAATCGTCGATGGTTAATTCAGGGCTTGGTCCTAGATGTTTGGCATAATCACATGTGGGTGAGAGTTATTGTACGCTGCGGAATATTGTATCTGTTTCACACGTGAAATTATATGATTTGCGTATAACTTTGTTAGATGTTGTTGGCGTTAATATGCCTGTAGGCTATTGTGGTTTTTCGATCTGAGTGATTGCATCTGTTCCTCGGTAATATGGCGAAGAAATATGATGTGACATTTAAAAGTTTATATAAAGATGACTTTCCGCATATAACTGAATCAAGAAGAGGCGCAACATTTGCATTTTGTAGTGTCTGTATGTGTGATTTCAGCATCTCGCATGGTGGAAAGGGGGACTTTTCAAAACATGTGCTCTCAAAGAAACATAAAGACAATGTACAGTGTGTTGGGAAAAACCAGAAACTTGATTATTTCAAGTGTAAGGAGGAAGACACTGACAGTATAACACGTGCAGAAGTATTGTTCACATCGTTTATTTTTGAACATAACCTCCCTGTCAATTGTTCCGATCACGCTGGTCCTTTATTTAGGAATATGTTCCCAGACTCAAAAATTGCCGGGAGATATGGCTCAGCCAGAACTAAAACGTCGGCCATCCTTGCAGAAATGTGCATTCCCAATTCTGTAACTTCCAACTTAAAGATGTGACATCTCTTGAGGAAGAAGAGAGAATTGATGTGAAGTGGGCACTGGTAGGCCAAATGAAATGTAGTGGTGGGGTACTCAAGTATGACAAATTGTCTAAAGTTATGCTTTCTATTCTGACCATTCCGCATAGATATGCAGAGTGTGAGAGAATGTTCAGTCTTGTCAGAAAAACAAGAACTCCGTTCAGGTCGTCTCTCTCCGACAAGACTTTGGACAAACTTATAACTCTGAAGTCGATTCAGAAAGGGAAGTGTTTTGAGCAAGAATATAGCAAGACCTTTTTGAAGAGGGCAAAATCAGCCACAATCACCTGCAACAACGACCAATTATATGATCTTCGATTCGTCACTACTTTTGTATGCCTGAGTGTGGTCGAAAGAAAGGTATGCTTGTTTGATAGACTACTTACAATTTAAAATTACTTAAGTACATTTGTAAACTGGGATGTCATATCATATTAGTCATGTACAGGTTAATAGTGTAACTTATATATTTGCTGTAATGTCTTAGCCTGTGTATGTATTATGTTGCGTTGCACCCCCCCCCATCGCCGCTTCGTCGATCTCCCGATTTTTCATTTTGAGAGGTTGGCAGGTATGCATGTATATGGATGTGTTCATAAGGGAACTGGGCAAGCCTTCACGAACTACTGCTGTACATATTCCCTTTCATAAGGCATTTAAAACTCAATTCCACGCAGGAACATTATCCGAACAGGCGAAATATTAATAGAGCTTAATCCGTAATACAGTATTATTGGTATGCGGAAATAAGTTACCATCTTGTGTTCAACATTTGCGTGGTCCAAATAGCCGTGCGGACAGCGTGTTCATCTCTGAACCTAGAGGTCTCGGGTTTGAATCGCAGTCAAGGTAGATATTTTTGCTACCAGATTATCGATTTAAACGATATTTACCATATCAATATGACTCATTTTAACAGAATCCTCATGAAATTACGTGTTGGTCTGTGAATCAAGAGGTCCGGGAACTGGGCACATTGCCTTGACTCGCAAGTAAGCCTATTTATAAGGAATTTAAGGTTATGAGTGGTGTCACGTCTATTAATGTAGTTGATCCATATCGTATTCTTTATTTAGGCTAGTGCTGGTGGAAGCTACAAATCATCTAATAAAATGAGTTCCGTATTATAAACTACAATATCTGTAAAACACTCCCTTTTACAATAGATTAATATTTGTGCCAATAATATTATAAAATACCGGTATATCAACAATTTCACGTGAGGTTTCTTCTCAAAAGTTACAAGTCTACTGGTTTAAAATGTAGCCTATTTCTCAAATTACTGTAACACAATCTTATTTGGCTAAATAAAAATTCAGTTCACGGTAGGCCTATTCTCACCAATAATATAGACTAAGCACACTTGTGGATATAAAGCGAATAATATTAGACTATGTTAATAGTCTTCCTTGTTTATGAAACAGTTAGCTAATATTATTAGCTAAGAAGTTTATGAAACAGAAAACTAATAATATTAGTTAATATTATTACTATCTTGCTATTAATATTAGAGTAAGAGCTTTATGAAACAGGCCCCAGAAGGAAACTGGGAAGGGGATGTAATGCAAAGTATTACAAGTACACCATAATGATATGAAGACAGGAGCAACAAAAGAAGGAAATTGTTAAAAATGAATATCACTTTGCTATTTGTGTGTCTATCCTGATGTTGGATTTGTTTTCAGTGCCTTGAATATGGATATGGACTTCATTCCATCAGTAGGCAGTCGCTACTTACAGATTCTGTTCCCTGCTCTCTTTCTGTGCAACAACATCTTGACTTCACTGGGTCCTGACAATCTCTCGTGCTGTGTTCAGGTACGTTTCAGTTGATCTCATAAATCTAGTACCCGAGCTGTCAATCCCATCGTAGCCAAATACGAGGTTGGTGGCAGTAGGCTAAATAAACAAAAATGTCATAAAACCTATTGGAAAAGTTTATTCATCAAAATAACTAGCCTACCTATCTTATGTAAAATTGGAAAGCGACAATAGAGTGATTTGAAAACAACATAAAATTGGTCCTTCCCCAGCATACTTATAAATTGTTAGTTGCAACTACGAGCCACAGTTTTCAACTAATTATGGTTGGTGTTGGAGCTGCAGTCGTCGTTTGGCGCACTAACGCTGGTACGGATCGGTCGATTTAACACCTCCTGAATCAGACGGAACTCAAGAAAATGCCTTGAGCCAAAATTATGTTGAGTGTTACAAGGAGGGTTTCGGAACAGCAAGGTCAGGAAGTTTAAAGTTCCTTAGTTGCATTAAATTTATTAATAAATAAGATCATGCTTGAATATGAATCCAACTCGAGGATCAAGCCCAATAAACATCATGTAATATGAAATTGAACTCGGTATTTGATTAAATATTTAACATACATTAGTAACAAAGAGCAACAAAGTTCCAAACAACATTACCGAGCACCGCATCAACTTGTACATGTAATCAAGTCGATGTGTGAACAGGAATTGTATGCATTAGAGGTTAGACCAACGAATGCAAACAAGAGTCATTGATTTAACAAGTGAATGGCAAGAAAGTGCCTTTCAATGACCAAGTGATCAGTTGAATTATTTATGCAACTTCATACGGCAAACTCAGAGCCTTAAAAAAATTGGAAAAAAAAACAAGCAGAATTAGAAGGCTGAAAAGCCTGTAGCAAAAGTAAGTGTGGCCTGCGAACAGAGAGTTCAATGGTCTCGCCGCGATCGTTGCGCATGTCACTTAAACACACTGAGACCTGGCCGGTCATTAACAACACTACCTCTCCACACACTTTAGCACAATTTAAGCATGGTCAAACAAATTCCTATACTTGTAGAATTTCGAAGAAACTACAGCCGAACGGCAGATCAGCCGAAGCTTGTAGAGGTGAAGAAAGTTCTTGATTAGACAGCAAGCTCGTGTCCAAATGAGGACAAGTTCGAAGATTTTAAAGATGTAGATGAAGAAAAGCAAGTATCTAAGTTGACAATGTGTGTGTTGATGACGTTTATATAGGAGCTAGGACAAGATGTATCTGGAATCTCTTCTACCACTCAATTGGATGTTTACATGCGGGACCGGAGGTTGGAGAATGTATTGCTTGTTATTCACCAGTGTGGGGATTCTAAAGTTCATACCTTATAGTGGTTTGTAGATAAACTCCAGTTGTCTTGCTTTTTGCTCAGCATGTTATCAATGTGTTCTTTGTCATCCCTGGCAGATAGTTGACCAAACTCGGTACTCAAATTGCTCAGCCTAGAATCTGATACGGAGTCTTAACTCTCTTCAATGCACTCAGACTTCGTTCACTTGAAGCCGTAGAAACAGGAAAGGTAACAATCAGTCTAAGAGGCGTACTGTTTCTCGATATATTTTTTCTAGGCCATTGTTCAAAAAATATTCTCTTCATAGAACAACGAAGAAAATGGTCTTGATTTTAAATACACTACACTGATCCAAGTTTTAAAACTCACAAACGAACACGCACGCTTCACGCATGCACTGCTTGGAGCCTAGGCTCTGTGCTATCTACCTTCGGCTTGGCGTAATTGCCTTCTCTGCTTACAGAGACTTGAGCCTGTTTCAAAGCAGACTCACTGAGCACCTGACGTCAAGAGAATAATACCGAAAACTAGAGATTTAATGTGCATATTCCTTGAGAATGAAATGGGTATTCTAAGGGTCTGCTATTCACAAACTGCATGCCATTTCCGTCAGAGAATAACCGAATCTTAATTGTGGAGCCTGTTTCCAAAAGTTGACATCAGACATTTTTTACAAAAAATAGATTTTGTTGATTTCGTATTCCTCTTGGAGAAACACATCAAACGGATGGTGGAAGATGTTCCAAAAAACGATATTTGTGGTTAAAAATCAATATTAAAGTTTGATTTTAATTCCAAATGTCGACATCTGCTTTGTTAAGTTATGTTCTTAATCCGACATCTCCACTTCGTTCCTTAAAAAAAATAAAAGCTTGAACGGTGGGATTCGGGGAATTTTATGTTAATCTTGGTATAAACATAAAAAGTAGAATAACATAAAATTTCATGAGTTTTGCCATTGAAGCGTGGTGGTGTTTTTGTTTTTTTTCCTGAATTTTGCCGTTTAAGCATAGTGGTGTTGGCTTTTTTTTTTTTTTTTTAGAATTTAACCTAAAGTAAACTCCTATTAAGATTGCAATGTTATGTGAATATGTTACAGATCCAGCTGAGCCATAACGAGACTGTGGGCATGGTGCTGCGCTGCGGGAATCCGCTCATACCGACCAAGTGTCTCAAGGAGCTGTCCCTGTTCACTGGCTTGATTGCTCGTACAACCACCTCAGGTAACTTCTGCACATTAGCAACCCCGGCTGAAGTTCAAAATCCCTCAGTATGCCTTCCTTCGGAGAGGAAGTAAAGCCAGCGGTCCCATGTCATAGATTTATGGTATGAAAAAGAACCTTCCACTTACAATTGTGTGAAGCCCAAATTTGTAGGTTAGAATTGATAACGCTCTATTAGTTCCAAAGTTCGCTGCCAGGTGCTGACTGCAATGCCATCTAGTTGCCAAGTTCGCAGGCTCCGGTAGCATTTGGTAGCAAAAGTAGGAACTACTTTAAATTACCGTCTGCAGTCCTTAATTGAAATAAATCAGATGCTCACACTAATACAGCCATCACAATTAACACCGGTTATCAGGCAGATCCTACACACACCCAAAGTACACGGGGCTGCATGACTGCGTTGTCGCAGCCCCTAAACTGAGGAACCAACTAACCAAACTCAATTCAACCGGATCAATTTTTTGAATTTCTTTGAAATATGATAATATGTTATCTCGCTTATTCGGAGAAATATTTTTTTCCGTATCCCTCTGGAAACAGTAATCCATTATTGGTAAGTTGTATCCAATGGCTTATGATCATAGGGTTGGTTGGTTGGCTGGAACAGGAAGGTCATCTGCCCCTATCGAAGTGTTAAGAGCGAGCCTAGGTAAAAATGATATGGCTGGGGACTTTTTTTTTCTCTCCATAAAATAGTTGTCATTTTACCCATAAGACTAGGGGCAGATGACCTAGTAGTTCTGCCCCTTAAAACAACAATAACTTACTATTTTAAAACTAATGTATTGACATCAAAATGTATATATTTATAACATTTTCTGAATTTTTCATTAAAAACAAGCATAATATAGATGATGATTATTGTTTTATGGGGCCTAACATCTAGGTCATCATCACACCTTAATAAAGTGGGAGTCTGTTATAGAGATAGAAGAATAATACATAGTTTGTATAAGAATGTAAGGGGAATAATAAGATCTGGCAATAACTAGGAAGAGGTTGACGACAAGGATGCTCGCTATCTCCTTATTTAATTTGTATGTCCAAAACTCCGTAAATAGGATAAGAGAAGAGATTCAAGTTGGAGTAAATACTGTATAGATGGGGAAAAGATTGACATGCTCCGATTCACAGATGACATTGCTTTAACAACAGATAATGAAGATGATCTTCAAGATACTCCATGTAATGAATAACATCCTTAAAGACGAATTTAACATGAAGATTAATAAAAATACTCGTATGCAGTCAGAACCAGAAAGATCATAGAAGAGCACCAGCAATTTATATCGAGAATGATAGAATACAACATGTGAAGAAATATAAGTATCTGGGAAGCTTGATAACGTATGATGGAACCAGCAAACGCGAAATTCGGAGTATAATTATTCAGGCCTTTTATAGAACGAAGAATCTCTTCACATTCCAGAAGTATTGACCTAAAAATAAGGAAAAGGCTGTTGAAGACATACGTGTGGAGTGTGGCTTTGTATGGTAGTGAGACCTGGACAATAGGGAAGTCAGAAGAGAAGAAGTTGATGGCTTTTGAGGCTTGGTGCTGGAGAAGAATGCTTAAGATCAGTTGGATACAACATATGACAAATGAAGAGGCATTCAGAAGAACACGAGAAAGTAGAAGCTTTATGAAGAGTCTGGAAACAAGACGAGCGAATGTGTTGAGACATATTCTCAGACATAATAGCCTGCTAGCAAGAGTCATCGAAGGGATGTTAGAAGGGAAAAGCACAAGCGGAAGACCTCCACTTGCATACATCACACAGAAAATGACAGTCATGAACACTAAATCATATCGTGAATTGAAGAGGATGGCAGAGAATGGAGAAGATTGGCGAGTTGTGCAAACCAGCCCCAGGGCTGTTAACCCTTCGTTAGTGACGCACGGTGTCACAGACCAACATCATAAACGATTGCGCCTCCTTTGCCCGTAGCAGTGAGATAGCTGCGCATCAGGTTACCTTCATCAATTTCATTCTCTAGTATACTCACCACTACACAAGTTTGAACGATAACCGTACAGGTCAGTGGAAGTCTTTTCGGTCTCACTCACCGAGGTCACTAAGAGCGTATTCGGTCCAAGTGTCATAAGTATTTGTGCCTTGAACACGCAAATGTTGCATGCCATGACTGTCTTGAAGGTTAATTGTGTACTGATGCAAATTTACAAACTTTAAATCTCAATCATAATTGTTTGTTTTCTTTTCAACAGAGTTTATCATTGGATATTTCGCTAATGTCACTTTTCGTAACTCAGTTATAATTTCTCCTTATTATTGCTTATAGATTACTTAACCTTTTCACTGCTGAATTGTTACATTGTTAGCGCACCCTCTGTGCTGGATTCTTTTAGCCAACCACTTTCACACAGAAATTCACCAATTTGAACATAAAATACAAGTGTTAACTGAAAGTAATTAAAAGTAATTTACTTACCAGTGTGTTCATAAAGTATTGGCCACGGTTGATGTTTGGGATCCAGGGTTCGATTCCATATGAGTTGGCGAAATTTTGTCCAGTAGAAAGATTTTTAAAAATTGTAATTTACACCGTAGACTATGCTCACTAAATGCACGCACTATATATACCGTACATCCCATACACACACACTTCACAACAGAAACATTAAATTAAACACACAATATCACTAAATAAACACCCGAATCCAATATTACCTCAAAGCACAAATATCTAAAATAATTCTAACACATACATTATCCTATACCTAAACTTTCGCGAAAAAAATAATAAAAGCCTTTCTTCAACTAAATAGGCTATACAATTTATCTATACTAATAATTGAACACTAAATATGTGCAAAGATAAAGTTTACGCTGCTAAACATTCTAATAATTCCTGCGTGAGTGGTAGTCTTCAAAGCAAGGTACGACATGTATCGGGACTCTTTCCTCTTCCTTTCCCTCCTGACAGTATTGCTACATACATGACAGTGACGAGTTGGCGGAACTAAGCAGGGAAAATGTCTTTTAGTTAGTCGAAGAACTGGGTCCGTAGATGTCGCATATGGTCTTCCAGGAGTTGATTTTCTGGGGTTGTGGTATCTCTAAAAAATCTGTCTTATAATTTGAAGCTGAAATTCTGCCAATGAAGGACGCTTACCTGATGATAGACAGTATAGGTCATATGAATTTAGAAGTGCTAAGTCCAAAATATGAAAGAATAATTTCTTGTACCACTTGATACTTTTACACACACTACAAATAAGGAGCATGTCTGTCTTATCGACAGAACCCATGTTCATGTTATATTCCATGACGGTCTGAGGCTTCAAGATAGATGCTCCCGACTTGTGATCCTTTTTCCCAGTCACTTAAAATATATTTTTGTGCATGGTTGTAAGCACGAACACATCCCTCCTATCACGCCACTGTGGGCCAGTGTACCAGTTATCTACAAATAAGCTATGGCCTTTATCTAAATAACCATGTACTGTAGAAGTGTTGTAACAACTGCACCAGAAATACCATACCTAGTTTATAAGGGTCTGTAATTTCTGTTGATGAGCCAGTATAAGTGATAAAATCTAAAATATAACCAGTCTTACAGACACAGAGAACAAACTGTTTGATGCCGAAACAATGACGCTTTGTTTTTATATACTGCTTGAAAGCAAGACGTCCCTTGAACAAAACTAGGCTTTCATCAACACATAAGTTAGCAAATGGGGCGAGATAGCTTTTGAATGTTTTCCTGAAGTGGTCAATAATGAATCGAATTTTGTTCAGACTGTCGGTTTTGTTTGGGTTTTCATTGTCGGTGAAGTGGAGCATACTGAGTAAAAATAGATATCTATCACGGGACATAACTTGCTGAAAAATTGGGGCATGCAGAAGGGGATCACTGGACCAATGTTCCTGAATAGACAGATGCTTATTTCGAACCATCAGCAGTGTCACTGCTATTAGCACAAAAATCTCCTTATAATTAGCATCAACCCATTTCCTGAGCCTGGAATATTGACTGGGTGGCTGTTTATGAAACTTGTTTGTTTCATCCGCTACCTTTGTCAGCACCTCTTCATTGACAAATAACTCGAAATAATCTATTTCATGGGATTCAGGGGTCAAATTAGTATTTGACATACCTGGGTTTGGCACTTGGAATGCATGCACGTTTGGCGTGAACTCGTCCTCGGACCACATGAGTAGGCCTAGCTCAGGTTCATTTCTTCCCCTCTGTGTCTTCAACACTATCACTATCACTTCCTAACAGTTCCCTAATATCCCCATCAACACTTCCGACACTATCTAAATCCACATCAGACTCAATCTCCTCTAAAAGCGTAAGAATTTGCTCTGGACGCATATTGCGCTCGCTAGCTTCAGCCATTATTCAAACACGATGTTTATAACTGTGTGACAAAAGAAAGACATTTTTCCCTCAACGTTACACATGTGTATTTAAGGAACTAAGTGGTTGAAAATGTAGCTAACAGATGGCGTAAGAATACACGACATTTACAAAGCAGATCGAGTATACTCGATGCAGCACTGACGGACCGCTTGAGGCAGATCGAGTATACTCGACCACAGCAGTGAAGCGGTTAAGTGTATTTTAAATAAAGGTTATGATGATAAAATACTTATGTATTATACCCTTCCTTAAAAATATACTTTCAAAATATTGAAAAGTATGGAATTATTTAAGGCCAGTCTACTGGACCCAAGTCACTAAAGTTGAGAGTAAAATTTACGTCACTAGCGAAGGGTTAACTTAAGAGAGAGAGAGAGAGAGACCGTTTACTGTAATATTGTTTTCATATTATTTCAGTGATCTATTTGTCCGCTTTCAGAAATGATTAATACGTGGAAGACGACTGCTGTCGATACGTTGGCCCACGTGAAGCACATTCATATGCTGATGTTGGGTCTGATGCCGCGCTTCTTGGTGTCGGAGAATACGCTGAGTGATCTGACGGGACACGCGAGCAGTCTCGGCCACCCGGTCAAGACGTGTGACAACGAGGAGAAGGTGGAGGCTGTGCTGCACTTCTTCCAGGTGGCGTGTAACCTCATGCAGTACGTCCACAACGTGATAGCCAGCAAGGGTCTGAACCATCGGACCACCAACGTGCTGTTCCGTGCAGCACTCGGAGACATGAGAGGCAGAGGTAAGTCTGTCCCCCCTATCAATTCAAACATGGTGAAACCAAATTGAACGAAATTTGGTACAGAGGTAGCATTAGCAAAGGGCACCTCAGTGTCATGTTTCATATTGCCGCCATCTTGATGGAAACGTAATGGCGGCCACCCAAATGTCCAAAGCTTAAATTAAATTATGACCAACCTAATCATCTGATCTCTACCAAATTTTGCAACAATATACCTTCATGTCGGAAGTGCCTTTTGACAAAACTACAAGGTCATCAGTCAAATAGTTTCAATATGGTTGATGTATGAATCGTGCAAGTATTATAGCCTAACCGTAACTTATGATTGAACAAGGCCTGGACTCACCAAATACGCTCATAGTACATAGGGAGGTTTAAACTGTCTTCAAGGAGGTGACCGGTAGCATATTAGCTTATTATTATTATTAATCTTGATTGGTTACATTGGACCACTTGAGTCGTTCCACAATCACTTCTTCTTTGAAGGTAGTACTGCTTGGTTCTTGCGCTCTTTCCAGTACTTTTTCATTCTTTCAGATCGGGATTTTCTCAACTCATCTGAAATCTCTATAGGCCTTCTATGTGTCATTTCTGCAGAAAATTTGTGAGTTTTAAGAATGGTGTTAATTTTATTTTTCTCCTGGGCATCTGTTATCTTGAGTCCAACTGCATATTAGCTTATTATAATAGAATATTATTCTGCAGTAGGGACAAGATCGTGGAAGGAGAATTGTGGAAGGAAAGAGGAAAGTGGAGAAGTGCCATAAATACCCCGACCCGGCAGGAGCTGGATAAGGGGAGATGATGATGATGATGAGTAGTGACTAATAGTTCAGGCTGATCTTGCCGTATCATGCTTGTCCGTGCTGGCCCGTTGTCAAAATGGTGGCTATATTTTGCTCCTAAATCCATATATTTCCGTAACTTCGTAAGTTGATATCCTTTTAGGAATGTACTGAACAACATAATACATATTTAGTATCAAATGGTTTATATAAACTGCCAAAAACGCTAATGAAATCGTTCATATTCTAGGCAGTTATACTAAAGCTGTTATTAACACAATGTTAGCATTGAGCACGTTTAGCGTAATGGTAGTATCTCTGGCTCGTAGCTTGGAGGTTCGTGGTTCAAATCCCAACAGGTTCAAATTTTTCTACTTCGTTGTTTTTTTTAATTTATAACTACTCGCACATTATTATGTTAAGCACGTGTATATACCCCGTCCACGGAATCTGCGAAGTAGGTTCCCGCATGTCGTCACACAGATGTAGTGAGAGGGGAACGTGATGGGCGGAGCATAGCGACAGACTCCCACCACCACCCAGCACAAAAGCAAGGAATTATTACAACTCTAGCCAAAAGAGTGGAACGTATTTGTGGGGCATCAACTCTTCAGGAAGAGTTACATGCGTTACAAACCATTATGGGTAATGGCTATAATGAAGCCACTATATATAGGTCCCTACATCCCAGAAGGAGGGATAGACAACCTTCTCAGAACTCTGACATGAGGGGGAACTGCTTACCTCCCTTATATTCACAACACTACTGACCGTGTTGCTAACATTCTCCGCAAGCACAAGACAGTTTTCGGCAGTATGACGAAAGTTGGTCAACGTTTAGGATTAAACAAATAAATTGTCCCCAATACTACAACCTGGGGTGTATGAAGTCCCTGGAACTTGCGGAAAAGTCTACATTGTCCATTGCAACTCGCATCAAAGGAACATCCGTCTAAACCAACCTGACAAATCAGCTATAGCTGAACATGCGCGTGCCCTTGTTAAGCACAACTGGTCTAGAATTATAAGGGAGGCAGTTGAAATTCGTAAAAATCCCAATAATTTTAACCGAGACACTGGATATCACTTGGCTACCAGTTATTAAGGATCTAGGAAGATAGTTCCTCTCTGTTCTTTACCTATTTCAAATTGTGCGGCTTCCTCTATGGCTACAGAGCCTTTGTTCGTCACTGGAGGAGTTTCCATCTGTTTTATCGCTGTTGCCTGTATGATGTTGGGTACACTTCCCTTTTGTTTCTGTTTCCTCCATTCCTCTCTCCACCCATCCTTTCTCTTTATTTGGACATCCTCATTCTTCGAGGAGTCGCAATATTTTTTTCCCCTGCCCCCTTGACCCTCTTCTTCCTTACTACTCTGTCCGCCGTTGTAATTAATATGGTGCGTTTTTCTACCATGGTCCGTACAGTACAGGCTGCTCTCTGGTGACGAACAGAGGAAGTTCTGTAGTTTTTTGTAATCTCATTGATGCACTTTCTTTGGCCACATTGTTTTAATTCCATTGAAAAGGGAGTCAAGGTTCCTTCAAAACGTCTGGTATTTAATGTTATTTTCACACAGCAATAACGCAAAAACATGAATAATTGTAATAGTAATGAGGGCCGTGATCTACAGCAGCAGTAGTATGGCGCACCTAGCATTGTCACTCGTATTATAAAACCTCACTTTCTGTATCGACACAACAATCTGCATTTCCATCAACCAAGACCTTAGTTTGTAAATATTTTGATTAATGAACGGCAGAGAGGAGATAATTACACTGTGAGAAAACGATAATTTACACAGCCAGTCATCGATGTGTTAATAATTTATTTGAGTTTTCTATGAAAAATGTTATAAAGATACACTGACCGGCACGAAAAACGCAACACACAATAAATGATGTGTAATTATTGTTTAAGTATCTATTTAATCGAAGTGAAGCACTTAGACCTATTTTTTTAGACGGGGTATGTTATTGGCGTTGCTTTGCGAGCAAACAATGAAGTGTCGATTGTTGATTGCACCAGCCTCAATTGTTTTTTTCCCGCGCAATCTGGAAAGCACATCACTGAATATGAGCCAATAATGTGTTCCCGCTCTTATAGCTCTTATTGTTGTACTTTTGAATTGTTCCCTTTTCAATGACATGTGTTTGTAGGACATTTGTGTGATTGTCGTAATTGGCGTTCTGGAGCAAACATGCCCATAAGCCCTGAATAAGCTGCTGAAGCTGTTGCTTTGGTGGAAGATTATCGCAGTATGCATTACATTGCACAAGTGTTGAGGACTACACCTTCCACGATTTCCACAACCGTACGAAGGTACAGGGAAACTGGAGGCTTTGCAAGGAGACCAGGATCAGGCCCGAGAAGAGCAACATCGGTGAGAGATGACCGCTTCTTACAACTTCAAGTTCTCCACGACCGTCACTCCACCGCCATTGAAGCACAAAATCAACTCCACCAGGTTCAAGGGGTTGATGTTAGTGAGAGAACCGACCGAAGAAGATTGGAAGAAGCCAACCATCAATCCAGAAGACCATTTATAGACCCAGAACCTACCAGAGAACATCGCACAGCTCGACTAAGTATCGCAAGGGTTCATCATGGCTGGACAGTACAACAATGGGAACAAGTGTTATTCACCGATGAGTCATGATTTGGCCTCCGATCACCTGACGGAAGAGAGAGGGTCTGAAGAAGGCCAGGGGAAAGGTATTCCCCTTGCACATCCTCATCCAGGATGCCTTTTCAGGGTGGTTCTGTGATGGTGTGGGCAGGAATCAGTATGGCTGCAAGGACGGATTTGGTCTTCGTGGAGAATAGGAGCTTTACCGCACATCGGTATGTGGAGGAAATCCTTCTGGATCATCATGTGCCTTTCGCTCCATTTATTGGTGATGATTTCACCCTAATGCAAGACAATGCACGCCCCATGTTGTGAGAGTTCTTGGATGAAGCAGGGATTCATGCTATGGCTTGGCCTGCTCGAAGCCCTGATTTGAATCCTATTGAGCACATTTGGGACCGGCTGGGGAGAGGAGCCCGTCAGCACTACCCAGAGACCATACAGGACCTGCGGAATGCCCTCCTGGAAGAATGGGAGATGATTCCCCCACAGGACATTACAGCATTAATCAGGAGCATCCCTGAAAAGTTGAATGTCGTCATTGGTGCAAGAGGTGGCAATATACGCTTTTGAAGATGCGAACAGAGGTCTCCGAGATCATCTCAGAGGTCTGTGAAGTAAAGTGTGAAGTGTATAAAATCAAAACGGAAGTTAGGAGCGTACTCAAAATTTCCCGCACTTATAGCGCTCTTTCCTTGAAGTGTGCATCTCTGGCTTAATTTGTTTATTATTGTATCACATGGTACAGTGATGACTTGACCAGGACTATATACTGTATGAGAAAGAACTAAATAAGAACATCACGGACATCAAGGTTATACCATCGGAGAACCTGGATAGCGACCATCGATTGCTGGTAATGAACCTGAGAGGGAGTAAGGAGAAGAAAGGGACTGAGAACCAGGAAAGACGTATAAGGATATGGAAACTGAAAGAAGGGGATAAAAGGGTCGAGTACCTCAAAATGGTAAAGGAAGGAATTCCAACAGATGAAGAAAGAGGGGTGGAAGAGGAATGGGCTAGATTTAAGAAGACACTAGTAGGTGCAGCAGAAGCAGTATGTGGGAGGACAAGTAGTAAGAAGAGGTGGAAGGAAACGCCATGGTGGAATGAGAAGACAAAAGATATAGTAAGGGAAAAGAATAGAGCCTTTAGGAGGTGGTATCAAAATAGGACGGTAGAGACAAGGGAAGAGTACCAGGAAAGAAAGGAGACGAAGTGAGTAGTGGCTGAGGAGAGAGGAAAGTGGATGGAAGAGTGGACAAAGATGATGGAGGATAGTGAAGGTACAAAAAAGGTCCTGTATGGGATGGTAAAAAATAAGAGGCGGAAGGATCCTACGGATTATGTTAGAATGGTGAACAAAAGGGGACAAGAGATAGAAAATAGGGAAGAACTGAAGAAAATGTGGAAAGAATATTTTGAAGAACTTCTGAACACAAATGGAAAAGATGGTGAGGAGGAAGAAATCGGGGAAGAGGAAGATGAACTGCAAACAGAAAAGGACTTAACATGGAAAGAAGTGGAAGATGCAGTGAACAAGATGAAAGGAGGGAAGGCACCGGGTGTGGATGAGCTGAGTGTGGAGATGGTGAGAGCAGCAGGAGAGGTGGGGATACAGTGGTTGTACCGAGTGATGAAGACAGCATGGAAGGAAAGGAAGACCCCAGAGGACTGGAAAAAAGGAATACCGTATTTACTCGAATACGACCCGCCCCCGAATAAGACCCGCACCCTGATTTTGAAGAACAAAATTAAAAATAAAAAAAAAACTCAAAATTATGTACAATCGTAACTAAATAAACAGAATAGCATTTATCCAAAATAGTTTCCAACAGTTTTGAAGTCGTCCTAAAATAACACACATCAAACGATTAAAAATACAAATAAAAGTACACAAACACTTCATTCATCGTCATCAGAAGTACCAACTTCGGAACTTTTATCACCATCACTTTCCCACTAAATGTCGTTATCACTGCCATCCATAGCATTGGAAATACTACATTTCTTGAAGCTCTTCCGTATGAGATCTCCCGAGATACGATTCCGGGCGCTGAATGCAACCAGTTGGAGTCAGTGTGAGCTTATCGGCCGCCATCTGCTCCGTATACAGCTGTTTCAAGGCTGCTTTGAACGGGCGGTTCACGCAGACATCCAGTGGTTGTAGCATAGACGTCATCCCGCTCAATCACGAATACATGACTCGTCAATATCATACAGTGCACTCTCGTTAATTCGCGGTAATTAATGCACGAACTTCCGCGAATTATCCGCAGTTATTTTTGTTAAGCCTAGGAAAAACAAAACTATTGGTTAAAATATTAAAATAGGCTTGAACACGCGAAATAATAGTTTTAACTCCTGATTGTAGTGTCTTATACGACATGCTAGGCTACTGGTAGGCCTATGTGGATTATGCCTACATTAATATACGGTATTTAAAAAAGCCGTCATTACTTTTTGTTTCTTAGATCGTTTATTCTATTTTTCGATTGCACATTTCCGAAGAAAATATTATATGAAAACGAAAATTCATCTCGTTTTTCTATATAAAAGATAAGTGTGACTAGAGACACTAGCTTGACTGTGGGAAAGTTTCGGGATTTCCGTTGCATCACTCCCGCACTCGAAATCTACTGGATTTCCGTTTTCCTCACCAACAGTCAAATGCCATGCTATTTCTTCTTTGCTTTTCTGTAGTAAATCATAATCGTCTTTATCGACGTCTAACTTGCCCGTTCGAAATATCGTCGTTACAAAAGTCGGCAAGCGCTTGCTTTTGTACGAGCGGAGTAGCGGTACTTTCCTCCAGACTAGTTGACTGCATGAAGAGCATCGAACAAACACGCTCTCGATGTCGTGCGCGTTTGCGCCATTACGCAATAATCGCTGTTTACAATACGCTGTCCGCACATCCACCCTTCACAACTCACAGATCAGCGACCTTGGAGCGTGGCTGTTGGGAAAGGGAGGGTAGGTTCCGAGTGAAAGTGCATTCCTCTTGTATTGTTTGGGCTTCAAAGACAAAGGAAATCTGTGCTATACCACTCGCGGCAACATGCGCGTATTTTTCGAAGATTGCGCAATTAGGCCTACTGTTGCATCGCAGAGAAATGCAGTTCAGTCTTCCCTAGGCTCAATGATTTCGTCTTTACGCATTGCGTCGCATCAAAATTCTTTTAAACGACAGAGAGATTGCTTAACTTAGCGTGATGATTAGTTGCTGTGAGAATTCCCAATTTAAAAAATACTCATGGAGACCCGCGAATTAACCGCAAAACGAATTATCCACACGCGAATTATCGGGAGTGCACTGTATTTCCTGCCGGGCACGATTTCCAATAACTTCAGCTTCCCTCACAACTTTCAGCTTCTCACTCACATTAAACGACCGCAAACTCTTCGTACAACTCATGTTTACACTCGGAAAACGTGCACGAGGAAGTATGACGCCGCCTGCTTACGGTAAAACAAAGTGATAGCCGGAAGAAGGCTAGCACCATCTAGCGGATACTCGCAACACCCGATATCGCGCGTGGCGGGCAATTTAAATCTTTAAAATCTGGATGACTCAAATAAGACCTGCACCCCAATTTTTCACGTCCGATTTTGTTTAAAAATGTGCGGGTGGTATTCGAGTATATACGGTAATTGTCCCGATCTTCAAGAAAGGTAATAGAACAGATTGCAGAAACTATCGGGGAATAACACTGATGAGTCATTGTGCAAAGATCTTCGAGAAAGTTTTGGAAAAGAGAATTAGGACAAGGATAGAAGGAGGGATGAGGGAAGAACAACATGGCTTCAGAGCAGGAAGGTCCACAGTGGATTTGATTTTTGCTGTAAGGCAGTTACAAGAACAGCACTATGAGTACGGAACAGATCTACTGATGGCCTTCCTGGACATTGATAAAGCATATGACAGTGTATGCAGAAACAAGGTATGGAGGATAGAGGAGTAGAGATGCCTGATACAAGATAATGGAAGAAACGATAGAGAAATAAATGAGCGGGGGAGGCAGGCAGAAGCATTTCGGAGGAGTGAGAAGCATGTTATGGAACAAGGATGTCCCTCAGAACAGCAAAAAGATCATATATCGGACGTACTATGTCCCTATCCTGACGTATGCCTCGGAGACCGGGGTTATGAAAGGAAGGGAGAAGAGCAAAATACAGGCCAGTGAAATGAGGTTCTTGAGAAGCAGTATTGGAGCTACAAAGAGGGACAGAATAAGAAATGAGTTGACCAGAGAATTAATGAAGGAGGAACCATTACAGGATGGTACAGAGATGGTATGGACATGTAAACCGAATGGAGGAGAAGAGGATACCCAGGAGGGTACACGAGACGAAGTGGGATGGAAAGAGACCGAGAGACAGGTGGCTGAAATCGGTTATTCTTTCGAGTGGTGATTTGTGTGTTTCTTGCATCTGTCCGGAAGGTGTAATTGGTGCTCATGTTGCCTCAAGTTAGATAACCGAATCTTTTACTTTCGTTCGGAAAGAAGCCTTATTCTACAAGTTCTTGAAATCGTTTTCGTTGGTTATTTATTTGGGGTTGTTCTTTGTCTTTGCTGTTGTTAACTGAACCGATCTATGTTTCTTACGCTTTTGGTATGTCACTGATGTTTTGATTTAGTCAAGTTCGGGTACGTATTATTGTGATGTTCTTGTGAAGTAGTTGTTCTTTGTACCGTTTTGATTTTTGATGGGTTTTTTGTTTTATGGTATGATATACGTTTAAATACGGGTAGACGGTTCGTGGGAGACACGTCTTCATAAGCTCCTCAGAATGTTCCTTCTGACCACGTTCCAGTAGTTATCCTGTGGTGGAGCGGAAGTATTTTTATTATTTTATTTATTTATTTCCCGTTTGCATAAATGGTGTAAACGTATTAGACTTCTCTGCGTCAAGATCTCCTCCTCCTTTTGATATTGTGTTTTATATTTATGTTTTACTTTTTTGATAATATGTATATTTTATTCCAGCCCCGTTATCGTCCTCATTCTACATTTTCATGCGCCCCTCATTCCCCTTTGTTATGCCTTGTTCTTTCGGATTATATTATGCAATCTTTACTTGAAACGTGTTTTCATTCAATCTAATTGTTAATGCGATCTACGTCCCTTTGAGGTAAAGCCATCGACTGGGTGCGTGGTAGGTGGTGACACACACCCTTATTCGCTCATCTTTCCTCCTTTGCCGTAATAAGTGCAGTCGTTGTTCAAGTTTCACTTTCTTCGGGCTTCCTTGACAATGCCATCAGCTGAATATTCACTATTGCCTGTTTTAATAAATACTTTCCACTGCTCTTCTCTTCAGGCATTTTGAGTTAAGGATGTGCAGACTAAGAATAAAGTAACACATTAACTGAAGAAACTAACCCCGGGCAACTGGCTGTGAAAGGAATGTCCCACCCCATTCCCTTCTTCAAATAGCCAGGCAGCATGCTTGCTTAAAATATTAGTTATCAATCTGTTGCTCAGAAAGTTGCCTACAAGGGATGTCCAACACGCAGGCGAAGATGTTATAAATTATACTTAATTTGAACACTGTAAATGCTCTTACGTTCAGAATATGCAAACAATCCAATAAACCCTCATAACATGCATTTTCAATAACTCCGGTCGCTAGTAATCAGCCTCTTTGTACAAATTTTGAGAACATGCTCTAAAGAATTACTGTATTTCCTTGTACAGTATGTAGTTCACACCTTCTTTTTTGTGCAAAATTACGTTTTGAATATTAGGGAGTGCATTAGAAGCGATGGTACACAATCTGTGAACACCGTGCCGTGCCTCCTCTCTTCTAATGTACTCTTTAATATTTTATTGTCACATTAGGTTGCATAGAGAATATATTGTCATTGGAGGGCAAATTTAATCTGAAAGGGCCGATTGTGTAAAGCATTTGATCTCGGTTGACTGGGTTCAGCTGATCTTCGGGCGTGCTCAACTCAGAATTTTCCTTGTATAAACGTTAATCTAAGATCAGCGCATCTTGACCTTTAACCACTTTGCAATACAAGAACTATGTTCCCATTCGACGGGACATGTTTCGGTTTATTATAAACCTTCTTATTTCTGCCATGCCTACCAGAAACCAGAAGAATAAAACAGCTGTTTAGTTACTTCTGGAAGAGTAAAAAAAAGAACAACTGGTTCAAAGAGAATTAAATTTAACGATGCTCCAAATTAAAAATAGAGAAGAGAAGAATATTTTAAGGAATAAATACTTACGATTCACATTAACAACATTTGAACGGAAAAACTACACATCACAGATGAACAAAGGACAGCCAGGTCAGATTTTGGGTGTAGAAGAAGCTGAAGCACTAATCTCCAAATACCGTTGTTAGACTTAATTGTATTTGTATTGATTAAAGTGCTCCAACGGGGGCATAAAATATGAAAAGAAAAGAAAACCTTCTTCAGCCATACTAAGTCATACTCATCATCATCATCATCATCATCATTTCCCCTTATCCAGCTCCTGCCGGGTCGGGGTATTTATGGCACTTCTCCACTTTCCTCTTTCCTTCCACCATTCTTCTTCCACGATCTTGTCCCAGTCCAGATTTCTTTTTCTTACGCTGTTCTTCACTGAATCAATCCACCTTGTTCTAGGTCTTCCTCTTGCTCTCTTACCCTTGCACTTTGCCTCCAGCATCTGTCTTGGTATTCTATTTTCCTCCATCTTTACATGTCCAAACCACCTTAGTTTATTCTTCTCAATTCTCTCATTTAGTTTTCCCATCCCAACTTCCTTCCTAACATCTTCATTCCTCACTCTGTCTTTCCTTGTCTTTCCTATCATACTTCTTAGGAATTTCATTTCACTGGCTTGGATTCTACTCTCTTGCCTGCTCGTCAGGGTCCAAGTCTCAGCTGCATAAGTTAATATGGGAACATAGTACACTTTATACATTACCTCCTTGCTTTTCCTTGGTACTTCCTTATCCCAAACAAGTTTTCTTACACTTTGATAGAATGCATTGCTCTGCTGTACTCTCCTGCCAATCTCCATGTCTAACCTACCAGTTTGCATCAATTCACTTCCTAGGTATTTGAACGTGTCCACAATTTCCAAACTCTGACTTCCAATTTTCACAGTGCCCTTTCCTTGTCTTTCCCCTCTTGTCATCACCATGGTCTTGCTTTTCTCTATACTGATTTTCAGGCCGTACTTCTGAATACATTTCCTCGCATAATCGTCGCACTTTTTTGCCAAAAATTCGTGGAAAAAAGCAGGGTGCGACGATTATGCGAAGAATATTTTAAGTTCAAAGAATATACTGTATCATTATTTGCTGCACGGGCCAGTCATTCGCGTAGCGTGAGTCATAGCCCGCAGTCAGAGACGGGCTTCTTTCTTCTAACAAGGTCACGACAGGTTAATGCTTGCGGAATGTGCTGACGAAGCTGGCCGTTCGCGTCGCAGTTCATAGCCGGCAGGCATAAAGACGAGGTTACTTTCTCCTGACAAGATCACGCCAGATTAGGCCTATACGCTCGCGGAATGTGCGCTGGCCGCTCGCGTCGCAGTTCATAGCCGGCAGGCATAAAGATGAGGTTACTTTCTCCTGACAAGATCACGCCAGATTAGGCCTATACGCTCGCGGAATGTGCGCTGGCCGCTCGCGTCGCAGTTCATAGCCGGCAGGCATAAAGATGAGGTTACTTTCTCCTGACAAGACCACTCCAGATTAGGCCTATACGCTCGCGGAATGTGCGCTGGCCGCTCGCGTCGCAGTTCATAGCCGGCAGGCATAAAGATGAGGTTACTTTCTCCTGACAAGATCACGCCAGATTAGGCCTATACGCTCGCGGAATGTGCGCTGGCCGTTCGCGTCACAGTTCATAGCCGGCAGGCATAAAGACGAGGTTACTTTCTCCTGACAAGATCACGCCAGATTAGGCCTATACGCTCGCAGAATGTGCGCTGGCCGTTCGCGTCGCAGTTCATAGCCGGCAGGCATAAAGACGAGGTTACTTTCTCCTGACAAGACCACGCCAGATTAGGCCTATACGCTCGCAGAATGTGCGCTGGCCGTTCGCGTCGCAGTTCATAGCCGGCAGGCATAAAGACGAGGTTACTTTCTCCTGACAAGATCACGCCAGATTAGGCCTATACTCTCGCGGAATGTGCGCTGGCCGTTCGCGTCGCGGTTCATAGCCGGCAGGCATAAAGATGAGGTTACTTTCTCCTGACAAGATCACGCCAGATTAGGCCTATACTCTCGCGGAATGTGCGCTGGCCGTTCGCGTCGCGGTTCATAGCCGGCAGGCTATCATTAATTGCTGCACGGGCCAGTCATTCGCGTAGCGTGAGTCATAGCCCGCAGTCAGAGACAGGCTTCTTTCTTCTAACAAGGTCACGACAGGTTAACGCTTGCGGAATGTGCTGACGAAGCTGGCCGTTCGCGTCGTGGTTCATAGCCGGCAGGCATAAGTTGAGGTTACTTTCTCCTGACAAGACCACGCCAGATTCTACGCTCGCGGAATGTGCTAAGTGACGAAGCTTGCCGCTCGCGTCACAGTTCATTGCCCGCAAGCATAAAGACGAGATATTTTTCGTCTGACAAAGTCGCGCCACGTTATAAAGTCGCGGCAGCGTGTGGAACTGACAGGCGCACAAATACGAACATGCTATGCGGCAATTATGCGATGAAATTTTATAAACCTATTTTAGTGTTTGAAAAGTGTGGTGTGACGAATACGCGGTGGCGACGATTATGCGAGGAAATACGGTATTTTCGTTCAGTGCATCTAGTTGTTTTTGTACTTCTTCGGTGTTCCTTCCCCAGACCACAATATCATCTGCAAATAACAGTAACTTCATTTCTTTATGTCCATATGCTTCCTTTGTTTCCTTTACAATTTCATCCATCACCATTATGAACAAGAGAGGTGACAGCACACTCCCCTGTCTTAGTCCAGTCTTGTTCCTAAACCAATCTGTCTTTCCAACTGGGGTCAGTACCCTGCTAACACAGTTGTTGTACATTGCTTGCACCATTTCCAACATTTCTCTTCCCAGTCTCTTCTTAACCATGGTTTCCCATACCTTCTCTCTGGGGACACTATCATATGCCTTTTCTAGATCTATGAAAGTCATGATCAAATCCTCTCCATATTCCCAGTTCTTTTCCATCACCTGCCTCAAGCTAAAGATTGGGTCCACTGTGGATCTTCCACTCCTGAAGCCATACTGTTCCTCTTGCAACTCTCCTTCCACCTTTCTTCTCATTCTTCTTTCTAATATCCTTTCCAGTATTTTTACTATCTGTGATAAGAGGGTGATCCCTCTATAGTTATCACACACCTTCTTGTCCCCCTTCTTAAACACTGGTATTATTAGCCCTTTCTCCCAGTCTTCTGGTACACATTTCCGTTTCCACACACACTTAAGCAGTCGATACAACCATTGCATACCAACAGGTCCAGCAGCCTTTATCATTTCTACACAGATTTCATCCACCCCTGTTGCTTTTCCCATCTTCATTTTCTGTACTGCTAATTCCACCTCCAGCATTGTTATATCATCTTCTGTTATAGAGTCGTCAGGCTGTGTCACTTCCATCTCACCAGTACAATTGCTCACATTCAATAGCTTATCGAAATACTCCTCCCATCGTCCCTTTATCTCTTCTGGGTGTGTCTGGCTGCGTGGCTCAGGGGTAACGTTCTCGCTTGCTGAGCCCAAGGTTGCAGGTTCGAAACCTGGCGCAGTCAGCTGGCATTTGAGGGTGCGCAAATGCGAGGTAGCCGTGTCAGTACATTTACTGGCACGTTAAAGATCCCCTTCGGGGCAGAATTCCGGCACTCCGGCGTCTCTAAAAGCCAGTGTAGTTAAAAGGGACGTAAAACCAATAACATTATTATTATTATTCTGGGTGTGTTAACAACTCTCCATCTTCCTTTTTCACCAGCTTTGTGGTAACTATTTCTTTCCTCTTACTTCTTAGAAGCCCATACAGCATCCTTTTACTGCCACTTACATCTGTTTCCATTCTTCGTGTAAATTCTTCCGAACTTTTCTTCTTTTCTTCTCCTGCCACTTTCTTACACCTCAGTTTGCTGTCGTGATACTTCCTTTTGCTTTCTTCTGTTTGATCTCGGTTCCATTCTTTCCATGCAGACTTCTTTTCTTTCACTGCTTTCCTCACTTCCTCATTCCACCACGGTGTCTCCTTCTCTTTCACTCTTGTTGACGTCCTACCACAAGCACTCTCTGCTGCACCAACAAATGCCTTTTTAAAGTGGGACCATTCCTCTTCTATGTTTTCCACTTCAGTAACTGGGATTTGTTGCTTCAATATCTCCTGAAAATCTTCCTGTACAGTTTTGTCTTTCAATTTCCATACTTTTATTTTACTTTCTCTGATCTCCTTTAGGTTTTCCAATTTTTCCCATCTAAATTTTGCCACCACAGCTCTATGGTCCCCATCAAGTGCTTCTCCTGGTAAAGCTGTCACATCTATCAGCTTTCTGCGATTAGTCCTTTAGTTATTGTTGTTTTAAGGGGCGGAACTACGAGGTCATCTGCCCCGATTAGTCCTTTCCACCAGAAAGTAGTCAATTACTGATTTTGTTCTTCTATCGCCCCAACCATATCTCGTTATTTCCCTGCTGTTTTTCTTCCGAAACCATGAATTACCCACTATCAGTCCATTCCTTTCACAAAAGTTTACAAGTTCCTCTCCTTCCCGGTTCTTTTTCCCATATCCATATGGTCCAATGAATTCTTCCTTTCCTTGTCTCTCGTTTCCGACTTGTGCATTCATATCTCCCATGATCACCACTTGTACATCTGAAATTAACTCTTTCTACATCCTCCAGGAATACTTCAATATCTTCTTCTCTGTTTCCAGTCTGTGGTGCATACACTTGTATGAAGTCCATCACGTCATTTTTCATCTTCATTCTAATTTTCATTATTCTGTCACTCACACACTCTACCACTTCAACATACTCCACCAGTTGTTTCGAGGTTATCAGTCCCACGCCATTTTTTGCCTCTTGGCCACCACTCCAGTATAATGTATATCCTTGCCTCAATTTCTTCCTTCCTTTACCTTTCCATTTCACTTCACTCAGCCCCATCATTCCAACCTTCTCCCTCTCCATGAAGTCTACCACCTCCTCCACCTTGCCTGTCAGGGTCATGACATTCATGATTCCCACTTTCATTTCGGTTACTGGTCGCCCATTTCTCACAGTTCCCCCAGTACCAAAAGAACTGCGCGTCGCCTGCAGGGTACGCCCTAACCTTTTCCGAATCATTTGAAGTGCCATATCCATTTTAGGCTATTATTACGATGGGGTCGCCACTCCCAAAGGCATTTTATGAAGCTACTGCCAGCTATTATTCAGGCCGCCCCTAACGTGGAGAACAGACGCCCTTGCAGCCGCCCCTAACCTGGGAAACAGACGCTGCCGATTGATGCTGTACTCTTACTATTCCCTGAGTACTGGGTTGCCTCTTCTGCAATCTCCATCGTTCCGAAGTCTATCTTCTCCGCTGCAGATTCCGTTGAGGTCTTCGCACGTAACCCTGTGCACGGGGCCTATGTTATACCCTATAGGACTGGGTCCTCACCAGAACTTAGCCGGTACTGTAGTTCCATGGTATATTACTAAGTCATACTAATTCCATTAAACATTAAAATATGACATGAGATGTCCTAAAATTCATAAAAACGAATACATTTGATGTTAAAATTGGAATTGTAATTCTATTGCCTTTATCAAACTTGCTGTCTTCTAGTTAATTTCTGTTCATGTTCTTCAAAGTAAAACATTCTCAAAAGTTTTTTGCTTTTTGTGGTTAATAATTTAACCTGAATATTCGAATTGATAATCAAAACAAAAAATGTTGGATACAATGTACTGTAAGTTAATTTTATTTTATTTCGCAATTAACGTCATCATTTCCAGATTCCCGAACACTGTAAGCGAGTCTCATTCATTTTTTCTCCCTTCAAACTTTTTTAAAATTCTGACTTATATATGACATTATTCTCTCAAATGTCTTCTTTCTTAGACCATTTAAAATCCTCGGAACGTGAATTTATCCAATAACCAGAAGCTTTTACGTGCCTGTATCCAATCATTATGTAAGTTCTTTCAACCTATATATACGCCTAGAATGGCCAATATATAGTCCCAAAAAAAATGTTTATGTTCGACCCTAACTATTATGTGTCAGAAAACTGTATCATAATGAGGCTCATTATAACACTATTTTTCATTATGAACCTGTTTCTCCCACCAATCAGAGCTCAAGAAACAGTTGTGTGACCAATTAGATAAGGATACCTTCGCGCATGCGTTCAAAATCCAACATGTCTATATAAATTACCGAAATTGCACCGTCCAAATGTTCCTGTAAATAAACTGAGACAAGAAATGGCACTGTACCTTAATATTCCCAAAATCAATTTCTACACTGCGCGTGGTTTTGAAACGACTTCGGTGACAGTTTTACTGAATACTGGAGCACAATCTGAACATATGGCATTGAAGCACACAGAGCGCATGTGTTGGTTGTCCAGAGAGCTTGGGAAACAGAGATATACTACCCACCGAAGCACCCGATCACAACATTCTAGTGACTGAACAGATATTTATGAATATTTATGTTAAAACATATAGTAAAGTTATAATTATCGTCGAACATAAACAGTCGTATGCATCATCATCATCATCATCATTTCCCCTTATCCAGCTCCTGCCGGGTCGGGGTATTTATGGCACTTCTCCACTTTCCTCTTTCCTTCCACCATTCTTCTTCCACGATCTTGTCCCAGTCCAGATTTCTTTTTCTTACGCCGTTCTTCACTGAATCCATCCACCTTGTTCTAGGTCTTCCTCTTGGTCTCTTACCCTTGCACTTTGCCTCCAGCATCTGTCTTGGTATTTTCCTCCATCCTCTTTACATGTCCAAACCACCTTAGTTTATTCTTCTCAATTCTCTCATTTAGTTTTCCCATCCCAACTTCCTTCCTAACATCTTCATTCCTCACTCTGTCTTTCCTTGTCTTTCCTATCATACTTCTTAGGAATTTCATTTCACTGGCTTGGATTCTACTCTCTTGCCTGCTTGTCAGGGTCCAAGTCTCAGCTGCATAAGTTAATATGGGAACATAGTACACTTTATACATTACCTTGGTACTTCCTTATCCCAAACGAGTTTTCTTACACTTTGATAGAATGCATTGCTCTGCTGTACCCTCCTGCCAATCTCCATGTCTAACCTACCAGTTTGCATCAATTCACTTCCTAGGTATTTGAACGTGTCCACAATTTCCAAACTCTGACTTCCAATTTTCACAGTGCCCTTTCCTTGTCTTTCCCCTCTTGTCATCACCATGGTCTTGCTTTTCTCTATACTGATTTTCAGGCCATACTTCTGAATATTTTCGTTCAGTGCATCTAGTTGTTTTTGCACTTCTTCGGTGTTCCTTCCCCAGACCACAATATCATCTGCAAATAACACTAACTTCATTTCTTTATGTTCATATGCTTCCTTTGTTTCCTTTACTATTTCATCCATCACCATTATGAACAAGAGAGGTGACAGCACACTCCCCTGTCTTAGTCCAGTCTTGTTCGTAAACCAATCTGTCTTTCCAACTGGGGTCAGTACCCTGCTAACACAGTTGTTGTACATTGCTTGCACCATTTCCAACATTTCTCTTCCCAGTCTCTTCTTAACCATGGTTTCCCATACCTTCTCTCTGGGGACACTATCATATGCCTTTTCTAGATCTATGAAAGTCATGATCAAATCCTCTCCATATTCCCAGTTCTTTTCCATCACCTGCCTCAAGCTAAAGATTGGGTCCACTGTGGATCTTCCACTCCTGAAGCCATACTGTTCCTCTTGCAACTCTCCTTCCACCTTTCTTCTCATTCTTCTTTCTAATATCCTTTCCAGTATTTTTACTATCTGTGATATGAGGGTGATCCCTCTATAGTTATTACACACCTTCTTGTCCCCCTTCTTAAACACTGGTATTATTAGCCCTTTCTTCCAGTCTTCTGGTACACATTTCCATTTCCACACACACTTTAGCAGTCGATACAGCCATTGCATACCAACAGGTCCAGCAGCCTTTATCATTTCTACCCTGACTTCATCCACCCCTGTTGCTTTTCCCATCTTCATTTTCTGTACTGCTAATTCCACCTCCAGCATTGTTATATCATCTTCTGTTATAGAGTCGTCAGGTTGTGTCACTTCCATCTCACCAGTACCATTGCTCACATTCAAAAGCTTATCGAAATACTCCTTCCATCGTCCCTTTATCTCTTCTGGGAGCTTATCGAAATACTCCTTCCATCGTCCCTTTATCTCTTCTGGGTGTGTTAACAACTCTCCATCTTCCTTTTTCACTAGCTTTGTAGTAACTCTTTCTTTCCTCTTACTTCTTAGAAGCCCATACAGCATCCTTTTACTGCCACTTACATCTGTTTCCATTCTTCGTGTAAATTCTTCCCAACTTTTCTTCTTTTCTTCTCCTACCACTTTCTTACACCTCCGTTTGCTGTCGTGATACTTCCTTTTGCTTTCTTCTGTTTGATCTCGGTTCCATTCTTTCCATGCAGACTTCTTTTCTTTCACTGCTTTCCTCACTTCCTCATTCCACCATGGTGTCTCCTTCTCTTTCACTCTTGTTAACGTCCTACCACAAGCACTCTCTGCTGCACCAACAAATGCCTTTTTAAAGTGAGACCATTCCTCTTCTATGTTTTCCACTTCAGTAACTGGGATTTGTTGCTTCAATCTCTCCTGAAAATTTTCCTGTACGGTTTTGTCTTTCAATTTCCATACTTTTATTTTACTTTCTCTGATCTCCTTTAGGTTTTCCAATTTTTCCCATCTAAATTTTGCCACCACAACTCTATGGTCCCCATCAAATGCTTCTCCTGGTAAAGCTGTCACATCTATCAGCTTTCTGCGATTAGTCCTTTCCACCAGAAAGTAGTCAATTACTGATTTTGTTCTTCTATCGCCCCAACCATATCTCGTAATTTTCCTGCTGTTTTTCTTCCGAAACCATGAATTACCCACTATCAGTCCATTCCTTTCACAAAAGTTTACAAGTTCCTCTCCTTCCCGGTTCTTTTTCCCATATCCATATGGTCCAATGACTTCTTCCTTTCCTTGTCTCTCGTTTCCGACTTGTGCATTCATATCTCCCATGATCACCACTTCTACATCTGAAATTACTCTTTCTACATCCTCCAGGAATACTTCAATATCTTCTTCTCTGTTTCCAGTCTGTGGTGCATACACTTGTATGAAGTCCATCACGTCATTTTTCATCTTCATTCTAATTTTCATTATTCTGTCACTCACACACTCGACCACTTCAACATACTCCTCCAGTTGTTTCGAGGTTATCAGTCCCACGCCATTTTTGGCCTCTTGGCCACCACTCCAGTATAATGTATATCCTTTCCTCAATTTCTTCCTTCCTTTACCTTTCCATTTCACTTCACTCAGCCCCATCAATCCAACATTCTCCCTCTCCATGAAGTCTACCACCTCCTCCACCTTGCCTGTCAGGGTCATGACATTCATGATTCCCACTTTCATTTCGGTTTCTGGTCGCCCATTTCTCACAGTTCCCCCAGTACCAAAAGAACTGCGCGTCGCCTGCAGGGTACGCCCTAACCTTTTCCGATTCATTCGAAGTGCCATTTCCATTTTAGGCTATTATTACGATGGGGTCGCCACTCCCAAAGGCATTTTATGAAGCTACTGCCAGCTATTATACAGGCCGCCCCTAACATGGGAAACAGACGCCCTTGCAGCCGCCCCTAACCTGGGAAACAGACGCTGCCGATTGATGCTGTACTCTTACTATTCCCTGAGTACTGGGTTGCCTCTTCCGCAATCTCCACCGTTCCGAAGTCCATCTTCTCCGCTGCAGATTCCGTTGAGGTCTTCGCACTTAACCCTGTGCACGGGGCCTATGTTATACCCCATAGGACTGGGTCCTCACCAGAACTTAGCCGGTACTGTAGTTCCATGGTATATTACAGTACCGTTGCCCACCCCCGCGACGTGGACGGGCCTGGCAAGAGTTATCCATGTAGCCAATTAAAATTGCCTCATGGACCGGGTTAAGGAGCTGTCTAAATCCAGTCGTATGCAACTCGCCTATAATGGTAATGAAGACACTCGTATGGAAATTATAAAACTCGCATACGCTCGTTTTATAAAAATACTCGTGTCTTAATTATGGCCATTATAGGCTCGTTGCATAATGTACTATAATGTTTTTTTGATGTGGGTTCTCGTGCAACCTCACTTATGATTTTTCATTTCTTCTCTCCCACACAGTTCAATGTTGGCCAGTCTTATTCGCACATAGAATTATGAAAGTATCGCCATACTCTGTCCCGTTCACAACAAGTTGAGCCAATGTTTATCAAGCCCAGCAGGGTACATTGAACAGGAATAAGGGCATGACAGTTTTAATGTGTTTTGTGTGATTTTAAGTGTTTTTAAAGTGTTGTTTTTAATCTAATCTTATTTTTACTAATTACCAGAGAAACAGCAGGAGTGCAATATGTACCAGGGACATAATCACGCTCCCAATTCAAGTGTGACAGTTGTGTTCCCACAAGCATGTATTGTATTAGAAGTAATTTTTTCGGTATGTTTTTTCAAAGTATGTATTTCTCCATGAAAATTGGTGTGTTTTGCAATGTTCATGTAATACAGGCTGAAGAAGGAGCTCTTTAACCTCCGAAACATGTACCTGTAAATTTGTCATAAAATTGTTGTATTGAAAAGGCGGACAATTACATCCTTTTTATAATTAACTACGTCAATACGGACGATTATGGAAGCGAATAACACTGAGGGCAGGTTGTGGACCACGTGGTTCATCTTAGCCCAGTATTCCTTCATCCTGGCATTGTGTCCATTTCACACTGGAGCGAGTCTGATGTTCTGTATATGTTACTGGGGTCAATATCCAATTGTTCAAGGTCTTTCCTGACTAGTTTCGTCCACTTGGCGTTAGTTGCTTTCCCTCTAGAGACAGCCTCTGATTATCCATTCTCACAATATGACCATAGAAGTTCATTGTTGTGCCTTCCTCTTTAATAGGGCTCATGATTTTTTGCAGAATCTTCCGGAGCTGTCCTTATTTAGGCATTCTGAGGCTTAATGCTGTACTGTAATGTCTGACTCTGAGATTCATTTATTTACTTATGCATTCATTTATACAATTCCTTGTGGGTAACACGACCACTATGAGTGGTGGTGTAAATGGGAAAACACAGAAACCTTTTTCAGGGCAGCCGAGATGGGATTCGAATCCACGCTCTCCCGATGCCAGCGAGGCACTCTCGGCCACCGCGGATAATATTATAAGAATTTATTGCAGCCATCTGGCCATAAAGGTACAGTATACAGTATGTGAACATGCTCAATTTAAGTAACTTATTGTTGTGGAATTTATGTTCCACTTTAAAACAGAAACTTCACTTATACGTTTCCAGAGGAACAAAGGAAAAAACGCATAAATGAAAGTCGGTAAATAAAAACTGGAAAATGTACCGTATTTCCTCACATAATAATTGCACCCCACTTTTCAAACACTAAAATAGGTTTATAAAATGTCATCACATAATCGTCGCATAGCATATTCGTATTTGTGCGTCGGTCAGTTGCACATGCTGCTCCGACTTTATAACCTGGTGCGACTTTGTCAGAAGAAAAAATCTCGTCTATATTCCTGCGGGCTATGAACTGAGACGCGAGCGGCGAGCTTCGTCACTTAGAATATTCCGCGAGCGTATAATCTGGCGTGATCTTGTCAGGAGAAAGTAATCTAGTCTTGATGCTTGCGGGCTTTAAACTGTCGTGACCTTATCAGAAGAAGGAAGCCTGTCTCTCTGACTGCAGGCTATGACTCACGCTACGCGAACGAAGCCCACGGCACGCTAACCAACGATTGCACTCAATGAAACTTATGTGGAGCCATCCCTTCCGTGAGTTGGCCTCGGAATGACGAGATTCAATAAGCTGCTAGTCCCAGTTTGCCGATTTTAAAACAGGCGGGACTGCTATTGGCGGAATCTTACTCAAGGGACACCTCGTGCATGTCTAGCATCAGCCACTTCCGTGAAAACGTCGTGATGATAAGACTTAAAATATGATCGTATAAGCGTGAAATATGAATAAATGTAATATGTATACCAGAAATAAATTAACATGGAAAGTATAGGGATTTTGCCGCGAACAGAAAAAAAAACTTATAAGTGTGAAACATATAAAAGAAGTTTTACTGTCATCAACTAGAGTAACAGTTACGCGTCTTAACAATATGCTACTATTCCTTCTTTGCACGTAAGTGATAGCGATCACCCACTCGGCGTTCACCTGATCACATACCTTGTGATGGCACTTGCTTCACAGAATTAAATTTTGAGGAAAACGTTTTTTAGCTCTAAAGCCACACAGGAAATCGCGGACACTTGTTGCATAGCAGTTAAGAAAATGTTGTCAACACAGTTAATAACAAAATTAATAGCATTCGATATTATTAATCCTAGATATTTGAATGCTTCAACTCTTTGATATTCTTTTCTATGTAATATTACAGTGGTTTCTCTTCTTGTTCCCTCAACATCTCCCATGTTATCCTAGGTCCTTTGCTCTTTCTTCTCTTCAAGAGCTCTTTCATCCCTTCAAGAGCTCTTTCATTCCTTCCTGCCAAAGAATGATAATAATTTGTTTACCTTGTAGTTTGTTCCCGAGTCAACAGCCGATGTGAACGCTCAAGAGAGCCGTGTGGTGGCGGCTCAGCATATCGACACTCGAATAAACAACAAACAGCAGGAATTGAAGTATTGCTCTTACTTGTTAGACAACTGTCTGTACATTGTGTGGTGCCATCTGGACTACTACATGCTGCGTGCGCTGCCCAAGAGTTGCTTCGGCACTCCGTACAACAAGGACATTGTGACAGGTTCGTATCCCAGCTGGCACATAATGCACAGTGTGTTTAGAGCAGGGGTGCACAACCTCAAAGTCAGTTTATATTATACTATTGAAAACGTGAATATATATATATTGTGAATGATGAGATTATTGTAGGCCCTATTTGAAATAAAAAATTATAAATATGTATCGTTAAAAATAAATTAAAAAGTAAACAATTATTGGACAGATTTTAAAGTTTCGCATAACCCGACTGCTGCATGGTTCAGACAGTCACAACCTTATATCCCCCTAAACCTTTTCGAATTAGGAGTATGTTTATCTAATAATGCAATTTGCCAAAATACTTCAAACATGGATTTAAACCATTTAGTGGACACAAAAATGGAATTGAAACACATGTTTTGTCTGCTGGTAAAGTAGGTTATTCAGATAATAGTAACATTAGCTTTAGCGGTAGAGTTCGGCAGATGACTTCGTAGTTCAGCCCCTTAAAACAACAATAACTAACTAACAAGTGCCTATGTGAAAAGGTAACTTGCGGCCCACCACTTATTATGTAAAAATACACTTGGCCCCCATGTATAAAAAAGGTTGTGCATCCCTGGTTTAGATGAACAATACTTCCATCTGGAGTATTGCTAGATCACATTGGGAAAAGATGTGGATTGAGGAACATCATTACAGTGACAATCTTTCCACATCTTCCTTCCTTTTGATAATTTCATTCCCGTTTGCAATTGAGAATGTTTTATGTTTCAGGAACCATTTTGCCCACCACAGAAACGTCGTGGAAGACTTCAGCTGAGGATATAAGCCAGTTAAAGCAAGGTCTAGTGTCGATCTTCAATGACACATTCAGTAAGCAACTTCTAGAGACAAAACAGGTGCAACTTTTCCACTTATTTTCAGAAAAGCTTATCATTTTATGATTGCCTTTTGAAACTATGTTAACATTACCTTATAATACTTATAATAACAATCTTACTTATAATTGGACTACACAAAATTTAGTTTACAAATCATATTCAATTGGAAAATTCTCGCTTAGAAACTTAATTCCATTTGAATTGTTGTAAATTTCGTTAGTGTTTTTCACTGGTTTTTCATCACGAAGTTCACTGACAAATAGCCAAATTGTTTGTTTCGTTGCTCAACATTTGATATGATCTGACCTGGCACCATCTGTACCACGACCACCCCTCAGGTCCAAGTGTGATTGGTGGCTCTTGCTACGGTCTGAGGGCTTGAACAAGTAATCTCGACCCAAGAGGTTTTCCCAATTCTACTCCAGGCAGATGCTGGGATGGCTGCCTCCTTGTGAATCGTAGTTACAAATACACAGGTTCAGTCAGATTCCACACGGGGGAGCGTGATGGCGCAGTGGCTTAGCTGCTCATCTTTCACCAGGACGGCCGGGGTTCGAATCCCGGTGACAGCGAAGTGGAATTTTCATCTGAAAAATTACGTGGTGTCAGGAACGGCATCCGGCCTTAAATTGCCGGCCAAAACCAAAATGAGCCTGTTTGGCTCCGGTGACCCCAAATAATTGGGAAAAAAGCCGAAGAAAGTTAGTCAGATTCCTCACACACCCAAATGACAATGATGGCAAAACAACTGGCCCTTACTGCACAGAACAAAACTGATTACCCAGGGATTAGCAGTCATAACTTGAGGAAGAATTGAAAATGTGATCACAGGATTCAAACCTGTGCCAATCATTCTGTTCATCTAGGCGACACCTGCCTGAACAGTAGGAAGTTCTATGTCACTGAAATGCTCTGGAAACCTTGGCTTGTACCTTGAGTGAACTAGCCATCTCTTGCACGTGCTTCCCTTCTTTGATGCACTGAAGTTTTGGGCGTGTAAAACAGGGCTTCCAGCGACTCACTTTCCTCACTATTATTCACTATTTTCAAAGCAGCCTCATTTTTCTCACTATTTGATAAAATTACTCACTATTCTCACTTTTTTTTTAAACTGGTCACATTCTGCATTAAAAATGGTCTCATGCACAATCAGATTGTTAGAAATGTCCCAAAATATACCCATGAATGTGTAGTTTGCTGGCAGCGAGCCAGGCGGCCAGAAGGCATAAAAAGCTTCCATGGTGCAATACCACAGCCGGGGCCGTGCAGCGATCACAAACAGTACTCAGAGATATTATTAACATAGGCACAATTTGGTTGACATTTTTGGTGGACTAGTTTGTTTTTCAGATACACATTCTTAAAAAGTTTGTCTATTTCAATACAGTTTTGTCACATTTTTGGTGAGCTTAGCCACCCAAGACCCCCCCCCAATTGCGCCTACAGATATCAACAGAAGTTAAAATTATGAACCCGATATAGGCCTATGGCCATAGATGAGAATAATGCTATGAATGTACTCACTAGTTGCTCACTTTTTCATACAAAAACTCACCTTTTTCACTTTTTTTTTTAAATAAAACACTCACTATTTCACTATTTTTGGATGAGTGAGTGGATGGAAGCCCTGTGAATCTGTCATCATTTCACACCACTTACAAACATTGGTCTGATTCATTGATAACCATGAATTTCAAGTTTCTATCTGAGCCAGTCACTAACTGCAACCTCATAGAACCCCAATCATTAAGTTTTTAGGTTAGGCTATTTGTGGCTTAGTACTGCACACTATAAAATGATTGACCCTGATCAGGTGTAATTTCAAGGATACGGTGTCCCCAAAAGTCTGGAATGGTAAATTGAATGTTTCACTTAAATCTAAATAGCAAAGTAGCATAGAATGGATTGATGGTGTGAAGACTGCCCTAGTCTGCTTCGTTGGTTTGGTTTGAAGCTTAGTTTGGCAGTTTTCGATAAGATGCACACCTCACAGTCATGTACATTGTACAGGCTCCGAATCTTTGCACTTTTCTTTGAGAAGCCAGTTTGGTAAACGGTGGTTCCATGTACGCCTCATTGGATCCGGTGCCATGAAACAGTATCGTTGGTATGCAAGTCGCCCAAGTGGAATCAGTTTCACAAACTGGCACCAGGCCAGAGATTTGCCATGATGTGTAATGTTTCTGTTTATTTTGTTTGTTCCTACAGGAGAAGAGTGCTGCCGATAAGGGTTTTGTCGAGGCACTTCTGCGACGAATCAAGAGACTCATTCAGTTTGTGCCTGTCAAATAACCCAGTGTAGCAGCGATAGGAGAAGAGTGCCGCTAATAAGGGTTGTGTCGAAGCAAGAGACTCATTCAGTTCGTCGCTGTCAAGAAACTCGGTGGCATCATGATATGAGGAATTGTACATTGTACATACCTGGGCTGTCTTATCATTATGCGTGGAAGTTCGTGTGATGTTGGCTGCACTGCGCTAGCTATAATATACTAACAGCAGACTGAATTGCTGATATTGTTTTCTCTTTCAAATGTTCGTTGCTAGTAAGTGCGACGCCGTGGCGCCAAGTCTCAACTTGTAAGCTACGCACACATGGTAGTATCAATGAGCCTCAGCTGTCGAGAAATACTGCTCAGAATGTTCATTTGTTTGCCAACATGATGAGAACTGTCATACAAAGTGGCTCAGGTATACATTTGATGATTGAGGACCAAATGTGCTGTTAGTGATAAATGTTTTTATGAAGAATGATTTTTCACGGATGAATGTGTAACGATGTTCGTTAAGCAGTTGTATCATATTAAAGTCGCAGCATTTTTATTAATTAATTCTGTCTTTTATCATTGTTGTGCTTATGGTTTGTGACTTTGTGTCAAATTGGTTGGAAACAAGAATTCTGCGCAATATGGGATGATCTTGCTGTAGAGGATATACAGCAACTTATAAGGTTATGAGAAAACGTCCAAATATTTCAACAACATAGTTTATTTAGTTAACTGTAAATACGATGGACAAGCCTAGCATTGATAGGTAATATATTTCAGTACATCAACAGGTGAATGCTATTCACTTGTAGTAGAGTTTCATTAAGGTGTAATGATGATAATGTTTTGTTTTATGTCCCTTTTAACTACTGTGGCTTTTAGAGACGCCGGGGTGCCGGAAGTTTGTCCCATAGGGGATCTTTAACAGGCCAGTAACTACTGACACGGCTCCCTCAAATGGCAGCAGAGTATGCCAGGATTCGATCCTGCAACCTTGGACACAGCAGGCGAGAACATTACCGTTGAGCCGCGCAGCCAAATTATTAAGGTGGACTAAACATCCCACAGCTTCCATCACTCACGTCATGGGCATGCCATTAACCAGCCCAACAGTTAAGCAATGCTCAAATTCCTGTCATCACTTTGAAATGTCATTAAGACTAGAAATTATCCTCACTTTTCACTGTATTTTATGTTTTAATTATTACCACTGCTGCCAACTCAGTGACCTAAAGAATCAACAGTGTTACCAACAGTTGGTTGGTTCAGTTGTGAGGCACAATCGCCCCACTGCGTCCAAACACAAGAGTTTGTTCCCACCGTTTACCCAAAACACCTTAAAAGGTCTCAACAAGTAAAACACAACAGTGTATTGGATGGGAGAGGACAATGAATCAATGAAAATCCCTAAATTTGTCAGAAACATTTGTGGCCAAAACAACGAGAGGGTTTTCAAATAAAACTAATTTGATCAATTAAACGTTAATCATTTTCATGCACCTCATCTCTAATTAATTATGGGATTAAGTTAATTTCTGAAGTAACAATTACAAGATCAAATTAACAGAATTAAGAAAAAAACGGTGGTAATCATCAATATCTTTCCCTATTATTTTATTTATTTATTTAAAATATAATAATCCGAATTAAAATTAAAGAAGTTATCTGGACAAATAAATGCAAAATTCAGGAAGGAACACCAATATCATTAATAACATCCAAAAGAACTCACGTTAATACAATTAGTTTGAGAGATTCCAACATTCAAGCTAAGGAATCAGCAACCTTTACTCCACGTCATTTACCCTTCCTTCTTACAATCCCCATCGAACAATGCCCGATCAAATTTAAAAAAAAAAGGAAAAGTCGATCCATGAATCATCATCATCTTGGACAGTTTCCAGCCACTGGCCGGGTCTGTTTGGAACACAAGCCTCTCCAACGTCTTCTGTCTTCCCACCTTCTCTCAGCCTCCACCCTTGTCCAGTCTTCTCTCTTCTTCACGCTTTCTTCCACCCCCTTCATCCACCTGTCTCTCAGTCTTCCTCTCGGTCTCTTTCCTTCCCACTTCGTCTCATGTATCCTCCTGGGTATCCTCTTCTCCTCCATTCGTTTTACATGTCCATACCATCTAAGTCTAGATTTCTGTATATCATCCTGTAATGGTTCCTCCTTCATTAATTCTCTGGTCCTCTCATTTCTTATTCTGTCCATCTTTGTAGCTCCAATACTGCTTCTCAAGAACCTCATCTCACTGGCCTGTATTTTGCTCTTCTCCCTTCCTTTCATAACCCCGGTCTCCGAGGCCTAGGTCAGGATAGGGACATAGTACGTCCGATATATGATCTTTTTGCTGTTCTGAGGAACATCCTTGCTCCTTAACATGCTTCTCACACTCCTCCGGAATGCTTCTGCCTGTCTCCCCCGCTCATTTATTTCTCTATCATTTCTTCCATTATCTTGTATCAGGCTTCTCTACTCCTCTATCCTCCATACCTTGTTTCTGCATACACTGTCATATGCTTTATCAATGTCCAGGAAGGCCATCAGTAGATCTGTTCCGTACTCATAATGCTGTTCTTGTAACTGCCTTACAGCAAAAATCAAATCCACTGTGGACCTTCCTGCTCTAAAGCCATGTTGTTCTTCCCTCATCCCTCCTTCTATCCTTGTCCTAATTCTCTTTTCCAAAACTTTCTCGAAGATCTTTGCACAATGACTCATCAGTGTTATTCCCCGATAGATTCTGCATTCTGTTCTACTACCTTTCTTGAAGATCGGGACAATTATTCCCTTTTTCCAGTCCTCTGGGGTCTTCCTTTCCTTCCATGCTGTCTTCATCACTCGGTACAACCATTGTATCCCCACCTCTCCTGCTGCTCTCACCATCTCCACACACAACTCATCCACACCCAGTGCCCTCCCTCCTTTCATCTTCCTCACTGCATCTTCCACTTCTTTACATGTAGAGTCCTTTTCTGTTTGCAGTCCATCTTCCTCTTCCCCGATTTCTTCCTCCTCCAGGGTGTCGATCAATACGGGAATTATACGGGAATTTTAGTGACCCGGGAAAAATACGGGAATTATACGGGAAATTCGCACTTGATACGGGAAATCTTGAAAAGTCTCGTAATGCCAGACTTCTTAGCCCCCGAACGCTTGGTAGAGTCCTCCCGCTCAATCTTCTATTTCGCCTGCACGCCGCGCTGCCACCCGTAATTTGCGCCACCGATAGAGCGCTAAGCGGGATGAGAACCCAGCCAACGTCGAATGCATACCTTTGCCTGGCCGACCGCCGGCCATACCCTCTACGCGTGGGGCTACGCGCGCCACGCTCGTTGCTGACAATGACATACAGGAATCAGTCCGCCTTGTTATTCACAGAGGAGATCTGGGTTTCTCGACAAGAGCAGCCCTTAATGAAGCTAACAGATCAAGATATCAGAAAATTCCAGACGCGGATGTGCTGCAATTTCGCACCAACTGCCGAAAATTGTACATTCGTATCCTATGGCTGAAAAAATCAAAGAGTGGTCAACTCTTGCTCCCGAGAGACCCGTGCTATTTCCTGCCTAGACACTATAGGGGTCGCTGAGACTCCTAAGTTGGAAGAAGTTACGATCGTCATTGCCCTGGAAATTCTTTGTAATCAGAAGAATTTGCTTTCTGGCGCAATGGCTGACCGCATCAAGAGCAGCTACTCCGCACTTGTGAAACTGCTCTCCGTTACTGCGCGTTTGAAGCAGTTCGACGGAAAAGAGCCACGGCTCGACGTGCTGTGGTCTGAATTAGTGGCTTCAGCACCTTCCTCAGTTCCTGCCAAAAACGATCTCACAAGCTTCGTTAAAATGATACTGATTTTGTATCACAACAATGCAGCTCTAGACAAGAGGTTTCTCCCTGAACAAGGAGTGCATGATCGTCAATCTCAAAGAAGCAAGTCTGATTGGCATGCATAGCCTACTGTTCAGGACGCTGTAATGGCAGCTGGTGCAGTAGAGAAGATAACCGTGAGCAAGAGTCCATACTGCATGAAACTCTACGCCGTCTTCAAGGAAACAAAACAGGTGCGAAGCGACGGCTAAGGTGGCAGTCGAAAGAAAATCCACGGAAAGTCTCCATGAAGGAAAAAAAAGTACTGTCAAAAGTATTTAATTTTGTGTTTTGTTTAACTGAAGTTCCTAGTAACAATCTTGTATTTGTCAAAGTGACTTATTTAAGTCCGCATAAACACTCAATGCAAATGCGTTACACATGCATACATTTCTAAAACTACAAACAATATCTCACAGCTCTCGACATTTTACTATCAAACACCCGTTACCAACATGTGGCTACAAACACACCACACGAGTGACAGAATTCTTCTCGTATGGGCAGGCATTGTTTCAGTCGCTTGTTAACCACTGTCTGTGTCTGATTTCCTTTTATTGTCATTGTTTCGTTACTTTTACTTCGCCGAAGTTCGACCCGAGGACTGGACACATCCCGTACAGCATGTACAGAAAGAAATACTGAAGGTGGTCTGGATATCGCGGTGGATGAAATGATTATTAACCTTGGCAATTCATCAAGCTCTGACAAAGACAATGATGGTGGTGATGATGATAGGGACAGTGAAGGAATGGAGGGTGTCAAAGAAACCCTTGCCAAGTGACTGAGGATATTTTATTTATTGGTGTCAGTTCGCTTGCGTCAATCGATAATAGACCACAGGCTATTGTTTCCCTTCATAGTGTTCAAAATACCGTCCGTCATTCAATAGCCTACAACTCGAAAATATAAAACCACGGCAATAATATCGCCACTGAGGGGCTTGTTTGAGTGCTCAGTGCTAAATATGTCTTTACCTTAACTTTACTTTTGTATTATCACGAAAGCTAATATTAAACGTAGAGAGTCGCGATTAAGTGAGTGTGCATGGTGTTATCTGTCAACTACTGCAGTAAGCTGTGAACGACCTCCACTCAGACTCTTGTTTCATGTTAAAGGATAATCATTGCATGGTGAGTGTTTTTACATTCATTAGCTGTAGAGTATTTGCCCTCTTTGTCGTATTTATTGAATTGAATACCGATGATAAAGGTATCATAGCTTCGGTGTGTAATTCATTTATTCATCTAAAAGTATCGTATATCTCTCTTTGAATGTCCTCGGCGTTGACTCCGGACCGTTTTTTAAAATATATTACGTATAATTGTACAGAAATAATGTCTGAAGTATATAGCGCTGTGTATTATTCAAATCAGTTGATTTACAACAACTCTAAAAAATTAGCAACACAGCTCAGCTGTTCCAAGCTCCCGGCATATCCTTCGTGTTGTTTCCTTCGAAATACAGGGTGTAGGTGAGAAGCATGCTCAGAATTCTTGCCGTGTGGCGGTTGGACGTAAGGTCTTGTTATGGGGCGACCGTAGGTTGCGGAGAGGAAAAGCGGGTCAAAGTGACAGGAAGGCTGTCAGTACCGAATGCGCGGGGTTAGCAATACTGTATTTGTCCCACAATTTACGCGTGTAATAGCGGACACAACTCCATCATCATCATCATCATCTTTTCCCCTTATCCAGCTCCTGCCGGGTCGGGGTATTTATGGCACTTCTCCACTTTCCTCTTTCCTTCCACAATTCTTCTTCCACAATCTTGTCCCAGTCCTGATTCCTTTTTCTCACGCTGTTCTTCACTGAATCGATCCACCTTGTTCTAGGTCTTCCCCTTGAACTTGGCCTCCAGCATCTGTCTTGGTATTCTATTTTCCTCCATCCTCTTTACATGTCCAAACCACCTTAGTTTATTCTTCTCAATTCTCTCATTTAGTTTTCCCATCCCAACTTCCTTCCTAACATCTTCATTCCTCACTCTGTCTTTCCTTGTCTTTCCTATCATACTTCTTAGGAATGTCATTTCACTGGCTTGGATTCTACTCTCTTGCCTGCTCGTCAGGGTCCAAGTCTCAGCTGCATAAGTTAATATGGGAACATAGTACATTTTATACATTACCTTGGTACTTATCCCAAACAAGTTTTCTTACACTCTGATAGAATGCATTGCTTTGCTGTACCCTCCTGCCAATCTCCATGTCTAACCTACCAGTTTGCATCAATTCACTTCCTAGGTATTTGAACGTGTCCACAATTTCCAAACTCTGACTTCCAATTTTCACAGTGCCCTTTCCTTGCCTTTCCCCTCTTGTCATCACCATGGTCTTGCTTTTCTCTATACTGATTTTCAGGCCATACTTCTGAATATTTTCGTTTAGTGCATCTAGTTGTTTTTGCACTTCTTCGGTATTCCTTCCCCAGACCACAATATCATCTGCAAATAATAGTAACTTCATTTCTTTATGTCCATATGCTTCCTTTAGTTTCCTTTACAATTTCATCCATTACCATTATGAATAAAAGAGGTGACAGCACACTCCCCTGTCTTAGTCCAGTCTTGTTCCTAAACCAGTCTGTCTTTCCAACTGGGGTCAGTACCCTGCTAACACAGTTGTTGTACATTGCTTGCACCATTTCCAACATTTCTCTTCCCAGTCTCTTCTTAACCATGGTTTCCCATACCTTCTCTCTGGGGACACTATCATATGCCTTTTCTAGATCTATGAAAGTCATGATCAAATCCTCTCCATATTCCCAGTTCTTTTCCATCACCTGCCTCAAGCTAAAGATTGGGTCCACTGTGGATCTTCCACTCCTGAAGCCATACTGTTCCTCTTGCAACTCTCCTTCCGCCTTTCTTCTCATTCTTCTTTCTAATATCCTTTCCAGTATTTTTACTATCTGTGATAAGAGGGTGATCCCTCTATAGTTATCACACACTTTCTTGTCCCCTTTCTTAAACACTGGCATTATTAGCCCTTTCTCCCAGTCTTCTGGTACACATTTCCGTTTCCACACACACTTCAGCAGTCGATACAGCCATTGCATACCAACAGGTCCAGCAGCCTTTATCATTTCTACACTGATTTCATCCACCCCTGTTGCTTTTCCCATCTTCATTTTCTGTACTACTAATTCCACCTCCAGCATTGTTATATCATCTTCTGTTATAGAGTCGTCAGGCTGTGTCACTTCCATCTCACCAGTACAATTGCTCACATTCAATAGCTTATCGAAATACTCCTTCCATCGTCCCTTTATCTCTTCTGGGTGTGTTAACAACTCTCCATCTTCCTTTTTCACCAGCTTTGTAGTAACTCTTTCTTTCCTCTTACTTCTTAGAAGCCCATACAGCATCCTTTTACTGCCACTTACATCTGTTTCCATTCTTCGTGTAAATTCTTCCCAACTTTTCTTCTCCTACCACGTTATTACACCTCCGTTTGCTGTCATGATACTACCTTTTGCTTTCTTCTGTTTGATCTCGGTTCCATTCTTTCCATGCAGACTTCTTTTCTTTCACTGCTTTCCTCACTTCCTCATTCCACCACGGTGTCTCCTTCTCTTTCACTCTTGTTGACGTCCTACCACAAGCACTCTCTGCTGCACCAGCAAATGCCTTTTTAAAGTGGGACCATTCCTTTTCTACATTTTCCACTTCAGTAACTGGGATTTGTTGCTTCAATCTCTCCTGAAAATCTTCCTGTACAGCTTTGTCTTTCAATTTCCATACTTTTATTTTACTTTCTCTGATCTCCTTTAGGTTTTCCAATTTTCCCCATCTAAATTTTGCCACCACAGCTCTATGGTCCCCATCAAATGCTTCTCCTGGTAAAGCTGTCACATCCATCAGCTTTCTGCGATTTGTCCTTTCCACCAGGAAGTAGTCAATTACTGATTTTGTTCTTCTATCACCCCACCCATATCTCGTAATTTTCCTGCTGTTTTTCTTCCGAAACCATGAATTACCCACTATCAGTACATTCCTTTCACAAAAGTTTACAAGTTCCTCTCCTTCCCGGTTCTTTTTCCCATATCCATAGGGTCCAACGACTTCTTCCTTTCCTTGTCTCTCAATTCCAACTTGTGCATTCATGTCTCCCATGATCAGCACTTCTACATCTGAGATTACTCTTTCTACATCCTCCAGGAATACTGCAATATCTTCTTCTCTGTTTCCAGTCTGTGGTGCATACACTTGTATGAAGTCCATCACGTCATTCTTCATCTTCATTCTAATTTTCATTATTCTGTCACTCACACACTCTACCACTTCAACATACTCCTCCAGTTGTTTCGAGGTTATCAGTCCCACGCCATTTTTTGCCTCTTGGCCACCACTCCAGTATAATGTATATCCTTTCCTCAATTTCCTCCTTCCTTTACCTTTTCCATTTCACTTCACTCAGCCCCATCATTCCAACCTTCTCCCTCTCCATGAAGTCTACCACCTCCTCCACCTTGCCTGTCAGGGTCATGACATTCATGATTCCCACTTTCATTTCGGTTACTGGTCGCCCATTTCTCACAGTTCCCCCAGTACCAAAGGAACTGCGCGTCGCCTGCAGGGTACGCCCTAACCTTTTCCGAATCATTGGAAGTGCCATTTCCATTTTAGGCTATTATTACGATGGGGTCGCCACTCCCAAAGGCATTTTATGAAGCTACTGCCAGCTATTATTCAGGTCGCCCCTAACGTGGAGAACAGACGCCCTTGCAGCCGCCCCTAACCTGGGAAACAGACGCTGCCAATTGATGCTGTACTCATACTATTCCCTGAGTACTGGGTTGCCTCTTCCGCAATCTCCACCGTTCTGAAGTCCATCTTCTCCGCTGTAGATTCCGTTGAGGTCGTCGCACGTAACCCTGTGCACGGGGCCTATGTTATACCCCATAGGACTGGGTCCTCACCAGAACTTAGCCGGTACTGTAGTTCCATGGTATATTACAGTACCGTTGCCCACCCCCGCGACGTGGGCGCGCCTGGCAAGAATTATCCATGTAGCCAATTAGGATTGACTCATGGACCGGGTTAAGGAGCTGTCTAAATCCAGCCTCACACCTCCAATTTCACTATAAAAGTCGTGATCTAAAAAGGGATAGTGGGTGGGTAACATTTATTGCTACATGACCCCCAAAATTATTATTCATTATTACAAAGGGTATTTTGACTATTTTCAGTAGTGTAGAAGATTGTATCGCCTTGTTTCGGGCTCCTATAGAGCATACATTTTCTTTCGATCTTTCATTTGCCATAGGACGCGCCACCGGCGTATGGTTATGCATTACCAGCTTCTGGTTTAGTAGTCAGGTAATGGAAGCAATGGGAAGTGTGTACTACAATTTTCCTTGCGTGTAACTAAGCAACTTATTGTTAAGAGAACGTAAAATGCACCAAGAATGATATGATCTTCAGCTGTGTGCAGTGAGAAGGCTCTGCATGTGTTCATTCCTTATGTATTAATGATGCGAAATGTCATCTAACGTTGTGCCAAATCACTCGTAGTCTCTAAATGTTGCACATTTTCCCGTAAATTGCAGCAGTTTATGTTTTAATTGTTTATAAGATCGTGACAAAGAAAGTGTTCCTCCAATTGGATGATTGTATTTAACTGTATGCACGTCGTATAATCTTGGCGAAGTGTATTTTTTTCACGGAGCAACTTAACACCGTAGTAGGCACGCAGCTTTTTGTATTTAGTTTTCTGGCATCTTGTTTTAAATTATTGACTAACATATCCTATGCAGACAATCGATACCTCCATTAGGATTCGAGTTCCATAATTCATGCAAAATGAGGTCCGTTCGTTTGTGAAATTGGGGTCATAACCCCCTTACCCTTTCAGTGATTACCGTAAGGTACTTTACGTAGACTAGGGTGAAGATGTAAATGAGCATTAAAAAAATAATGTTGCCAGTTGTTTGGTTTATTAACTTGCGGTAATATCATCCATAGGTAATGAAAACTGGGCATGGTTGGATTTTAAGGTAGAGCCACATGTGCTATTAAATCGCTTTCTTGCAATACCTGGAATATGTACAGAATTATAAAATGATTATTGGTTAAATAAGTGTTAATAGATAGGCTATTATAATTATAATGATTAAATAAATATTAAAGAAGAAACGATGCGTTGTTAGTAAATATTAGGCCTACCGGTACGGCGAATAGCCTACAACTCGTAGCTTACGTCACAATTTAGCATTTAAACGGGTCACGTTAATGCATAATATGCCAATATAAAAACTGGATAGCAAATTATAATAATATTCTCACATATAACATATATAATTTGCACCAACTTAATTATTGTAGTCTAAGATATGTTAGACCAATGCCGTTTGAAATGTGCAAATCGCACACTTTGTAGGCAAGCTGTTTGTTATGGTCGTCTCTGATGCGAAGTTCTACTAATTACTCTTCTTGGAGACGCTTGTCTTTGGAATATTCATGAAAGACCAACCCTTTAGTTATTATTTCATAAGTTGAACGCCTAAAAACAAAACCACAATCCGAAATAATAACGAAGATAATCACGAACGAACGTTTCACTGCCAATGAAAATCAAATGGAGATTCGCGGACCGGAAGTTCGTTATGCATAAGCTTCGATGCCATTTTAACTCGTGGAAGTGCTATAAGGTTACGGTACCATACAATTCAATCACTTCCAGTAAATATTTATTACTAGCGGACCCGTGCGAGAAATCTCGCATGTTCATAAACCACACTATCTCCAATAGGTTTATAATGAGACACTTAAGGAGAAAGGTTATGTTTTTATTTCAACCAAATGATTATAGAACACTATTAACATTTCAGGGTAAAGGAAAGACCTCAGAATGTTAATATGACATGACACAGGCGTCTCAGTGGCCCGTGGACAGCAAGTATGGAGCGTATTATCCTACATCAACGGTGATTGCAAATCGCACACTTCGTACAATTTTTTAAGTCCTTTTTTAAAGAAATTATATATATTTATGAAATTATAGTGCAATAAGTCACTGCTAATGTCTATTCTCTTTCATTTGAATGCTCATTTGTCACGATCGGTCGCTTGTGAGCGCCGCAGGAGGGATGCATACTACTGAAATAATATATATGAAGATGTGACACTCCTATTCTCTACTCTCTCAACCCTCCTCAGTAGTGATGGGCTGCGAGTGGACTCGCGAAGAATCGAGTCTGGAACCGTAAAACTCGAGATACTCGAGTCCGGAATCGAGGCCAAGGACGCTGTCAGTCTTATATGGAAACTACACGATATATAGTAATGTCGGTACGCCTTGGCCAAGTATTGTATTAGTTTCCCATCAATGCACAGTGATACAATAGAATATTCAAAATTGGAAACCGGCAAGAAGTGGACTGATGACAGAAAGAAAGAACGCAATACAGTAAAGAGAAATTTCCTTCAACGTGATAATTTGCTAAGCATAGTATATATCGCTGTTGATAACGCCAGTAGTCTTATCGATATCTCTGGTTGAGTGGTTAACGGTGCTAACTTTCACGCAGCGTGCTGGGGTTCGATTCCCTGCGAGGAGGTTTTTTTTTAAACTTGATTTTTTAAATTACATTTCTTTCTTTATCATTACCTAGTCGTTATAATATGAAGCATAGTGTGCATTTTGCAAACGATTTCTCTTGTAAATCACTAGTAGAAAAGTCGTTTGCAAGTTTAGCGAGTGTTGGGAATTTGGCCGCATTCTGTCCTATATCGTAAGTACGGATCGTGACGTCACCGTGGAGACTCGAGTCCTTCGCTCGGGTTACTCGTTCAGACTCAGAACTGCTAGACTCGATTCTCGCGAGTCCAAGCGTCACTTGCGCACATCACTACTCCTCAGTAAAACAGTCATTTATATCAGCTCTCCTCAGGTAAACGGTATTTTATTTGTGTTCGTAGCATCCCATCCCATCTGCGAGAGAGTTCACTCGCGTGCGCGCACTTTGATCACGCTACGGGTTAGGCCTAAATATCGCCATCACCCGTGAGCTGCGGAAGTGTCTCCAAAAATGCAGTTACACTTACGCCAGAAAATTTTGATTCGCGCTTTAAGATTCATTTTTCAGCCATTCGGTATGCGAACTCTAGTCTTAGAGGGTTCTAAAATATACGGGAATTTGGTGGATTTTCGTACGGGAAATACGGGGATTATACGGGAATTTGAAAAAAGGCCATCGCTCGACACCCTGTCCTCGCAGTGGTTTCCATTCGGGCTCAGAAGCTTTTCAAAATATTCTTTCCGCATTTTCTTCAGTTCTTCCCTATTTTCTATCTCTTGTTCCCTTTTGTTCACCATTCTAACATAATCCGTAGGATCCTTCCGCCTCTTATTTTTCACCATCCCATACAGGACCTTTTTTTGTACCTTCACTATCCTCCATCATCTTTGTCCACTCTTCTATCCACTTTCTTCTCTCCTCAGCCACTACTCTCTTTGCCTCCTTCTTTCTTTCCTGGTACTCTTCCCTTGTCTCTACTGTCCTATTTTGATACCACCTCCTAAAGGCTCTATTCTTTTCCCTTACTACATCTTTTGTCTTCTCATTCCACCCTGGTGTTTCCTTCCACCTCTTCTTACTACCTGTCCTCCCACATACTGCTTCTGCTGCACCTACTGGTGTCTTCTTAAATCTAGCCCATTCCTCTTCCACCCCTCTTTCTTCATCTGTTGGAATTCCTTTCTTTACCATTTTGAGGTGCTCGACCCTTTTATCTCCTTCTTTCAGTTTCCATATCCGTATACAGTGGAATCTCGTTAGCACGTTCTCGGTTACGTTTTCCCGTTTAGCGTGATGATTTTCTCAAGTCCCAGTCCCAATTCTATAATATACATGTTGATATATCCCCTTAATACGTTCTCTATTCCCGCTTTCGACGATCAAAGTTCCGTTGTACTATTTGTAAGCGAAACAGATTTTATTGTTATTTCATTATAAAATTCGGCTTCTGGAAAACACTACTCGATATTGCCTCTTATTCTCTGATAGTTATTGACAGTGTAGATGATTTCATTGTGTTTGACGGCGTAGAATTGGCTATAGCTATGACGCAACACAGATGACGTGTCTCTCTCCCGCTGCCCTTTCCCTCCTTTTTCAATTCCCAGTCCCTATCCTACTAAATTCATGTTGATCATCATCATCTTGCACAGTTTCCAGCCACTGGCCGGGTCTGTTTGGAACACAAGCCTCTCCAACGTCTTCGGTCTTCCCACCATCTCTCAGCCTCCACCCTTGTCCAGTCTTCTCCTCTCTTCTTCACGCTTTCTTCCACCCCCTTCAGCCGTCTCCCTCTTGGTCTCTTTCCTTCCCACTTCGTCTCGTGTATCCTCCTGGGTATCCTCATCTCCTCCATTCGTTTTACATGTCCATACCATTTATGGTCATAATACTTAAGTTGACGTCTGACAGCTAGTGCTGGAGGGAGGAGCATTGCACGTGCCATTTCACGCGGTTGCCACATTCCTGCATTCCATACCCTACCCTTCTCACTTCCGGCTGGCTTGTTCGTTCGTTCATTCTGACCGCTGTGTTTTCTTGTAGACTACCTGGCCAGACCATGACTGACTTGGTCTTATGTTCGGTTTTCTTTACCAGAGGTCGGGTTGAAAAGCTCAGACAGTAGAGCGCTGGCTTTCTGAGCTCAACTTGGCAGGTTCGATCCTGGCTCAGTCCGGTGGTATTTGAAGGTGCTCAAATGCGTCAGCTTATGTTGATAGATTTACCGGCACGTAGAAAAACGCCCACGGGACCAAATTTTGGCACCTCGTCGTCTCCGAAAACCGTGAAAGTAGTTGACAGGACATACAATCAATATCATTATTATTCTTTTACAGCAGTGGTACCTATAGCCTGTCAAATCCTTCAACATACCTTTTGTCCTATACTTTGTCTCCATACATCTTACTAGCACAAATATAGGACGTACACAAATAAGAAAAACGTGATTTCAAGGGGAAAATGGTTCGCGGGAGGGGGGTCTTAAATCAAGTGTACTCTTTTCCACACCACCCAGCGGTAGAGTACCTGGCGCGTTTTTTTTTAAACAGTGGTATCCCCAGTAGGCCTAATCCACTGACGGTGTTCTTAATCATTTTGTATTGGCTCAATCCCTTCCATCTCATCTTCGCTGCTGCTGCTGCTGCCAGAGTTTGAAGAGCTAGAACTGGAGGAACCTTCCAACCGTATTATAAGTTCGTCCACCTCGTAGTCCAAAGTCATCTCATTTTCTATAGCAGTTTTAATTTCTTTCTCCACGTGTGAAACTGCGTTTTTCCAGTCTTCGGCAGTTACTTGATTGATTCCCTCAGTCGTAAGTCTTTCGGCCTCTGCCAGGGTGAATCGCTTGTTGTTTACCGCAACATAACCCTTAACTTGAGCCCATATGAGTTCGATAGGGTTAAAATGGCAATGGTACGGGGGCAGCCTTATGACGTCATGGCCCTGCTCTTTGGCGATTTCGTCAATGTGATACACTGGTATTCTAGATTTATTTTCCCTGATGAGGCCTAGAAGAACGCCCTTCGTCATTTCCTTGTTTGCGTTGACACCATGACGAACTAACCAGTCTATCATTTCGTACTTCCGACTAGCGTTTGTTGGGGCCTTATCAAGCTGGACACTGTGGTAGGGAGCATTGTCCATCACTATCACGCTGTTCGGTTTGATCTTTGGGAGTAGCCGTTCCTCAAACCACTTTCGGAATCTGTTGTGATCCATCTCTTCGTGGTAATCGCCCGTCTTCCTGGACCTGAAGAGCAGCAGTGAGTCAGTCACAAATCCATCCGCTGATCCCGCGTGGCAAACAATGTCGTCCGCCTCGTCCACTTGGTCCTGCGATCGTTCCCTTGGGTGAGTCATCGGTCCAACCCTTTTTTCTGGTATGGCCAGCATTGACCCATGTCTCATCTAGCCACACAATAGACATTAGGTCCCGCCTTCGAATCTTCTGAAGGAACGTACTCCTTAGAGCTACTACGTCACCTCTCTCCAACAGCAGCTTCCTACTGTTGATAGCTTTATATTCAAAACCAAGGTTATGAACCACTTTCAGTAAGGAAGAGTAACTGCCTTTAAATATGTCGTTCGGAAGTGTAAATAACAGTTTTTGAATTGTTGGATGTTCCTTTCTGGTGTAGTAAGAATATATGAGCCGGCGAATAGCATCCTCTTTAAACGGATCCAGATTTGTAATTCTGGAGGTTCTAGGCCGCTTCTTTCCAGGCGTGGACAGTTTAGATGAACCCTCTGCTGAGTTGTTATATTTCTCCATCGTAACTCTTGTCACAGTACTTTTACTAACTCTAAGAGCTTTCGCAGTGCGTTCTTGAACTCTCTGGAATGGAATTAACGGAACATTCCTTTCCGAAAAACTCTTAGCCTCCTCTTCAAAGAATTCCCTTGCGGCACATATCATTTCTCTTCCTTGGTGATGAATTGTCACACCATGGCCGGCGGTATTTTTTTCATGAGGTGGACGAGTTCTGGGCCTCCCTCTCCCTCGAGGAGTATTCATAATGCTCGAAATATATATTGCAATCCAATAATTGTAGGTCTACGTAATTAGTACTTAAAATACCGTTAGATACTTAATGATGGCCTCCAAACAGAAACAGAAATAGAATAACACTCACACTGAACTGCTTGTGACAAGATCTAACTCAGAAGTGCAAGGTTTGGCAACTCCTACAAATTCCTTCTCAACACGAGCTGGCCAGAGAGCTTATCTCCATGGCAACCGCAGTCGCCCCACCCCGTTTCCATGACAACCATACCTCCACCTCTCTTTATCCCACCTCGGCAGGCAATAAACGGACCTCCCTCTAAGAACTGTCAGACTTCAACTTTTAGTATTACGACTGTAAGTCTAGATTTCTCTATACCATCCTGTAATGGTTCCTCCTTCATTAATTCTCTGGTCCTTTCATTTCTTATTCTGTCCATCTTCGTAGCTCCAATACTGCTTCTCAAGAACCTCATCTCACTGGCCTGTATTTTGCTCTTCTCCCTTCCTTTCATAGCCCAGGTCTCGGAGGCATACGTCAGGATAGGGACATAGTACGTCCGATATATGATCTTTTTGCTGTTCTGAGGGACATCCTTGCTCCGTAACATCCTTCTCACACTCCTCCGAAATGCTTCTGCCTGTCTCCCTCGCTCATTTATTTCTCTATCGTTTCTTCCATTCTCTTGTATCAGGCTTCCCAGATACTTGAAACTCTCCACTTTCTTCAGCTGTTCCCCACCAATTTGTTATTCCTGTTGTGGTTCTTTCCTTCTTCCTTATTGTGATCACCATCTCACTCTTATTTATGCAAAATTTCATCCCATACCCATGTATTATTCCTTCCCACACGTCCAACTGTTCCTGTTGATATATCCCCTTAATACGTTCTCTATTCCCGCTTACAACGATCAAATTTCCGTTGAACTATTTGTTAGTGAACCGTATTTTATTCGTATTTCATTATAAAATTCGACTTCTGGAAAACACGACATGATATTGCCTCATATTCTCTGATAGTTATTGACAGTGTAGATGATTTTATTGTGTTTGACGGCGTAGAAGTGGCTATAGCTATGGCGCAACACAGGTGACGTGTCTCTCTCCCACTGCCCTTCACCCCCTTCCCTTTGTTTATTTCTCACATAGGTGCATTATTGTCTTCGTGTTCCGCACTTTGTCTTCTAGTTCTTAGTGTTCACGTCCAGTTATGACCTATTTTATTGCACGTTTCATAATAGATAAGAAGTAAGTACGGCAGATAACTAATGATGAGAAGATGAAATACATTCGAGACGTGGAATGCAATCCTCACATGAAGTGTGTGGATATAGCGCGAAAGTGGAACATTCCTCCGTCTACACTGAACATGATTCTCGGCAAAAGGAAGGAAATCGAACATGCATTTGAAGAAGGGGTGAGCGGCAAAAGGAAACGTGTGCGAGAGGGACAGTTTCCTGAACTAGAAAGTGCTTTATTGAAGTGGTTCAAGCAAGCCCGTGCTTCAAACATATGCGTGCGCAGTCGCCGGCAGCTGAGCCGTCACTGGTGGAGGGTGAGAGTGACAATGTCCTTGCTAAGCAAATATAAAGACCCTGTATTATACTGTAGTGTAGAGGTACAGTAATTCATTTTTATGTTATTTATTCCGTGTAAGTTACTGATAACCTATGTTTATGTCGTGACTGTAGTAGTGCATACAATCACTTACTAAGGTCGGCGAATAAACGTTCATATCTATGCCGCATTCTTTCTTATACATTGTAAATGCAGTATGGCGTTTTTCGGTAGTATGTTTTCCCGCATATGACGTCCAAATTTTTCAGTCCCTTGAAAAACGTACTAACGAGATTCCACTGACGTCTTTCCTGGTTCTCAGTCCCTTTCTTTTCCTTAGTCCCTCTCAGGTTCATTACCAGCAATCGATGGTCGCTGTCCAAGTTCTCCGATGGTATAACCTTGATGTCCGTGATGTTCTTATTTAATTCTTTCTCATACAGGATATAGTCGACCACCGACTTCCTGGTCAAGTCATCACTGTACCATGTGATTGTGTGGCTCTCTCTTTTTTTGAACCAGGAGTTCCCAACTAGTAGGCTGTTCCTTTGGCAGAAGTCCAACAGTCTCTTTCCTTCCTCATTTCTTCCGCCCCAACCCTCTGGTCCAAGCACACTTCCTACATGGCCATTCAGATCTCCCATAACAATCATATTCCTTCCTACTAGTTGCTTCTGCAATTCCTCTTCAAACTCCTCCTTCTCTTCAGAGGCGCAGCCTACTTGTGGAGCATACACTTGCACTATTTCTACGGTCTCTCCCCTCAGTGCTACTTTCACTTTCATCATCCTATCACTTATTCTCCTCACTTCTTTTTTTAAACCATCTCGTACTACTACTCCCACTTCATTCCTCTTTCCCTCTTCATGAATAAGGAAGTTAGATTAAGTAGGTAAATGAAATACGTCGTTCATTCATTCATCTTCATTTCCCCTTTTCCAGCTGACACTGGGTGGGGGCAAATATGGTTCCTCTCCACTTTGTTGTGTCGTTCCACCATTCCTCTTCCGACATGGTGTTCCAATCCTAATGCTATTCTTCACAGAGTCCATCCAACGCATTCTTGGTCTTCCTTGTCCTCTCTTCCCTGTCATCCGACGTTCCAGTGCTTTCTTCATTCATCCGTTTGACATGTCCAGACCATCTCAATCTGTTTTGTTCCAGTTTGTCATTTAGTTTCTGTACTCCCAGTTCTTTTCGTATATCTTCATTTCTCACTCTGTCCCTCCTCGTTTTCTGGACCATACTTCTCAGGAATCTCATCTCAGCTGTCTGTACTCTGCTCTCATCCCTCTTAGTCATTGTCCAAGTTTATGCTGCATATGTCATTATAGGAACATAATATGCTTTGTACATAACTTTTTTAGCCTTAATTGGTATATCCTTGTTCCATACTAGTCCCCGTACCTGTTGGTAGAAAGCACTCCCAAGTTGTATTCTTCTGCTAATTTCCAAATCTAGTCTTCCATCTTCAGTCAGTTCACTTCCCAAGTATTTGAAGTGTTTCACCACTTCCAATTCCTTATCTCAGACTTTGATTACCCCTTCTCCTTCTTTCTTATCTCGACTCATCACCACTATTTTACTCTTCTCCACATTGATCTTCAATCCCCATTGCTCAATCCTTCCATTTATTACGTCGAACTGTTCTTGTACCTCCATCTCATCCTCGCCCCAGATCACAACATCGTCTGCAAACAACATTACCTTCATCTTTGCCCTACTATAGTCTTTCATTGCTGGCTTCATGATGTCACCCATCACCATTAAGAACAATAATGGTGACAACACATTTCCTTGGTTTAGTCCAGTGTCAATTTTAAACCATTCCGATGTCCCGACTCTAGTCTTCACACTACTGTAGCAATCCGTGCACATTCCTTTTATCATGTCTCCCAGTTCCTTGCCTATCCCCCTATTTGTTAAGCTTTCCCAAACTTTTGTTCTAGGGATGCTATCATAGGCCTTTTCTCGATCAATAAAAGTCATTACCATATCCTTCCCATATTCCTAACTCTTTTCAATGTTCTGTCTCAGAATGAAAATGGGTTCCACTGTTGACCTGCCCCCTCTAAATCCAAACTGCTCCTCCTCTATTTGGCCTTCTACCTTTACTCTAATTCTTCTTTCTAGGATTCTTTCCATTACTTTGGCAACATGCGAGATGATGGTGATTCCTCGGTAGTTACCACACACCTTCCTGTCTCCTTTCTTGAATATTGGCAATATTATTCCCTTTTTCCAGTCTTCAGGAACTTTCTTCTCTCTCCACACACTCCTGAGAAGTCTGTATGTCCACAGCAGCCCCACTGGTCCTGCCGCCTTGATCATTTCTATTGCCACTTCGTATATTCCCACAGCTTTCCCCATCTTCATCTTCCTAACTGCCCATTCCACCCATAGTAATGTCTGGTTCTTCTATTTCTTCCTCCACCGTTTTGGCTGTTTGCGTAACTTCTCCGCATGTCTGGCGTCTCACATTCAACAGCTTGCTGAAATATTCTTTCCATCTGTCCGTTATCTCTTCTGGTTTTGTCAATATATCTTTGTTTTTCACAAACCCAGTGTTCATTCCTTCTACTTTTTTATAATTCCAAATAGCTTGCTTTTTTTTCCACAATGTAAATCCTCCCTTATTTCCTGAGTGAATTCTTCCCAGCTTTTCTTCTTTTCCTCTGCAATTACTTTCCTGCAATCTCTTTTTGCTTCTATATATTTTGCTCTACTTTCTTCAGTCTTTTTTGTTTTCCATTCCTTCCAAGTTTTCTTCTTCTCTCTTACCTTTTCCTTCACTCTATCATTCCACCATTTTGTCGCCTTTTCCCGTACCTTTCCTGATGTTCTACCACATATTTTCTCTGCACTGTTTACAAATGCACTCTTTATGAAAGCAAATATGGTTCAGCCTCGGAAATACGCCATTAGCGGAAGAAAATAATAAATAAATACTAGTTTTTAAACGGAGGTGAGAGAGGAAGACCCATTTATTGTCAGAAATAAAATTTCTCTCCATCCTATGGTTAAAATGAATTTCTAAAACTACCAGTCAATAAAATTGAAAAATAAATTGGTTATACATCCCAACCCCCCAAAAAAGTTACTTAAATAATAATAGTTGTTGTTGCTCCAAACCAACCACGGATCGTAATACTTTAAGTATAAGGCTTACCTAAATAAAATCGCAGGATCTTCACGAATAATGCAATCACAATTAACAAAAGCCAGAAATGGCCAACAACTATGAATTAAGAACACTCTACACCACTTGAACGTATACAATCCAAACGCGCAGTTAGGGCGACAAAACTTATTGCCTGAAGTTAACATGATTTCCAACTATATTCCTTCCGAAGATGTAACGTCTCTACTGTTTTAGGTTATAGAGCTGCGGTATAAATGTTTTCAACTAAGGAAACACTTAAGTTAATTATACGCCAAATCAATACTAATAACAACCCTCTTAAATATCTACAATTTGTAGATCATTTGGAGTGTACATGTTTCGAAACAACAATGGTTTCTTCTTCACACAATTGAGAGAGAAAAACTTATTCTAAAGAAAAACTTAAATTAAAAATGGATATCCTTACAATACATGTACACTCAAAATGATCTGTAAAGAGTGTTATTGATTTGGTGTATAATTAACTTAAGTGTTTTCTCAGTTATTCTGTGAATACGGATCAAAACAATTTGCTATTATGGCAAATATTTTTGCTTATTACAAATGTTTTCAGACGTAGGATCCATTGGAGGTGATTAATTCAGTTTGATGTTTTGTTTCCATTATGAATCCTGATAAGGACCTCGCCTCATCTGAGGCAAAAAAGAACTATATCTTTATTGTTACCCGTCAACAAATCAGGAAGTAGCTATTAGTGTGTTGGGTTTGACCTGCAGATGTCTTCCCGCTCACTGCGTATCGCGCATTCCAAAAACATTCAGTTGGTCACTACTTGCTTCACTCACTCAGCACATTCCTTCTTTCACTGGCTGCGTGTCGTCTGCTGCAAATATAACCATTGGCATGTGGGAAGCCGATATATTTAAGTTTGGAATTGGCAGAACGCACATGCATACTGCAAGACTCCAAGGGGAGTGGGTATGTCCAAAATTTCCAAAATGTTTGAAATTGCTTTTTAGGAGTCAAATTACTCGATGGACTTGACACTTTTGGGACACATACTCAAGATCCTCTTGGGACACATATTCAGGCTCCTCCCGGGCCCCAGGCTCAGGATCCTCATGGGACACACACTCAGAATCCTCTTGGGACACATACTCAGGATCCTCTTGGGTCACATACTCAGAATCCTCTTGGGACACATATTCAAGAGTTCTCTTGGGACACATACTCAGGATCCTCTTGGTACACATACTCAGACTCCTCTTGGAACACATACTCAAGATCCTCTTGGGACACATATTCACACTCCTCCCGGGCCACAGACTCAGGATCCTCATGGGTCACATACTCAGAATCCTCTTGGGACACATAATCAGGCTCCTCTTGGACATATACTCAGGCTCCTCTTGGGACACATACTCAGGCTCCTCTTGGGACTCATACTCAGGCACCTCATGGGACACATATTCACACTCCTCCCGGGCCACAGACTCAGGATCCTCATGGGTCACATACTCAGAATCCTCTTGGGACACATAATCAGGCTCCTCTTGGACATATACTCAGGCTCCTCTTGGGACACATACTCAGGCTCCTCTTGGGACACTTTCTCAGGATCCTCTTGGGACACTTTCTCAGGCTCCTCTTGGGACACATACTCAGGCTCCTCTTGGGACACTTTCTCAGGCTCCTCTTGGACACATACTCAGGCTCCTCTTGGGACACATACTCAGGCTCCTCTTGGGACACTTTCTCAGGCTCCTCTTGGGACACATACTCAGGATCCTCTTGCGACACATACTCAGGATCGTCTTGGGACACATACTCAGGATCCTCTTGGGACACATACTCAGGATCCTCTTGGACACACACTCAGGCTCCTCTTCGACACATACTCAGGCACCTCTTGGGACACATACTCAGGATCCTCTTGGGACGCATACTCAGGATCTTATTGGTACTTAGACCCCGGCTCCTCTTTGTACTTACTCAGGCTCCTCTTGGTACTTAGAATCCGGCACCTCTTTGTACTTAGACTAAGGATCCTCTTGGGACACATACTCAGGATCCTCTTGGGACACTGGCTCATACTCCTCTTGGGACACATACTCTGGATCATCTTGGTACTTAGACTCAGGCTCCTCTTGGTACTTAGAATCCGGCACCTCTTTGTACTTAGACTAAGGATCCTCTTGGGACACATACTCAGGATCCTCTTGGGACACTGGCTCAGGATCCTCTTGGGACACATACTCTGGATCATCTTGGTTCTTAGACTCGGGCTCCTCTTGGGACACCGACTCAGGCTCCTCTTGGGACACATACTCAGGCTCCTCTTCGGACACGTACTCAGGATCCTCTTGGGACACATACTCAGACTCCTCTTGGTACTTAGACTCAGGCCCCTCTTGGGATACATACTCAAACTCTTCTTGGGACACATTCTCAGACTCCTCTTGGGACACATACTCAGACTCCTCTTGGGACACAGACACAGGCTCCTCTTGGGAAACATACTCAGGCTCCTCCTGGAACACAGACTCCTCCTGGGACACATATTCAGGCTCCTCTTGGGACACAGATTCAGGCTCCTCTTGGGACACAGACCCAGGCTCCTATTGGTACTTAGACTCAGGCTCCCCTTGGTACTTATACTCAGGCTACTCTTGGGACACATACTGAGACTCCTCTTGGAACACATACTCAGACTCTTCCTGGGACACATACTCAGGCTCCTCTTAAGACACAGACTCAGGATCCTCTTGGGACATATATTCAGGATCCTCTTGGGACATATATTCAGGATCCTCTTGGGACACTGACTCAGACTCCTCTTGGGACACTGACTCAGACTCCTCTTGGGACACATACTCTGGATCCTCTTGGTACTTAGACTCCGGCTCCTCTTGGGACATATATTCAGGCCCCTCTTGGGACACTGACTCAAAATCCTCTTGGGACACATACTCTGGATCCTCTTGGTACTTAGACTCAGGCCCGTCTTGGGACACATACTCAGACTCCTTTTGTGGCACATACTCAGGATCCTCTTGATACTTAGGCTCAGGCTCCTCTTGGGACAGAGACTCAGGCCTCTCTTGGAACACATACTCAGGCTCCTCTTGGACTTAGACTCAGACCCCTCTTGGGACACAAACTCAGAATCCTCTTGGAAAACATACTCAGCATCCTCTTGGGACTTAGACTCAGACCGCTCATCGGAGACATACTCAGGATCCTCTTGGGAAACAGACTCCTCTCTGACACATAATCAGACTCCTCTTTGAACACATATTCAGGATCCTCTTGGGATTTTGACTCCGACTCCTCTTGGGACACATACTCAGGTTCCTCCTGGGACACAGACTCAGGATCCTCCTGGGACACATACTCAGAATCCTCTTGGGACACATAATCAGGCTCCTCTTGGACATATACTCAGGCTCCTCTTGGGACACATACTCAGGCTCCTCTTGGGACTCATACTCAGGCACCTCATGGGACACATATTCACACTCCTCCCGGGCCACACTCAGGATCCTCATGGGTCACATACTCAGAATCCTCTTGGGACACATAATCAGGCTCCTCTTGGACATATACTCAGGCTCCTCTTGGGACACATACTCAGGCTCCTCTTGGGACACTTTCTCAGGATCCTCTTGGGACACTTTCTCAGGCTCCTCTTGGGACACATACTCAGGCTCCTCTTGGGACACATACTCAGGCTCCTCTTGGGACACTTTCTCAGGCTCCTCTTGGACACATACTCAGGCTCCTCTTGGGACACATACTCAGGCTCCTCTTGGGACACTTTCTCAGGCTCCTCTTGGGACACATACTCAGGATCCTCTTGCGACACATACTCAGGATCGTCTTGGGACACATACTCAGGATCCTCTTGGGACACACACTCAGGATCCTCTTGGACACACACTCAGGCTCCTCTTCGACACATACTCAGGCACCTCTTGGGACACATACTCAGGATCCTCTTGGGACGCATACTCAGGATCCTCTTGGGACGCATACTCAGGATCTTATTGGTACTTAGACCCCGGCTCCTCTTTGTACTTACTCAGGCTCCTCTTGGTACTTAGAATCCGGCACCTCTTTGTACTTAGACTAAGGATCCTCTTGGGACACATACTCAGGATCCTCTTGGGACACTGGCTCATACTCCTCTTGGGACACATACTCTGGATCATCTTGGTACTTAGACTCAGGCTCCTCTTGGTACTTAGAATCCGGCACCTCTTTGTACTTAGACTAAGGATCCTCTTGGGACACATACTCAGGATCCTCTTGGGACACATACTCTGGATCATCTTGGTTCTTAGACTCAGGCTCCTCTTGGGACACCGACTCAGGCTCCTCTTGGGACACATACTCAGGCTCCTCTTCGGACACGTACTCAGGATCCTCTTGGGACACATACTCAGACTCCTCTTGGTACTTAGACTCAGGCCCCTCTTGGGATACATACTCAAACTCTTCTTGGGACACATTCTCAGACTCCTCTTGGGACACATACTCAGACTCCTCTTGGGACACAGACACAGGCTCCTCTTGGGAAACATACTCAGGCTCCTCCTGGAACACAGACTCCTCCTGGGACACATATTCAGGCTCCTCTTGGGACACAGATTCAGGCTCCTCTTGGGACACAGACCCAGGCTCCTATTGGTACTTAGACTCAGGCTCCCCTTGGTACTTATACTCAGGCTACTCTTGGGACACATACTGAGACTCCTCTTGGAACACATACTGAGACTCCTCCTGGGACACATACTCTGATTCCTCTTGGGACACAGACTCAGACTCCTCTTGGGACACAGACTCAGACTCCTCTTGCGACACAGACTCAGACTCCTCTTGGAACACATACTCAGACTCTTCCTGGGACACATACTCAGGCTCCTCTTAGGACACAGACTCAGGATCCTCTTGGGACATATATTCAGGATCCTCTTGGGACATATATTCAGGATCCTCTTGGGACACTGACTCAGACTCCTCTTGGGACACTGACTCAGACTCCTCTTGGGACACATACTCTGGATCCTCTTGGTACTTAGACTCCGGCTCCTCTTGGGACATATATTCAGGCCCCTCTTGGGACACTGACTCAAAATCCTCTTGGGACACATACTCTGGATCCTCTTGGTACTTAGACTCAGGCCCGTCTTGGGACACATACTCAGACTCCTTTTGTGGCACATACTCAGGATCCTCTTGATACTTAGGCTCAGGCTCCTCTTGGGACAGAGACTCAGGCCCCTCTTGGAACACATACTCAGGGTCCTCTTGGACTTAGACTCAGACCCCTCTTGGGACACAAACTCAGAATCCTCTTGGAACACATACTCAGGATCCTCTTGGGACTTAGACTCAGACCGCTCATCGGAGACATACTCAGGATCCTCTTGGGAAACAGACTCCTCTCTGACACATAATCAGACTCCTCTTTGAACACATATTCAGGATCCTCTTGGGACACATACTCCGACTCCTCTTGGGACACATAGTCAGGTTCCTCCTGGGACACAGACTCAGGATCCTCCTGGGACACATACTCAGGCTCCTCTTGGGACACATACTCAGGCTCCTCTTGGGACAGAGACTCAGGCCTCTCTTGGAACACATACTCAGGCTCCTCTTGGACTTAGACTCAGACCCCTCTTGGGACACAAACTCAGAATCCTCTTGGAACACATACTCAGCATCCTCTTGGGACTTAGACTCAGACCGCTCATCGGAGACATACTCAGGATCCTCTTGGGAAACAGACTCCTCTCTGACACATAATCAGACTCCTCTTTGAACACATATTCAGGATCCTCTTGGGATTTTGACTCCGACTCCTCTTGGGACACATACTCAGGTTCCTCCTGGGACACAGACTCAGGATCCTCCTGGGACACATACTCAGGATCCTCCTGGGACACATACTCAGAATCCTCTTGGGACACTTTCTCAGGCTCCTCTTGGGACACTTTCTCAGGATCCTCTTGGGACACTTTCTCAGGCTCCTCTTGGGACACATACTCAGGCTCCTCTTGGGACACATACTCAGGCTCCTCTTGGGACACATACTCAGGCTCCTCTTGGGACTCATACTCAGGCTCCTCTTGGGACACTTTCTCAGGATCCTCTTGGAACACATACTCAGGATCCTCTTGGGACACAGACTCAGACTCCTCTTGGGACACAGACTCAGGCTCCTCTTGGAACACATACTCAGACTCTTCCTGGGACACATACTCAGGCTCCTCTTAGGACACAGACTCAGGATCCTCTTGGAACATATATTCAGGATCCTCTTGGGACATATATTCAGGATCCTCTTGGGACACTGACTCAGACTCCTCTTGGGACACATACTCTGGATCCTCTTGGTACTTAGACTCCGGCTCCTCTTGGGACATATATTCAGGCCCTTCTTGGGACACTGACTCAAAATCCTCTTGGGACACATACTCTGGATCCTCTTGGTACTTAGACTCAGGCCCGTCTTGGGACACATACTCAGACTCCTTTTGTGGCACATACTCAGGATCCTCTTGATACTTAGGCTCAGGCTCCTCTTGGGACAGAGACTCAGGCCCCTCTTGGAACACATACTCAGGCTCCTCTTGGACTTAGACTCAGACCCCTCTTGGGACACAAACTCAGAATCCTCTTGGGACTTAGACTCAGACCGCTCATCGGAGACATACTCAGGCTCCTCTTGGGACACATACTCAGGCTCCTCTTGGGACACATACTCCGACTCCTCTTGGGACACATACTCAGGTTCCTCCTGGGACACAGACTCAGGATCCTCCTGGGACACATACTCAGAATCCTCTTGGGACTTAGACTCAGACCGCTCATCAGAGACATACTCAGGATCCTCTTGGGAAACAGACTCCTCTCTGACATATAATCAGACTCCTCTTTGAACGCATAATCAGACTCCTCTTTGAACACATATTCAGGATCCTCTTGGGATTTTGACTCAGACTCCTCTTGGGACACATACTCAGGCTCCTCTTGGGACACTTTCTCAGGATCCTCTTGGGCACTTTCTCAGGCTCCTCTTGGGACACACTGGGCCGATAACCTCGATGTTAGGCCCCTTAAAACAACAATTATCATCATCATCTCTTGGGACACATACTCAGGCTCCTCTTGGGACACATACTCTTGGGACACATACTCAGGCTCCTCTTGGGACTCATACTCAGGCTCCTCTTGGGACACTTTCTCAGGATCCTCTTGGAACACATACTCAGGATCCTCTTGGGACACATACTCAGGATCCTCTTGCGACACATACTCAGGATCCTCTTGCGACACATACTCAGGACCGTCTTTGGACACACACTCAGGCACCTCTTGGGACACATACTCAGGCACCTCATGGGACACATACTCAGGATCCTCTTGGGACACTTTCTCAGGATCCTCTTGGGACACTTTCTCAGGATCCTCTTGGGACACTTTCTCAGGCTCCTCTTTGTACTTAGACTCAGGCTCCTCTTGGTACTTAGAATCCGGCACCTCTTTGTACTTAGACTAAGGATCCTCTTGGGACACATACTCAGGATCCTCTTGGGACACTGGCTCACACTCCTCTTGGGACACATACTCTGGATCATCTTGGTACTTAGACTCAGGCTCCTCTTGGTACTTAGACTAAGGATCCTCTTGGGACACATACTCAGGATCCTCTTGGGACACATACTCAGACTCCTCTTGGGACACAGACTCAGACTCCTCTTGGGACACAGACTCAGGCTCCTCTTGGAACACATACTCAGACTCTTCCTGGGACACATACTCAGGCTCCTCTTAGGACACAGACTCAGGATCCTCTTGGGACATATATTCAGGATCCTCTTGGGACACTGACTCAGACTCCTCTTGGGACACATACTCTGGATCCTCTTGGTACTTAGACTCCGGCTCCTCTTGGGACATATATTCAGAATCCTCTTGGTACTTAGACTCCGGCTCCTCTTGGGACATATATTCAGAATCCTCTTGGTACTTAGACTCCGGCTCCTCTTGGGACATATATTCAGGCCCCTCTTGGTACTTAGACTCAGGCCCGTCTTGGGACACATACTCAGACTCCTTTTGTGGCACATACTCAGGATCCTCTTGATACTTAGGCTCAGGCTCCTCTTGGTACATAGACTCAGGCTCCTCTTGGTACTTATACTCAGGCTCCTCTTGGGACAGAGACTCAGGCCCCTCTTGGAACACATACTCAGGCTCCTCTTGGACTTAGACTCAGACCCCTCTTGGGACACAAACTCAGAATCCTCTTGGAACACATACTGAGACTCCTCCTGGGACACATACTCAGATTCCTCTTGGGACACAGACTCAGACTCCTCTTGGGACACATACTCTGGATCCTCTTGGTACTTAGACTCCGGCTCCTCTTGGGACATATATTCAGGCCCCTCTTGGGACACTGACTCAAAATCCTCTTGGGACACATACTCTGGATCCTCTTGGTACTTAGACTCAGGCCCGTCTTGGGACACATACTCAGACTCCTTTTGTGGCACATACTCAGGATCCTCTTGATACTTAGGCTCAGGCTCCTCTTGGGACAGAGACTCAGGCCCCTCTTGGAACACATACTCAGGCTCCTCTTGGACTTAGACTCAGACCCCTCTTGGGACACGAACTCAGAATCCTCTTGGAACACATACTCAGGATCCTCTTGGGACTTAGACTCAGACCGCTCATCGGAGACATACTCAGGATCCTCTTGGGAAACAGACTCCTCTCTGACACATAATCAGACTCCTCTTTGAACACATATTCAGGATCCTCTTGGGATTTTGACTCCGACTCCTCTTGGGACACATACTCCGACTCCTCTTGGGACACATACTCCGACTCCTCTTGGGACACATACTCAGGTTCCTCCTGGGACACAGACTCAGGATCCTCCTGGGACACATACTCAGAATCCTCTTGGGACTTAGACTCAGACCGCTCATCAGAGACATACTCAGGATCTCTTGGGAAACAGACTCCTCTCTGACACATAATCAGACTCCTCTTTGAACACATAATCATACTCCTCTTTGAACACATATTCAGGATCCTCTTGGGATTTTGACTCAGACTCCTCTTGGGACACATACTCCGACTCCTCTTGGGACACATACTCAGGCTCCTCTTGGGACACTTTCTCAGGATCCTCTTGGGACACTTTCTCAGGATCCTCTTGGGACACTTTCTCAGGCTCCTCTTGGGACACATACTCAGGCTCCTCTTGGGACACATACTCAGGCTCCTCTTGGGACACATACTCAGGCTCCTCTTGGGACACTTTCTCAGGCTCCTCTTGGGACACATACTCAGGCTCCTCTTGGGACTCATACTCAGGCTCCTCTTGGGACACTTTCTCAGGATCCTCTTGGAACACATACTCAGGATCCTCTTGGGACACATACTCAGGATCCTCTTGCGACACATACTCAGGATCCTCTTGCGACACATACTCAGGATCGTCTTTGGACACACACTCAGGCACCTCTTTGGACACACACTCAGGCACCTCTTGGGACACATACTCAGGCACCTCATGGGACACATACTCAGGATCCTCTTGGGACGCATACTCAGGATCCTCTTGGGACGCATACTCAGGATCTTATTGGTACTTAGACTCCGGCTCCTCTTTGTACTTTGACTCAGGCTCCTCTTGGTACTTAGAATCCGGCACCTCTTTGTACTTAGACTAAGGATCCTCTTGGGACACATACTCAGGATCCTCTTGGGACACTGGCTCACACTCCTCTTGGGACACATACTCTGGATCATCTTGGTACTTAGACTCAGGCTCCTCTTGGTACTTAGAATCCGGCACCTCTTTGTACTTAGACTAAGGATCCTCTTGGGACACATACTCAGGATCCTCTTGGGGCACATACTCAGGATCCTCTTGGGACACTGGCTCAGGATCCTCTTGGGACACATACTCTGGATCATCTTGGTTCTTAGACTCAGGCTCCTCTTGGTACTTAGTCTCAGGCCCCTCTTGGGACACCGACTCAGGCTCCTCTTGGGACACATACTCAGGCTCCTCTTCGGACACGTACTCTGGATCCTCTTGGGACACGTACTCAGGATCCTCTTGGGACACATACTCAGACTCCTCTTGGTACTTAGACCAGGCCCCTCTTGGGATACATACTCAAACTCTTCTTGGGACACATTCTCAGACTCCTCTTGGGACACAGACACAGGCTCCTCTTGGGAAACATACTCAGGCTCCTCCTGGAACACAGACTCCTCCTGGGACACATATTCAGGCTCCTCTTGGGACACAGACTCAGGCTCCTCTTGGGACACAGACCCAGGCTCCTATTGGTACTTAGAATCAGGCTCCCCTTGGTACTTATACTCAGGCTACTCTTGGGACATATACTGAGACTCCTCTTGGAACACATACTGAGACTCCTCCTGGGACACATACTCAGACTCCTCTTGGGACACAGACTCAGACTCCTCTTGGGACACAGACTCAGACTCCTCTTGGGACACAGACTCAGGCTCCTCTTAGGACACAGACTCAGGATCCTCTTGGGACATATATTCAGGATCCTCTTGGGACATATATTCAGGATCCTCTTGGGACACTGACTCAGACTCCTCTTGGGACACATACTCTGGATCCTCTTGGTACTTAGACTCCAGCTCCTCTTGGTACTTAGACTCCGGCTCCTCTTGGGACATATATTCAGGCCCCTCTTGGGACACTGACTCAAAATCCTCTTGGGACACATACTCTGGATCCTCTTGGTACTTAGACTCAGGCCCGTCTTGGGACACATACTCAGACTCCTTTTGTGGCACATACTCAGGATCCTCTTGATACTTAGGCTCAGGCTCCTCTTGGTACTTAGACTCAGGCTCCTCTTGGTACTTATACTAAGGCTCCTCTTGGGACAGAGACTCAGGCCCCTCTTGGAACACATACTCAGGCTCCTCTTGGGACACATACTCAGGCTCCTCTTGGGACACTTTCTCAGGCTCCTCTTGGAACACATACTCAGGCTCCTCTTGGACTTAGACTCAGACCCCTCTTGGGACACAAACTCAGAATCCTCTTGGAACACATACTCAGGATCCTCTTGGGACTTAGACTCAGACCGCTCATCGGAGACATACTCAGGATCCTCTTGGGAAACAGACTCCTCTCTGACACATAATCAGACTCCTCTTTGTACACATATTCAGGATCCTCTTGGGATTTTGACTCCGACTCCTCTTGGGACACATACTCAGGATCCTCCTGGGACACATACTCAGAATCCTCTTGGGACTTAGACTCAGACCGCTCATCAGAGACATACTCAGGATCCTCTTGGGAAACAGACTCCTCTCTGACACATAATCAGACTCCTCTTTGAACACATAATCAGACTCCTCTTTGAACACATATTCAGGATCCTCTTGGGACACATACTCCAACTCCTCTTGGGACACATACTCAGGCTCCTCTTGGGACACTTTCTCAGGATCCTCTTGGGACACTTTCTCAGGCTCCTCTTGGGACACATACTCAGGCTCCTCTTGGGACACATACTCAGGCTCCTCTTGGGACTCATACTCAGGCTCCTCTTGGGACACTTTCTCAGGATCCTCTTGGAACACATACTCAGGATCCTCTTGGGACACAGACTCAGACTCCTCTTGGGACACAGACTCAGGCTCCTCTTGGAACACAAACTCAGACTCTTCCTGGGACACATACTCAGGCTCCTCTTAGGACACAGACTCAGGATCCTCTTGGGACATATATTCAGGATCCTCTTGGGACATATATTCAGGATCCTCTTGGGACACTGACTCACACTCCTCTTGGGACACATACTCTGGATCCTCTTGGTACTTAGACTCCGGCTCCTCTTGGGACATATATTCAGGCCCCTCTTGGGACACTGACTCAAAATCCTCTTGGGACACATACTCTGGATCCTCTTGGTACTTAGACTCAGGCCCGTCTTGGGACACATACTCAGACTCCTTTTGTGGCACATACTCAGGATCCTCTTGATACTTAGGCACAGGCTCCTCTTGGGACAGAGACTCAGGCCCCTCTTGGAACACATACTCAGGCTCCTCTTGGACTTAGACTCAGACCCCTCTTGGGACACAAACTCAGAATCCTCTTGGGACTTAGACTCAGACCGCTCATCGGAGACATACTCAGGATCCTCTTGGGAAACAGACTCCTCTCTGACACATAATCAGACTCCTCTTTGAACACATAATCAGACTCCTCTTTGAACACATATTCAGGATCCTCTTGGGATTTTGACTCAGACTCCTCTTGGGACACATACTCCGACTCCTCTTGGGACACATACTCAGGTTCCTCCTGGGACACAGACTCAGGATCCTCCTGGGACACATACTCAGAATCCTCTTGGGACTTAGACTCAGACCGCTCATCAGAGACATGCTCAGGATCCTCTTGGGAAACAGACTCCTCTCTGACACATAATCACACTCCTCTTTGAACACAAAATCAGACTCCTCTTTGAACACATATTCAGGATCCTCTTGGGATTTTGACTCAGACTCCTCTTGGGACACATACTCCGACTCCTCTTGGGACACATACTCAGGCTCCTCTTGGGACACTTTCTCAGGCTCCTCTTGGGACACATACTCAGGCTCCTCTTGGGACACATACTCAGGCTCCTCTTGGGACACATACTCAGGCTCCTCTTGGGACTCTTTCTCAGGCTCCTCTTGGGACACATACTCAGGCTCCTCTTGGGACTCATACTCAGGCTCCTCTTGGGACACTTTCTCAGGATCCTCTTGGAACACATACTCAGGATCCTCTTGGGACACATACTCAGGATCCTCTTGCGACACATACTCAGGATCCTCTTGCGACACATACTCAGGATCGTCTTTGGACACACACTCAGGCACCTCTTGGAACACATACTCAGGCACCTCATGGGACACATACTCAGGATCCTCTTGGGACGCATACTCAGGATCTTATTGGTACTTAGACTCCGGCTCCTCTTTGTACTTAGACTCAGGCTCCTCTTGGTACTTAGACTAAGGATCCTCTTGGGACACATACTCAGGATCCTCTTGGGACACTGGCTCACACTCCTCTTGGGACACATACACTGGATCATCTTGGTACTTAGACTCAGGCTCCTCTTGGTACTTAGAATCCGGCACCTCTTTGTACTTAGACTAAGGATCCTCTTGGGACACATACTCAGGATCCTCTTGCGACACATACTCAGAATCGTCTTTGGACACACACTCAGGCACCTCTTGGAACACATACTCAGGCACCTCATGGGACACATACTCAGGATCCTCTTGGGACACATACTCAGGATCCTCTTGGGACACTGGCTCAGGATCCTCTTGGGACACATACTCTGGATCATCTTGGTTCTTAGACTCAGGCTCCTCTTGGTACTTAGTCTCAGGCCCCTCTTGGGACACCGACTCAGGCTCCTCTTGGGACACATACTCAGGCTCCTCTTCGGACACGTACTCAGGATCCTCTTGGGACACATACTCAGACTCCTCTTGGTACTTAGACTCAGGCCCCTCTTGGGATACATACTCAAACTCTTCTTGGGACACATTCTCAGACTCCTCTTGGGACACAGACACAGGCTCCTCTTGGGAAACATACTCAGGCTCCTCCTGGAACACAGACTCCTCCTGGGACACATATTCAGGCTCCTCTTGGGACACAGACTCAGGCTCCTCTTGGGACACAGACCCAGGCTCCTATTGGTACTTAGAATCAGGCTCCCCTTGGTACTTATACTCAGGCTACTCTTGGGACACATACTGAGACTCCTCTTGGAACACATACTGAGACTCCTCCTGGGACACATACTCAGACTCCTCTTGGGACACAGACTCAGACTCCTCTTGGGACACAGACTCAGGCTCCTCTTGGAACACATACTCAGACTCTTCCTGGGACACATACTCAGGCTCCTCTTAGGACACAGACTCAGGATCCTCTTGGGACACATATTCAGGATCTTCTTGGGACATATATTCAGGATCCTCTTGGGACACTGACTCAGACTCCTCTTGGGACACATACTCTGGATCCTCTTGGTACTTAGACTCCGGCTCCTCTTGGGACATATATTCAGAATCCTCTTGGTACTTAGACTCCGGCTCCTCTTGGGACATATATTCAGGCCCCTCTTGGGACACTGACTCAAAATCCTCTTGGGACACATACTCTCGATCCTCTTCGTACTTAGACTCAGGCCCGTCTTGGGACACATACTCAGACTCCTTTTGTGGCACATACTCAGGATCCTCTTGATACTTTGGCTCAGGCTCCTCTTGGTACTTAGACTCAGGCTCCTCTTGGGACAGGGACTCAGGCCCCTCTTGGAACACATACTCAGGCTCCTCTTGGACTTAGACTCAGACCCCTCTTGGGACACAAACTCAGAATCCTCTTGGAACACATACTCAGGATCCTCTTTGGACTTAGACTCAGACCGCTCATCGGAGACATACTCAGGATCCTCTTGGGAAACAGACTCCTCTCTGACACATAATCAGACTCCTCTTTGAACACATATTCAGGATCCTCTTGGGATTTTGACTCCGACTCCTCTTGGGACACATACTCAGGTTCCTCTTGGGACACAGACTCAGGCTCCTCTTGGGACACAGACCCAGGCTCCTATTGGTACTTAGACTCAGGCTCCCCTTGGTACTTATACTCAGGCTACTCTTGGGACACATACTGAGACTCCTCTTGGAACACATACTGAGACTCTTCCTGGGACACATACTCAGGCTCCTCTTAGGACACAGACTCAGGATCCTCTTGGGACATATATTCAGGATCCTCTTGGGACACTGACTCAAAATCCTCTTGGGACACATACTCTGGATCCTCTTGGTACTTAGACTCAGGCCCGTCTTGGGACACATACTCAGACTCCTTTTGTGGCACATACTCAGGATCCTCTTGATACTTAGGCTCAGGCTCCTCTTGGGACAGAGACTCAGGCCCCTCTTGGAACACATACTCAGGGTCCTCTTGGACTTAGACTCAGACCCCTCTTGGGACACAAACTCAGAATCCTCTTGGAACACATACTCAGGATCCTCTTGGGACTTAGACTCAGACCGCTCATCGGAGACATACTCAGGATCCTCTTGGGAAACAGACTCCTCTCTGACACATAATCAGACTCCTCTTAGAACACATATTCAGGATCCTCTTGGGACACATACTCCGACTCCTCTTGGGACACATAGTCAGGTTCCTCCTGGGACACAGACTCAGGATCCTCCTGGGACACATACTCAGGCTCCTCTTGGGACACATACTCAGGCTCCTCTTGGGACACATACTCAGGCTCCTCTTGGGACACTTTCTCAGGCTCCTCTTGGGACACATACTCAGGCTCCTCTTGGGACTCATACTCTGGCTCCTCTTGGGACACTTTCTCAGGATCCTCTTGGAACACATACTCAGGATCCTCTTGGGACACATACTCAGGATCCTCTTGCGACACATACTCAGGCTCCTCTTGGGACACTTTCTCAGGCTCCTCTTGGGACACTTTCTCAGGCACCTCATGGGACACATACTCAGGATCCTCTTGGGACGCATACTCAGGATCCTCTTGGGACGCATACTCAGGATCTTATTGGTACTTAGACTCCGGCTCCTCTTTGTACTTAGACTCAGGCTCCTCTTGGTACTTAGAATCCGGCACCTCTTTGTACTTAGACTAAGGATCCTCTTGGGACACATACTCAGGATCCTCTTGGGACACTGGCTCACACTCCTCTTGGGACACATACTCTGGATCATCTTGGTACTTAGACTCAGGCTCCTCTTGGTACTTAGAATCCGGCACCTCTTTGTACTTAGACTAAGGATCCTCTTGGGACACATACTCAGGATCCTCTTGGGACACTGGCTCAGGATCCTCTTGGGACACATACTCTGGATCATCTTGGTTCTTAGACTCAGGCTCCTCTTGGTACTTAGTCTCAGGCCCCTCTTGGGACACCGACTCAGGCTCCTCTTGGGACACATACTCAGGCTCCTCTTCAGACACGTACTCAGGATCCTCTTGGGACACATACTCAGACTCCTCTTGGTACTTAGACTCAGGCCCCTCTTGGGATACATACTCAAACTCTTCTTGGGACACATTCTCAGACTCCTCTTGGGACACAGACACAGGCTCCTCTTGGGAAACATACTCAGGCTCCTCCTGGAACACAGACTCCTCCTGGGACACATATTCAGACTCCTCCTGGGACACATACTCAGACTCCTCTTGGGACACACTCAGACTCCTCTTGGGACACAGACTCAGACTCCTCTTGGGACACAGACTCAGGCTCCTCTTGGAACACATACTCAGACTCTTCCTGGGACACATACTCAGGCTCCTCTTAGGACACAGACTCAGGATCCTCTTGGGACATATATTCAGGATCCTCTTGGGACACTGACTCAGACTCCTCTTGGGACACATACTCTGGATCCTCTTGGTACTTAGACTCCGGCTCCTCTTGGAACATATATTCAGAATCCTCTTGGTACTTAGACTCCGGCTCCTCTTGGGACATATATTCAGGCCCCTCTTGGGACACTGACTCAAAATCCTCTTGGGACACATACTCTGGATCCTCTTGGTACTTAGACTCAGGCCCGTCTTGGGACACATACTCAGACTCCTTTTGTGGCACATACTCAGGATCCTCTTGATACTTAGGCTCAGGCTCTTCTTGGTACTTAGACTCAGGCTCCTCTTGGTACTTATACTCAGGCTCCTCTTGGGACAGAGACTCAGGCCCCTCTTGGAACACATACTCAGGCTCCTCTTGGACTTAGACTCAGACCCCTCTTGGGACACAAACTCAGAATCCTCTTGGAACACATACTCAGGATCCTCTTGGGACTTAGACTCAGACCGCTCATCGGAGACATACTCAGGATCCTCTTGGGAAACAGACTCCTCTCTGACACATAATTAGACTCCTCTTTAAACACATATTCAGGATCCTCTTGGGATTTTGACTCCGACTCCTCTTGGGACACATACTCCGACTCCTCTTTGGACACATACTCAGGTTCCTCTTGGGACACAGACTCAGGATCCTCCTGGGACACATACTCAGGCTCCTCTTGGAACATATTGTACCCGCTTAGCGAAGGATGTTCAGTTAGTACTCGGCTTAGCTATTTCGGTTAGGGGCGCGTTACGTTCCCTCCACCACTAACTTCACATCCGATATGTAGGCACAATCAGGTTGACAAGATTTAGATGAAAAACTCAACATTACAGTTAAAAATCAATTTATTTTCATAAGGAAAAAATGCAATAAACAAAAGAAATTCACTATTTAATTCACTCAAAATATAAGTACTCGGAATTGTCCTCTTCGAGTATCATCAAAAATCACTTAAATCACTTGAACTTTCCTTGCTTAGCCAAATATACTCATTAAATATTCATAAGTTTCAATTTTACTTATTTTGACATAAAGCTTTCCTATCACTTTGGTTAAAATTCACTTGTAAGGCTTGTTGTCATTTAAATTACTTGGGTGCCCTTCAGGGTCATATTTATTCACATAATCATTTTGTTTATTATTCATTTTACTCATTTACTTAAACCATTACCTCCCACCAAGCCTTAGTTATTACAAACATGATACATTTGTTTACAAGCAATGTCATAATGTGGATCTGATCCTCATTCCCTTACTGTCTATTCATGCCATGGTTAAGTGTTTTACTGTCACACTATGTACTGTTTCTATAATTTGTGGGATTATCAATCTTATTATCCATACCTGTCAGTATTTTATTCATAAAGAAAGAACCAGTTATTTAACAACAATAATTTGATTAACTCAGTCAAATATTATTTACTTTCTTCAAACTTAATATGGGGAGAATTGTGTCAAACCCAACATTTCAATGATCTGATTTATTTTGCATTAGCACCTGTCAATAAAATTTTCATGTGGCTTTTGGTAAACGCTAATACCGTATATACCCGAATTCCACCCGCACATTTGTATACAAAATCGGACGTGAAAAATTGAGGTGCGGGTATTAATTGAGTCATCCAAATTTTAAAGATTTAAATTGCCTGCCACGAGCGAGTATCCGCTATTATGGTGCTTGTTCGGGTGTACTTGTTTATTTCCGTCTAATGGCTTGACCGGTTGCGTAAGCCAAACACAAGCGTCAGTTTCGTTAGTTGCGTGATAGCATGGCATCAGTAAAGGCTCGGTCAAACAGGAAGTGGGCTGCCCGCACAAACTAGGCCGCCCGACCGCTGTGAACTCTGTATAGTGTAATATTGCATCATCCTGGTTAAACAGAAGGCGATCTACCGCAGCGGGTAAGTGAGCAGTTGTGATTTTCCACTAAGTCCGCGCCTTGACTTGTCCGTATTCAGTTTGACCAGCCCAGTCCACGACGAGCTGCGGTCGTTCTGTTCGCGCGGGCAGCCTGTGTCCTGTTTGACCAAGCGGAACTCAGCGTACGCACTGGTATGTTTAAACTTCGCTGCTGTTTAAACCATACCAGCAGATCAAGTTCTACGTCGTCGTATTTCCCGATTTTAATTTTCTTGCAGTTTGCGGAAGTATTCCCGGCAGAAGCCAGTGTTTTCCATATCTCCTCACACATGTTTCAAGGTTAAAACTGTCCAATGAGCTGCTGCTCTCAAGGCGTGACGTCATATAGCCTTGACGTTGTTCGCCCAGCCAGATGATTCTTTGGCGACCCGCGGACACTCGGAACTGCTGCATTCTTTCACTCGGAACACCGGAAGTATCTTTCGCGGAGATTGGCGAGATTTGATTAAATCGCTGGACCGAGAATATCAGACGCCTTAAGTGGATAAAATTTTTATACGGGAACTTCTTAACCGAGTTTTACTGTATTACAGTGTTAATAGTATACATTTTTGTTTAAAATAAAGTGTCAAAAACAAACAAATAAGTTTTTTTTTTAATTTCCATACAAAAATGAGGGTGCGGGGATTATTCAGGGGCGGGTAATATTCGGGTATATACGGTACCTTTAGAACCCTACTCAACAAAACGACCATCTGTGGCCTCCCCATTCACAAGAGGATAGGTCAGGACTGCTGTCACTCCCTCCTCTCGGCAATTACTTCAAGATTTACGATGCTGGCGACCCATCTACATTCACTAAAAGGTCTACTGTTTAAAACCGCGGCCAATCCAAGCTTTGTAACATCATTCTTATTCAACAGATTTACGTTCTTAATTATCTTCACATTATTCATGTCGTGATTCCCAGAATATTATTGCTCCCGATCGGAGAAATGTACAATAATTTATTACGACGCTCTATTTTCTTACAACACAACACTATATAGCATATCTCGCCTGCCTTGGCTATCATACTTACTTGGCACTGCTGGGAATTACATCGAAGATACACCCTGTCTTATAATGCATTTTACAACAATGGCTTGACGACTCGGGGAGGTCTTTTACCCAGCCCGGCCTCAGCAACAATACAACACTACAACATTTAGCATACATCGCCTGCTCTGGCTATCGAATTTACTTACATTTCGACGACGGCGTCTAACTTACTTATTTCATTTCAACGTAGCATCAACTTATTTTCATTTGTTACATCTCCCGGCAAGAGGCATATTCTGGGTCTCATATTCATTAATAGCTTGCAGCTAACTTATTATTTCTTACTTGGTCCTTTTTGGCAATTACAATTTGGCTTGGATTTCCCTAATCGATCAAACTTCTTTATAAACTTCTTCAATAAAATTTCCGGGTCTTCCTATCATTTTCTATTTCACAACTTCGGCATGAAAGCCTACACTTTATTATATCAACTTATGGTGTTCGTTTCACCATTTAATTTTAGGGTTTTTTCAAAAATTATCATTTCAAAGCGTTATTATTAATGCTATTCATTATTCCCTTAAAGTTTGAGCTTAATCTTTAACTTTTCCCACTACCTTAGTATTAATTTATTCATGGAGCACAAATACTCATTCCTAGCCGTTTATTTTGATATATGGGCTAACACTCGATAATTTCATAATTATTAATATCTCTTCAATTATTAATGATTTTACTATCACGCTCAACTATTTTATCTTTCATTTATTTAACAAAATTTAAGGCACTGATAATTATGTTTTTTGTTTCACTATTTACGGTGCGTATTTATTTTACAACTTACTTATATGGCGAAAATTCAAGCCATTTTACATCTTCAATCACGGTTCTTTCTTTCTAACCATTCATTTATTTAAAATTTTCATATTTGCGGGTGTTTTTTTCTTATTAAATTATATTCAATTTCTGCAATTATCTCGGTATTTCTGACGAGATCAATCTCTTGATTTACTTATACTTTTATCCCAAACACTATTTATCAATTATTCAGTACAATTCAAATTTTATCTAGTGAATCAAGGTAAAACTCCCCAGGTGAACACTTGATTACGCTAGACAATACATAGTGCGACACACTCATAGTATAATATTCGTTACTCACCCATGAGCAGCTGGTGATTACATCATTGAAATGGGTTCACCCAATCCATAATTAATTATCTTCCATGACACTGGCTTTCGTACACTTCATATCACATTTTTATGTTAGACACTGGATTTCAAAAAAACACATTTCACTTTCAAAAATAACACTTAATCTATACAATAATAATGCCCTTTCTTCTATTTTGTTACACACGTCACTATAATTCACAGCACTCTCTTCCTATGACCATTTCTCAGTGATCTCCTAGTTAATAGCTGACACTTCGCTGCTAGTCCCAAGAAGACAGCATTGAACGTGCTAATAGCTCGTACAGTTCTTTCTCCTACTCCGGATCTCTCAATAAGTCTCTCGAACCCCGCACTAACTAAGTCTATTATTCGACTTATGGTTTGATCTGACCTGGCGATAACTTGTTTGTAACGACGTTTTCTGTTAGAAGGATTGCCACTGGATTTTTACGTGCATCCCTAACTTTGTGATAACTGAATCGAACTCGGGCTCCTCTGAACCAAGAATTCTCTAATGTTTTTACGATTCTCTAAATACTGTTCTTTGTTTTTCTTTTGTGGTCACGTTAATTTTTTCGACCCTTACGTAACGACCTCTTGAATTCTCGAACTCGTGACTATTCCTTTCCACTCGTCGGCTAACACTATGCAGCGCCCCTTTTGGCTCTCGACTGGCTATCGTTTGTGCGCTGATGAAATAAATTTGTGCTTAAAAATTGTTCAGTTTGATATTATTTAGCACGGCTTCCCCAAAGTTCGTGATGTATTAACTTATACTTTTTATTCTTTAGAGACGGCACTTTGCCTTCTTGACACTTCGAAGAACTGAATTATACTCCGCAATTTCTCGGTGTGACACGTTTCGGCACTACACCTTTTACTAAATGACATTTCGATGAACTATGTTGTACTTCCGCGGATTTCTTTATATTAAATGTTGAGTAACTGATGACCCACATGTTCCGTCTCGGTGGTCACGGTATACTGTCTGACTGATATTTATTAGGGCGTCGCGCCTTAACGCGGACTGGAGTATGACGACCAATACAACCTCTCAGAGGTTCGTTGAAAAAATGAGATGTAATGTTCTTTGAGCCCTTCTCGGGTCCAACTTGATGTAAGTTCGATTTACACTTGTACCGATGATTTGAATAACTTTATATTGTTGAACTAGCGTACTCTCCTTCAGAGTAGCGTTCGAAGACTGAATAATACTGCGAAACAGTACCGTGCTCCCAGGCACCTATGGTAGACTGACTAATACTCGTTGAAACAGCACGGCCTCCTTCAGAGATTGAATTGTTGGTTGAAACAGAATCATGCGCTCCCGCGCCCTTGGTAAACTGAATAACTCCTCCGGCTATCATGCTCAATTTATACGGTTTACAACAAATAAACAAAAATGGCTCCCTTTCTGAAATTATCTTCTAAACCAACCGTGGAATTTTTATAAAAAATAATCATCTTACAACTTTTAGGTTAAACGTTTCAAGTCTGTTTATTATTTAAAAATCGCATTGCGAGAACCTATTTTAATTAATTTAAATCGCTCCTCCAATCGCGTGGCTAGACGTTTCTTTTTGCCTCTACTCCCACTCCGTGAGTCTGTGAAGCCCCTTTAATATATCGCTGACATGGCTTTTCTGTTAGGCATAACTCTAGAAACTTTTATCATCCATAAAATTCTAATTTCCAAAATGAGTGTTCTCTGTGGAAAGATCCTTTAATATTTTAGCCAATATCAATAATTTCTGCTAATTTTCTGCCTGCAGCGTTGCCATTGTATTGCTTAGTTCGCACTTCGCTGTTTCATCTGCTGTCTTCGTCTTGAATGGAAATTTTATAAGGTTATATTTATATCGTGCGTCAACTCTTTCCTGCCTCGCTAGCAATGACATCATATGCAGCTGTGTCTTCTTGCTTAACTCTTATCTTATCGATTCATGCGTCACCTAGATGTGCATTTAGCATTAACCCTTTCGGTTCTTTTAAATTTCTACCAAACTCTATATTTCCTTAGTTCTCTTGACTTAAACTAGTATGGGTTCAACGCCTGTGCCAAAGTCCACTTGGGTACAGATCCCTCTTTAAAAGGAAATAAATTTTTGAAAAATTTTGAGAAAATTTATTTTCAAAAAAAAATTGACTTTCCTTCAATTTTTGGTGCACCCTGTGCTTTATATTCCTTTTCACTAATTATCATTATCTGGGTATGTAGACACCTTAACCCGTTTCGAATTAAAAAAAAAAAAGGTTTTGGAAAGATTTTTGGTACACGCTCTATACCATTGGCTCTTCAAATTTCCATCACGCTTGTGGATGTATCTCTTCCTGACAGAGGTTCCTTGTAGTCTAGCTCGACAGTTCTTTCACGATGTTTCTCCTCGTGGCTATTAGTCTTTATGACCTCGTTAAGTTGTCCGCCTCGGCTTTCCCTGCCGGCCTGCCACTTCTCTTTTGGTTCTATTTATAAGTCTGGGCCTTATGTTCCAAACAATATTGACTACGACCTCTCGGCTCTCAACCATTTCTGATTTTCTTATTTTTCCGTGGTTTCCTTCTACTATGACGTGTATAATTTGTTTGTTGTTCCATCACATTTTGAGATATGGTCTCATTCTTTCTTTCTCAGTGTCGTACCCTTTTATTCTATGTTCTTATCACTTATTTTACATATTATTTCTACCAAAAAAAATCATAATTCATATGTACATTTCTTATCTTAGGTGTCTTTAACCTAACTATTTCCTTGTTTCTTTGTTTAGGGGTCCTATCCAGGTTTTCTCATAAATCTGAGTTCTCTGAATACTTCTTCGTCTATTTCCTCCTCATCTTCATCTTCCCCTTCTACTTCGTCTTCTTCCTCAAAGTAATTTTCATCCTCTCCTTCTATGTCCATTTCATCCTCAAAGTAATTTTTATCTTCGCCTTCTTTTCTCCTTCTTCATCTTCTTCTTCTTCCCATTCTCCTTCCATTTCTTCTTCTATTTTTCCTCCGGGATCATCTTTCCAATTTTCATCCCTTATATTATTTTCTTCCTCTGCGTCTATCTCTTGATTCGCAATTTCTTTCCATTTCATCACTAATTCTCAAGCTTTCTTTTCAACATCTCCCCCGTAGTGTCAGAGTTCATTTACTGCTTTTCCTACCAATGTCTTTCTTAGGTATTCCATGTACAATGGAATATGATTTAAAATGTTTAGGCAGTATAGCATAGTTCCATCTACGCCTCTACACCTTTCCAAAGCTTTCTGGTAGTATGTAATCATGTTTACTATTCCTGTGCTGTCAAATTTATTTCTTCCTCTAATTTGGGCCTTTTGATTCTCCCTCGAGGAATTTTCTGTCCCCACATCTGCAATTCACTCCTTGTCAGTCTGAGATGTATTTTCTTTTTGATTCTTTTCCAAATTCGAGTTTTCCTTTTGAAAATTTTAGTTTTCTTTCCTTCTCTCCTTTTAATCTTCTTTTTCTTCATCGGTCTGGGCCACGTGTTAATTCCTCGAATCTTGCGCGCTTATGTTCCTCTATAAACATTACTTCTTCCTGTTTGAATTCTACCTCCTTCACCTCTCTTACCCATTCCGTACATTCCTTAATTACGAAATTTTCCTCATTTTCTATCGTATCCGGCGTAAAAATATTGCTTATTCCTAAAATTCCTTCCATAATGATTGGGCTAAATTATGCCTGTGCTTCTCCGCTGAAGAAACTTATTATAGCCTTACGTTCATTCTCGGTGTCGGGCTCTCTCACTAATGTGTGGACAATCGACTTTGGATAACTATCCTCACGAGTCACTGAGATATGGTTTACATTATTGTTTTCTACAATTTCACATTGTTCAACCCTGTTTATTTGTACACTCTCACTTTCATGATCATTGTTTATCTCTACAAACTCATGCTCGTTTTAACATTCATTTCCATGATTTTACCCTCATTAATGCTATTTAAAAATTCACTTTCCTTATTACTAGACAAATCATTTTCATTTTCATAAATATCAACATGCATTTCATATTTATGAACACTGTTTATGGGTTCACTTCCCTTAATATTACACACATTAATATTTTCATCTGGGCAATTTGCAACATATATTTCATATTCATTCACATTGTTCATGGGTTTACCTTTCTCAACGTTGGACAAAATACTGTTTTCACTCTGACAACTTTCAACATATATTTCAGTTTCATTGATTAATACACTCTTAATTGCTAAACTTATATCTACAATAGTAGTCTCTTTGTTTTCTACTGGTATAGTAATGTCCTCTTAATTGACTCTAGGATGTGATAGTATTTACCTAGTTCTACAATTTCAGTGTTTTCATTTGACATTTCACTATCATTATTTTAACTCGTCTTATTAAACTGAGTTCCCCACATTTCATCAACTAATCTATAAATCCTGGGGGTTCCTCACTAACAAACATTTTTGTGTGTGAGATATTTGGGTTTTCATGCAAAAACTCAATTTGGGTGTCTACGTCTACATTGACACTTTCTTGGGTTACATCTACTGTGATTTTTTTCAACCTCTTTACTTTCTACTGGTTTTACCATCTCTTCCTCCATTGGTTCTACATTTTCACTAGGCTTTATGATTTGCCCTACACTTTCCTTTATATTTAAGTCCTGTACCTGTATATATTTATTATAGGTATTTTCCACGGCTTCTAACGTTTCTCTCAATTCCTGGGATTTGTTCTTCCGAAATTCGGCTCATTCCTGAACCGTCATTGTGTCGGATTGATCAAGTAATTCTTATTTGGAGCCATTCATTTTTCCGTACCCATTTCTTACTTGAGCCCTTTGTTCGTGAACGTACTCCTTCCGATCCTTTTCTTGGTAATTAATTTCTGAGTAGATACTGTCCCATCTCTTTGCTATTTCCTTAATTTTCTTCATGACTTCCTTAATTTCGTCGATAACTTCCTTCTGTTCTGTCCAAGAACTTAATTTAATTAATCCTTCTTTATCCAGACATTTTGCGAGTCTTCTTCTTGTTGTTTTCATATCCACTACAACTTGAATGCGTAATTCCTCTAACTCTTGTTTAGTTATCTTACTCCATTCTTCTCTGGATGCACTAAGAATTTTATTGATATTATCAATTCCTTCATGAATATCCAAGATATGCTCATTAATTTCCTTTTGTCCTTTTGATTCTAATTCTAAATGCAGATTCCCAAATTTTATTAGTGTTTCCTCATATTCCTGGCGTACCTTCTTGATCTTTTCTTCATATCTCTCCAGAAGCTCCTTTGATTTCTCATTTATAACTGGATGTGCATTTTCCTATGGCTCTGTGATTTCCACGGTTTCTTGTTTAACAACTTCAATTTCTTTATTTGTTGCTGTTTCTGCAACTTCCATATTTTCCTCATTTACCTGTACCTGAACAGGTGTACCTATTTCATTATTTCCATTAACATCCTCGACCTTTATTGTTTGGTTAAAGAGTACAATTCCATTATACTCGAACTTATCGTTGGGATATCTAAGATGCCATGCCTTAATTAAATCATTCTTTGTCTCATCTCACATTTTTCTTAATTGTTTGATTTCTTCGATATCTATTTCATCCATGCATCCCGTTTCCTAAGCCGTTTTTTAATTTATTCGCGCGTTTCCCCATCTCATCAAAGAACCTCCATTTCTCTAGGATTCCTTCCTTACTCTCATTCCACGGAGTCTTTCTCTTCTCCTCACTCTCCATTCTTTTACAATATCTGAAATTAAATTGGGCTACTGTCATTCAAAGATATATCATGCACATGGGTGAATACAGAGTCCAATCTGACAAGCTTTTATTGCTTTTTGTCCTTCTGAGGTGAAATGCCCAACGTTCACACGTCCCTCTTTCAAAATCTTTACAATCGATAAGCGAGATGTTATACAATTCAAAATTTTGAAAATCTCAAATTTTCAAAGAAATCCTGAAAAACTCGAGTTTTTCCGTTTTTTCTCTCTCGAAAAACCCGCCTCACGCCTTGGGCGCCATTTGGAAGATGTTTACACTCCCCCGCTAATGGTACCGGGGCTGTGCCTTCTGGTCACCTTCCGTAAGACAACGGTAAAACAACAAGTTTTTGGAAAACCACTTAGGGGTGGTTTTTACCGCCTATTTCCCAACGTCGGGCGCCATTTTGAAGATGTTTAGCCAAGCCCCACGTTGGGACTAAGCCATTTGGAAGTATAATGCAGGGGGTCACCTCCCTATTATTTATTTATGTTCGGCGGGCGGTTGCGGTCACTATCTTTTACTTTTACCTTTTACTTTAACGTTACTTGGACCGTCTTTTCTTGTCAGCTTGTGCACATATCAGTACCTCAACATATGAGACCCCTGTACCCGCTTAGTGAAGGATGTTCAGTTCATACTCGGCTTGGCTACTTCGGTTCGGGGCGCGTTAAGTTCCCTCCACCACTAACTTCACATCCGATATGTTGGCACAACCAGGTTGACAAGATTTAGATGAAAAACTCAACATTACAGTTAAAAAACAATTTATTTTCATAAGGAAAAAATGCAATAAACAAAAGAAATTCACTATTTAATTCACTCAAAATATAAGTACTCGGAATTGTCCTCTTCGAGTATCATCAAAAATCACTTAAATCACTTGAACTTTCCTTGCTTAGCCAAATATACTCATTAATATTCATAAGTTTCAATTTTACATATTTTGACATAAAGCTTTCCTATCACTTTGGTTAAAATTCACTTCTAAGGCTTGTGGTCATTTAAATTACTTGAGTGCCCTTCAGGGTCATATTTATTCACATAATCATTTTGTTTATTATTCATTTTACTCATTTACTTAAACCATTACCTCCCACCAAGCCTTAGTTATTACAAACAAGATACGTTTGTTTACAAGCAATGTCATAATGTGGATCTGATCCTCATTCCCTTACTGTCTATTCATGCCATGGTTAAGTGTTTTATTGTCACACTATGTACTGTTTCTATAATTTGTGGGATTATCAATCGTATTATCCATACCTGTCAGTATTTTATTCATAAAGAAAGAAACCGTATTTAACAACAATAATTTGATTAGCTCAGTCAAATATTATTTACTTTCTTCAAACTTAATATGGGGAGAATTGCTACAACTCCAACATTTCAATGATATGATTTATTTTGCATTAGCACCTTTCAATAAAATTTTCATGTGGCTTTTGGTAAACGCTAATACCTTTAGAACCCTACTCAACAAAACGAACATCTGTGGCCTCCCCATTCACAAGAGGATAGGTCAGGACTGCTGACACTCCCTCCTCTCGGCAATTACTTCAAGATTTACGATGCTGGCGACCCATCTACATTCACTAAAAGGTCTACTGTTTAAAACCGCGGCCAATCCAAGCTTTGTAACATCATTCTTATTCAACAGATTTACATTCTTAATTATATTCACATTATTCATATGTCGTGATTCCCAGAATAGTGTTGCTCCCGATCGGAGAAATGTACAATACCTTATTACGACGCTCTATTTTCTTACAACACAACACTATATAGCATATCGGGGTGTAAGGGGTAGAACCTACCCAAAAGTCATCCTCACCTGCACGTGTTGCACCCTCCTTTAGACTGACGAGGCTCTGACGACCAAGTGACTCCCGGGATAAGGAGTCCACCTCTACCCGGTCAAAGGCTCTCTAGGGAGGCGGATGAACTGGTGGAGGTTGGGGCACTCTCTTGCCCTTGGGGTGGGAAACTTCCCCTAAAGGCGGATGAACCACTTGTGGTCAACGGCGTAGAAAATGCAGCGTCTGTTCTCCAGGTTAGGGGCGGCTGCGCGAGGCGTCTGTACTCCAGAGGAGCGGCCTTATCATCACCTCTCTGGATCACATCCAGAGTTGTAACTCGGGACCTAGTCCCTCATCGGTGTTACCGTGACAGTCAACCATGGAAAGTCTTTCAAGGAATACTCCACCGGCTGAACCTAGAGTTCAGAGAAAGCAGCATTCGGATCCGGTGGGCTGCAACCTACGAGATACCGTGATGTCGGAGGCACGGAAACATCCCAGTACAACAAACGCGAATAAGACGAGATCAAGAATCAAACCAATGCAGATAACTTACTTCTCTACACATAATGTGAACTCCCTCATGCAAACTGGTAAGCTAAAGGTGATCACTGACATAATGGATCAGCACAAAATTATCATGGGATTACAGGAATTGAGGAACACTGACCAGGATGCTTTGGAATCTCAAGGGTATCGACTATATAAGGGTATACCGGGGAAGAGAGTCATGAAGAACGTTCCACAATTTGGAACAGGATTTCTGATCAACCTTAAAATTATAAATTCAGTTCCAGAATTCCGCTCACCATCTCCTCAAATCTCAACACTCACCATTAACACATCTAATAAGATTTATACTATCACAAATGCCCATGCTCCCACTAATGATAAAAACACTTCCCCCAAAGACCGTGAAGAAACAGAAGAATTTTAGGACATACTGGATCAAACCATAGATAACATACCCAAACACCATGTTAAATTATTAATTGGCGACTTTGGGAAATTGGCCAGCACACAATAGAACAAATAAAAATGGAGAGCGACTAGTTGACCTGTGTCGAAACCATAACTTAATCTCAAAATCTACATGTTTTAAACGAAAACCTCAAAAACTTAAAACATGGAAACACCCTGATTACACTAAGGGAGAATGGCAACTGGACCACGTGTGCATGGATAAACACCACCATAAAGAGATCTATAACGTCAAAGTCCTCCGCGGAATTGACACAGGTTCTGATCACTACGTAGTCAAAATTAAACTCACGCCCCAGAAGAGACAACAAAGGAAAACCCCCAAAACTAAACGAACAATAGATCCTATCCAGTTAATCAACAGTGAACAGTACCAAAAAGCAACTGGAAACATTAAAATAACTGATAAACTCGAAAACTTGGTTCACAACCTACAACGAATAGCAGAAGACCTGGCTCCAATTAAACCGCGGAAAAAACATCAATGGTGGAATAATGAATGTGATGAGATGATTGAAAAACGACACCGAGCGTGGTTATTACACCAATCCCAAAAATCTGAAACATCTTTTCAAAATTTAGTTACACAACGAAAAGAAACAACTAAAACTTTAAGAAGAATAAAACGGCAATATCATACTGACGCCCTACAAACAATTGAAGAGGAATTCAAAATTTCACAATCGCGGAACTATTACAAAATCTTTAAACAACATCTGAAAAAATATGAAGCACCTACCTTATTGTTAAAAGATGAAAATGGTAAATTGGCCCACAACAACCAGGATAATGCACAAATTATGGCTAAATATTTTAAGACACTCCTAAACTGTGAAGAACCCATAGAATTTCTCCAATTGGATGTTGACACTCCAATAACAACACCACCGGAGAACATTAACCCGCCCACATTAGAAGACGTTTACATAGCACTGAATGAGTTGAAGAATTTCAAAGCCCCTGGAGAAGACCAGACTTTTGCAGAGATTTGGAAGTATGCTGGAAATTCGGCAAAAATCGCTCTTCACCAACAACTAGTCAACATCTGGATTACAGGAAAATTCCCTGAACATTGGTGATCAGCTATCATCCATCCACTACATAAAAAAGGGGATAAGACAGACCCTAACAATTACCGAGGGATTTCACTCCTGGATGTTACCTATAAAAATTTTTCTCGAATTCTTCTCAATAGAATTAAAGCACAACTTGAAAATGAATTAGGAGAATATCGAGGAGGTTTCAGGCCCTGGAGAAGTTGCCCAGATCAAATTATGAGCCTAAAATTGATAATGGATTATAATAGAAAAAGGAATAGAGATATGGTGATAACAATTATCGACTTTAAAAAAGCATATGATTGTATTCATAGAGAATCTTTATTAAAAATTCTAAGACACATGGGATTACACCCCAAATTGACAAATCTCATAAAACTAAATCTTACAGGCACCAAATCAAAAGTTAAATTCAGAGGTGAATTCTCTGACCCATTTGAGGTCACAACCGGTTTACGACAGGGTGATGGCTTATCACCATTACTATTTAATTGTGCATTGGAAATGGTAATGCGAGAATGGTCTAAGAAATGCCCTCCAAATATAAAAATAGGGAGAAAAATTCAAACAAACTGTCTTGGTTTTGCAGACGACATGGCATTGGCGAAAGATTTAGAGGAAGCCAAAACACAGATATCAGAGCTTCAGACAATTGCAAATAAAATTGGCCTTAAGATATCATTCGAAAAAACAGAAATCATGCCACAAAAACCAACACCATTAAAGGAAATACAAATTAATGATACAAAAATTGAAATTGTAACACGATTCAAATATCTAGGAGAGCTAATAATAATAACAAACAATTTAAATGAGAAAGCGTCAATTCAAATAAGAACCAACAAGCTATCTAGGGCACAAAAATTAACATGGGAAACTTACAAAAAGAAATGCTTATCAATTAATGCAAAAATTAAACATTACAATACAGTCATAAAACCGGAAGCCACATATGCAGCAGAAACATTATTCCATCTAAATTAACATTCTAAAACCGACAGATTACAGAAGATCGAAAGGCGAATTGGAAGAACTTGTATCAATAAAGGATATAAAAAAGATGGGCAATGGCGAATAATACCTAACAATATGGTCTATAACAACCTAGAACCCATTACTGATACCATGCGAAAGAAAAGACTAGGATTCTTTGGGCACATCATGAGAATGCCAGATTCACGTCTTCTAAAACAACTAGTGCAGTACAATCTTGCTTCAAAAAACACAACAACTGGATGCCGATGGTTAAAAGAAATCAGAGAGGACTTGAAGGAAATTGGCCTAACAACGGAGGATGCTGCAAATAAGAAAAGTTTAACTACAGCACTTAAAAATATGACGTTTCATTTTCCACTCACAAAGAAGAAAATTCCTACAAGAATATTTTCCGCCGAAGAACGGGAAAGACGATCAATACGCATGAAGAAGTACTGGGAGGACCGCAAGGCTCGTACAGTTCCTACAAGTCGACGAACTAATGGTTGGGTAAAGTGATCCTTTGTGGTCTCAAAAGAAGCAGAAGAAGAATATAGCATATCTCGCCTGCCTTGGCTATCATACTTACTTGGCACTGCTGGGAATTACATCGAAGATACACCCAGTCTTATAATACATTTTACAACAATGGCTTGATGACTCGGGGAGGTCTTTTACCCAGCCCGGCCTCAGCAACAATACAACACTACAACATTTAGCATACATCGCCTGCTCTGGCTATCGAATTTACTTACATTTCGACGACGGCGTCTAACTTACTTATTTCATTTCAACGTAGCTTCAACTTGTTTTCATTTGTTACATCTCCCGGCAAGAGGCATATTCTGGGTCACATATTCATTAATAGCTTGCAGCTAACTTATTATTTCTTACTTGGTCCTTTTTGGCAATTACAATTTGGCTTGGATTTCCCTAATCGATCAAACTTCTTTATAAACTTCTTCAATAAAATTTCCGGGTCTTCCTATCATTTTCTATTTCACAACTTCGGCATGAAAGCCTACACTTTATTATATCAACTTATGGTGTTCGTTTCACCATTTAATTTTAGGGTTTTTTCAAAAATTATCATTTCAAAGCGTTATTATTAATGCTATTCAATATTCCCTTAAAGTTTGAGCTTAATCTTTAACTTTTCCCACTACCTTAGTATTAATTTATTCATGGAGCACAAATACTCATTCCTAGCCGTTTATTTTGATATATGGGCTAACACTCGATAATTTCATAATTATTAATATCTCTTCAATTATTAATGATTTTACTATTACGCTCAACTATTTTATCTTTCATTTATTTAACAAAATTTAAGGCACTGATAATTATGTTTTTTGTTTCACTATTTACGGTGCCTATTTATTTTACAACTTACTTATATGGCGAAAATTCAAGCCATTTTACATCTTCAATCACGGTTCTTTCTTTCTAACCATTCATTTATTTAAAATTTTCATATTTGCGGGTGTTTTTTTCTTATTAAATTATATTCAATTTCTGCAATTATCTCGGTATTTCTGACGAGATCAATCTCTTGATTTACTTTTACTTTTATCCCAAACACTATTTATCAATTATTCAGTACAATTCAAATTTTATCTAGTGAATCAAGGTAAAACTCCCCAGGTGAACACTTGATTACGCTAGACAATACATAGTGCGACACACTCATAGTATAATATTCGTTACTCACCCATGAGCAGCTGGTGATTACATCATTGAAATGGGTTCACCCAATCCATAATTAATTATCTTCCATGACACTGGCTTTCATACACTTCATTCACATTTTTATGTTAAACACTGGATTTCAAAAAAACACATTTCACTTTCAAAAATAACACTTAATCTATACAATAATAATGCCCTTTCTTCTATTTTGTTACACACGTCACTATAATTCACAGCACTCTCTTCCTATGACCATTTCTCAGTGATCTCCTAGTTAATAGCTGACACTTCGCTGCTAGTCCCAAGAAGACAGCATTGAACGTGCTAATAGCTCGTACAGTTCTTTCTCCTACTCCGGATCTCTCAATAAGTCTCTCGAACCCCGCACTAACTAAGTCTATTATTCGACTTATGGTTTGATCTGACCTGGCGATAACTTGTTCGTAACGACGTTTTCTGTTAGAAGGATTGCCACTGGATTTTTACGTGCATCCCTAACTTTGTGATAACTGAATCGAACTCGGGCTCCTCTGAACCAAGAATTCTTTAATGTTTTTACGATTCTCTAAATACTGTTCTTTGTTTTTCTTTTGTGGTCACGTTAATTTTTTCGACCATTCCGTAACGACCTCTTGAATTCTCGAACTCGTGACTATTCCTTTCCACTCGTCGGCTAACACTATGCAGCGCCCCTTTTGGCTCTCGACTGGCTATCGTTTGTGCGCTGATGAAATAAATTTGTGCTTAAAAATTGTTCAGTTTGATATTATTTAGCACGGCTTCCCCAAAGTTCATGATGTATTAACTTATACTTTTTATTCTTTAGAGACGGCACTTTGCCTTCTTGACACTTCGAAGAACTGAATTATACTCCGCAATTTCTCGGTGTGACACGTTTCGGCACTACACCTTTTACTAAATGACATTTCGATGAACTATGTTGTACTTCCGCGGATTTCTGTATATTAAATGTTGAGTAACTGATGACCCACATGTTCCGTCTCGGTGGTCACGGTATACTGTCTGACTGATATTTCTTAGCGCGTCGCGCCTTAACTCGGACTGGAGTATGACGACCAATACAACCTCTCAGAGGTTCGTCGTAAAACTGAGATGTAATGTTCTTTGAGCCCTTCTCGGGTCCAACTTGATGTAAGTTCGATTTACACTTGTACCGATGATTTGAATAACTTGATATTGTTGAACTAGCGTACTCTCCTTCAGAGTAGCGTTCGAAGACTGAATAATACTGCGAAACAGTACCGTGCCCCCAGGCACCTATGGTAGACTGACTAATACTCGTTGAAACAGCACGGCCTCCTTCAGAGACTGAATTGTTCGTTGAAACAGAATCATGCGCTCCCGCGCCCTTGGTAAACTGAATAACTCCTCCGGCTATCATACTCAATTTATACAGTTTACAAGAAATAAACAAAAATGGCTCCCTTTCTGAAATTATCTTCTAAACCAACCGTGGTATTTTTATTAAAAAAATAATCTTAGAACTTTCAGTTTAAACGTTTCAAGTCTGTTTATTATTTAAAAATCGCATCGCGAGAACCTATTTTAATTAATTTAAATCGCTCCTCCAATCGCGTGGGTAGACGTTTCTTTTTGCCTCTACTCCCACTCCGTGAGTCTGTGAAGCCCCTTTAATATATCGCTGACATGGCTTTTCTGTTAGGCATAACTCTTAGAAACTTTTATCATCCATAAAATTCTAATTTCCAAAATGAGTGTTCTCTGTGGAAAGATCCTTTAATAATATTGCATATTTTAGCCAATATCAATAATTTTTGCTAATTTTCTGCCTGCAGCGTTGCCATTGTATTGCTTAGTTCGCACTTCTCTGTTTCATCTGCTGTCTTCGTCTTGAATGGAAATTTTATAAGGTTATATTTATATCGTGCGTCAACTCTTTCCTGCCTCGCTAGCAATGACATCATATGCAGCTGTGTCTTCTTGCTTAACTCTTATCTTATCGATTCATGCGTCACCTAGATGTGCATTTAGCATTAACCCTTTCGGTTCTTTTAAATTTCTACCAAACTCTATATTTCCTTAGTTCTCTTGACTTAAACTAGTATGGGTTCAACGCCTGTGCCAAAGTCCACTTGGGTACAGATCCCTCTTTCAAAGGAAATAAATTTTCGAAAAATTTTGAGAATATTTAATTTCAAAAAAAAATTGACTTTCCTTCAATTTTTGGTGCACCCTGTGCTTTATATTCCTTTTCACTAATTATTATTATCTGGGTATGTAGACACCTTAACCCGTTTCGAATTTAAAATACAAAAAAAAAGTTTTTGGAAAGATTTTTGGTACACGCTCTATACCATTGGCTGTTCAAATTTCCATCACGCTTGTGGATGTATCTCTTCCTGACAGAGGTTCCTTGTAGTCTAGCTCGACAGTTCTTTCACGATGTTTCTCCTCGTGGCTATTAGTCTTTATGACCGCCTCGGCATTCCCTGCCGGCCTGACACTTCTCTTTTGGTTCTATTTATAAGTCTGGGCCTTATGTTCCAAACAATATTGACTACGACCTCTCGGCTCTCAACCATTTCTGACTTTCTTATTTTTCCGTGGTTTCCTTCTGCTGTGACGTGTATAATTTGTTTGTTGTTCCATCACATTTTGAGATATGGTCTCATGATGATGATAATTTTTGTTTTAAGGGGCCTTAATATTTAGGATCATCATCATCATCATCATCATTTCCCCTTATCCAGCTCCTGCCGGGTCGGGGTATTTATGGCACTTCTCCACTTTCCTCTTTCCTTCCACCATTCTTCTTCCACGATCTTGTCCCAGTCCAGATTTCTTTTTCTTACGCCGTTCTTCACTGAATCCATCCACCTTGTTCTAGGTCTTCCTCTTGGTCTCTTACCCTTGCACTTCGCCTCCAGCATCTGTCTTGGTATTCTATTTTCCTCCATCCTCTTTACATGTCCAAACCACCTTAGTTTATTCTTCTCAATTCTCTCATTTAGTTTTCCCATCCCAACTTCCTTCCTAACATCTTCATTCCTCACTCGGTCTTTCCTTGTCTTTCCTATCATACTTCTTAGGAATTTCATTTCACTGGCTTGGATTCTACTCTCTTGCCTGCTTGTCAGGGTCCAAGTCTCAGCTGCATAAGTTAATATGGGTACATAATACACTTTATACATTACCTCCTTGCTTTTCCTTGGTACTTCCTTATCCCAAACAAGTTTTCTTACACTTTGATAGAATGCATTGCTCTGCTGTACCCTCCTGCCAATCTCCATGTCCAACCTACCAGTTTGCATCAATTCACTTCCTAGGTATTTGAACGTGTCCACAATTTCCAAACTCTGACTTCCAATTTTCACAGTGCCCTTTCCTTGTCTTTCCCCTCTTGTCATCACCATGGTCTTGCTTTTCTCTATACTGATTTTCAGGCCATACTTCTGAATATTTTCGTTCAGTGCATCTAGTTGTTTTTGCACTTCTTCAGTGTTCCTTCCCCAGACCACAATATCATCTGCAAATAACAGTAACTTCATTTCTTTATGTTCATATGCTTCCTTTGTTTCCTTTACTATTTCATCCATCACCATTATGAACAAGAGAGGTGACAGCACACTCCCCTGTCTTAGTCCAGTCTTGTTCGTAAACCAATCTGTCTTTCCAACTGGGGTCAGTACCCTGCTAACACAGTTGTTGTACATTGCTTGCACCATTTCCAACATTTCTCTTCCCAGTCTCTTCTTAACCATGGTTTCCCATACCTTCTCTCTGGGGACACTATCATATGCCTTTTCTAGATCTATGAAAGTCATGATCAAATCCTCTCCATATTCCCAGTTCTTTTCCATCACCTGCCTCAAGCTAAAGATTGGGTCCACTGTGGATCTTCCACTCCTGAAGCCATACTGTTCCTCTTGCAACTCTCCTTCCACCTTTCTTCTCATTCTTCTTTCTAATATCCTTTCCAGTATTTTTACTATCTGTGATATGAGGGTGATCCCTCTATAGTTATCACACACCTTCTTGTCCCCCTTCTTAAACACTGGTATTATTAGCCCTTTCTTCCAGTCTTCTGGTACACATTTCCATTTCCACACACACTTTAGCAGTCGATACAGCCATTGCATACCAACAGGTCCAGCAGTCTTTATCATTTCTACACTGACTTCATCCACCCCTGTTGCTTTTCCCATCTTCATTTTCTGTACTGCTAATTCCACCTCCAGCATTGTTATATCATCTTCTGTTATAGAGTCGTCAGGTTGTGTCACTTCCATCTCACCAGTACCATTGCTCACATTCAAAAGCTTATCGAAATACTCCTTCCATCGTCCCTTTATCTCTTCTGGGTGTGTTAACAACTCTCCATCTTCCTTTTTCACTAGCTTTGTAGTAACTCTTTCTTTCCTCTTACTTCTTAGAAGCCCATACAGCATCCTTTTACTGCCACTTACATCTGTTTCCATTCTTCGTGTAAATTCTTCCCAACTTTTCTTCTTTTCTTCTCCTACCACTTTCTTACACCTCCGTTTGCTGTCGTGATACTTCCTTTTGCTTTCTTCTGTTTGATCTCGGTTCCATTCTTTCCATGCAGACTTCTTTTCTTTCACTGCTTTCCTCACTTCCACATTCCACCATGGTGTCTCCTTCTCTTTCACTCTTGTTGACGTCCTACCACAAGCACACTCTGCTGCACCAACAAATGCCTTTTTAAAGTGAGACCAATCCTCTTCTATGTTTTCCACTTCAGTAACTGGGATTTGTTGCTTCAATCTCTCCTGAAAATTTTCCTGTACGGTTTTGTCTTTCAATTTCCATATTTTTATTTTACTTTCTCTGATCTCCTTTAGGTTTTCCAATTTTTCCCATCTAAATTTTGCCACCACAACTCTATGGTCCCCATCAAATGCTTCTCCTGGTAAAGCTGTCACATCTATCAGCTTTCTGCGATTAGTCCTTTCCACCAGAAAGTAGTCAATTACTGATTTTGTTCTTCTATCGCCCCAACCATATCTCGTAATTTTCCTGCTGTTTTTCTTCCGAAACCATGAATTACCCACTATCAGTCCATTCCTTTCACAAAAGTTTACAAGTTCCTCTCCTTCCCGGTTCTTTTTCCCATATCCATATGGTCCAATGACTTCTTCCTTTCCTTGTCTCTCGTTTCCGACTTGTGCATTCATATCTCCCATGATCACCACTTCTACATCTGAAATTACTCTTTCTACATCCTCCAGGAATACTTCAATATCTTCTTCTCTGTTTCCAGTCTGTGGTGCATACACTTGTATGAAGTCCATCACGTCATTTTTCATCTTCATTCTAATTTTCATTATTCTGTCACTCACACACTCGACCACTTCAACATACTCCTCCAGTTGTTTCGAGGTTATCAGTCCCACGCCATTTTTGGCCTCTTGGCCACCACTCCAGTATAATGTATATCCTTTCCTCAATTTCTTCCTTCCTTTACCTTTCCATTTCACTTCACTCAGCCCCATCAATCCAACATTCTCCCTCTCCATGAAGTCTACCACCTCCTCCACCTTGCCTGTCAGGGTCATGACATTCATGATTCCCACTTTCATTTCGGTTACTGGTCGCCCATTTCTCACAGTTCCCCCAGTACCAAAAGAACTGCGCGTCGCCTGCAGGGTACGCCCTAACCTTTTCCGATTCATTCGAAGTGCCTTTTCCATTTTAGGCTATTATTACGATGGGGTCGCCACTCCCAAAGGCATTTTATGAAGCTACTGCCAGCTATTATACAGGCCGCCCCTAACATGGGAAACAGACGCCCTTGCAGCCGCCCCTAACCTGGGAAACAGACGCTGCCGATTGATGCTGTACTCTTACTATTCCCTGAGTACTGGGTTGCCTCTTCCGCAATCTCCACCGTTCCGAAGTCCATCTTCTCCGCTGCAGATTCCGTTGAGGTCTTCGCACGTAACCCTGTGCACGGGGCCTATGTTATTTAGGATATCGGCCCCTAATGTTTGGGTGATCGTGAAGATGTATATGAAATGTAAACTATAACTAAAACTAACCACTAACTTATATACTAGAATGAAAATGAAATTCCACAGCCTGCTTCCAGTCTCCGACCGGGTCAGGAATGAAATGAATGAAGCCCCTATCTAGCGGCGAGGATATGAACTGTGCCGGCTGCCGAGGCCTGACGCACTCCTCTGGGGCAATGATTAGATGAATGACAGACGAAATGAAATGATAGTGGAGAGTGTTGCTGGAATGAAATGTTGACAGGGAAAACCGGAGTACCCGGAGAAAAACCTGTCTGCCTCCGTTTTGTCCAGCACAGATCTCACATGGAGTGACCGGGATTTGAACCACGGACCCAGCGGTGAGAGGCTGGCGTGCTGCCGCCTAAGCCACGGAGGCTTCAACTTATATACTAGAATAAGAAATGGAAAACAAAGGAAATAAAGGACTTGTGTACTCATCTTCAGAAGCAGTGTTCCTTCGACATTTGTCATTACACTTCGTCAGCAAACCTCACCCTCTTTCTCACCGATGTTTTCGCAGTTAGGTTGGCATCCACAGGCCGATGAAACCTGAAATCAATAATTATAATTTGTAACAAAGTTCTGCGCGCATCAACCCTTTAGTGGATCTGTGACGGGAGTGGTCCACTGATCTGCTAACATTGACTATACCCTCTGTCTTACATTCTTACGGAAAGGGCAGCTGTTGAACCTGCTCCATCAGCAATACCATACCATTGTACCAATATCGGTCGTTGGTAATCCGTGGACAAGAGGATAATAATAATAATAATAGCCGTGGCTTATCTAGTCAAGGTAGATTTGAATCCTTCAATTTTGAAGTTGTTTCGCCATTAGTTGATTAATTTATAGTTTAGATCAGGGATGGCCAACTAGCGACCTGGTTTTATGCGGCTCCAGACGAATTTTAAAAACATTAGATTATTGATTTATTAATAAATGTAAAACATAACAATATAGGTTGGTATAGAGAACATAGGTTGAACACGGCTCGGTGGACAGGCAAAGATGCCATCTGCGCAGCTTGCTTTGCACATCCTCGTCCTCCGTTCTGTCAATGTTAACCTATCAGTGCCTTATCGCTTCATTTTATTTGTAAGTGATGCAGATTATTGTACAATCGAAAACGGAAAGTGTCAGAAGGAAACAATGTTTCAAGACAAGTGGGTAACAGCGTAGCCTACCTTTTTTTGTAAATAACAAGGACAATAAACCTCTTTGCTTGTACTGTCTGTGCAAAACGAATATAACCTCAATCGTCATTATACTCAGCACCTTGCTGCCAATAGGCGTACTATTGTATCTGATTTGAAGAAAAAAGTTAGTGCTCAAAAAAGCTTTTTTAATATCAACATCTTTGCAAAAACACTCACTCTTAGCTTCGTATATTGTGAGTGTAGGAATAGCTAAGGTTAAAAAGCCATTTTCTGATGGTGAGTTTGTTAAGAAATGCTGTATGGAAATGGCTCGAGCCTTTAGTGATGACTTCAAACACAATTCACTTTCGAAGCAGACTGTCACTAGGAGGGTTGAAGAAATAAGTAACCATGTATCAAATAAATTAAGTAGTATTATTTCAGAGGCTGCTCTGGTCTTGGATGATATAACAGATACTGCTTAGTTGTTAATTTTTATCAGAACAGTGGACAAGGATTTTACAATCAATGAAGAGTTGTTGGCATTAGAGTCTCTGCATGGTACTACCAGATGTCAGTTGCAGCTATAAAAGTACTGAACAGCCGTGGGGGAACAAATAACCTGTCGGCTATTGTAACAGCTATGGTTGGCTCTCAGGTGGGCCTAGTTGGCTTACTGAGAAAGGCTGGAATCAACTGTCCAGCATTGCATTCTTTTATATGCCGTGAAGCCCTGTGTGGAAAAAATCTGTTATGAAATGTGTTAATATGATTAGAACCATAGAAAATTCATGGCTTTTTTTTTGACAGAACTAGAGACAGAGTATGGTGATTTAACACTATTAATGGAAGTGCCTGGTTAAGCAAGGGAAACTGCTTAAAACGATTCTTTAATTTGAGAAAAGAGGTAACTGAGTTCCTCAATGTACATGTCAAAACACCTAGCTCCTTGGAAATGCAAGTAAAGCTTCTCGATTCACTTTTTTTTTGTGCAGTATGGCCTTTATAACAGACATAAGTCACCACAGGAATGAACTAAACTTGAAATAACTGGGTCCAAATCAAACCATACCTCAGTTAGTTGGGCACTTAGACGGATTTGTAAGCTGACTTAATATTTTCCAATCCAGCTTTAAAAAAGCCAATCTCATACATTTTTCATCATGCAAATATCATGGAAGAAATCCCAAACAGTGATTTCAGTTTTTGCATACCTATTTCAGATAGACTTCTGGAATCGTTCAATGAACGGTTTTGGGATTTTAATGAATTGCGGCCACAACTTTTCTTATTTAACAACCCCATGTCTTGTGATATTTTACAGCGAGATGACAACATTCAATTAGAGCTCTGTGACTTGCAATGTGACACATTTTTTCAGACAATGTCGGAAACTGGTTCGATTTGCCTACATTTGGCTCATTGATCTAGAAAAGGCATATGATAGTGTCCCCAGAGAGAAGGTATGGGAAACCATGGTTAAGAAGAGACTGGGAAGAGAAATGTTGGAAATGGTGCAAGCAATGTACAACAACTGTGTTAGCAGGGTCCTGACCCCAGTTGGAAAGACAGATTGGGTTAGGAACAAGACTGGACTAAGACAGGGGAGTGTGCTGTCACCTCTCTTGTTCATAATGGTGATGGATGAAATTGTAAAGGAAACAAAGGAAGCATATGGACATAAAGAAATGAAGCTACTATTATTTGCAGACGATATTGTGGTCTGGGGAAGGAACACCGAAGAAGTGCAAAAACAACTAGATGCACTGAACGAAAATATTCAGAAGTATGGCCTGAAAATCAGTATAGAGAAAAGCAAGACCATGGTGATGACAAGAGGGGAAAGACAAGGAAAGGGCACTGTGAAAATTGGAAGTCAGTTTGGAAATTGTGGACACGTTCAAATACCTAGGAAGTGAATTGATGCAAACTGGTAGGTTGGACATGGAGACTGGCAGGAGGGTACAGCAGAGCAATGCATTCTATCAAAGTGTAAGAAAACTTGTTTGGGGTAAGGAAGTACCAAGGAAAAGCAAGGAGGTAATGTATAAAATGTACTATGTACCCATATTAACTTATGCAGCTGAGACTTGGACCCTGACAAGCAGGCAAGAGAGTAGAATCCAAGCCAGTGAAATGAAATTCCTAAGAAGTATGATAGGGAAGACAAGGAAAGACAGAGTGAGGAATGAAGATGTTAGGAAGGAAGTTGGGATGGGAAAACTAAATGAGAGAATTGAGAAGAATAAACTAAGGTGGTTTGGACATGTAAAGAGGATGGAGGAAAATAGAATACCAAGACAGATGCTGGAGGCCAAGTGCAAGGGTAAGAGAGCAAGGGGAAGACCTAGAACAAGGTGGATCGATTCAGTGAAGAACAGCGAGAGAAAAAGAAATCTGGACTGGGACAAGTTTGTGGAAGAAGAATTGTGGAAGGAAAGAGGAAAATGGAGAAGTGCCATAAATACCCCGACCCGGCAGGAGCTGGATAAGGGGAAATGATGATGATGATTGGCTCATTGATGTATGTGCAGCCCTCGTCATCACTGGAAAATATTGAAGTGGCCCTTTAGGGTTAAGAAGTTGGCCATCCCTGGTTTAGATAATGATTCTGGGTTGTACGTTTATAGTTTATAGAACTTACGCGATCGTTGTGATCACCAAAACTACAGTGAGTCCGGGAATGTTCTCCGCAGCGCCTACAGCAGTTACGTTGGTATAACGGCTGCCGCTTGCATCATACGAAATAAACAGTAAACTTTGTACTCACCACAGCCATTCATAACAGATGCTGGAACATCACAGTACATACTGAACTGTTAAAATGTTATCAGAATTGTATCCGGTCGTGTTTTTGAACAGTAAAATAGACATTTAAATGATAGAATAAAACAACCTTCCTCGTGGATCATGTGAACAAAACTTCTTGCTGTACGAGGCACGGAGGATAGAATAAAATAATTAAAAAGAAGTACAATTTTCCTCCGGCCTCGAACCCGGGCGCGATACCACAGTTAGATCTTAAATATTGATTAGCATGTTTTCGAATGTAGTTAGAGCAATTTTGTGTTAATCCATTAATGTCATTTGACGAGCATTGCTTTACTTACCGTACGTTGAAAGGGGAAGACAGCTGCATCTCGAGACGGTTGAGCTGGATGTCCAGCTCCGCTAAGTGGCGGTCGAGCTCCTGCTGCACCTCAAGGATAGGGCGGCGCTTGATCTTCAGCTGCTCCTTCACATCCTCCTGGAGAGAGCCACCTCCAGCCACGTTGCGGGGCTGCTCCTGTAGATCCTCCTGGAGAGAGCCGCGATCAACCTCCAGCACCGCCACGTTGCGGGGCTGCTTCTGCTGCGCCACCAGGTTCTTCGACACCTCCTCGGTGTATATCTTGCGCACCTAAAACAAGTTAGTTAGTTAGTTATTGTTGTTTTAAGGGGAAAAACTACGAGGTCATCTGCCCCTGCACCTAAACCAAACATCACAACCTCGTCAGAGGAAGTGGCCGTAAGGAAGACTTATTCCAAGATGAAGTTATTATTATTATAGGAGTAGGTTCTTACGATAGACTCCGGGTGGAGTAGTTGATACATTTTGTGGCTCCGTGTTTGGAGTGGTTGTTTGTTCGATCAGGGATCGACATAAAGTCAGTAGTTAGGTGTTTGGATTTTTAAGTGGAGAAGGAAGGAAAGTAATTCAGACGCTCACGATATTGTGTTCAGAGTTTCAATAACGGAGTTGCAAGTTGAATTATTCTCACGGGAATAATTCGCCTAGTTTCAGATAAGTCGCCAAGACTTCCTGTCTCGAAAAGCTTGACGTATTGATAACTTAATTTAGTTTACTGAAATTCGAGGGCCATAACGAGAAGTTTGTTAATCTACGAAAACAAGTAAAATATGCCAATTATTGTTCAATTCAGGTGTGAATTAGTTGCGATAATCCACCAAACGGATTCAGAGCACTATTATTCAGTCAGATCCACGAAGCAGTATAAATCGTTGGATTCTGAAAATCAGTAATTCATAGTAATTAAAAGTTGTAACAGAAAATCATACGTGTGAAACCATTAGTAACTGTGATACAAGTAACTAGGACTGATACTCTGGGAGCATTATTCTCAGAAACAGTAGAGTTAGTCTTCACATCTGAGACCAGCATCTGTAAGTACCAGTCATCATCTTCTTCCAAGGGTTCATCAATGCATGTCATACGTATATATGATAGGGATGCTTGGGTAGACTGTATCGACGAGGATCCCGCCAAGTGTATATGTTTATATCTGGTATCAGAATACATGCCTATTTTTACCAGATATTCAGTGTTTTTATTTTATGCGGTCACCGGTGTAGGTGGGTGTGAATGTTTATTGCTGCTGTCTATATCGTACAGGTGTTTAACCCCCACGCACCCCGTGTAGTAGAGGAAACATTACAATTGGTCGCCCAAGTGGGACTGATACGTTACAATTGGTGCCCAACGTGCGGTTGATACGTTACAATTTATTTCCGTAGCTGCAAGACTGCTTTCGTCTCTCCTGTTTCTTGTGTTTAATGATAAATATGCCATTTTGTCTTTAAAACATCACTCCACGAGAGTTTACAATTCATGGGGCGACAGACTTTGCCTGACAAATTTCCCTGATGTTGCCACAATATTCCGCGATATTAATTTAGCGGCTGCAAAATAATTCTCACTCGCTCGACGCAAAATTTGTTGTATTTTAGATCTACGGTATTCATTTTCTTCAAATTTCCCTAATTTTTTCCACACTTTTGCGACATTCTCCGATTTCTAGGTTCTGTCACCAACATGCAATAACCGTAATTTCCTAGTGCCTGAATCAAAATACAAGAATTTACACAATCTTCTTACACAAATGGGGGCACACAACCCAGGGGGGTGCCAATGTGGGTGGTCCTCTGCTTAGCCACTCTCGGGTGTCGTGAAGCCGTAACGTAGGTAGTATGGCAAGTGGTGTGGTAGATACAAGCTAGCCACAGTGAATGTCAGTAGCCGTAGCGAAACAAGTGCTTTATTTCTTGTGTGTGATCTTTGTCTTATTCCTAGTTTCATTTAAGTGTTTTATAGGTGGTATATTGTACTTCCCTTCAGTGTGTACAATCGTCTGTGCACTAGTTGAAGCAAAATAAACCATACAATGGAATGTGCTATTGCTACATGCCGGAACTATTGGATGAACAACTCTTGTGAAAGCTTGGCTGGCAAAATGTAAACGAGGGGATAAAATGAATATAGTAAATGCAAAAGTCTGCTCCGTCCATTTTAAGAGCGATGATTACTATCGTGATTTAGAGCATGAATTATTGGGCCTGCCACTGAGGAAAAAAAGACATCTCAAGACGGATGTTGTGCCTTCTCTTCATCTTCCCTTCACCAGTGTTCAAGACCCCTACTAGGACATTCAGAACAGCCCTGATAATTTGAATGATGGATGTCGACCACTTTTACAGGTAAGAATAAACATGAATATGAGCATGCAAATCTTTTCAACACCTGAGCGTCTAGTGTAGGTCGTTGTTTCTCAAGCCAGTAAAAACATATTAGTCTATGAATTCTGAAATCAGTGGCGTTGCAAAATAATAGGTTGTTTGTTGTTGTTGATTCAGTTAGGGGCTTTGTGACATCGTGGTCATGTGGTCCCATGTATTTGGGTGTGTGTGTGTGGAATTTGACTGATAACCTGTATTATTGTGATGACTGGATTAGTGTGTGTATTTGTAATTAGATGAGGTATGGGAAAAAGACGGCCGTGGCCTTAATTTAAGAACAATCCCGGCATTCGCCTGGAGTAGAAGTGGGAAACCACGGAAAACCACTTCCAGGATGGTTGAGGTAAGAATCGAACCCGCCCCTTCTCAGTTTTGTCTCACGAGGCTGAATACACCTCGTTCCAGTCCTCGGAGCAGAATTACATTTCTTGGCAGAACCAGGAATCGAACCCGAGTTTCCGCGGTGAGAGCCAAGAGTGCTAGCCACTACGTAACTTGGCGGTCCAAAATAATAGGTGCCCCAGATTGTAGGTTGAAATCATATAAATTAATACCTGCTTTCCAACAATAACAACAACAAAGTGCATTAGGCTATAAGCAGTCATATGAACCCACAATTCTCAATTTAATTAGACTTTTGATTTCATAGACCAATTCGGCAACAGCAAGAAAATATAGGGGGGGGGGGGGGGGGATGACTTCGACGTTCCACTTCTTAAAACAATCACCACGACCAACAACAAAACATAAATGAGGACCAATTTTTTCGATTGTAGGCTTCTTAGCAAATGTTCGATGTATTCTTTAGTTTAGAAACAATGATTGTGTTTTAAATAGGTTATACAAGGGTAAAACGTATCTCACTTTACTGGTTATTAATTTTTAAAAGTAGCCTACTTGAGTCGGAAATGTTTAAATACCAAATGTGTATGCCTATACCTGTGAAACGTTCAGAGTGTGTGCGTTTCTAGAGAATCTCCTATAATTGCCTAAGAGGTGCCCCAGGGATTTTTGCGACAAAGATAATTTTTTTGAAAATAAAAGTAATGAGGGGTATTTTGTTTGCACCCATTAACTGACCTCCACCCCACACACACAACTACGCCACTGTCTGGAATATTCCGAAATAAGGATGACGGAATTCGTTGGCTCAGTAACATCCTATGCCAGTGATGGTATTTTCTTTGTGCAATGCAATTATGTCATCTAGTTTTAGGCTTGCAATATAATATGGAAAACAGCGGCCATCATTTAGATGCACATGCTTTTGTTTTTCACCTAATTAGGAAGACGGGAATTTGATTCCACCTGAATAAACTCATTCAAACAGATTATGATTAACTTATGTTCGCTTTATCAAATAATAGACTAATATTACACTGACAGGTGCTCACATCTCCCAGAGACGAGAGAAACAAATCACGGACCGTACGGAAAAGGGCAATAGAGCACATAGAAAGCGTTTCTCCTAAAAAGCGCAGGAAGCTTACTGAAGATACCAGTACGACTACAGAAGGGCTCCAGTGCTGTGAAGAAAAGTACTCCTAAAGAAAGAAATTCATGAACTAAAAGCAGATAATGTGCGTTTAAGGAATCATGTAATCTTTCTTCAGAATTCGAAGAGAAAATGTGCACAAAATTTAACGAAGAAATTTACAGCCTTACAGAGGAAGTCATGTTTACGACAAAAATCACTTCATGGAGAAGTAGACTCTCAGCTGCAGGAAGTTCTCGGTAAACATTTCACTCCTGCACAAATAAAATCACTCAAATTAAGTAGTCAACTGGGATTCAGACACAATTTGTAAGGCAATTGCACTTAGAGCAGTTTCTCGAAAGGGTTGCTGTTATTTGCGAAATAAATTACATTTTCCTCTGCCGGGACTGTCCACTTTGAGGAGATGGACTAGTAATTTTAAATGTGACAGGGGGATTTTACATGATGTGTTGAAATTAATGGAACTACAGATTGAAAATTTCACCGACATGCAGAAATTATGCATGATTTCATTTGATGAAATGAATGTAGATAACCGCATATGTTATGACCAAGGAACGTATGAAATTTTAGGCCCACATAAAAATGTACAGGTTCTAATGGTAAGATCATTATGTGCTAAATGGAAGCAGCCTGTGCATTATGACTTTGATGTGTCCAGGTCAGCAGTTCTTATTAAAGATATCATCATCAATCTAGAGAAGATAGGTATTAAGGTTGTAGCTATTGTGTCTGACATGGGTGGTAAAAATCTCTCTCTTTGGTCGGAGTTAGGTATTTCTCACACCAAGACTTATTTCAGTCAACCTTTGGATTGTGATAGACACATATGAATATTTGCGGATTTCCCACATCTTCTGAAATTATTGCGCAATCACTTCCTGGACAGTGGAATTATCTTGCCGAGTGGTAAAGTAATTCAGAAGAATATCATTGAACAAATAATTCGGGCAGATTCAAATGAACTTAAAATTGCACCTAAGTTAACGCAACTGCATGTAACTTGCCGAGGTCGTGGTAGGAAGCTAATAAGCTTAGCTGCAGAACTTTTCTCAAGGACTACTGCTAGGGCACTGAGTTTTGTTTCTCAAGACATGAACGAGGCCCATGATTTCCTCGAAATAGTGAACGATTCTCTGGACATTTTTTACTCTCGCGCACCTGATAATTCTGGAGTAAAAGCAGCTTTTGGAGTGTGTTTGGAGCAACAGCTTCGGGTTTTGGATATATTTGAGATCCTCTGTGAAAATATGCGGGTGGTGGGTAAAAAGACAATGCTGCCATTTCAGAAAGGCTTTCTCATGGGTGTAAGATCTCTGAAAGGACTTTATAATTATTTGCTTAAACAGGGATTTCGCTTCATCTTGACAGCGAAGCTGAATCAGGACTGTGTGGAAAATGTATTTTCTCAATTACGTGGGCTTGGACATTTCTATGACCACCCATTGGCCATTACCAGTAGAGGTTAAGAACAGAATTCGTCTGTTATTAATAAGTGCGAATGCGGGAAATATTCCTGTTTCAATTGCAAGTTATCTTAAGAAACTAGACGATAATGATGAGGGCTTCCTTACACACCAGCTTCTAGAAGGAATGTCCGAGGAAATGGAACGTAACTCTGTTCTAGCAGAAGATGAATCAATTCGAGATTTATGCATTGAAAATCTCACCTTTCGAGAGGAAATCCAAGACTATTCGTCACATGTGGACTTGCCTTTTGAAGGCCTTAGGTATGTAGCTGGATGCGTGGCTTTCAAGTGTAAGAAGCATTGCCAATTAGGCTTTCAATCTAAGCCGCTCTCAATCTGTCAGAATGTACTGTCGACAATGAACTGGATACAGGTTCTTTCTAAAGGCGGTTTAATTGAGCCAAGTGAAGAGTGGTTTGATGAGGTGAAAAAATTTGAAACAATTTTTCAAAAATTTCACGGAAATTAATTGAAAAGGGGTCGACGAATAATGCATGCGCTTGTATTAGTATTGCAACAGAAGTTCCCACGCACTAATGAGAACGCTATTCGACTGTATATAAGAACGAGGACATTTATTAGAATGCGCTTCCTCAAGTCTCTCAGAGAGGCTGAAAGAAGGGCTGCAAGCCTTGTAGAATCCCTGTGTTGGTGTTGCCATGTAAGTTACTAGGGTTGTCAGATTTCAAGAATGGAAAAACGGAACAAACGTCCCAAAACATGTTTTTTTTTTTAATCGAGGTTGTTAAATGTTGTAATAAATAATACACACACCTATTAAATAAACATTACATAATCAAATACACAAGATTAAAACTAGATATTGCTGACATATCATATAGGCCTATGACATCAGCAACTTACAAATTAATGCTTTTCATTTGAACGACCCTTTGCAAAGATTTTTATTTGTAAGTACCGTACCTTCTCATAAAATTCACTACAATATTCGTCACAATTGTAATATGTGAGCAATTCTTGTTTTATCAAACTAATGGAGCTTCTGTTTCTATCATCTCTCCATTTGATATTCATGACATAAAAAACTCTCCCCGTAAAAGGGATGGAGGGGAAAATGCTGAGTATTGACTTCACAAGAACTAATATATTCCTTAACTTAATTGTGTTGTCCCTAATAAATCTATAACATGTAGCCTACCCATCTATCTGACACAGACATAGAAATCACTTTCTCTTTCAAACTTGCGCCTGTATCACCAGAAATCAAGCTAGATATTACAATCAATTCTGAAGCGGGACATTTGAGAATTGGTGCGAAATTGAATATACTGTATTATCAAATTAACCAAAAGAAACCGGAATATTTGGCGTTCCGTTAATGATGAAAACGGAACGCGGAACAAAACAAGAAAAAACGGAATTGTTCCGGGTAAAACGCAACGTCTGGCAACTAGTGACATTGTATATGAATTTCCTTGTGCTGTATGATTGACATGTGATATATAAATAATTAAAATAACCTCCCTTCACCCGCTACCTCCCAAGCACTGCTTGGCATAGTAGCTACGTCACAGCCGCCAGCCAATTCCCGACTTGGCCCAACCTTAGTAACCTAGCACACAACCTACCTCCTCCAGCTCTTCCTCGACCAACTCGGCCGATATGCATCCTAACACGGCAACATCAATCATACGGTCGTACTCCACCAGCTGATACTTGGCCCATCGGTTCATCTCCAGGGCCGCCCGCCATGAGGAATGGACCACCTGCATTGACACCTTGGCCCTGCGACGCGCCTCATCGGCCGCCAAGCGTGCTGCCTTTTCAGCCTCCAGCATCCGCTCGGCCGCCAAGCGTGCTGCCTTTTCAGCCTCCAGCATCCGCTCGGCCCTGCGACGCCCCTCGTTGGCCGCCAAGAAGGCCGCCTCGGTGTCCTCCGGCTGCTGGTTGATGACCTCCAGCCCCAGCTCGGCACTTGGATGTGGCTCCACCTGACATACAGACGAAATTAACATTAGTAACACTTCATTTCTTGATATGTGAAAACACACAGATTGCAGAAAGAAAATCTCAACACACTTTTTCCGAGCGTTAGTTTTAATCCTTGTTACTTCTTGGGTCCTAATCATGCGATTGAAGTTTGAATGCAACACGTACACAATAATCTTCATGTAACAGTAACTATAGGACCTACATATATAAAATCCAACATGGCGACCATCCGAAATATTTAGCCGGTTCTCAATATCTACGAATCTATTACAGCAATCCTACTGTCATTTTGTATATAGATAGAGTCAATTAACATAAGTAGGCTATATGAGAATAGGCTGTATAGTTCTTCACGGCCCCCTTGATAAAGTCCTACGCCCCCCAGGTTGGGAACCCCTGCTGTAGAATATCACACCAGGGTGTTATTTTTCATATTCGAGACATTTTATTGCAAGCCACCTGACTGTATCCCCATTTTCATCGATGTTTCTATTACGAATCATAAAATAACTTAAGAGCTTGTAAATTGTAGAAGTCGCAGTAAGCTACCTCAGTTCTTCGAGTACATAAGGATCTCGTGTTATCTTTTCCTCGCTCCATCAATGTGTGCCCCGATTCTGTGCAAGAAGCGGCTTCGGTGGCGTAGTCGGTAGCATGCTGAGCTTTTATGTCCATTAACCATCCGAGTGCAATGAAATTCGGTACAGTAAATCCTTATACGAATGTTAATCCACTGGCATCTAATTTATTTCAATTGTTTCCTTAACCACAAGATGGCTTCGATCGAGCTTTCTTGAATATCTCCTTCCAGTCATTCTTCCATGTACGGTATTTGTAATTCACACACTAATACAGCCATCACAATAACACAGGTTATCACACAAATACCACACACCCAAAAACACGGGGTTACATGACCACGATTTACATAAGCCCCTAAACGAATCATCATCATCATTCAGCATTATCAATTTTTTAGAGCGTTAAAAATCCCTCAGTATGCCTTCCTTCGGAGGGGAAGTAAAGCCGGTGGTCCCATGTCATAGATTTATGGCATGTTAAAGAACCTTCCACTAATTACACCTGTGTGAAGCTAAATTGGATAGGTTAAAAATGTAAACAATGCTCTTAGGTTTCTACTTTCGTTGCCAAGAGCCGATTGCGATGGCGTCTAGTAGCTAAGTTCTGAACTTGGCCTAGTAGTCGTTGACGGTGGCGCTTGGCTGCAAAAGTAGGAACTATTTGAAAAATTCTAAGTTGCAGTATGCACTTAAATTAAAAAACAGATAACACAAACTAATAAAGTCATCACAATTAACACCGGTTATCAGACAGATTCTACACACACCCAAAGTACATGGGGCTACATGACCGCGTTGTCACAGCCCCTAAACTTAAGAACCAATCAATCTCGCGAACATGAGCCACTGGACCTCCCTTTTCCTACAATCGGAACCACAGGATATGGCATTCCACTTGAAAAACTCACATGCATTGACCGGGAATTGAACCCGGTCCGCCGTGGTGAGAGGCCAATAGCTTAAGCGCTGCGCCACCACGCCCAGAGTTACACTTAACTTGTATTGAAGCACAACAATCAGACAAATAATAGTGATTTCTTACCTTTGGTTCACTAATTTCACTGAGGGCTAAGCCACAAGTCTTTGTGATCTACTCATATAGCCTACACAACTATGCACTTCATGAGCGAAGTCACAACTACCTTGATGTCTGCCAAACAAAGTGCACTAATGACTTGTTCCTGGCCACAATTGAACCATAAATGCATTTGGTGACTTGAATCGAAAACAACAAGTAGTTCCGTGACGAACTAAAGAGCCTACCTTTCTTAAAATTTAAGATTCATGCCAATCTATGTAGACCTATCTAGAATAATGACGAAATCAAGTTGGTAATACTAACATTTCCAAGTACTGCAGTTTGAAATACACCTGAAAGAGTATAGCGTAATACAGTAACTTACTAAAGTTAGCCGCCCTGGTGACTATGAATATATTCTTAGTTCCATCTCTTAAGGTATAGAATGCACATACAAAATTTGGTTGAAGTTTAATGGATACATGCTGTTTGATATTGGATTTGTCAGTATGCATAAAATCATGTAGGGAACAATGTCATGTATGTGATGCTAAGTAATCTGAAATATTACGATCTATTATAATGCCAATTTTGGATAAAATCCATTTTTTAGTTTAGAAGTCTCATGTAATTAAACATTGAAACTATCAGAAAAATTAGAATCATGTTGTCAGCACTGAGGTATATTAATTACTCCAAATTAATCTAGAATGTCAGGTACTATACGTGTGCCAAGTTTAGAGCTGATGGCTTGCATACTTTCTGATATATTTATTTATCGTATGGCTTTTAGTGCCGGGAGTGTCCGAGGACATGTTCGGCTCGCCTAAGTCTGTAGCTGCTTCCAGCGGACACCCTTAGGGTGAGCTACAAGTTCCATTCAATTTCAAGTAGCTCCGACTTTCACCACCAGATATCAATGATACCTAGTGGTGAACGTTGGAACTTTGATAGAACCTAACAATTTAGCTGCACACAAGTTTAGCCTGTGGAAGGATCTTTTACATGCCATAAATCTATCACATGGTACCGCCGGCTTTACTTCCCCTCCGAAGGAAGGCATACAGAAAGATTTTTAACGCTCTTAAAAAATCAGACGACTTCGGCCGGGTTTGAATACGTGATCACCAGGTTATTTAAAGTCATATAGGTGAATTTAATCCGCAATCTTGGGAACAGCAGTTCAGCATGCTACTGACTACGCCACCGAAGCCGCACTGAGGTATTGATATTAGGATTAAACAAATTGAGCGAGGAATTTTTAAAGTTGGCAGCCATGCTGGTTCTTACGAATATGCATAGTCATAACTGTTACGGTACACAAAGTGCATACGAAATTTGGTTGAAGTCCATTTGTTAGTATAGGAGTTATATGCATTTAAAGACTGTACCTGTCAGGAAGCTTGGAAATTCCTCGGTCTCCAGTCGAACAATTGATCAACCAGGTGGGTTCAATAAGCAAGCCACAGGGCGTTCATAAAAGCAATGAATTTCAGTACACAGAGGAGAGGAGAGGAGAATTGAGAAAGAGGATGGTTTTATTTTGGTAGAGAGCAATAGGAGGAAAAGAAGAAGTCAGCAGATCATAATTGGAACAGACACATCTTCAGTTTTAGCACTACAAGCAGGAGAAAGATTCACCTGGCTCTATGTAGGACGATGTTCTCAACAAGCGACGACAGAGAAATTGAAAGGCTTCCTTTCAGAAAAGGGTATACGTGGTAATACCACTTGTGAGGAACTGAAAACAATGGGAACGAATAAGGCGTTCAAGTTAGGAGTACCATATCAGTATCTTCAAGAAACAGAGAAACCAGAGTTTTGGCCAAAGGATGTACTCGTAAGGCCCTTTCGTATTCGAAGACAGGGACTGTACAACAGAGGAGCCGATTTGGAAGGAAATAGAGCATTTTCCACACACGAAAAGTAGATCAGAGATTTTACGAACATTTCTATGGAATGTGGAAGGTCTAAGGAGCGTCACAAAGATTGTACCGGACTACGTTTTTGCGGAGCATGATGTGATACTTACAGAAACAATGCTGACAGTAGAATGGACGGCAAACTATGTGTATACGTTTAATATACTAGCGAATCAGGGACCTCTGGGTAGACCAAAAGGGGGAATTACATGTCTGCTTAAAGCCAAACTAACACCATTCAGAATTTTACATAAAACAGACAATGTACTAATGATAAAATCAAGACTATGTGTAATCATGGGAGTTTATTTTCAACCTGACAAGTCAGCTGTTGATATAATTGAAGAGATAGCCTATGCAATGAACAAGACAACAGTAAATGATGCTTTAATATTGGCCGGAGACCTTAACTGTCGCATCAATAAGACATGTCACAAGACGTCTTCAGTGCTAGACTACTTGGAAGGGGAAGGATTGACTCTTCTGAATGACGCTCAGCAGATGACCTATAGGCTATATGCTACAATGGATCTAGTGCTATTGATTTAGTCCTTACAAACAGGAGACATATCGCTCCTGTAAGCCAAAGAATAATAAGGGATTCAACGAGGAAACACCTTCCTGTTGTAACGGTTTTCAGTTTGAAACCAGAAAATTTCCAAAATGAAAATGTGCCTGTGAAGATCTCGAGAAAAATAGATACGAAACTGATAAACCTCACGGACAACCAGGCCATTTTGAAATTAATATCAATGGGTGATCTCGACGCTGCAACGAATGAAATTGAACAGCTTATTCTGCATGCAGCATATCCTGTACATGTTGTGGCGAAGAAATCTAAATTGTGGTTTAATGAAGAATGTTATATTGCCCGTAAGGTGGCTTTAACAGCCTTGCATCAGGCCTTACAATATTCCTCACCAGAGAATCTTCAAGCTTACAGCGAAAAAAAGGAGACAATATAAGGTCATCTTGAAAGCAACACGGATTTCATACCAAGAGAATGAAGAAAGAAAACTTGTTGAAGAAGCAGAACAGAACCCCTACAGGGCTTTAAACCCAAGACAGCCCAGATTCCCAAGGAGTATCCCAATGGAGATCTGGGAAGAACATTTGTCGCTTACCGTATTCTCCGAGACAGGGAAACACGTCCATCAGGAAACTCCCATGTAACAGATCATTTAAAATTGTTTACAGAAGAAGTGTTGAGAGTGATAAACAGTACGAAGAATAACAAGGCATGTGGTCCAGATTTTATCTATAATGAACACCTTAAAAGCGTAGCACCAGTCCTTAAAGAGGGAATATTGTCTATTTTAAATGAATGCATTCGCCGTGGGAATATACCGGACAGCTGGAGGAGATCTACAATTAAGATGCTTTATAAGGGAAAAGGGGATACCAGTGACCCGAATGCATACAGAGGTATAGCTCTTGAGTGTACACTCTTCAAAACTTTGACGAAGCTGATATGTGAACGTCTGACAGAGCACGTGGATATAAAAATGCCAGATATGCAATTCGGTTTCCGGAGAGGTAGATCCACCTTACAAGCTATTCAGTGTCTTCTGATGGAAATAGAGGAGGCATTAGCACCACCAAGTGGAAAACTTTACGCAGTGTTCATTGATTACAGCAAGGCTTTTGACACATTAAACAGAACTATCCTATTGAAAAAATTGGAGAAATTCATAGGCGAGGAGCACTACCTGACCACTATAATACAGAATATTCTTAGCTGGAATTGTGTGGAGATTAATGACAACATCTCCACGTCTAAGCTGATACAACAAACTAATGGCGTACTACAGGGGGACCCTCCAAGTCCCCTGTTGTTCAACATCGCCACTGCGGACATAGTAGAAGCAACATTGACGGACAAAGTCAGGTTATATATATGCGCAGACGACATGGTTCTATCATCAAGTATGGAATATCTCCAAAGAGCTTTCAACAAGTTGGTGGATTGGGCTGAAGTCAATGAATTACGCTTAAACGAGGACAAGACAGTTATGATGACATTCAGGAGAGGGAAGCGGGGAAAGTTAAGCTATAAAGACAGACTTCTTCCATCGGTGACTCATTTTAAGTATCTCGGGATAACTTTGCAGACTCTGGGAAACGTTTTTACAATCCATATGAGAGACAAGCTGACCGCTGCAGTGAAAGCGACGAGTGACATAAAACTAATTCATAAATTGTCCCTAAAGACTGCAATCCAATTGTTCCATGTAAAAATAGCACCAATTGCATCCTATGGATTGGAAAATATATGGATACACCTCAAGAGAAAACACCTGGCAGATCTGGAAAGAGTAAAATCCATCTATCTCAAGACAGCTTTGTGCCTTTCAAAGTACACGCCATCCCGTTTGGTTTACCTGCTAGCTAGAGAGCCATATTTTGTTGAAGACCTGAGACTGAACCTACTGCTGCCCGTTACACCTGGATATGAGACTCTACTGACAGAATTGAAAAGGAAGAGAGAAGACATATGGGACGACTTTTACGGCACTGACGCGATGCTTTCAACTGAATGGACAAATGCATTGTACGATTTGCGTCATATAGTCACGAGATTTTCGGTGAATGGCTTTCACTTTAAAGTATGCACCAAGAAGAGATTTCATCAGCCGGACCAGCAGTGCATCTGTTTGCTATGTGGAGAACAGTGTGATAGGTATCACGTGATGTTGGGCAAACAAAGACGGGTCACACTTACAATGTTTTGTAGTGAAGACTAGGCCAATCTTTTTTGTCTTTTAATGTTAATTTATTAATTTGGCCATTGGCTGCAATAAAGTTCTTATTATAAAGCACATTATAGCTATTATGTTTCGAATTAAGCACTTTACATCACTTTGATATGCACACACATCTCAAGCTACAACTTCTTCTTCTCTTGAGGGGTTTTGGGCGCAGTAAACTCCTTACTCAGTCACTAATTCAGAGATTGACAAAAAAAATATCTATTATCGGGAGGAGAATATATGGAGGAAGCATGATTATGTGGAAGGGGGGTGACACATAAACAAACAAGGACACAATAAGGTGCTAAACTTAACGCCCAAGTGAAGCATCTTGGCGACTTGCTACGTATAAACAAATCTACAACTTAACACATAGAGCACTTACAACTAACATCGTCACAGAGTAAAAGCGGTTAATACACTCCGCCCAAGTTCCATAGAGGACATAAACTAGATACATAATAGAAGGGATATTGGAAGGAACCGTCCCGGCATTTGCCTGGTGGTTAAAATGGGAAACCACAAAACCATTTTCATGACGGCCGAGGTGGGATTTTAACCCTCGCTCTCCCGATCCCAGCGAGGCCCGAGGTATCGCGTTAGCGAATAGTGATTCTGTGTAAATGTCTTACCCTTCTCGATTTTCTAAACAAACGCCTTAATCTCACAAATATTTTCGAACACATACTTAACAGATTTATTTTCAAATCAGACAATAGCCTACAGCATCGCCATAGTTACGTTTCTTTTTGAAAATCTAACTGTTGTCATTGTTGTCATGCACCAAGCATTGTTACAGCGACTGGCACGTTACTCTGTGGTTTGGTACTGCCCCCGTAAATTGAATTATATTGAGACCACGATGGCTGTATTGGCATAAATGAATAAAGTTATGAATGTCATAGTTGTGACGTGTATATTCATGACGTAGGCACGGATGACGCAGATTTCATGCAAGTAGGCTGGTGGAGCTGAGATTCTTGGTGACGTCATGATTTTGTTCGAGAAAGATCTGAAATTTACGACGCAGTCGCAGGAAACAAGGTATTGTGCTAAGGAAGAAGTTACGCTATTGGAGGAGAGACTCGAACCAATGAACGATAGTTTGGAAGGAAGACGGAGATTGCCGAAACTACGATATTTGATTGCTTTTGGCATGCAGATTTGTGGAAATCTATTTTCAGTTATGGCATTGATTTGGAATTTTGATGAAATTAATTTTGAGTTTTTGAAATTTGAGAATCCGTCAAGTATAGCCAAAGTTAAAACTTCTAGCAATGACGGAGGAACGAACTATGGAAGGGATGGATACGCCCCTTAAGAAGTTGATAAAAGGTCGTGCACAGGAGAGAGGAGCTCTCATATATCTGATATTCTGATAACGCATATATATTTCAGATGTCATAGAGTCATTTTCGAGTGAATAAGTGAAGCAAGTTGTCTTTAGCGTGTGGTTAAAGCCCGGCGCATCGAACGAACACGGAGCAGTTCCATTTTACTCTGTTCGAAACTAGGTGAAGTTGAAACGCTCACATTAACGTTTCTACCAGATAAGATATAAAGAGATAACTTCTGCCTTTATTATAATTCAATTGGGCAGTACAACATTGAGGTGTGTAGAACATTTGAACAATTTCACAGTTATACTTTGAAAGATATTGACACTTTAAGGCTGCAGACAAAAGTGATTTTCTCGCCACCTGAGAGGCACTTTTAAATTTCCACAGTATACACTACGGCTGACACGTGTTACAACCGTGATATTGGAGAATACGTTTGGTGTTACAACGATACATTCTATTATGGAACATTATAATCTTGCAGTGCTTTCAATGATTATAACAGAAGTTGAGATGGAAGGCTAAGGCTTTAATGCAATTGGGACATATATCGATGGAGTGAAGTAACGGCATGGAACTTCGTTAATCGTCTTTCTACAAAAGCGAGCATGTAGTGAACAACCAACTACACTCATGCATCGTGAATCCATCGCTGAATTATATCAAATGACAGTGGAAATATCATCATACTCCACGATTATGAATATTTCTGCGAAAATAACTGCAATAAACTTCATGGCGAATTACGACTGGAACTTCAGGGAACTTTCAAGAGAGGCCAGGGAGGACCCGGCTCACAAAGAAGAATTTTGCCAGAAGGATGTCTTTCGTATACGCGGAGCAGTGCAATTTCCGGAGAAGGAAGCAGTTCGATTCTCCGAGGACGCTGATTCCAGGTTCGAGGACGGAGCACATCTTTACGCTGGTAAAATGGAACCAACAGCAGTTTTCTTTGAAAACTTTCCTCCAGAACTTCAATCAACAGATAAGGTAGTCGTGAACGTTTCTTGTATTATTTGAGTCATGTAGCGATATCTGAGCAACCATTTTTCCCATATTTTTTTGTCCTATCTTTTGCCCCATTTTCTTGATTGACATTTCTGTACTCAGTACACTTCGATGATTTATGCCTTTTTCTTCGATTTGTTGAGACATTGTTATGTCATTGGCATACTTAAATAATTTTGGATCAGTTGAGACTGATAATTTAGATTCTTTCAGTAATTTGCATATTTTTGTAGTCACGATTTGACTGTATAGTTAACGATTTTCTATGGCAGAGTTGAAGTCAGACAGCGTGTCACTTTATTAAATTAATTCTATTCAGTAAATTACTTTGACCAATTTTCAGTCATCCTCAAGAAAGAAGAATGATTAAATGATTTTAGAGCGTTAAAATCTATTACGTTATCGACGATCTTAGAAATACTAGTCGTCTTATGAACATGATTGCAACATAGACATTTATCATTGCATTATAGACAATTTTATGAAATATGAACTTTGATTACGATTTATTGAATACACTATAGTAATGAACATTTGATAGGAATTTTTCTCAATTATAGATTGGAACAATAATGTTTGCATTCCACAATCTAATTGTATTCTATTCGACTATTTATGCAGTTTAGATGAACTTTGATTGAAGATAGTATTTTTATACTGCGTTACTTTGAAGATATTAATCTCAATTTTGATAGACCAGGGAGGAGTGTCTAATCGTATTTGCTATTAAATTTATTTGTGATTGGCAAATTTTAACTTCATATCGATTCATGAATGAAACCCACGAAGGTTAAATAATAACAGTCATTAATACAATTGATGAATATAAGAATTTTTGAAGAGGAACAATGGATGTATAATCGTTAGTTCAGTGGACCTGTAAAAGTCGCTGATGAGTAATGCCCTTGAATAATGAAGGAGGTTCCCACAGTAATAAATGAAGTTGTTGAATTTATGAATGGAGGTTTTTGTATGTAATTTGGAAGATTTTGATGCCATATATATGAGATATATGATGAATTTTGGGCCAATTATTGTGCAATTTTGTGCGTTTTGAGCGAAGTATTTTTCCGCTGAATGTATTGTCCTGGTTCTTTGAAAGTTATTCATGTGAAGATACTGTTAAAGTTAACAAGAGTGTTAAATAATTTGAGATGAAGATTTTGAATGGAGGTTACCGTCACAAATAATTATAATTATTATTAAACCTTATTAAACCTGAATTTGACATTTAAATATAACTAACCTTCATTGGTCGATTATATCAACACAATTTAAGTAATTATCAACCGGATAAACGTGTGGTTTAATGTATTTCTTGTATAAATAATATAAACAATATAATATTGTAAATAATTTTGTAAATATCTTTGTTAAATAATATGTAATGAAAGGGATTAATAGAGGCGTGTATAAGTTTTTCAATTGTCGTTTGACATTGTTATAAACAATTTATTATTGTTATAAATTATTAATGAACTTTTGTTATTAACAATTAGAGTTTTGTTATTATACTCTAAACAACGCTAATTAAACAAGTGGTTTGAACAATTAAACATGATTTGGGATTGTTGGAGTAATCCACTGGTGTTTGAATGGAGCATTTAAAAGATTTGCGTGATAATATTTCAGTTGAGAAGTGGACATTTAACGTGTTTTGAAAGGGAGAGCTAAGCTATGATGTAACTCGCATATGCTAGGGTTGAACGGACAGGTGAGTCCACTTTGACGATGCAGGTGCATTGCAGCTGGCCCAGGCAACTGTATGAAAGAGGCCAAGGACGTCTCCATAATAGCCTTGTGGCTATAAATAAAATGTGAAGTATATAAACACGCAAAACAATTGCTATATGTGTCTCGTCCCAAATCCCGTTTCCATTCCAAATGCATTATTGTAATTACGTTATTTTGAGCTTGAAAAGGCTAAAACATTGTATGTAGAGTATAATAGTCCTACAGGAGGACATGGTTATGTGGACAATGACTTCTGATTGCCACGTGGATTTTGCTGTTTTATTTTTGTTAAATTCATTCTTGGTGTGAAATAAATTATTGTGCAGTTTTAAGTTTCTCGTCTTCGTTCTGGTTCATTTTTAATATCATGGTGGAGGTTATTGTGAGGGCATACTTTAAGTGATCCAGTTGACAACCCAGTCCCCGAGATAAATTTAAGAGGTAAGTAAAGGTAAGTATGAACCCCCGTATATTTTGGTGTGTTCCACAATAATTTTCTTGTTAACTACTGTGCTCTAATCTCGATAGTATCTGTCAGTGCCATTTTCATTGATGTAGCTGTGCCGGTGCGATTGATTATTGGCAATCCGATTGAGGGGGCGGATATCTGATAGCCTACTATCCTGATAACGGGGACAGTACTTCTTGCGGGTCTCTTGCACGGCGAGACCATCAAACTTCTTCTCAGTCAGGAACACAAGAGTCCCTGGGGGTTTACCACTAGGGAATTCGGGCACAAATAGGAGTCGCAAAGGGAAATATGGAAGAGACCAATAATTAAGTTTTACTTTGAGAATTTATTTTATAATAGATAATCAATGATAAAAGCGACACTTGTAACTCAAATTTTAAACAAAATGAAATTAAACAAAATAGCGCTTGCAAGCTAAAATGCTAAAACTTTAAAAGATTAGTATAAACAGGTTACGGTTCCGCCTGATCAGTACTTTTATTAAATATGATCACTGTGTGGTCATTATTTGGACATGTTTCGAGACTTAATTAATAGTTTTGGCCCCTTCATGAGCCGATATGAGAGAAAACGATACAACACTAGAAATTCCCTTAAATTGAATCTTGTATGGTGTACCATAAAGAGAGATGGAAAACTTTTTAACGCTTAAAGTAATATAAGTGATGTCAAAAGTCTTATGAACTATGAACACTTTCAATACACGCCTCACTCTTGTCTGTAGATGCTAATGAAAACACAAATGTTCCGGATCAGTAGCCTACGGCAACAACAGTTGACAACACCATGAAAACATGTTGGGATCAACAGTAATGATTGAACACTTAATACCTCAATACTTCACCAGCAATGTAGAAATACTGTATAAAAATAATAAAACCAATGAAGTCACTGCACTGAAATTATATCTTGCCAATATTAAAGCCTATGGAGTGCATAACTTCAACACTTGCAATGGCAGAGATTGGCCTCTAGTCCGTCTAAAAGGAAAAAAATGTGTGCTAGATTCAGGAGTATTAATTCAAATACAATTCTTCTTATCTTCATCTTAGCTTTTTCCTGCAGGTGCAGAGTCCACTGTCCGGATCTTGGCTCGCCACTTGTTACGATCGCGAGCATCATAAGGTGTTAGGCTGAGCACCTTCGTATCGGCATTTATCGTATCATGCCAGCGATGTTTGGTCTCCCACGTGGTCGTTGCCCATTGATTTCAAACCACTGCCAGGGCAGGTTATACCACATCCGGGTAAAAGCTGCGGCCAGCAACCCGGGTGATGAACTATCTGCCGGTGTAAACCTCTGTGCATCTTGGACAGCGTTCTACCACTTCCGTGCAAGTTCCGGGCAGCTGCGCGGAACCTTATAACAAAATACAGATGTTGGCCAGCCTGATTTTTGTTAAATTTGAGTAATCGATGAGTGAGCCACCTATCGTTAGATGCGTTAACTTTCTTTTCGTTTCGCTTTTGTCCGTTGTTTGTTGATGGAGCTTTTCGGCGAGGGGATCGCGGAGGGAAGGGGAAGGACGTGACGTCATACGATTCCTCGTAGCGCGCGAGGCGCGAGATATGCAAGGAAAGTCAGCTTTCCCACACATTATATTGTATGGATTGCAATGGTTTTAAACACGTGTTTTAAGCACTTTTGTTTATAATCATGCCAGGTCAAAGATATGCTGTGGCAGTTTGTCACAGTTATTATAAAGTTGTCGTTTTTCACGATGCCTAAAGACGCATGCATTCGCAATCAGTGGATTGCTGCATGTAAGCGAAAATATCATTGCAACCCTCAAACAAGTAGGATAATTATGTTCCCTCCACTTTAATAGTGAAAACTTCGTATTAGACTACAGGGCCGAATTGCTTAATATAAAGCTAAGATTCCCAAGGAATCTAAAACCAAATGGTAAGTGAGCCTAGCTGGTCTACTGTTTTTTGATGACCTGCTATGATGATTTTAAAGCTGTTAATATTTTTGTCATATTTCGTACATGTTATCAGGGGCGTATATACAACTTTTTTCGAGCGGGGTTGACTATCGTGGAAAATTGTGAGTAGTTAATGAATTTTCTATTATAGCCTATGGAGTATGAATGGAAAATATCTAAATGGGCTACTTGTCAATTTATAAAGCAGAAACGTGAACACTCATTTCGTTTACAAATTGATAATTATTTCTTAAAAGTACACTACTGTGAAATACATTGTATGTTGTTTGCATTGGTAAAAATTCTTTGCAAATATTCCAGAAAGCAGTCATCATTTCAATAAAATCCCTTCAACTTCTGTACCAAGATATGGCCCGTAGGCATAATACAAAGTACATTCTCACACATAGGCTAAATCAAGATGTACTGGAAACCCTCTTTTCACAATTGCGAACCCGTGGTGGCTTACACGATCATCCTTCTTCCCTTAACTGCATTTACAGACTGACGATGATTATTTTAGGAAAAAATCCAGAAGTTGTTCAAAAGCAAACAAACGCTGCTGATCCAGATGAATATGCAGTTGCTAAAGCACTAAACAAAGCTGGCATAGTGTCTGAATCAAGTAACGTGCTTCCAGAACGAACCTTAGGGAGCAATGTGCAACCAGAGTCCTTCATTGTCAATATCATGGAACAAAGTGAGGAAGATGGCAAGGCTTATGTTGCAGGTTATGTAGCCCACAAGTTCCAAGATAAATTTCCACAACTTGGGAACTTAACCTATGGAATGCAAACTCAACACGATTATGCATTACCAACCTGGATTAAACACTTGTCATACGGTGGTATGACCGATCCCTCATAAACTTGGCTAAACCAGTTCCGGCACATTTCATCAAAATTCGTCACATTTCAAGGAAAATGCGGATTTCAATGAGGCAAGAACGTTCTAAGAAGAACGAAAGATTTTGTGTCGAGAGAAGTTCCTGACGTACCGTCAGGTGGGGTTGAGGCAGCTGTGATAACAATTTTCTTCATCAGAATGAAACATTCCAATTCTATCTTGCATAAAAAGTGGTTATTGGAAGTCACTAACACCCACGATACTGCTACCGAGTCTAGGCGAATTTCCAAGAAATTCAAGAAGATCACAACAAAAAAATGTAAGTAGGCTACATTCAGTTATTGTATCACCCATTTACCAATAATTTGATGAGAATAAACTATTCTTTGCCTACTCAACAGCTGATGTTGACAGTTTCGTTACGTTCCCCACATGGCGCGTTTGGTATCTTGTGACGTCATCCGCCTTGTGAGCGCTGATTGGTGAGTGAAAATTGAGGCAACCTCTGTAGTTTATAAGCCTTGCCGCATGCCGACAGCTGTTGCAGTATACTCCATATTTAGTGACTTAATCTGTATTATGTTGGATCCAATACTGAATTGAATAACAAGTGACTATAGCGCAGGGTGATGAAACTACTATAGATCCTTCGCTTCCAAAGACGAGTGTCTCGAGGCAGTAAGTTTTCTTGGCACCGCATGCGCAGTAGCCACTTGTAGCCCGTTCCGTATTTCGTAACTTCCTATCCGTTCCACACCTTCAAGTAACGGCGACAGCCTTGCTACCAAGGGAACTATAATATGTCAGAGAGAGAGAGGGAGAGTGTACCATATCGTTTACTTCCTGGCTTCCGCCTCAGATATCATCTTGTTTTACCACCTCCTGTTAGAAATCTCCCTCACCTCTGTCACCAACAGCTTCAGGCTTTCCTACATCTCTTCCCTAGTCACATCCCCTTTTATACTGACGGTTCCAAACGATCTCAAGCCCCCTTTACAGGCGCATCAATCTACGCCCCTGCTCTTGATCAAACTTTAACATTCTCCTTGCCGTGCGATATTTCGATTTTCACCGCAGAAGCCTTTGCTGTTCGTCATGCCTTACAAGTTATTAAACAATTATCCATCAAACAAGCTATAATATTATCTGACGCTCACAGTGTCTTGTCCGCTCTCCTTTCTCCCTATTTATCACAAAACTGGTATATTCATTCCATTCAAAGATTATCTTACGAATTATCCCACGCAAATTTTGACATCCTCTTTGTATGGATTCCTGGCCACGCTTCGATCCCTGGTAATGAAACAGCTGATACACTCGCCAAATCCGCGACCCTTGGCCACGGCACGTGTTATAATATTTTTGTCCCGTCGAGCGACTTGCTTTTAAAATCCAAACAACACTTCCAACAATCATGGCAAACCATTTGGGATACAACCTCTCGGTTCAAGGGTACTTTTTATTACAGACTTCAGCCCCATATTCCGATCACACCATGGTTTTCCTCCTGTACTTACACACGTCGTCATATAACTACCATAATCCGTCTCCGATTTAATCACTCCCTTACCCCGGATAGGTTGTTCAAATTTAAACTTCGCGCCACCGACCGGTGTGACTGTGGACAATCTATCGGTACCATCCAACATCTTTTATTCCAATGTACTCTACTTGAACGCCCTCGTATAAACTTCATTCGTGAATTGCTCCAACTTGGATTTGTACAGCCCTTGAATATTACATGTTTGCTACACACTCCGACAATTCCTATTGTTCGTGCGATCGTCTCTTTTTTAGACGCCTGCCACCTTCAATTATAACGTTGTAAATAAATGGTTCCCTTATCTGTTGACCCGGTGTTACCCAGTTTTGTAGTATATAGTCGCCTTGGTGGGTCACTAGGCGTGATGATTTTGCACCGTGTGTTATATTCCTTCCTTTTCACCTATCTCTCCAATTCTTTTTTTTTTCCTTTTATCACTTTTCTTTTTTACGCTTTCTTCAATTTTTACATTATAACGGTTCTGTATCATAAGTGAGTTTATTCTACTTCCAACCACATCGCGCAGTTCTCGCCCTCAAGAAGTATTAATCCCCTCAACTGGTGAATGGGTGAAGAGCTCTCTCAGGCCCAAAAAAATCTCCTGAAAGAAAGAAGAAAGAATCATCTTGTTTGCTCCGCCGCCATTTGGGGTACCGCAGTGAAAGCTGTAGTGCTGAAATATCCTTTGAAAGATAAGGAATATGAGGTTATGACAGATGGATGAATCTTGAACCGTCGTGGACTATGGTATTGTATTTGCAGTTAATATCTTCCTTTTTAATTTTATGGATTAATATAATTGTGAATTATGTTGATAGTTATCATTTATTTTCACTTCTAGGTATGTGAATTAAAACAATCGAGACGAGGATTGGTCCCTTCGTGATAATTCAAGATAGTATTTTGTATAACCTATAAGATAGCTTCGTGATGTTTGCATTTTAGTGTGGTTTATTGGGATGAACTAGCATTATTTCCACACAGCATTTGACGAATCCTGCATTATTTTGATGAGAAATTTCATTTTACAGAAAGGAAGTTGTATCAAGAGTTTTTACAACCTGACTATCTCCTTCAGTCAGGCCTTGCTGCCGGGAAATAAATCTTCACAGGTCCGAATTGAACCAAAGGAGACGAGGATTGAACCCAGTCTGAGCGTGTCCCCACTTTCTGACTGCCTCAGGTAGAGTATTTTAGTGTTAATATTTGTTGTCTGAGTGTGTCCTCCGATTTCTGATTGCCTCATGCATAGTAGTATTTTGGAAAAAAAAAACACGACAGTAGGATTTAGACTAGTCCGTAGCTTTGACAAAGGGCAAGTGCTAGGAACGATGGAATGTGAAGATACCAACACAAAAGAATTTATTACTAGTTGAGAAGGCGAGAACATGCCTTGTGACACAACTGTGTTAATATGGATAATAGCCTAGCTAAATGATTTTCATACCGTTCTATGGGACAATACCAATTGAAATTGATGTTTATTAACACTAGTGAGATGGAAATATGTTCTAAATTACGTTAGGGTAACTGTACCGGTTTTCGTCACTGAGCCAATGATCGTCACTCTCGTATATAAGTACATATAAGGTAAATGCACCAATGGTCGTCATGTTAAGACAGATTTAGTCAAGAAAATATATACACCTTATACATTTTGCCAAATTTAATCAACAAAAGCACTCTACGTAACCTCAAACTCTACTCAAACACTGGGGAAACTCTCAATATCGAAAATATTCGTTTTTGAAAAAAAAAAGTGTGTTTTTGCCCTAGTCCTCGGCACGATGTCTTTGGATTCTTCCTATATTCGTCACCCGTCTGCACCAATTGCCGTCACATTGTTAGTTTTCCTTGTCTGCTGTTTATAATGCATTTATATCGGTTCATTGTTTCATTGCGATGCGGCCGCGTCTAGGGAATTTTTAGGGATCTCAGTGACGTCACCGTGATGTCGCGGCTGACGTATTGATATTGAATGCCGGGAGTCGCTTTGCATCCTTGTCAGCTGATTAATACGTCAGTTTCGCGCGCGGTGTTGTTGGAGAACGCCGTCCATTTTTTTTCACCTGTTAGCAGTTGGTGAACGTACTTTTAACGATTATTATTCCTGTGAATAACCTATAGAACAAGATTTTGATATTAGCAGTGTCGTGTGCTGGATTTTGTTGGCGATTTGTGATAAAATTGTTGAATTCCTGAAGTTTTTGTATTCAAATAAAATGCCGTTAGGCCTACGTGTTACGTAAGGAGAACTTGTAGTCGAAAATTACTGGTTCTTATTGTAGATGTGGAATAATACGAACTGTGGGACCTATCGGTTAGTTTGTTTTTTACGTTGTTCATATATTTATTTTTGTTTTTGCATTTAATTGAAAAGTTGCCCTGTTTTCTTCTTTAATAGACAATGCCATCTGTCTAAATGATATTACGTCAGGCAAGGGGGCCTGGGTAAAATATAGAGATGGCATTTACAAGAACACGTGTAAAGGCATATAACAGTCTTTTGTACCAGACATATATTGATCTGTTTTTACGTTTCATACAGTATGTTTGTGTGGCGTTATTAGACGGTCTGTTTTGGATGGTGATTTCTAATTAAGTATTTTTAGCGGCTTCGGTGGCGTAGTCGGAAGCATGCTGAACTGCTGTGCCCAAGATAGCGGGTTCAAACCCGGCCGAAGTTGTCGGATTTTTTAAGAGCATTAAAAATCCTTCAGTATGCCTTCCTTCGGAGGGGAAGTAAAGCCGGCGGTCCCATGTCATAGATTTATGGCATGTAATAGATCCTCTCACAGACTAAACTTGTGTAAAGCAAAAATTGTTAGGTTAGATTTCGTCAGAACGCTCTATCAAAGTTCCAACGTTCACCACTAGGAATCATTGATATCTGGTGGCGAAAGTTGGAACTACTTGAAATAGAACGGAACTTGAAGCTCGCCCTTTAGGGTGTCCGCTGGAAGCAGCTACAGACTCAGTGGAGCCGAACATGTCCTTGGACACTCCCAGTACTAAAAGCCATACGATAAATAAATAAGTCAATATTCGAAAACCTAAAAGTACCGAACTTTTGGGGGGCGGTATGGGGGGTGGGGCACGGCCGCCCCCCCCCCTCCACCAAGAAAAACAGTTTAGACCACTATGTTTTATACGGAAATTAGAATGCTTTAGTTTTTGGTTGTTTTTGCGTATGTTATCGTATTTGTGTTTGCGTATTTGTAGCCAACATTGTGGGGGGGAATCAAACTATATATAACCATATCTTGCTATACACAATTCGTTTTGTATTTTTTTATAATGCTTATTTCTGTTATTGAATTGTCACCACCCAAAATAATATATAACCAATGTTTCTCTCGTATGCTTGCCAGAGAAGCATTTCGTAAAGTCGTTGATATTATCACAGAGGCCGACAATTTTATAATTATCAATCTGAAATAATTACGATATGTATTGTAATATGTAATTGAGCTATATAGGCCAATTATAGATTTCGATGCGGAAATTAAAAATTCTCAATTTAAATCGCGAAATTTTTCTACGTATCGGAATCTTTAATTGAGCTATGTAGGTCAATTACAGATTTCGAAGCAGGGTGTTTTAATTATGAAATTACAAGAATTACGATGTGTACCGGAATCTGTAATTGATCTACATAGTCCAATGTAGATTTCGATGCGGAAAATTATAAATATCAATTGAAATAGCTAAATTTTTCTACGCATCAGAATCTTTAATTGAGCTATGTAGGTCAATTGCACATTTCGATGCAAGGTTTTTTAGTTATGAAATTACAAGAATTACGATGTGTATCGGAATCTGTAATTGATCTACACAGTCCAATTATAGATTTCGATGCGGAAAATTAAAAATATCCATTGAAATCGCGAAATTTTTCTACGTATCGGAATCTTTAATTGAGCTATGTTGGTCAATTACAGATTTCGATGCACACCTCGTTTCGAAGGTTTTTTGTGTTTCCCCACCCAAAAACCCCTATTACCCAGGCTTTTCCCGTAGGCTTGCCAGAGGAGTAACGTCGTTGATGACGTCATGGTGGACGCCATTTTGTTTTAGGGTAATTTTATACGCGGCCGCATCACAATGCAAAATGATCCGTTGGTTAAACTGTACATTGCGAGGCCGCATCTAGGGAATTCTTAGGGACCTCAGTGACGTCACCATGATGTCACGGCACGTATCGATATTGACTCGCTTTGATTGCCGGGAGTCAGCTGATTAATACGTCGGTTTCGCGCGCGGTTTTGTTCGAGAAAGTGTCCATTTTTTCACCAATTTGAGTTTTGTAACCGTAATTTAAACAATTATTATTCCCTGAATAACCTATAGAACAAGATTTTGATATTAGCAGTGTCGTGTGCGCGATTGTGTTGGCGATTTGTAATAAAATTGTTGAATTCCTGAGGTTGTTGCATTCAAATAAATTCCGTTACTTGTGATGTGAGGGAAAGTGTGGTCGAAAATTAGTGCTTCTTCTTGTACATGTGGAATAATACGGCATTTGGGATCTATCGGTGAGTTTTTTACGTTGTTCATATATTTATTTTGGTTGTTGCATTTAATAGAAAAGTTGCACTGTACGCTTCTAAAGCCATAGACAATGCCATTTGTCTAAACGATAATATTACGTCAGGAACGGTGTTGGGGTATACGCCTGTTAAAATAGTAATGGATGGGTAAAATTTTGACAAATTGGCATTTACATGAACACTTGAAAAATATATATGACAGTGTTTTGTATTAGAACTATCGGCCTAAAGGTCTTGTTTTTGACGTTAATATAGTATGTCTGTGAGGCGTTATTAAACGGTATGTTGAGGATTGTGATTTCTAATTGAGATGCAAGTATTTGCAGCCAATATTGGTAAACATAAAAATACCAACCTAGCGGGGGGGGTTGCGCCCCCCCCCCCCCCCAGCAAAAACAACATTATTGACCACAATTTTTTATAATGGCATTGTGTTTGTGTTTGCGTATTTGCAGCCAACTGTGGATTAAAAAAACGAAACTACGCAAAACCATTTCTTGCTATGTGGTGGGGTCAATAACATTATTGACCGCAATGTTTTATAAGAATGTTACAATGTGCCAGCAGCTAGGTTAGGTTTGTGTATGCGTGGGAAATGCATTGATGCCAACCGGCGATTATTACAGACCGCGATCGTTTCTGCATGACTTTTTTATAAAAACAAATTGGCTGCTTTTGTGATGTTGACGAAATGCTACTCTGGCAAGATTATGCGAAAAACCTTGGTTATAGGTTATTTTGGGTGGTGACAACTGAATAACAGAAATGAGCATTAAAAAACTGTCGAAACGCATTGTGTTTCGTGATCTGTAATTTATTTATATTTATTTATTGGCCTACCTCAATTTGATACGCCGTAGCCTACATACGAAAATATTTTAATTTAGGGTTACATTTATGACATATTTTTAAAATTCCGTTTCGGGATCTGTAATTCGCCCATATAGTTGAATTATAGATGACGTTACACGTCGTAATTAATTTAATTTTATATTTATAAGACATTGTATCGAAAGCTGTAATAGACCTATATAGCTCAATTAAATATTTCGATGCAATGATTTATTAATATGAAATTATAATAATTAATTACTTACTTAGTCGGATCCTCTTCTACCCATCGGTGTCGAGATTATAATAATTACGATGTGTATCCATGGTGACCACAGGCAAGAAAAGTCGGGAATTTTGTTTTTGGTCAGGAATAGTCGGGAAAAAGTGTGAAAAAATGGCATGAGTCAGGAGAAAATGGTGAAAAGTATTAGAAAGTCAGGGATTTTATATTAACCATGTTAGTTATTGTTGTTTTAAGGGGCGGAACTATGAAGTCATCTGCCCCCCATTAAGTACTTTGATTTATGAGTTATTGCATTATAATTTACCTTATTTTCTATTTACCTACATAGGCCAATTATATATTTCGAAACGGACATTTTAAATATATGACTTGAATTTGCAAAATTTGTATATGTATCTGAATCTTTAATTGAGCTATGTAGGTCAATTATAGATTTCGATGCATTGGTCGTTTCGAAGGTTTTTCGTTTCCCCACCCAAAAAAAACTATTACCCAGGCTTTTCCCGTAAGCTTGCTAGAGGAGTATTTCGTGACGTCGTTGATGACATCAAAGAAGCAGAAGCCGCCATTTTGTTTTAGGGAATTTCATGCCACTCTCTAGTTTCCTTTAATTTAGTCCGAACGAGCGTTTCTCAGAACACCATTCCTCTCCGCGGCCGTTGTAATACTCATGCTGTCCTCCTCAACGACCTTAATAGCAGCTTCCATTTGCTGAATATCGTAGGCTAATTGAGAAATGTGCGTATCGACATATTACGTCAAAGCAAAGATTTAGTCTAAGAATATATTTTTCATCTCAATTTAAAAAGAATCCTCTTTAGCACACCTAAAAACCCTAGGCCTAGACCTACTGATAATAATAATGTTCTTTGTTTTACGCCCCATTTACCTACTGCGGCTTTTAGAGACGCCGGTGTGCCGGAATTTTGGTCCGAATGGGATTATTAACGTGCCAGTATATCTACTGACATGGCTCCCTCGCATTTGCGCACCCTCAAATTCCAGATGACTGCGCCAGGATTCGATCTTGCAACCTTAGGAACAGCAAGCGAGAATGTTACCGCTGAGCCATGCAGCCAGCGTAGACCTATGGCCGTCAAAAAGACCGATCTACGTAATAACAGCACACTCTAAATGTTTATTGGTTATGAAACGTAAACGCGAACTTTAACATTATCGTGCACTAGTGTACGTCACGCTTGGTGCTCTAAAGATCGTCAGCTATGACGACTATTGGACACGATGATCAAACGACAATTTAATTAATGCAGGGTGCTTCAGAGCTACATTATAAGTATGTTGCCGCTGTTAGTTAGGTCTTACAAGGAGAAATGACAGTGTGCCAGTTTTCGACACAAATGACGAGCGTTGGTAAAGTTTTTTTTTTTTTTAATCCTGTGTTCGGCACCAGTATTTCTAACCAAACTAGGAACGTGAGCACGAAATAGTAAATCGCGTATGTTACAGAAACAATTACCAACTATATCACACACTTGTAACATTTTAAAATGTCAGAACATAACACGTATGCACATAATCGCTTAGCACATGCGAGAAGCAATACACCGGGTCAAGGCAGCTCAACTCTCAGGAGATATTTGACGCTGGGAATCACCTATTTCATCGCAAGCATGATTTCGCAAAGTTGCTCCTTATCGACAACGAAGGTACGACGAATCTCATAAGACTTTGTGCGTTGAGAAAGACCCGTTGACATCCTTATTAACTTAATATGTGTGTTTGTTTCTTCCTCAGTGAACTTGGCGGGAAATTTAAAGTTATACCTCTTGTCCTCAGTGAACGATGGCAGCCATGTTCCTCAAGCGCTGAGGATTAGTCACTTGTTAAGGCCTACCCACAATGCGCAGACGGTAGTGGGTAGTTGACAGTCGGCAGTTGAAGTCCGACCCGTGCTCTCTTATGGCGTCATGCACAATGTGTATTGTATGTCGGTAGTTGATAGTTGACAATCAGCATCGTGTAGTCGGCTGTCACAAATTTTATCTTTGACTGCCAACTGCATACTTAAGAGCCAATCAGAAAAGATCAGAAACTGACATCACTTTGTAGGTTTTCCGCTCGTCATCAGCTGTATAGTTGACTAGTTGTATTCACGGTATATTCTTCGCATAAGTTCGTTGTTATATTATATATTAATTATATAAAAAGATGATGACTGAATGTCCTGACCTTGGGATAGATGATATTCATTGATCTTGTGAGGGAACTCCGTTGGCTGTATGAGTGAGCCCAAGTATAAAGACAATCTCTTCAAAGATCTAACGTGGAGGCTCATTGCCGATGTAATGGGTTGGATAGGTATGACCATTTATATAATAATAACTTTCATTATTTAATTTATCGACAAGAAAATTGACAACTTTCTCAAGGAATAAATGAAAGTTTTTATTTATTCCTAGCATTTTAACGACTGCGCATTGTGGGTGGCTAGGTTGTGAACTACCGACTTCCGACTGAAGCAATGGACTGTCGACTACCCACTACCGTCTGCCGACTGCGCATTGTGGGTAGGCCCTATTAGATGGGTGGAGAGGGCTGCCAACATGTCAGATATGAGATACATCACCACATGGCTAACGCGGCCCACAGACAATAACCACTCACTGTATTGGACAAAACGAAGATTAGAATGGTCTGGTTGAGGTGCGGCCTTGACCACGGGAAGTTAGCAGGGCACTGTTGACGACACATTGGGCTGTAATTGTTGTCAATAATCATTAATCTGGACGAGTTTAGCTGTAACCATTGTCAAAAACAATTGGATTAGACAAAACGAGGATTAGAATGGTCGGGTTGAGGGCCTTGACCATGGGAAGCTAGCGGAGCACTGTTGACGACTCGTTACGCTGTAGGGGCAGATGACCTTGTAGTTCTGCCCCTTAAAACAACAATAACTCATTACCCTGTAATCATTGCCAAAAACCATTGATTGGGACGAGTTAGGCTGTAACCATTGTATTGGACAAAACAAAGGTTAGAATGGTCAGATTGAAGGCCTTGACTGCGGGAAGCTAACGGGGCACTGTTGATACGTCAGGCTGAAACCAATGACCCGGACGAGTTAGGCAGTAGCCATTGTCAAAAATCATTGGATTGGACAAAGCAAAGGTTAGAATAGCCAGGTTGAGATGCCGCCTTGACCGCGGGAAGCTAGCAGGGCACTGTTGACAACACACTAGGCTGTAACCATTGGATTGGGCAAAACTAAGGTTTGAATGGTCGGGTTGAGGTGCGGCCTAGGTCGCAGGAAGCTAGCGGGGCACTGTTAACGACACGTTAGACTGTAACCATTGGGTTATATACTGCGGAGGAGTGAACTACATCCCTTCCACATGTATTTTGTAAATAGACCATGAATCTGTTGTGCTCGTTGCAATTTTAATGTTCTGTCTATTGAAGTTCTTTCATTGGCATTCCAAGTTATAATCTCACCATGATATTTGGATTTCTCTACAACCTTTATTTTTTTATCACTATTTAGAATTTTATGTGACGTGTTAACTCGAAAAGAGGCATAATTTCTGTTTTCTCAAAATAAATTTTAACCCAACCTTTGCTGCTAATCGTCCCAATTCTTCTACCTGGAATTTAGCTTCTTCGATACAATTTGCAAATAATGCTAAATCATCTGCAGATACAAGACAATTTATCGAAACATTTCTTCCAATCTTAATAGTCAGTAGACATACTTTATTCCATTCACGCATAAAATTCCCCAGCACACAATTAAATAATAATGGAAATATTCCATCTCCATGCCGAAGACCAGTATGCATTTCAAATGGCTCAGAGATTTCCCTTCTGAACCTTACTCTAGATTTAGTATTTTGAAGAGTGCTCGCAATAAGTTTAACAAGTTTTCGATTTATACCAAATTCAATAAGAGTACCGGTATTCAATAATGATTTGCGGTGGGCCCTTATTATAAGCTTTCGGAAAGTCAGCGAAGTGATAACTAAATTCTTGTTCCTACTCCTTTGATGTTTTATAATCCATTTGATACTAATAATTTGATCTGGACAGCTTCATCCAGGACGGAAACCACCCTGATATTCACCAAATTCACTATCCAGCTGTTCTTGAATTCTGGAATATAAAATCCTTGAACAAATCTTATACGTGATATCCAGCAAAGATATTCCTAGATAATTACTAGGATCTGATCGATCTCCTTTTTTGTGTAGTGGCTGTATAATAGCAACATTCCATTCTTCGGGCAATTTTTCTGTATTCCAAATGTCAATAAGAGGTTTATGTAGATTCCGAAGAGTCTGTATATTTGCATACTTCTAAAGTTCTGCCACTACTGTCGGCGTAGAAATTATGTGCACCCGAGTTTGGAGATAAATAGCAAAATAACCGAAAGGCCTACAGGAAAACAAGTAACATCACCAGTTTCCTTGTTTATTTCTGCGTTGATTGATGATAAAGGTAACTTTTAGAAACTTATTTTAATATCTTTTATGGCAGGTTTAATGTAAAAAGTACCGGTTTTTGGTGGGTTTCGAGGGAAACGTCGACTTAAGAGATTCACAATTCTCGAAGCCGTTATGCTACAGTAAACAAATTTAAATATGTGTAAGTCAGATAATTATGTTGTTTGTGTGTTTGTGAAGTTTCAAACTTTATCTCTAACACAAACTTCAAAACAAACAATAAGGTGAAAGGCTTGCATTTCAAAACTGGACTTCCGTAGAAGTTCGTTCTTGGGTGCGTTTTAATCCGCATACGCGTTTGCGATATGTAACTAACCGTAATGTAAATAAATGGGTTTATTTTATATGGATTGATATTTATTATGATTTTGGTGGCTGTTGTCAGCAGGCGAGTTCCGCAGGAAAGTTGGTGCGTTGTTGCCGCGTTCCCTTGCTCTGGCGCGCCAGAGAACGTCACTTACTGATCAGCACTCCGTTCGCACTGCCTCATAATGCAATACATCTGTTGGAATGTAGTACATTCGTATTAAGTAGATTTGTGTATACCTTCCAGGTCTGTCCTTGTGTTTCGTATATTTTAACGTTGGAGTGTCTTTAAAAAAATTTAATTTGATATACAGTACGTCACAATAAGATGACTCTCGGTGGTGATAAAATATTTAAAACACAGAGAAAGCTAGTCCCAAAAGCATGGTGTGGCAATAAATAAATTAATTAATGAATGATTAAGAATTACAAATTAATTCACAAGCTCGTGATAAAATTAGTAAGAAAAATAACTTATATGTTATATTGTCTCCTATCTGTTCATAACAAAATTATTTTATTGATGTTTACTAAAAGGAAAGTATTTAGTTCAAACAAACTCTGAATATTTAACTAGTACAAAATAAACCAATAAAAATAATTAAATTCTAAAGCAATTATCAGAGACTTTTGTCTTCCTTGGATGAACCTCGCAATCTTCGTCAGTTTCAATATTCACTGTTCAATTCTGCCCTTAGATGTGTCAAAGAAAGTCTGTACACACACCAGTGAGTCACTGTTTGTCTTTGTATCTCGGATATTGTCTTACGTGTAGTTTTTTATTTTTTTATTTATAGGGTACAGAAAGTCCCAGTGAGCTGATAGCTCAAGGGGGGACCGCCCTTTACAAATATGGCTTAGTAACTAACTTAATACTAGAATATACTAAGGTGGTAGAACCATTTATTCAGTGCTTATGAGTTCATCTATATTCTTCAACATATTGTTTCAGGAAGTACCTGCGTGCTTCCTTTTTGAATTTGTTTAAGTTTACAATTTGTCTCAGTTTAGGAGGTAAGTTATTATAAGTTGTGCTGGCTGAATAGGAAATACTTTTAATACCATATCTAGTTGTGTTTGTTGACTCCATGTATAACTGGTTTGCTGATCTTGTGTTATGGGTATGAATGTCTTTCCTGCATTGAAGTTCAGTATTAAGACTAATAAGACCATGTTTATATCTGAACATAAATAAAGCTTCAGAGTAGTTGAGCTGGCTTCGTAATGGCAATATGTTTGTCTCCTGAAATACTTGTACAGTCGGTTTCCTAAAATCGTAACCATACATGATTTTAATTGCTCTTTTTTGGAGTACTTCGAGCTCACCTTTTGCATATTCTCCATAATCCTTTGTTCACATGCGCTCTCGTAAAGTAGAAATATATCATCTGCAAATAGAAATATTTTACCAGTAAACTCTAAATAACCTATATCATTAATAAATATCAGGAACAGCAATAGTCCAAGCACTGACCCTTGTGGGACACCGCATTTAACATCAGAGATGGACCCTTTAGTTTTATTAATATTAACATACTGCTTCATGTTAGACAGGTAGTTTTTAAACCACTCAAAGGCTATTCCTCTAATTCCTGCATTTGATAATTTACTTAGCAACAAGATATGGTTAACTGTGTCAAATGCCTTAGCAAGATCTATAAATAGTCCTGCTGCTATTTTATTGTTGTCTAATGCTTTATGTATAAGTGACACTACGTCAAATGCTACTGAATCAGTGCTATGTTTGGGAAGGAAGCCATACTGATATTTGAAGAAGAAATTGTTTTTTGTTAGGAAATTCAGGACTTGTTTTTTGATTACTATTTCCAGTACTTTTACAAGTGAGGATAATATACACAACGGTCTGTAAATACTGGGATTAGATACATCACCCTTTTTAAATACTGGCACCACTCTTGCTAATTTACATTTATCTGGTATTACTCCTGTTTGCAGTGACAAGTTAATTATATCAGCAAGCAATGGAGCCAGATGATTGGCACATCTCTTAAGGAGTATGTTATTTATTCCATCGTCTGTGTTATTATTTTTGTTCGCAAGATTTTGAATGATTTGTTTAACCTCCGTCACATTTGTTGGTTTTATGTATAGTGACTTACAGATCGTCTGGTCCGAAGGCAAAATTGGGTTCTTTGGAGTAAGATCTTTAACCAAGTTTTCTACAACATTTATGAAATACATGTTAAATGCTCTACATATATCTTGGCCAGAGGTGTATCGTACGTTTTCATATTCAATTTCTACAATGTTTCGTGTATTATGAGGTTTGCCAAGTATTTGATTTACTGCCTTCCACATTCCTTTCATCGTATTCCCTTCCCTAATTACATTGTTGTAGTATAACTTTTTCAGTGCTCTTTTCATTCTAGTCACATCCCTACTACATTGATGTGTACTCTTTAATGGTTTCAGTTGAAGGGTTTTTAGTTTTAGTTTTTGCATACAAATTATTTTTTCTTTTTACCGCTTCCAGAAACTCATGTGTTACCCATGGATTATGTGAGCCTTTTACCTGCGGTTTTTGCTTAATATTTATACTAGCTGTCCTAAGTCCATTACTAATGAAATCACAAAGCTGATTATATGCTTCGTTGACGTCAGTAGATAGATTTGGCAATTTATTTTTTGAAAAGAAATTGTTCAGTTTGGCATAACTTATTTTCGTAAATGTTTGTATATTTGAACGATTATTGAATTGCGTACTCACTTCTGGTTGTGATGTAATTTCTAGAATTAAAATATTATGATCACTAAGGTCACTCATAACATTATACAAATAGAAGTTATCATTGGCAAAGTTAGAATGTATATGGTCAATTAAAGTTGAAGAAGTAGGCGTTATTCTTGTTGGCAGTCTTGTATTGCATGGATAAAAACTAAAGCAATTCAGTCGAGACGAATAGGCCCTGTGAATAATGCTGTCTTTTAGAAAATCTATATTATCGTCTCCGATGAGTAGTGTGTTTGGGTTAGTATTGCAAAGTATGCGTTCAAGGTCAAGCATAAATTCGTTTGCATTAGTCTCCCTTGGGTCATAGTAAGAAATTACACTGTATCTTCTGTGTTTCTGAAATATTTCAATTTGAAGTATACTGTGATAACTATTAATGGTGTTAATAACCTTGGTTGCCCATTTTCTAGATACCGGTACATAAATTGACAGACCTCCTCCAGTCCCGTCTCGTGTTACATGGTGTGATTCAAAGCTTGGAATGTTATAATAGTGTGTTTCTTTGTCTGACAACCAATTTTCTGTTATGACTATTAAATCTATTTCTAAAATCTCGTCAATAAGGAGCATAATATCCTCGAACTTATTCCGAACACTTCGTGCATTGATGTAGATACATTTAAATTTTGAATTCAAAATCTGATTTTTAGTCTGTAAATTATAGTTTTCTATAGAATCACAATGAATTTCAACAGAACATAATGTTTTGTTGTGCTTATAATCGTCTACGTCCATTAAATCTATAAAATGCAACTTTGGATGTGTGATACCTGCAGTACTTATTGTCCGTATTTTTTCTCGAGGTGGGCGATCTTCGCTTCACTGCAGATGAGTGTGCTTGGGCCATCTCGAGCTTCCCGGACATAAATCTTGCAGTCTCTTGTCCAGGTTCCGAATATCTTCCCATTCTGCTTCAGGATCCGGCATCTTCTTGCAATGTAGTCGTTCCTGGGTGATAGGTGGTCATTTATAAAAATATTGCGTGTAGGGCAATTCAGTCCAATGTCCTGGGTTGTTATAACTCTCTTCTGAATTCTCGCATTCACTATTTCATCCTTCTTCCACCTGTTAGTGAATTTCACTACGATTCGCCCCACGTTCCCGCCTCTCGCCGGCAAACGATGAGCGACATCGATGTCGCGGAGTCCCAACTCAACACCCAATGCCCTGGAAGCTTGGATCACTAGGTCGTACACATTTTCCCTCGGCATTTCTGGCATTCCACTTAATATCAAATTGTTCCTACGCGTGTACTGCTTAAGGTCTTCTGACCCATCTAACGCTTGCTTCGTGTCATTGTTTATACTCGCCAACGATTTTTCCATTTCCAGTGTTCTTTTCTTTATCTCATTTGTGAGGTTTTTGAAATCTTCAAACTGCTCGTTAATGAATTCCGTGGCTTGCTTAATTATTTTTAAGTCCTGCATGAAAGTGTTCCTTAGTTCATTTACAGACAACTGTATATTTTCTGTAACCTCCTTCACCAAGTCACAATCACTAAAATTGAGTGGTGGGTGAAAATCGTCGCGATTGCATTTCCACACCTTTTGCGGATCACTTTTTATAGACTCGTAAGCCTTCTTAGAAAGTCTTGTGCATTCCTTGTGGAAATTACGCCCACAATCCTCTTCACAACTAACGAATTCCTCGCTATTTTTCACTTTTTTCCCGCACGGAGAACAAACATTACTAGCCATAGCCGCCATCTTAGTTACCAGTTAGTTTCCAGTTTCACTCCGGAAATTCTGGAGTAGATACCTTCACAATGCCTCCTGGAACCCTGTTAACAGAATGAGGAATTCGTATGATTTTGAGTGCTATTTGTTTCTTTAAGAGGGTGAGATGGCGATAAGCGATATCCGGTGCTGCAGTGAGTTGTTGATTGTCTTGGAGTGACCCCTCGCTTGGTTAAATAGGTTGTTGTTAATTCTTTTAGGGTCTTTCTGACATCGAGGTCATGCAGCCCCGTGTGCTTGGGTGTGCGTAGAATTTGTCTGATAACCTGTGTCACTTTGATGTCTGTACTAGTGTGTGCATTTGTAATAATTTAAGTAGGATTTGGGTAGTAAGTGGCCGTGGCCTTAAATTAGGCACCATCCCGGTATTTGCCGGGAGTAGAAGTGAGAAACAACGGAAAATAACTTCAGGATGGTTGAGGTGGAAATCGAACCCGCCTCTACTCAGTTTTGCCTCACGACGAGAATTAAATTTCTTGGCATAGTTGGGAATCGAACCCGGGCCTTCGCGGTGACAGCCAAGAATGCAAGCTACTACGCAATGAGGCGGAAGGTTAAAACTAGGAATGCTGAGATTGTGAGGGATGAAATTCCAGGACCAGGCCAAGGTTATCGGTAGGATGACCATCCATTCTCATTGGCCAGTTTACAATATCATTGGAGTTATACGTAGATCTGTTCACAGTTTTTATTTTGAAAAAATATTTCCTACTATCGAAGAATTGGAGAGATTAGGCTTTCGGAAATATGATGGGAAATGTGGAAACGAAATATATTTTACTTGAATATGCTCTGTGCCGAGGAAGCGCTAATCAGGCAGTAAACGAATGCGGCAACAGCGCACCAACTTTCCTGCGGAACTCGCCTGCCGACAAAAGCCACCAAAATCATAATAAAGTACATGTGGATTAAAACAGCACCCAAGAACGAGCTTCTACGCAAGTCCAGCTTCGAAATGCGAAACTTTCACATTATTGATTGTTTTATTGTTTGTGTTCGAGATAAAAGTTTGAAACTTCACAAACACACAAACAACATAATTATCTGACTTACACATATTTAAATTTGTTTACTGTAGCATAACGGCGTTGAGAGTTGTGAATCTCTTAAGTCGACGTTTCCCTCGAAACCCGCCAAAAACCGGTACTTTTTACATTACGCCTGCCATAATAAAATACTAAAATAAGTTTCTAAAAGTTACCTTTATCATCAATCAACGCACAAATAAACAAGGAAGCTGCTGATGTTACTTGTTTTCCTGTAGGCCTTTCGGTTATTTTGCTATTTATCTCCAAACTCGGGTACACATAATTTCTGCGCCGACAGTAGTTGATTCCCACCTGCCGCTTTAAAATTCTTAAGTGAACCAATCGCTGCATGCACGTCCTCATGAACCAGTGCTATGATATTTATTTATGTACTTATGTATTTTTATTTATTTATAAAATTGGACTTTTTGTCTGTCTGTCATTTATAAAACTCGAACGACTCAACAGATTGCAGTAACCTTTTGTAAATGCCTATGATAATATCCTGGAATGAACTTAGTCTATAGAAACCATTCATACATATAAGGCTCTTAAGGGGGTCTCTGCATTGTTAACTTTTGTTGTCACCTTCATTATGCTTAGTCATTTAGTATGTACGGTTCACTTTCGCTGGGTTTGATAATAATTAAATATCATTCACCACTCATCAGACCAGCGAGCATATAGAGGCAGAGACTTCACGATTGTTCTACCAGGCTCTTTTCAACATTTTTTCCTTATTGCAGAATTTGTTGAACGCTTCTCGCCAATAGGCAGCCAGTATGTCATTGTTTGTAGCAGATACAAGATGGCGACAAGTAACAAATCAACCGAGTGCGGTCAGTGTGAAAAATGTATAACTGATAATGAAGATTACATAAATTGTGATGGGGAATGTGGTAAATCATACCACAGAACCTGTGTTAACATAAAGAAGAAAGTTTTTAACCGACTTTTGTCCGACAAGGCCAAGCAATGGTATTGTGTCGTGTGCAGTGCAATGAGTAATAAGTCAACTACGGATGAGGTTTCTAAAATCGCCTCGCCAGACGAGAATGTAAGTAAATCAGATTTACACGATCTTGTTTGTGAAATCAACCTCCGACTGACAAAACTCGAAAACATTGAAAAGACTCAAAATGACATGCTTAAGTCCGTGACATACTTTTCTGATTGTTTTGATGGTATGAAAAGTGACATTTCAACTGCCGCACAAACTCTGAAGCAAGCCTTGTCAGAAATAACAAAGCTCAGCCAAAGAGTTTGTGAGTTAGAGAAGGATAAGAATATCGTCTGCAGTGAGGTCAAATTGTTAAAGCAAGAGAATCTCGAGCTTCAACAGTACGTTCGGCGAAACAACTTAGAGCTTCATGGCGTGCCGCACACTTCAAACGAAAACCCCGTTCAAATTGTCAAGACTATCGCTGACCAATTGGGTGTCACAGTTGTTGAGTCCGATATTGACGCCTGCCATCGGCTACCACACAGCAGAGAAGGTCTTCCACCTCCTTTACTAGTAAAATTCTGCAGCCGGCTAAAAAAAGACGCAATTCTAAAAGGCAAAAGATCCAAACCCAACCTGAACTCAAGTGATGCAGGAATCAATGGAAGGGCTAGGCCTATCTACATTAACGAGCATTTGACGCCAGCAAATAAAGTACTTCACAAACAGGCAAGAGACCTCCGTAATTTAGGTTTTAAATACGTCTGGACCCGGGACTGCAAAATATTCGTCCGTAGATCAGATGGTGACAAGGCTGTCAGGATCAGCTCAGCAGAAGACATTGAAAGGCTAGTAAGAGACTCTTCCAACAACAAGGCTCAGCCATCCCATTCACAGTAATAAGAATGAATCAAGACATGGACCTACTAGTTGATGTTGACTTACACTCATCAATTGATGAGCGTAAATATGACTGTATCCACGACTACATAGCAGACACTAAAAATGAGGTTAGCCAAATCAAGTGTCTTTACGTGAATAGCAGAAGCCTAAAAAATAAACTAGAAGATATCGAGATACTAATACATATTGTGGAAAATCTAGATGTCATAGTGGTAACCGAAACTTGGGTAAAAAGTAATGAAGCTAAATACTTCAACCTAAACAACTATTCTGTTGCATTTGTACACAGAGACAATCAGGATGGTGGAGGTGTGGGAGTTTATGTCCACAAAAAATGGAATACAAAAGTTCTTAACCTAGTTGAGAGTAACCATAGCTTGATCCAGTTAGAGCTCATAAGAAATGATACTGTTCGTTTCAATAACCTGCATACTATTAATATAATTGCAGTATATAATCCAAACATAAATAACGCAACAAAATTCATGCAATCTTTAGAGCACATTCTCTCGAAAAACAATGCCAATCTTTCCTTATGCATTGGTGATACAAATATTAACTTATTAAACAAAAATAATGTAACCAAATCATACCTCAATCTACTATCAAGCTATGGTTTCACACAAGGCAATACTCGCTATCCAACAAGAATAAGTGAATCAACAAGTACACTCCTTGATCAGGTGGCCACTAATAACTGTAAATATGCCTATAGAATAAGCAATATAAATAGTGATATTAGTGATCATAATATTCTTGTAACTGAGATTTTCTGGTCAAACTACTATCCAGGCAAAAGCCCAATCTCGAACATGACATTTAAATACGCCCCCAACAAGCAAAGGTCTAGTTCAAAAAACGTGAATAAAAATTACCGGTACATGAACAAAAACAAATTCTCTAATGATCTCAATCAAATAGACTGCTTAGATGATCTAAACGAAACTTACATCGCCATGAAACACAAAATCTTGACACAGACACCCAACAAAGAAAACACTGACTCACCCCTGAGAGAAATACACCAGAACCACAAAAACCCATGGATAACAACAGAACTAATTCAGCTAATAAAACAAAGGGACCTACTACATGCTAAACTTAAAACTAGCATTCACAGAAACAATAACCTCTTAAAGGAAGAGCACATAATATGTAGGAACAAAGTGACAGCTTTAAAACGGAAACTGAAATCCTCATACTATGAACACAAATTAACATTGAATGCCAATAGCATAAAAGATACTTGGAAAGTAATCAATGAAATGATCTACAACCGCACAACTGAAAACAAAGATGGTCCCAGTGAGATAATAATTGACGGTAAATCATTCACAGGAAAAGAAAATATTTGCAATGCTCTAAACACTCACTTTATAAACATAGCACACAAATTAGCCATAAACATCCCCCCAGGGAAGAACGTTAATGAAATTAATGTCAACATAGATTCCATATTTATGACCCCGACTAATGAGATGGAAATTCGCAATATTATATTAAGCCTTAAAATGAAAAGTAGCCAAGACAAAGATGGTATGTCAGTGAAATTGTTAAAAAACTCCATTGACATGCTAAGTAGCCCACTAACTACTTTAATAAATGTATCGTTAGAGACTGGTCTGGTGCCTGATGATCTAAAAATAGCACGAGTCATACCAGTCTATAAAGGAGGTGACAAAAGCAATCCGGACAATTACAGGCCCATTTCCATCCTCCCACCCATATCCAAGGTACTCGAAACAGTAGTAAAAAACAGAATTGTTAATTTCTTAAATAAAAATGATTACTTCTACAAAGGGCAATATGGATTCCGAGAAAACTTAAGCACAGAAATAGCCACAATTGATATTATCTCTAACTTGCAGGATGTCTTAGACAATAAGATGACAGCGAGTGGCCTTTTCATAGACCTGAGAAAGGCGTTTGATACTGTTGACCATGAAATTCTCTTAGGGAAACTTGATAAAGCAGGTATCCGAGGAGTAGCTTGGACATGGTTTATAGATAGATAGATTTTTATTAATTCCATTTGATCAAATACATGCATTCAATACATTTTTGATATAGGACACGTCAGAATTTACATGCATAAAATAAAATAACTAACAGGTATATATTACTAAGATTATAACTATTTATAACTTATTATAATAGCAAATCTTAATAGATACAATCTTATTGCACAACTATTTACACCTCACTCTATTATCATAATATGAAAACTTAATTCTATAAATACAACAACATACAGCTAGGTATTAAAATTAAATTAAAAAAGTAAAATATAGTTATAGATTCCATCACTCCTATACGCTAAAATATTCAACTACTGAGTAAAAACAATGGCACTGCAGATAAGCTTTCAACATTCTATCAAAGGTTTTTATTTTTGGGGCCAGTTTTATATACTGGGGTAGTTTATTGTATAATTTAACTCCAGTGTGAAAAGTTCCTTTTTGATATATGCTTGTGTGTGTGTGTGAAATATGAATGTTTTGATTTTGTCTTGTGTTATGCCTATGAACATCATTGTTTGTTTTAAGAAAAACATCTTTATTCATTAAATTCTTTTTAAAAAACATAATACTTTCAAAGATATATATGCAGGGCAGTGGGAGAATGTTTAAATCTTTAAACAGAGGTCTACATGATTCTCTAGAGTTTACATTTGCCATAATTCTAATCGCTCTCTTTTGTATCCTAAACGTGCTTAGTACATCTGGCGACATACCCCAAAATATGATCCCATATCTTAAGTATGAATGGAAATAAGCAAAATAAGTATTTCTTAATGTGTGCATGCTAGTACAGGTTTTCAAAATACGTAACGCAAAGCACATCGAGTTCAGTTTAGTATTCAGATATTGTATATGTTTATTCCATTTCAAGTCTTGTTGTATCCATAGTCCTAAAAACTTTGTTTCTGATTTATTTTCTATTTGATGACCATTTAATGTTATATTGGGCATCGCAGGATTCCTATTCTGTATAGTGTGGAAATTTAGACATACTGACTTTTTATAGTTTATTATGAGGCGATTATCTTGTGACCATTTGGTTAACTCTCCTGTAACGGAGTCAGCAGACTGCTGTATGACCTGTTTAGTTTCACCTTTTATTACGAGTGTTGTATCGTCCGCAAACAAAATTTCCTTATGTGAATGAACGTTCTGTGTTATATCATTGATATATAGAAGAAAGAGTAGTGGGCCCAAAACCGATCCCTGGGGTACTCCAAATTCAATAATTCCCTCATTGGACAATGTTTCATTAAGTAATTTGGTTCCATCATCCTTGTGTCTCAAGCTTACTATTTGTTTACGCCCTGTTAAGTAAGACTCTATCCATTTATTAGCTAGACCTCTAACACCATATTGATTTAGTTTGGTAAGGAGGATTTTATGGTCAACTACATCAAATGCTTTCGATAAATCCAAGAATAGGCCAGTTACATGTTCCTTATTGTCAATTAATTTCAGTATACTATTACTACATTCGTAAATTGCTGTCTGTGTAGATTTTTCCGTTCTAAATCCATGTTGTGAGTTTGATAATATTTTATTTTTTTCTATGAAACTTATCAGTCTCTTATACATAATTTTTTCCACAATTTTTGCAATACCAGTTGGTAAGGTAATAGGACGATAGTTATCTAATTCATCTTTTGAACCGTTTTTGTGCACTGGAATTACTTTTGATAACTTCAAAATATCCGGGTAAGTTCCTGAGAGAATTGAACTGTTTATTAAGTGCGTAAGTGGATTTATTATATTTTCTGCACATTTCTTTAAAATTGCATCAGGGATGCCATCAATGCCAGCACATAATTTATTTTTTAGCTCTTTTATAACTATTCTTACCTCTTCACTTGTGACATGATTTATAAATAAAGAATCACTGCATATATTTATTTTATTATTAGAATTTAGTGTATTTACCTGTGATTTATTTAATAATTTTTGCGGAATTTCCAGAAAATAGTCATTAAAAGTGTTTGCTATTTCCTCTGGATTATTAATCACTTTATTATTTCTGGTCAGTGTAATGTTCCTTTGTATTTTAGCAGATTTTCCAGTTTCTTTCTTTATTACGGACCACATAGCCCTGTTTTTATTAGATGATTGGGAAATAAAATTATCATTATGCATTTTCTTTGCTAGTCTTATTACCTTATTTAATATGCTATTGTATTTTTTGTAGTATAAATTGAATTCAGGTGTTGTGTGGTATTGTTTATATAATTTGTGTAGAAATTTCTTTCTTTGACATGAATTTATAATCCCTGTTGTTATCCAATTGCTAGTTTTGTTATTTTGAACAGTTCTTCGTTTAAAGGGGAATGCTATTTCAAAATAGTGTTTTAGGGTACTGTTAAATGCATTAAATTTATCATTTACATTTTCTAGTTCATAAATTTCTGACCATGTTTCCTTATTTAATAAGTCATTGAAATATGTAACATTTGATTCAGTGAATGACCTGCACTTTGATTTTACTCCATTATCATTATTATTGATTACTTCGGATACTTCAAAACTCAGTATTTGTCCATGGTGGTCACTAAAACCCGGACAATAGACTTCTATTGAATGGTGATATTTATCTGTATTTATAAAAATTTGATCAGGAGTGGTTTTACTAAATTTTGTTATTCTTGTTGGTGTATTTACTGTAGGTTTCAGTCCATAGGAAATTAGTAACTGGTTTAATAATTCACAATTTCTATCAAGTTTTAAGAAATCCACATTTACATCCCCACAAATTATTATATCGAAATTTACTTTGCTCATGTTATTGAGTAACAATTCTAGTTTATCTATAAATAGAGGAAACTTTCCTGACGGAGAACGGTATACGCATACAATTATTAACTTAGACTGCTGAATTTTTACGGCAGAGAATTCAAAATCCTGTTCCATAATTAGATAATCATAAGCTGTTATCTGTTCATGATCTAAATTATTTCTTAAGAAGATGCAAGTACCACCATGGCTAATATTAGATCTAGAGTATTTACTAGCTTGTATAAACCCTGGGAATTGAATTAATTCGAGTTGTTCCTCTTTCAGCCAATGTTCTGAAATACATAGTGCTGAGATGTCTTTAAGTTCATTTTTAAGCATTAGATTTATGTAATCAATTTTATTATAAAGAGACTGGACATTCTGGTGGTAAATTTTAAATTTGTTACTTTTGCAAGCTTGTGTTGGTGATTTATTTACATTATTATTATCATAATTGTTATTATTATTGTTGCTAGACAAATCCGAAATACCATTGTTGCACTCCGTTAAATTTGACTTCAAAAGATGTGAATGCCAAACCTCACGTTTGGCTTCTTCTACCAGTTTCCCTGCTTCCACTCTAATGATATTACTGTTGAATTATTCTTACCATTTGAATTTACAATTTTGCAGATTTCATCACTAAGATACTCTTTTCCTAATCTATTTAAGTGTAGGCCATGCCGAGTGTGGAACTTCCTGTCTAATTTACTTACATCTACAATTTGGACATTTGGAAAACTCTTACAAATTTTATGAATTTTTCCATTTGTAGCCTCTATTTCTACATTTACACATGACTTGGGAATTAAATCGTGTCTCTGCGGAATGTTTACAATAATGACATTTGTTTTTTGCATGGATGGCAATGTACCCTTTAAATCTTTGATTACCTTTTTACTCTCATTTCTATAGACGTCGTTTGCTCCAGCGATGATCACTGCGTAGTCCTTTGCAGTAAGGGACGCACACTCTCCTATCATCCCGTTCGTGACTTCTGCAATCTGAGCTCCTGGCTTCACTGTCGAAGTGACCTCCATTTCTCGGCTTCTCTCCAAAACGCTTGCTGCTACATCTCGCCCGTGGCTATCCGCAAATATCCGCATCTTCCTGGATTTTCTCTTTATCACTTTCTTCTTTTCTTCTTGAGGAAAGTCATCATTTTCTTCGACAAGCACTCCAAATGAATTTGAGACGGGAATTTCAGTTACATGTACTCCATTTATAGGCCTAGGCTTATTCAATCTTACCTTACCAGCAATCACTGTCGACCAAGTTTCCTTGCTTTCCTCTCTGTTTCCTTTTAATTTATTCAACTCTTCCATTAACTTAGCAATATCTTCCTTTAGCAGCTTTATAATTTCGTCTTTTGAGGACAGTTCGTTTCTCAGGTTATGGCATTCGCATGACGGTAGCGGTAGGCCTACATTACGACAATCGGTTTCACTTTTCTCCTCATTCAATTTTACCTGAGATCTTGTGATGATTTTATTTGCATTTTTTACTTTTATTTTGCACGACGAGCATAAATCCGTTACGGTTACACAACCTGACGAGATACTAACACTGTTTACTGTCGTCATACTAGAGATCTAAGTGAGCCTAGATGTTTACACCAAATTACACTAAATTTAATTTAATTATTACTACCTAATAGAATTAATCTAATAACCTACCAATAAAGAAGAATGTGAAATACGTATATCTTCCAATCGGGTGAAGTCTCGTAAAAGCACCACTGCTCTACTTGGTTCAAACAGTGATTGAAGAAGTCACCGAATCTTTGGATACACGTTCCCACAACTTAGTTTAAGTTTATTAAATTATCAACAAGAATTTCTAAATACTATCAATATTCCGTATTACACTTGATCTAAGGAAAGTAACTTTATAGATTTTAAGCCTCTGTTATAATATTTTACCACTTTTATCAAATATTTACACTAGCTGCTATTTCACTACACTTTCACTGTGACGCCATCTTGGTATTACCTATCTAATCGTAACCAGTATATTGAAATAAATGGCTACAGAAGTGAGGAAGTTAATATTACCCACGGTGTGCCTCAAGGATCAATACTGGGTCCTTCCCTCTTCTTAGTATATATTAATGACATAGCAACACTCCGTTTTCATGGTAATATAACGTTGTTTGCAGATGACTTAAGCATCTTTTACAATGCGTACACCACCAACACGCTGATTACACACATGCAGGAGGACATGAATACCATACTTGGCTGGACCCAGTCAAATAAATTAACAATAAATGAAGATAAAACAAATTATTTAATAATATCAAAGCGTAGAACAAAGTTAGACATCACTCAGAATATAATGCTGAATGGAAAAGCAGTTAAAAGGGTCTCATCTGTCAAATACCTAGGCTTAATAATAGATGAAAATCTATCCTGGCAAAAGCACATTGATGCATTAGTAAAAAAAATATCACCTGCCGCTGGGATGATAAAAAAATTGAGCTACTATATCCCAAAATATCTACTCAGGAAAGTGTATTTTTCCTTAATCCATAGCCACTTACAATATTTGAATACAATTTGGATAAAATGCTCAAATTACCTAAGAAAGGAAATTGAGGTAATTCAGAATAGAGCCATAAGAAATATTTATAACTACCCTTTTTTAACACCAACCAAACACCTTTATATTACGAGTAAAATTCAACCAGTAGCCCTAAATGCAGAAATCAAATCAAATGTCCTAATATACCAAATCCTACACAACAGAATACACACAAATTTAAACTTCACTAAACAATCTGATTTACACGCTTACAAAACTAGACATGCAGATGACATAACACTTTTCCATATCAATTCCAAACAATATGGCAGTAATAGCATTAAGTATAGTGCCTTTGTAAAATTCAATGGACTACCAGAAAATATAAAAATTGCACCTAGCCTACCAATCTTTAAAAGGAGGCTAAAACAGTTTATGTGGAATGATTATAAACTGTCAGTTTGAAGAAATTTCATAATCTGAGAAGACAAAAGAAGAACATATTGTGTACAAAAACTTATGAAAGCTACAAAATGTTGTATATATTTTCATACTGAAAACTTTGTAAACTAAACATTGTATTGTAATTTGTCGCCAACAAGATAAAACTGTACAATTCCTTTGTATATGAGTCCTTGACTCGTTAAGGGATTAATAAAATGCATTATTAAACATTAGATGTGGTAATAAACTTCTTATTTTTATTTTCAGGTACCAGTTGGGCAGTTTGTAATTTCCATTTCACATGTGAGCTAAGCCCTGTCTGGTGAGCTTGCGTTCCACTGAATAATGCGTGAGAAAATATTTTGTAATTTATGTATGAGATTTAAGTAATAAATTATTAACAAGACATGCCTTGCCTACAATTTTCTTTCCTTCCCTCTGAACATGAACATGCATACAAATGTTAAGAGAATACTGACTTCAGTACATATTTTGTACCTTAATAAGTAATGAATTCTGGCCAGTAATTTTCTTAGAAAACAAACTTACCAGGAAAACATACTTTGTATGTATGGAAAGATACCAGTAGGGTTGGGTATTGAGTATGCTCCAGTTGAGAACAGTATATAAAACTATTGAGTACTTAATGGCCAATAATATAGACGAGTTTGCTTAAAACTTACAAAATTAAATAGAAAAGTCAATTAATGTGCCTTAATTTCAAAATTTGCTGTTTTGTGTTATGTTTGCGTTTAGTGTTTAGTAAGAATACATGGAAAGGAAATACATCAAGGTAGGACCACATGCACCCATGTTGGCTGTACCGACGAGGAAACTCTACTGCCTGCTTGCTCAGATTCTATTAGAGATCTTATTGTTTCCACTTCCATGGAAGGTTGAAGTTATTACATTTGTGCCATGATTATAGATTAACAGGTGACTGGGAAGTAGTATCCAGCAAGTGAATTTTTAAAAATCCAAAATGATGTTTGCTAGTTCCGAGCTTTATCGCTTTTTGCTACGGACTTGTGCAGTTTGCTTTGTAAGTACAATATGCCAGGTAAAGGATAGTCTTGCTATTTATTTTCAGTCACCATTAAATCTATCACCATGTCTTTAAACAGGGTGTCTACTACTCTGGAAAACTGAATCCTCAGGGAATTTTTAAATCCTGGAAAACTTAGTGAATTTTCAGGGTATTTTAATGATACTCAGGGAATTTTAATCTTACAAGACCCAACCGTGAATAATTGGAAATTAAGAATTTTCATTTTGATGGGGGAAAAGTATATTCTGGTGATTATTTTTGTAGATGTAGGTTTGTACTGACTTTAAATCAGTGAGCTCTCATTTCTTGAAAGATATAGCACACAAATTACATGTGTAAACAGTGTATTTGTATATATGTGTGTAACTATGATTTTTGAGAACATTACTATTGACGAACTACTTGCAACTACAATAGTTTTTCTGGATGAAAAATTTAGAAACTGGCGAAATATAGATTTTTTTTGTCTTTTCAACTTTGCCATTCTACCCTTTATTGTTCAAGCACTTTTTGAAATGTTCTTTAAGTAGAAACACTGTTTTATAGATTATGGCCACTACTATTCCGATTTATCCTGCAAAAATCAGGGAAATCTGTTAGTTGGTTTTGGTAGACATACTGCTTTAACACAATATGCATGGTTTAGCTTAGTTTTCAAATACAGTACACTGTTCACACCAGGGTACAAACAACTACTGTATTTTTATAATAAATTTATTGCAGCTGTACTCCATTATACTGAAAATACATCAGCCAATATAAATAATTAGTCAAGGTTATTCGGGAGTGAGGCAAGGCTGTAATCCTTCACCACTACTGTTTATTTTAATATATGGATCCTTTATAACAGCTTAGGCTTTCACGGCCGGCGTTCATAACTATGTTAGAGTTGTCCGGGCTTGTAGGCAGTGGTCCAGGCAGGATAACTTCCGACGTTTCACAGGAAACTGCGTCCTACATTATCAAGGGTTCCGCTTCTTTCCTTAGCAATGGAATGTATACCCTGCGAGCCGAGCGTTCTCTGCGTTCTCTGGTTTTCCCCGGGCGACCGCTGGGCTGTGTCGGGAAGGTTCTTCAGGTTGATGTGTGCGTGATATCTTGGCCTTGCTGTTCTTAAGGGCCGGAGTCCATGTATTATGTACTCGTTCGATTTCTTCCTTCCAATTGAGTTATCGGGGCGTTTGAAGATTTCTATAGCTTACCGTTGCAGCCTTGTGTGGTGGTGGAGTATATCTCCATGTCCTCATACTGTACATCGTGGCCGGCCAAGAGAGAATGCTCAGCGATCGACGATTTCTCAGTTTGACCCAGGCGGCTGTGTCTGTTATGTTCCTTGGGTCAGTGGTCACGCTCCTCTTCGTCGTTCCTATGTACACCTGTCCACAGGAACACAGGATTCTGAAGACACCTGCAGTGGAGTGTGGATGGCATTACTTGCCCTTGTGGATCGCAGCAAATCCCGGATTTTTGCAGTGGGTTTATAAACCATCTTGACCCCTGTTCGTTACCTTCTTCACGTATGGCATGAAGGCTGTGGCCACCGGAGTTTCTTCTGTCTCTTTTCTCGTACTCCAGTGCCTGGGATGATAATGCCGGACTAGTTTCCTATAAAGCGTCGGGTGATACTCTGCCTGGACCACGGCCTACAAGCCCAGACAACTTGAACATAGTTATGGATCCTTTGCTGAAGGGCATAAACTGCCAGGGTCAAAACCTGATAAACAGTCTAGCTTATGCTTATGACCTGGTTGTACTCGTTGATAGCTTACAAGTCAATATGTTAGAAATTTAACAGAAATGTATGGAATATGGTATGAAAATCAGTATTTCAAAAACTAAGGGTATGTCTGTGGAGAAGAAACCCAAGAAAAATGGATGCCTGATAGGAGGACCATATTAAATGGTGTCCACAGGCAGGAAAGGTCAGGAAAAAGTGTGAAAATATAGCGTGTCAGGAAAAAATGGCGAAAAGTATTAGGAAGTCAGGAAATTTATATTAACCATATTAACTCCAAGTTCTACTTCAGGAACTGTGACATCTGTAGAATATTTCTGTTATAAAGATGAAGTCACAAGTGCCGAAATAAAGTGGGCCTTTAATGTCGTCCAAAATAAATTCTCTTAATTCTTGTTTAAATATTTCAGAAACCTTCAGGGAAATGTTTCCTGATAGTGCAATTGCAACAAAATTTCAATTGGGGAACATGAAATGTTCATATGTCATCAATTATGGATTAGCTCCATACTTTCATAATTTACTGCAAAATGAAATTCTTTCATGTGATAATGTTATCTGTTTTGATGAGGCATTGAACAAAGTTGTTCAGCGAGGTCAGATGGACCTATAACTTGACATCAACTGCAATGAAGTTAACACCAGATATTTCAACAGCATCTTTATGGGACATGCAACAGCTCAAGACATTTTAGAGGCTTTCAACCAGGGAATCTCTCCTCTTTCTAGAAAGAGTACCATATGTCTATGGATGGACCGAATGTAAATTTGAGTTTCATAAAAAAGTTCAGTGGCCAAATAATAGAAGATAATGCAGATTGCACTGCAAACAACTCATTAACCTTGGTGTTTGCGGCCTTCACGTTGTCAATGGAGCCCTACAAACAGGAATGCATCCTGTAAAGTAGGACCTTCAATTATTTTTGAGAGACATGTATTATGTATTGAACGACTGGCCTGCACGCCGAGCAGAGTACTTTGATTTATGTATTATTGCATTATAATTTACTTTATTTTGAATGAATAAAGAGGCGAGTGTTGGGCAGCTATGGGGATGGTGGAGGCTGTCAATTAAAAATAATATTTGTTTGCTTAATAAACCTTTTTTTCCGATATTACGATGACTTCACGAGTCAGGAATTTTGTTGAAAAATGGTCAGGAAAGGTCAGGAAAATTGGCATTGAAAATTCTGTGGACACCCTGTATTAATTACTAAGGCCGTGTATTTTCTCAGGATGGTAGAATGGGGAAAGAAATAGTCAATGCAGCGAGTCTTCAGTTGCAATCTACAGTATTCTGCAAAACTTGAGTCAAGGAGCGAAACTCACTACATCGATCAGTAAGACTTGCCGTATGGAGGTGAGAGCTGGGTAGATTCAGGATATCTAATACATAAGCTAGAGGTTAGAAAACTTAGTAATGAAAATGGATAGGTTGTGATTAGTGAAGTCTTATGGCAGAAAAAACAGGGCTTCTGGTCAGGAGATTATCAATAGCACTAAATCAAACAATGCCTATACAGGGGTAGGTCTTGTATTGACCAGCACAGCAGGTGGAATACTATAAGCCATGGGTTATTGTAGCTAAGAGCTTGCCACGGTGGGCGAGTGGTCAACGTGTCGGTCTACTAACCCCAAACCTGCAGGTTCCCTCCTGGCCATGGTAAGTGATTTCTGAAAGGTGGCAAAAATTACGACACCATGTCATACGATGTTGGCATGTCAAAGAACCCATTTGAATCCAGTAGGCCGTGTTCCTAAAGGCAAAATTAATCTCTGAAGTTTCCGCCAACACGAAGATTGGAGATTCGAATGCTGTAGTAGGAAAAGAAAGAAGAATTCAGATTAATTAAGTGAAAGGAATTATCTAGGAAGTAGGCTGATGGAATTCTGCACTGAGCACAGGTTGGTCATAGCTAACGCCTTATTCAATATCCACAAAGCAACTTTTCAGTCTGTCAACATAATATAATCACCAATCAATGGGACGAGCATAAAATACCTGAAAATGTTGTAACGTGTTTTTCGAGGGTTTTTTATGCAACTGGCATAAGTCAGTAGGAAGCCATTCTATATTTATTTACGCGGCAAATTGTTCAGCCAAGAGAATTTTTCATGTTAATTTATTATTATTATTAATTTATTAAAATTATTATTAAGGTATTTTCGGAGCATTTTATAAAAATTATTAGCATTCAGATAGGAATTCTATGTCTTAGAAAACGCTATCAAGCAAATTATTACGAACGACAATATCATAGAAAATTATGTGATTGCGGAATTTTACGGAGTTTTCGTCAGTTAGGGTATATCGAGAGACGTGACTCACTGGGAATTCAAGTACACGCTTAATCTTGTCGGAAAGCATGACGCAATCCTGGGTCGCAGCGTCAAGGAAAGGCGAATGTATGGAACGGAAAACGACTTCTCCCTCCCGCCGAGTGTAATGAGCCAGAGTGGGGATCTAGCGCGTAGGGGGCAGCCAATCAGTGGAGACCACGCAAGCTAGAAGTCGGATGAAGAGTGGGGATGCGACGGGTGCATATATCGTTCAGTGTTCCGTGGAACGAGGACTATCTGTATAGAACTTAACGAGTACGGTTGTACGCGGGAGTCGCTCCGATGTTCCGTGGAGTGGAGGACTAACTTTTGTAAAACTTAACCAGTGTGGTTGTACGAGTGTTTGGGTCCGATGTACGGACCATAGAATTATCTAATCTACCAGAATATCATCATATATCGACGGAGATGTCGACGTCCAGGAGACTGTGGGAAGCTCACAGCATCATCCAGTACGAGGGAAATGTTTCGGCAATTTCCAGTGGTAAGCGCGAATGACGCAGAAATACGCAATCTCTCAATTTAATTTGTTTTATATTTCATATTTCAATAACTTCATAGCTTGGGAATAAGAGTAAAATCAATAATTTATCAGACTCCGTTAACACGTAATTTTCTATCGGTAATATTCAAATCACAACGCTCCTATTTAAATTTTAAACTTTTTATTATTATTATTAATTTTGCTATTCTTGTTTTATATAATAAATTCATTTCTTTTACTATGCAATCTTATCTTTCAGTAGGTAGCATTAGATATAGACCAATTCCTTCTCCTGATACAATTGTTTGTTGGGTTAATGATCAAATCATACCACGATCTGAGTGAATAGTCATGAAGGTGTTCTGCCAGAGCTAGACGTTGTTAAATACAAATTTAGATTTCAACATTGCATTGAGGTTTTGGCGCCCATTAAAACAACATAGCTTAGGCAAAGGGTGGGCTAGCAAAACTGCTACATTTGTACGCTCAACGTGGAGCAAAGTAAATACCGTTTCACTTGTCATCCCAGCCTATGCAAAACTGTTACAATGTCACTAGTTAAATATATATATTTGTTAAGGACTATAGAAAATGGAGGAAACTAAGGGGTGACATGCATCGCTTGTCAAGCGACCATGAAGGTAACTGTACCGGTTTTCGTCACTGAGCCAATAGTCGTCACTCGCGTATATAAGTACAAATAATAAGCCTGTCAACGGGTCTTTCACAACGCACAAAGTCTTACGAGATTCGTCATACCTTCGTTGCCGATAAGGAGCAACTTTGCGAAATCATGCGTGCGATGGAATAGGTGATTCCCAGCGTCAAACATCTCCTGTGAGTTTAGCTGTCTCGACAAGGCGTATTGCTTCTTGCATGTGCTAAGCAGGCACGCGAGTTAATTATGTGCATACGTGTTATGTTCCGTCATTTTAAAATGTTACACATGTGTGATATAGTTGGTAATTGTTTCTGTAACATATGCGAATTGCTATTTCGTGCACACATTCCTAGTTTGGTTACAAATGCTGGTGACGAACACTGGATTAAAAAAAAACACACTTTACCAATGCTTGTCATTTGTGACGAAAACTGGCACATTGTCATTTCTCCTCGTAAGACCTAACTAACAGCGGCAATATACTTATAATGTACTTGTGAAGCACCCTGCATTAATTAAATTGTCGTTTGATCATCGTGTCCAATAGTCGTCATAGGTGACGATCTTTAGAGCACATGCGTGACGAACACTAGTGCACGATAATGTTAAAGTTTGCGTTAATGTTTCAGAACTAATAAATATTTACAGTGTGCTGTTATTATGTAGATCTGTCTTTTTGACGGCCGTAGGTCTAGGCTGGCTCTGTGGCTCAGCGGTGACGTTCTCGCTTGCTGTTGCAGGATCGAATCCTGGCGCAGTCATCTGGAATTTGAGGGTGCGGAAATGCGAGGTAGCCGTGTCAGTAGATTTACTGGCACGTTAAAGATCCCCTTCGGGGCAAAAGTCTCTGAAAGCCGCAGTAGTTATAAGGGAGCTGTGCTTGTAGTTTTGCGTGATCGTTCATCACACCATCATGAGCCCCGGGACCTCCTTTGTACATGACATCCGAACTACAGAACATGGCATTTAACTTTGAAAATCTCATATGTATTGACCGGGAATTGAACCCGGTCTACCACTGTGCCACCACACCCCTTCTAATTATGTGTTGAAATATCTGATATGGAGACTTCTGATGGAATGTCTAGCTGCTTGGGCATCCACTAGTTGTATGTAAAGAAGATCCATTTGTGGAAACACTCGCAAATCACCAGTCTTACAATGTAGCCATAGGGTCACTCATGCTTCAAAGATACCGACTAAAATAATTTACAAGAAGATGGAAAGACAGAAACTTAGTCGGCCGAAAACAAATTTGGTTTCAGGAGAAACGTATGAACAATGGCAGCTGTACTAAATCTTAAGAAAAATAAGAGAAAGTTCATAGTATTTGTAGGCTTATAAAAGACCTTTGATAACATTGTTTGGAGTAAGTTGTTTGACATTTTGAAAAGGATTTATTTGAGCTGAAGGACATGAGAGTGAAGCTGGTATTCAGAAAGGTGTAGGCAAGGTTGCAACTTATCACCCATACTTTTCAATATTTACATTGAATAAGCAATGAAGGAAATTAGAGAAAAATTTCAAGTAGTAAAGATTAAAGGAGAAATAATTTCAACACAGATAGGCTAATGACATCATCATCATAACCCAATCACCAGAGGAGTTAAATAGTTTTTAAATAGTATGGACTCCATCTTGAAAGAATTCATGATGAAATTAGATGTAAAACAAAATTAATGGGATGCAGCGAAATGAATTCAGAAACCCCTATTGACGTGAAATAGGCACGTGAAAAGCTAAAGGAAGTAGGAGACCCCTAACTTATGCAGCAAAATATCCCGTGATGGACGAAGCAAAGACAATATAAAAAGTAGGTCGGTTCCTCATTTAAGGGGCTGCGACAACACGGTCATGTAGCCCCGTGTACTTGGGGTGTGTGTAGAATCTGTCTGATAACCAGTGTTAATTGTGATGGCTATTAGTGTGTGTTATCTGTTTTTAATACAAGTAAGGATTGCAGGCATTGAATTTCAAGTAGTTTCTACTTTTGCCGCCACCGTCAACGACTACTAGTTCAGAACTTGGTTACTAGACTCCACTGAGGTCAGCTCCTGGCGACGAACGTTGGAACTTAAGAGCGTTGTTCAAATATTAAACCTATAATTTAGCTTCACACAGGTGTAATTAGTGTAAGGATCTTTAACATGCCATAAATCTATGACATGGGACCGCCGGCTTTACTTCCCCTCCAAAGGAAGGAATACTGAGGCTTTTTTAACGCTGGAAAAAAATCCGATGGCTTCGGCCGGTTTGAACCCGTGACCTTAGGCATGGAATGTCAGCATGCTACCAACTATGCCACCGAAGTCGCTACCTGCCTTTGTATGGAAGTGAAATTTGAACTTTGGGTGCACAGAATGGTCCAAACAAGTTCATATCACGATTCATGAGTTTTTAAATGGTATGAACTCTGTCTTGAGGAAAGAATTCATGATACAAATCAATCAATGTAAAACAAAAATAATACAATGTAACCGAAGGAAATCAGAATCTCCGAAAAAACAAAAAATACAGAAATGGGAGATGTACAGGTGTATTTTCCCGATATCGTGATCGCGAATACGAATCACGCGCCTTAGTCAAGACCCCTCATTGGTGGGATTTCCACCAATAGCATTATAGTCCAAAATTCATAATCGTGACCTCGATAAATTATTCCTATAAAATAAGGAAATGCCTACAATGTGCAAATTACAAGAATAGTTACTATCACTGCAGAATTTGGTTAGAGAAATGTTTCTCATTTGACCTCAAGAACTCATATTGACGAATTTGTGCCGATTGTTTGTCAGTGGTGCCAAACTAGAAATTCTGTCATCAGCGCCTTAAAAATCTTCTTCGGTGATACGATATAACTTTCTTATTGTTTGAATTGATAATGAAATATCTTAAAACCATTTCGATATCAGAAATATAACGGTTCATAATTATAATTTACGTGCCCTGCGTCCAAGGCACTGTTGCTGAAGCATTTTTTTACATTACAGTTGGCGACATTGAGTGTTGCTTTTGTTTTTATTGTATATCTGAAGCCATCATGGCGACGTGTTTTGTAAACAGTGCGTTCTTTTTAGGCTAATTTTCAATTCAATAGCGTAAGGTGGATTATTAATCAGTTTTTATAAGAAGTGATTGCTGACATGGGACCGAAGTTTTGAATTTGTGTCAGTTTGCCGAGAGGACAGTTCAAGGTGATTTTTTTTTAAACTAAGGAAGTTGAGTTTCATGTCTGAAGAACATTGCCTTTCAGGATTTAGTGGGTAATTGAATGTTAATTTGAATCGTAAATCCCAGTAAATGGTCAAATTAAGGCTAGGCCTACATTGTGTCTAAAATATTTTGTATCTTTCTTTGCCCAGATTTCCCTGCATATAAAGAAAACATTTGAATTAACAGTCTTACAGCTCATTCTTTGGCTAGCCTATAGTACGGTATCTTACTAAACATTTATATACCATACCCTATGCTTTTGCACTGCCTTTAGCTATGTCACGGCCAATACCATCAAATTGCAATAGCCGACATTTGCTGAATTTATAAAGTTACTTGGTACCGGCCGCGGTGGACGAGAGTGCTAACGAGCTACCTCGTGCCTCGCTGGCATCGGGAGAGCATGGGTTCAAACCCCACCTTGGCCGTCCTGAAAATGGTTTTCGTGGTTTCCCATTATCACCAGCAGGCAAATGCCAGGACGGTACCTTTCAATAGGTCTACGGCCGATTTCCTTCCAATGTCCCTTCCCTGCCCCGTCCTGAAAAGGAAAGTACATGGCCATTGGCTGCATTAATAAAGTTAGCCTATTTGGTAACAAACAGGAGGAGCACACCTTGGTTAATAGGCTGTATAGCAGCCCTCCCGGTACTTATCAGAGATCATGCTAGTTTTCTCCAAACTTATTTCTAAAAATGGAAATAATTTGAGTTACAACAGGAAAGTGTGGTGTCTCATGTGGAAAAGATATTGAGCGAAGGACGAGTTAAGTAGTAAATTGTTGTTTTAAGGGGCGGAACTACGAGGTCATCTGCTCCTAAAGACGAGTTTGTGAAGGTGTTATTAACACTGCTATACTCATAAGCATTACCCGTGATGTTTTATCCTCCAGTGTGAGTTCCAGTCATGGAGATATGAATGTGATAGAGCCTTTTCTCAGTGATAAATATCTGTCTCCAGATGAGTGAGTTAATATAGCCTCCACATTGAGTATATATATTGTAATACAGTTGTGTGTTTCATGTGCATTGAAACTCCATATTCAAAAGGAAATATTAATAGCATAAAAACCTATCACATATTGTCGTTTTTCCGTGAATATTTTTGCTTCAAGATAGTTTTTATGATATTGCTGTCCAGTAAAAAGTTTTAATGATAATGTTAAAACTCGGCAATTTTTCTACGTTTATGCCGTGTCTTGTGTGGGGTTTCGCCTAGGAACACGAAGTTAGTTAATTGTTGTTTTAAGGGGTGGAACTACGAGGTCGTCTGCCCATAGGAACACCAGGCTGGTTCATCAGCGGGCTCGGGGACCTGAGCTAGAAATCTTGCATGTTCATGTACCATCCGCCCAGCTTTACTGTTATGCTGGTTTCTTCTTTATTTGTTCAAACACACTTTTTAAACGAATTATGAATATTTATGAAATCAGTGTGCATATTCGTCACTGTTGAGGGTAATTCTCTTACTTTATAATGCACTTGTGAGCGCTCCATGTCTATAGACCACCCGCCCAGCTTTACTGTTATACGGGCTCGACACGATCCAGTTGTTGTAGGGGCTATCATTTTATTTATTTGTTTTAACTAACTGTATAAACAAATAAACATATTTCTGTTGACTTTTCAAAAAATGCAAGATTTTTTCTATTGAGATGATTTGGAAGATTTTGGTACAAACCACACCTTCTAACTTCTCTACATTAGGAGCTTGAGTTTTGTCATCTGGCCCAGGTTCCCAGCCAAGTCATTAGCATTAATTCCCCTGTTCTGGAGATTGGGTGTTGCCTTTACCATGTGCACATTGCCCACAGGCCTGCTCTAGTTTTCCTAACATTTCACTTTTTATTGTTATTACCAAAGATTTCATATATAAAACTTTGCACGAGCGAGGGTGGTGAATAACACTTCTTAGGTACTGGAGGGCTATGGAGCCCTGTGTCAGCCCAGTACTCTCTGCCGAAGCAAGAACGCATGCGTATGTCAATTCTTTCCCAGGGATTGCATGTTTGTTTATTCATGTGCCTTACTATGGTCAGTACTTACCTAGTTTGAACAAGAATGTACCTCTCCAACGTCTGGGATTTTGCAAATGTCCACTTTCCAGGTAAGTGGATTGGCAGAGGTACGCCAATTGCATGGCCCCCACGTCACCGGACCTGACACCTCTTGACCTTTTCTTCTGGGGATTCATGAAGGGTACCGTGCTTGATCCACCCTTTCTGACTTCTCTACCAGTGCTCTGCATCTCAAATGAACAAGTTATGCCTGACATGCTGCAGCGAGTTTGGCAAGAAATAGACTTCAGATTGGGAGTGTGCTCTATGACCAATGGAAGTCACATTGAACCTATCTCTACTTAGCATAAAACAAAGTCCCCGATTCTTGGATGTTTCGGGTAATCTTGATAACCACTGGTTGGATTTTGATGCGGTTTTCACCATTCTGTAAAGGATATCTCGAGGAAAGTTTGTGTAGAATATAATTTATTTATGACCAAAGTGAGCCAAGCAGTAACAATTTCAGTGAAAAAGTAGAAAAAAAAACTTAGCGTCCCTACGCTTTTTAAGCTTACGCTGGGCAAACCGTTAAACATATCTATATACTATGAGTGTAAGAATTGTTCAGCATCAAAAGTTCTACAAAATAGTCCGTGACAGCATATCTTTATCTTCAATACATCACTACTATAAGTGTTTTTACGTTTTAATTTCTTCCAACAATCTCTATTCAATTACTAGCATCGAGACAGTTTACGAGCTGGCTGGCGAGCGGGCCTATCACCCCAGACACTGTCGAGTCAAGACTTCAGAGAAGAGTAGATGTGTTTGGAGTTTCCCTCGAAGTGCAACTTGGCTTTCCTTAACTTTGCGTGTGAACTTTTTGTTCCGCAGAATACACAGTCAAGTTCAGATTGGAAGGAAGAGGGATTTGTGATTCATGCACCTCGCCCTTCTTAAATTAAATCTGACAAGAATTCGTTGCACATACTATCCCCATGATAATATAATTAATAGTCCAGTCAGTGATTTTAACCCATCATGCCGAGAGGGAAATATGATATGGGTTGTCTTTCACTGAAATCGAAAAAAATATGCTTATGACGTAACAATGAAACTGAGCAACAAACTATTTATTTATTGATTGTCACAAGAGAGAGAAAGAAAGAAGTCACGAATACAAAGGGAGTCATCCCCAAAGTTCCTATAACACAGGGAAGGAATCTTCATGGTTTGTGGTCCGATAAAGAGAATTCTGCTATGAATTATAATTCCTCCATAAATTATATAAATGATGCTTCAGTTTCCAGTTTAGGTCATCATCATCATCTTGAGCAGTTTCCAACCGCTGGTCGGGTCTGCTTGGAACATAAGCCTCTCCATCGTTTCCTGTCCATCCACCATCTCTCGTCATTTACTGTGTCCCAGCACACTCCTCTTTCCTCCACACTCTTCTTAACTCCTTTTGTCCATCTGTCCCTTGGTCTTTCCCTTGGCCTCCTTCCCGTCATTTCCATTCCAAACATCTTCTTCGGTATCCTCTCCTCTTCCATCCTCCTCACATTTCCATACCATTGTAGCCTAGATCGCTCTATTCTATTTTGCAATGGTTCCTCTCTTACCATCTCCCTGACTCTCTCATTCCTTACTCTGTCCATTCTTGTCACTCCTACCCTACTCCTCTGGAACTTCATCTCCACTGCTCGTATTTTATTCTTGTCCCTTTCCTTCATCACCCATGTTTCTGAACCATATGTCAAAATTGGCACAAAGTAGGTCTTGTAGATGATTCCTTTACATTTTTGTGGTACATCTTTATTCCATATCATCCCCCTAACACTTTTGAAAAATCCATCTGCGCACCTTCCCCGCTCATTTATTTCCATCCTATTGCCTCCCTTTTCTTCAATTATGCTTCCCAAGTACTTGAAGCATTCTACTTTCTGCAACTGCCGTCCTCCAAGTGTTATGCCCATATCCAGTCTGTTCTTCTTCCTCGTTGTGATGACCACTTCACTCTTTTGTGCTGAGAACTTCATCCCATATGATAACACTACCTTCTCCCACTCATCTAATTGCTCTTGTACTTCTTCCTCATCCTCTCCCCATACCAGAAGATCATCAGCAAACAACATTGCCTTCATTTTCCTTTCCCCAATGCTATTTACCACTTTTCGTATGATTTCATCCATCACCACTATAAATAACAGGGGTGAAAGGGCACTTCCCTGTTTCAGACCACTCTCCAGTTGAAACCATTCCGTTCTCTCTCTTCCCACCTTTACACAGCTTTTGCTTCCCTCGTACATTGCTTTCACTCTTGCCACTGCCTCCTTGTTCACTGCTTTTGCTCTCATTGCTTCCCATACCTTGTTTCTATTAATACTATCATATGCTTTCTCAATATCCAAGAAGGTCATCACCAGATCTACCGACAGTAGTGGCTACGCGGGCTAAAGCGCTGCGTTAGGTCAAGGGGCCAAGCTCTCTGCTGACTCGGTAGACGCGTGGGTTCGAGCCCCACCGTCGGCTGTCCTTGAAATCGTTTTCCGTGGTTTCCCATTTTCAACACCAGGCAAATGCTGGGACAGTACCTTCTGACAGGCCACGGCCGCTTCCTTCCACATCCTTGTCCAGTTTCATTCATCTTCATCCATTCCATCTCTCATCCCGACGCGCAGGTCGCCCACGGGCGTCGACTAGAAAGACCTGCACTCGGCCTCTCAGGAGGCTACACGACAACAAAAACATCACCAGATCTTTCCCATATTCATAATGGTGTTCTTGTAGCTGTCTTACTGCAAAGATGAGGTCAACTGTTGACCTTCCTGGCCTGAATCCATACTGTTCTTCCCTCAGCCCATCTTCAACTTCTGTCCGAATTCTTCTCTCCAGTACCTTCTCAAATATTTTGGCGCAGTGGCACATGAGTGTAATTCCCCTGTAGTTCTTGCATTCCTTCCTACTTCCCTTTTTAAATATGGGTATTATTATCCCTCTTTTCCAGTCCTCTGGTATTTTCTTCTCCCTCCATATCACTTTCATTACTCGAAAGAGCCACTGTGTTCCTATCACCCCTGCTGCTCTCACCATCTCCACACTCACTTCGTCTATTCCCGGTGCCTTTCCCCCTTTCATCTTCTTTAATGCTTCCTCCACTTCTTTCCATGTCAATTCCTTCTCTGAAATGTCTTGGTCACTGTCTGTTTCTTCCTCCACAATGTCCACTACGCTGGTTTTAGTTGGATTTAGGAGTTCCTTGAAGTATTCTCTCCAGATAACCTTTACTTCTTCCATATTTTCGACCTCCTTTCCATTCCTGTCCACCATTCTGACATTTTCCCCTGTATCTCTTCTCTTTGCCTTTATCATTCCATACAACACTTTCTTACTGCCATCACAGTCCTCCATCATTTCTGTCCATTTCTCCAGCCATTCTTTTTCTCTTCCTTCACTACTTCTCCTGCTTCTTTCTTCCGCTCTTGGTATTCTTCTCTTGTTCTGTCTGTCCTCTGTTGGAACCATTTCCTGAATGCTTCATTTTTCTTTTTCACTGCTTCTTTAGTTCTGGGGTTCCACCATGGTGTTTCCTTCCACCTTTTCTTTCCACTAGTTCTGCCACACACGACTTCCGCTGCTTCTACCAACACGTCCTTGAACCTATTCCATTCTTCTTCACCTGTTTTCGGATCATCCTTCGGTAATTTGTTCCTCACTAATATCTGGAACTTCTCCTTATTTCCATCCTCCTTCAGCTTCCATGTCCTTATTCTTCTTTCTTGGTTCTCAGTTCTCCTCTTTTCCTTCAGTCCTCTCACCTTGGCGACCAGCAGACGGTGGTCACTGTCCAGGGCTTCTGAAGGTATTACCCTTATATCCGTGATACTCTTCTTTGTCTCCTTCCCGCATAGAATATAGTCCACCACTGATTTCCTAGTCAAATCCCTGCTGTACCAAGTAATTTTATGGCTCTCTCTCTTCTTGTACCATGTGTTTCCAACCATTAGCCCATTTATCTTGCACAGTTCCAACAATCTCTCTCCTTCCTTATTCCTGTTTCCCCATCCTTCACCACCAATCACTTCCTCAAAACCTCTTCTATCAGTTCCGACATGGGCATTTAGGTCTCCCATGACTATCAGGTCTCTCCCCACTAACTGCTTCTGCAACTCCTCTTCAAACTCGTCCTTCTCGCCCTCTGTGCATCCCACCTGTGGTGCATAGACTTGCCGAATTTCCAGGTTTCTACCTTTCACAGTATAAGGCAAAAAACATTATGTATTTTGCTATAAAATAACATCAAAACCTTGTCAGTAAGTCATATGAATAAATTCTAAAGTCCTTTTTGATACGCCCTGTATTATGTTTGTAGCATTCCGAGTGTCTGACAAAAATTATTGTTTCCAATGCATGAACAGCAGTTCTGTTGCTTTACAAACTACTTCAGGATGTTATATGTGTCACCTGCAAGCGAGACAGAATCTTTTCTGGCTTGCCAACCCTGTTCTTTTCAAAGCCAAAAACTTCATTGTAATGTAAAAAGTAGCTCATTGCTACTAAATTGCTAATCATAACATTGATTGGACTAAATTGTTTGATAATTTGAAAACGATTGGAATAAAGTAACTTACAGGGATAGGAGGGTGATCTACAATCTATACAGAAACCAGATAGCAGTCATTCGAGCTGAAGGACAAGAGAGAGAAGCTGGTATTCAGAAAGGTGTAAGGCTAGGCTGCAACTTATCACCAATACTTTTCAATCTTTACATTGAACAAGCAATGAAGGAAATTGGAGAAAAATTTAAATTGGAAGTGAAGATTCAAGGAGAAATAATTTCAACTCTGAGATTTGTTGATGACATCGTCATCGTAGTAGACACGGCTGAGGATTTTAATGAGCTTTTGAATGGTATGGAATCCGTCTTGAAAGAATTCATGATGAAAATTAATAAATGTAAAACAACAATATTGGAATGCAGCCGAAATAAATCAGAAACCTCTATGGATGTCAAATTGACAGGTGAAAACCTAAAGGAAGTAAGAGACTTCTATTACTTAAGAAGCAAAATAACCAGTGATGGTCGAAGCAAAGAGGATATAAAAAGTAGGTTGGCTCAGGCAAGGAAAACATTTCTACAAACAAGGAATCGGTTGACATCGAATTTAGATTTAGGTATTAGGAAGTCATTTTTGAAAGCCTTTGTCTGGAGCGTGGCTCTCTATGGGGAAGTGAAACTTGGACTATTGGTGCAGCAGAAAAGAAGAGAATTGAAGCGTTTGAAATGTGGTGGTACAGGAGAATGAAGATCAAATGGGTAGATAGGATTAAGAATGAAGAGATATTAAGATGAGTGGGAGAGATGATTCTGGCAACTGCTATTGAAGAGAAGAGATAGGTTGATAGGACACATACTAAGACACCCAGGAATAGCAAGCTTAGTTATGGCTATAGTGGCTAGTGTCATAGTGGGGTATTCGAGGAGGCTGTGGTCGAATACAAGGTATTCACTGAGTCGCAATTACCCTTGGGACAACTGAGCCATAGTGTGAGAGGGCCATGGCAAAAACATGAATGCAGAATGAATGTAGACGGCGTTAACACACTGTGTAAGAAAACTGTGCAATGTTCTCTTATTTTGCTTGAAATGGCCCTCTACGAACTTTTGGTGTTCATAAATGACCTGAAGAAACATGTAATATGATTTGCTATCTCCTTTTCTGCTCAAAATAGAACAGCAATACCCTCCTCTACCCAAGTATTAACTAAACACGTTAAACACAGAGTCCTTGTTTTATTTGAGAAAAGTGGCTCAAGTTCGCCACTTCATTTTTATTATTGTTCCTACCATTGGCACAATTTCCTATTAGTGACACACTTTTAAGATAAAACCACCATTTAGAATGACGCAATGTATAAGTTCAAACTTCGTTTTGTCCAATGGCTATTAACTTCAAATAATTATCTAAATTCGTAAGTAATATTTGTAGGCCAGGCCTAATGTATAAACTCCTATTTTTTATACTTGTACTCAAGGCAAATGCTGAGATGGTTCTTCACTTAAGGCCATTGCTACCTCCTTCCCAATCCTCATCTGAATTACAAAGATGCCCACTAATACATCCATCACAATAACACAGGTTATCAGACAAGCACACAAATACACAGAGCTACATGACCATTCTGTCCCCAAGCCCCAAAATCAATCAACAACTATCGTATTTCAGATTGAGATTAGCCAGTTTGAACTATACCATGACAATCGTATTGCAATCAATTCTGAATAGAAATCTAAAGCAAGCACTTTGTTGTGCACACGTTGTGAAGGTTAGTCTGCCTGCTCGGCCCGTCCAGTGAGGTGGGCTTTGTCAGTCCACTGCTATGGGCCAGAACGCGGCCGCGTTAAATGAGAACGATACTGGGTGGGCTTGGAGTGTGGTGCGGTGGGCCTCGCTGCAGTACTCCGACTCAAACAATGCACACATTCTAGGCAAGTAAGAATAAAAAACTAGATTGGCGCAAATTTGTTCCGCAATAGTTTATAATAAGGATTAAGGATCAGGTTTTTAGAACATCCTGTGCGTAGAAGGATCTCACTTATTTCACCCGGTAACTACTGTTCCACCCCTACTCTTGTTTCCCCTCTTTCCCCGGAGGCACGTCATCGCCATACAGGCTTGCTCCGCGAACTGTCAGTCCAGCTTGAGACAGTTGTGAAGGCACACACGCTCCGTACTCATGGAATCGAATTGAAGGTGAGCGATGATTTTCGATCGGTGATGATTCTATATCAAATTTCCTAGGGGTTAATTTGTTTTGACTAGCATATTTTTTTTTTCCTTAGATGAAATGCTGCTCAAGGACAGGATACTAGGAATTACACTGGGTTTCTTAACGTGTCAGTAAGCCACATGAATTTTAGTTAAAGTTTGAAGTCCCATATTTTCATGATATTAGAATAGTCTCTTTTTCCTTCCATTATAGTTTTATGAGGAGGCTTCAATGAGGGCTGACATAAACAAGAACCTTGCCACACCAATGGGAATTTCCACTAGTCGTTCATGTGATGACCTGTGTGCTGGTCAAAAGGGCAGTCAACAAATTGTGCATGACACAGCTCCGCTTCTTTTGTGTGTGTGGGGAAGTCTGAATGAAGCTACCACAAGTTTCATTAAAGAACATTGGATGTTTCCATTATAATAAGTTGATAATTGTTATTATAGGATGTTAAGTTTTATTATAGGTCAATTTTTAAGAATATTTTTAAATGTACTTGTTTATGAGCATTGTATTTTTAGTGAGTGTTTTTTTTATTATTGTTGTGAGGGCACCTGGCTGATGAAGTGCTGATTATAAAAGAGCTCGAAACATGTCCAGATAATGAAATAAGATAATTTCAATAAAAAATTGTATTGAATAGACGGAAAATTGTAATTAGGCCTAGTTAAATAGGATTATATGTCAATACGGACCAATATGACGTCGAATACTCCTAATATCCTACTCGTGCAACTTTACCAGTCACCAAGCAGGCTGATGCGTGGCACAAGTAAACAAAGAATAGTTTCCAACTCGGCCGCTGGCAATCAATTCGTGAAAGTGTGTTACTGTAATGGGCGTTTGTATATTCCTAAAGGAGAAAAGGATTGGGAAGGAGGAAGCTGTGATTTTCAATTAGGAACTAAGATGGGATTCGAACCTACCTCTTCGCAGTTTGGTCTCACAAGGCTGTGTGTGTACCCTGTCCCAGCCCTCAAAACCAGAATTAAAGTTCTTGGCAGTGCTAGGAATCAAACCTGCACCCCAGGAGTAACGGCCAAGAATGCTAGCCAGTACGCTATGAGGTGGCACAGACCCCCTCAAACATCAACATGCTGATCTTGATGAAACTTAGCCGACATACAGGTCACATGTCTATAAATCCGATTGTTGCATTCAAACTTCTGCTTAAATGTCATCTTACTGAATCGGGAGGAAATCCTCAATGCTTTAACAACTTTACCACTCGCGGTATACAGATTAGATAAGTGGCAGCTGGCCGATAACAGGATGTCTACCAAAACCAACTAACAGATTTCCCTGACAAATCCCTGATTTATCCAGAAAATTTCCGGAGGAACAGTAGCAGTCATAATTAAATATATAAAACAGAGTTTGTACTTAAAGAGCATTTCAAAAAGTGCTCGAACAATAGAGAGTAGTATGATGAAGGTGAAAAAAGTAGAAAAGTATATTTTTCTATAGTTTGCCAATTTCAATTTTTTTCATCCAGAATAACTTTTGTACTAGCAAGTATTGAAAGTAGCTCGTCAATAGTAAAGCTCTCACAGTTACACATTTATATACAAATACACAGTCTACACATGTAATTTGTGTGCTCTATCTTGCAAGAAAAGAGAGCTTACTGATTTAAGGTCAGTACGAACCTACATCTGCAACAAACATCACCAGAATATACTTTTTCCCCCCGTCAAAATTTAAATGCATAATTTCAAATTAATCAAGGTTGGACCCTTTAAAACTGAAATTCCCTGGGTGTCATTAAATACCCTGAGAATTCCCTGAGATTTCCAGGATTTAAAAATTCCCTGTTTTCCAGAGTAGTAGACGCCCTGGATAATTGTTGTGGGTGTTTCTCTGGGGGAGAAGGGGGTTAAAATAAATGTGTGTGGTAAAACTGTTGTATAGCTCATTCATGACGAATGTTGCAGTCCAGAGAACATCACATTTCTTTGGAATTAAATGGATCACAAGTTATTTGAATATCTTCACGAGGGCGTAAAAGAATCTTAAATGTCATACTCGTTCACAAACTACATTGCGAGACTATGGTGTCGGCAGTAAATGCAGCATCCGGATATCTCTCTTCCTCTCTTGTAATCCACGCGCAATGACCAGCTGAGTTAATCGTTGGGATAGAACTTGCTCGTTTGAGCATCTCGGGGACATCCAAGCAAACATCCAGAATTAAATCAAGAAAACATGTATTTAAAACAAAATCAGGTGAATTTTTTCAGCATTCAAGAAATAATACTATTTAATCATTAAATATAGTTGCCTCCGTTGCGTAGTGGTCAGTGTGATTACCTGCCACCCCTGAGGTCCGCAGTGCGATTTCCAGATCTGCCACGAAATTTGAAAAGTGGTATGAGGAATGGAACGGGGCCTACTCAGCCTCGGGTGGTCCAAGTGAGTAAAGGGGGTTCGATTCCCACCTCAGCCATCATCCAAGTGGTTTTCCGTGGTTCCCACTTCGTCTTCGGACAAATGCCGGGATGTACCTACCGTAAGGCCATGGCTGCCTCCTTCCCAAACCCTCCCACTCTTCCCATCCCTTCATCAGGTCCCTGTTCGCTTTGCAGGTGAGGCTGCCTGGGCGCCGTGCTGATCACACACCCCGGTTGTATCCCAAACTCTGAGTCTCAAGCTCCAGGGCACTGCCCTCAGTGGCGGTAGAGGTGAGATCCCTCGCTTAGTCCGTGGGAAAAGCTAATCCTGGAGGGTAAAACCCTACATCAAAGCGCCAAACGGCAAGAATTCTGTCACTCGCCTTGCCGCTATGTGCTCTTCGAAGGCACCTAACCCAACCCTACATCAAAGTGCCACACAGCAAGATGGTGATGATGATAATTGTTGTTTTAAGGGACCTAACATCGGTAGCGGTTCACTTTAGACCATCCTTTGTATAAATATTTTTAAAAACTGAAATTACCGGATTTAATAGTCGGGAGGATATCAGGAGAGGATTGAGCAGTAGATGTTCACTGCTCTGCTGTCATAGACACACCATCCCGCCCAAATAGCGACACGACTTATATAGTTGAAATCGAAGTTCTCACCCCTATCTTTCTCACTGAGACAGTATTGCCAACCCCACGCGTTTGGTACTATTTCGCACGTGATGTATGAAATCACTAAGTGAACTCAATTACAGTGTTTATTTATGTATTTATAATGTTATACATACAAAAACAGACCTAACCTGGGGCTTATGCCCCAGACCCCCTAGCTTGTGGTACTAGCATTAATTTTCGACCAGGCAGTACCTAACCTAGTAGCGGACATAAATTGTATGTTATTAATGTTTTACATACAAAAACAGACCTAACCTGGGGCTTACGCCCCAGACCCCCTTGCTCGTAGTACTAGCAGTAATTTTCCACAAGACAGCGCCTAACTTAGTAGCGAAGGCGTGTGGTGAATTTCTTTATTCAAGTTGGTAACGTAGTCACATGATCGACTTTCGGGTGTCACATGACTGTCAAACATGGCGTCCGTAAGTGAAGAAAAATTGCATTCTTTCCGTGAAATAACAATTATTGCGGTGCAGCAGTGGCTATTGAGTATGAAGAGATTGTGAAACGACTCCCAACAACTCCCCGAAAGGTATGCATATCATAAATTTTATATATTCAATAAGCTAAGGTGATAAAATTTGTTAAAAGTGATGAAAAGGGAGGATGGTCTAAAGTGAACAATAAGTGAATTCTGGTCACTAGCCTGGAGCATAACATGGTTCTACACTAACTGACACAATGTGTAACTGGTTAAAATCGCCATACTGTTTGCCTCAATGAAATAAACAGATGACTGCAGTTCACCATACCTCACGTGCAGTGTTAGTAGTGAAAGCCTACATTTCTGTGATGATTATAGTAAAATACCTCTGAATGCAAGAATATTTGGTAATTCTGCACGCCGTGAGAACATGCCTTTTCGTAACTTTTAACGAGGTATATTATTGAATATATAGGATTTATGATTTACATACCTTTCTTGGTTGTCAATTCTATTGTGGCTTTACTGTCCATTGATTTTCATGCTTTGGAGAGCGATGTCAAGAAGGAGCAACAATTGAGGTTAGGAAGTCTTTTATGTTAATAAGGATGTCCTGTACAAAAGATCAAAAAAAAATTGATAAATTCGCACATGTATGCATGAGAAATACAGAATGTACGGGACATTACTCAGGTTCTGTAGTTAAATTGTCACTGACTTGGTTTTTTGCTTGCAGCATAAGATATGATAGTTGGGGAATTGAATATTAACAGTGTTTAGAAACACACTTGTTATCTGGAATGTGATAATTTGTCTCGACACACACTATATGATGGAACCCATACTTTGCAAGTCTTGTCACATGTCTCAGTGTTTGGTTTGACTTAGCCCAACTCCTGTTAGTCATGGCACTGGTGCAGTAAAATTATTAATCCTTCAGAAGAGTACTTTTCCGTTCGCACAACTTTTACTACCTGGCAGATTATTGGAAATGTATTATTTATGATTCACAAACCTATCTGGGAGTCTTGGAATTTCATTTCAATTTGAATTGTTACTGCTGCACCAGAAATAGTTCTTTTATTATGTAGGCCTAGGTCATCATCATCATCTTGCACAGTTTCCAGCCACTGGCCGGGTCTGTTTGGAACACAAGCCTCTCCAACGTCTTCTGTCTTCCCACCATCTCTCAGCCTCCACCCTTGTCCAGTCTTCTCCTCTCTTCTTCACGCTTTCTTCCACCCCCTTCAGCCACCTGTCTCTCAGTCTTCCCCTCGGTCTCTTTCCTTCCCACTTCGTCTCATGTACTCTCCTGGGTATGCTCTTCTCCTCCATTCGTTTTACATGTCCATACCATCTAAGTCTAGATTTCTCTATACCATCCTGTAATGGTTCCTCCTTCATTAATTCTCTGGTCCTCTCATTTCTTATTCTGTCCACCTTTGTAGCTCCAATACTGCTTCTCAAGAACCTCATCTCACTGGCCTGTATTTTGCTCTTCTCCCTTCCTTTCATAACCCAGGTCTCCGAGGCATACGTCAGGATAGGGACACAGTACGTCCGATATATGATCTTTTTGCTGTTCTGAGGGACATCCTTGCTCCATAACATGCTTCTCACACTCCTCCGAAATGCTTCTGCCTGCCTCCCCAGCTCATTTATTTCTCTATCGTTTCTTCCATTATCTTGTATCAGGCTTCCCAGATACTTGAATCTCTCCACTTTCTTCAGCTGTTCCCCATCGATTGTTATTCCCGTTGTGGTTCTTTCCTTGTTCCTTGTTGTGATCACCATCTCACTCTTATTTATGCTAAATTTCATCCCATATCCTTGTATTATTCCTTCCCACACGTACATCTGTTCCTGTACCACCTCCTCCTTGTTTCCCAAAATCATCAAATCATCTGCAAACACCATTGCTTTCATCTTCCCGTCCCCAATTACTTGTGCCACTCGGGTCATTATGTCATCCATCACCACAATGAAAAGTAACGGTGACAGTGCACTTCCTTGTTTCAAGCCGTTTCTCTGTTCCAACCAGTCTGATCTCTCTCCTCCCACTTTCACACAGCTCACGCTTCCCTTGTACATCTCCTTTATCCTCTTTATAGTCCATTTCTCTACTCCTCTATCCTCCAGGGACTTCCATACTTTGTTTCTGCATACACTGTCATATGCTTTCTCAATGTCCAGGAAGGCCATCAGTAGATCTGTTCCATACTCATAGTGCTGTTCTTGTAACTGCCTTACAGCAAAAATCAAATCCACTGTGGACCCTCCTGCTCTGAAGCCATGTTGTTCTTCCCTCATCCCTCCTTCTATCTTTGTCCTAATTCTCTTTTCCAAAACTTTCTCGAAGATCTTTGCACAATGACTCATCAGTGTTATTCCCCGGTAGTTTCTGCAATCTGTTCTACTACCTTTCTTGAAGATCGGGACAATGATTCCTTTTTTCCAGTCCTCTGGGGTCTTCCTTTCCTTCCATGCTGTCCTCATCACTCGGTACAGCCACTGTATCCCCACCTCTCCTGCTGCTCTCACCATCTCCACACTCAACTCATCCACACCCGGTGCCTCCCCTCCTTTCATCTTGTTCACTGCATCTTCCACTTCTTTCCATGTTAAGTCCTTTTCTGTTTGCAGTTCATCTTCCTCTTCCCCGATTTCTTCCTCCTCACCATCTTTTTCATTTGGGTTCAGAAGTTCTTCAAAATATTCTTTCCACATTTTCTTCAGTTCTTCCCTATTTTCTATCTCTTGTCCCCTTTTGTTCACCATTCTAACATAATCCGTAGGATCCTTCCGCCTCTTATTTTTTACCATCCCATACAGGACCTTTTTTGTACCTTCACTATCCTCCTCCATCATCTTTGTCCACTCTTCCATCCACTTCCTTCTCTCCTCAGCCACCACTCTCTTCGCCTCCTTCTTTCTTTCCTGGTACTCTTCCCTTGTCTCTACCGTCCTATTTTGATACCACCTCCTAAAGGCTCTATTCTTTTCCCTTACTATATCTTTTGTCTTCTCATTCCACCATGGTGTTTCCTTCCACCTCTTCTTACTACTTGTCCTCCCACACACTGCTTCTGCTGCACCTACTAGTGTCTTCTTGAATCTAGCCCATTCCTCTTCCACCCCTCTTTCTTCATCTGTTGGAATTCCTTCGTTTACCATTTTGAGGTACTCGACCCTTCTATCCCCTTCTTTCAGTTTCCATATCCTTATACGTCTTTCCTGGTTCTCAGTCCCTTTCTTCTCTTTACTCCCTCTCAGGTTCATTACCAGCAGTCGATGGTCGCTATCCAGGTTCTCCGATGGTATAACCTTGATGTCCGTGATGTTCTTATTTGGTTCTTTCTCATACAGTATATAGTCGACCACCGACTTCCTGGTTAAGTCATCACTGTACCATGTGATTGTGTGGCTCTCTCTTTTCTTAAACCAGGAGTTCCCAACTAGCAGGCTGTTCCTCTGGCAGAAGTCCAACAGTCTCTTTCCTTCCTCATTTCTTCCGCCCCTACCCTCTGGTCCTAGAACACTCTCATAACCTTGTCTTTCTCTTCCTACATGGGCACTGAGGTCCCCCATAACAATCATATTTCTTCCTACCAGCTGCTTCTGCAATTCCTCTTCAAACTCTTCCTTCTCTTCAGAGGCACAGCCTACTTGTGGAGCATACACCTGCACTATTTCTACGGTCTCTCCCCTCAGTGCTACTTTCACTTTCATCATCCTATCACTTATTCTCCTCACTTCTTCTTTTAAACGATCTCGTACTACTTCTCCCACTCCATTCCTCTTTCCCTCTTCGTTCCCACTCCAGTACAGTCTATAGCCTTTTCTCAGTACTCTCCTTCCTTCCCCTTTCCACTTTGTTTTTGCCAATCCCAATAAATCCAACTTCCTTTTTTTCCATCATATCCACTATCTCCTCCACCTTACCCGTCAGCGTTCTTAGGTTTAAAGTTCCAAATCTTAGTCCGTGTGTACAGCCGTGTCGTCGTCTATTAAATCCATCCTGTCCGAGGCTCGTTCCATTTTTGAAAGCATTTGGTTTCATCCACTACTGGCTTGCTGGGCCTATCGTAGCTTCACCAGAGCCCCATTAGCCGTCACTTTTCAGGGTTCCTGTAGGACCTTCACAGCTTCCGTAACGGTCCCGGGGCACACGAAGTCCCCACTGTACTTCGCCCCTACAGGCAATCCCCTACTTTGTGCCGTTGCCCGTCTCCCAGGACGTGGTTGGACTTATGGGAGACTTATGGGAGGCCTAGGTCTAAATAAATAATTTTGTAAAAATTTCTATACAATTCTTAGACTACTGAAATTAACCAAATTACCTGAATTAATAGTCGGGAAAATATCTGGAGATGATGTAGTAATAGATGTTTACTCCTCAGCTGTCTGAGACCCACCCAGCCGTCCCAAATATGAACACGACTTATATAAGGAAAAGTCCAGCTGTTTCAGCCATTTTAGCATCATGTACCTTCATGCCATGCGTCATGCACCATATTGCCAACCCTACGCATTCCATACTATAGGCCTATCGCATCCGGTAGACCAATGGTGGTTAGGCAGGGCCGCGTTAGCTAATATATAACACCCCTGGTTTTTGTCACGCACAGTGGGGGTGGTCACGCATCAATAATCTTTATCCAGGCCAATGATTTTCCTTTCATTTCATTATTCACGTGTCGTGTGGTGAATTTTGTATCGGAGATGTTGGCAACGGGTGCTGATGTCAATGTAGGATGGCACCGACCGTGAAATGAACACTAACAAGAATGCTTTATTTGCGTAATAATAGAAATATTTTCGGTGCAGCAGTGACAATTCAAATTGAAATCAACTTCTAATGACTCCCAGAAAGGTTTGTGAATCATAAATAGGCTAGTATAATTTCAATAATCTGCCTTGTGAAATTTATGAAAAGGGAGGAGTTCCTACTCTCAACAATTCTTGTTCATTTTATACTCGCCGCCATGACACATTGACATCGTACACTACATCATACTTTGCTACACGCCACGTGAATAATGAAATAAAAGGCGTGACAATAGGGCGGTGCTACCTAACCATGTAGTTATTGGTCTAGGCAAAATCATTGGCCTGCCGAATACGATATAGTACCAAATGCGTGGGGTTGGCATTATTTACTCGTTGACAACAATGGATGCCAGAGCTGGAATTTCACCTATTGTATACGGTATAAGTCGTGATCCTATTTAGGATGGCTGGGTGGGTCTCGGACAGCACACGAGTAAACATCCATTACTACATCATCTCCAGATACTTTCACGACTATTAATTCAGGTAATTTGGTTAATTTCAGTATTTTAAGAATTTTTGAGCGAAAAGCACTCTTTGAAGTCTTAACGTATAATTATTCATCGAAGTCCTCCCCGCTTTCTCAGATCGCTCTCGTATAAGGTGCTATGTGTCCGTTGCTGGTGGAGTGAACTTCAGTTGTAGGGATTCTATGTATGTACAAGTACATAGACAAGTCTGGAATGAGTACATTTTGAGATCTGGAGGAGACCAAATCCTGCCATACTGTTGAAAATTTATGATTTTCATACATTTCTGGGAGTCATTAGGAATTGAATTTAGCCTACTGTCAATTATCACTGCTGCACCAGAAATATTGCTTATATTTTTATTATGGTACGTAAATAAATGTTTTTATTTATTGCTCATTCAACGACGGCAGCCATGTTTCTGAGGCACCAACAAAGTCAAAACCCCTGGCACTATACAGCCCATGACGGGCTAAGGCCGACCAAGCGACCGCTGCCCAGACATTCGGCCTGCAGATATTGGGGTGACGCGTGATCAGCGCGTCGGGTCCCCTCGGCCGTTAATCTTGGTTTTCGTGATCGGGGCGCTGTCTCACTGTCAGACAACTACTCAATTGTTCTCACGAGGCTGAGTGCACACTGTTCCAACCCTCAAGTCAGTTTTAAAATCCCTGACAGAGCTGGGGATCGAACCCGGGGCCTCCGGGTGAGAGGCAGGCGCGCTATCCCAACACCACGCGCCGGCTTCTGAGGCACTAGGGTGTTGTATTAGTGGACCGTGCTACATACCAATTATTGGTCTGGATGAAAATTATTGATGCGTTATTGGGGAACTTCAGTCTTATGGGTGGGAGAATATAGATCAGATGTTATTTTAAAACACTGGCACACTCAGGAGTCTTGAGGGTGATGTGTTTCGAAGAGGTGCTCTGAAAGGAGCTTGTTTTACGATACCAGCTCTACAGTTCACACCGGTGAGCCCCATGTGCAGTCGTACAGAGGACAGTCTGCGAGACTCACACATGTGCAATTGATATGCGGGTTTTCAGTTGCACGGAAAGCAACTTGTGTATCCACCACCTGTCCTCTGTACGACTGCACATGAACTGTACGTGGGGTTGGCTATATTGTATTTGTCCATAAATCATGCGGACAGTGGCGGACTCGGCTGGAATTTTATCTATGTCAGTCGTGATCTAAAAAGGGAAAGGTGGGCGGCTAATAATCAGCGGAGGAGTAAGCACCTATTACTACATCGTCTCCCGACTGGCAGCTTCGGTGGTGTAGTTGGTAGCATGCAGAGCTTCTAAGCCCAAGATCGCAGGTTCAAACCCGGCCGAAGTCATCGGATTTTTTAAGAGCGTTTAAAATCCCTTAGTATGCCTTCCTTCGGAGAGGAAGTAAAGCCAGCGGGCTCATGTCATAGATTTATGGAATGTAAAAGAACCGTCCACAAACTACAATTGTGTGAAGCTAAATTTGTAGGTTAGATTGGATTAACGCTCTATCAAGTTCCAACGTTCGTCGCCAGCTGCCAGTTGCGATGGCATCTAGTAGCCATGTTAACAGCTAGGTGTCGTTGACATTAGCATTTGGTAGCAAAAGTCGAAACTACTGTACTTGAAATCAATTGTAGCAGTCTTTATCTAAATCACATGTAACACTAATACAGCCATCACAATTAACACCGGTTATCAGACAGATTCTACACACACCCAAAGTACACGGGGATACATGACCGCGTAGTCGCAGCCCCTAAACTGAGGAACCAACAAACCATCTTTTCCGACCATTACCACAGATATTTTGGCTAATTTCAGTAGTTTAAGAATTTTTTGCCCCTGAATTCGGTCTCCTCCAGAAAGGTATGAAAATCATAAACTGTATTATAAATAGGGTTCGGATGCTTAAGAGCTAAAGAATAACAAAATATGTCCTATAAATTAGTTAAATATGACCAATAATCGGGGAAATTTGTATTTGTTCATTTTAGGGATGTGTAGCAAGTTTGGAGTAGGCCTACCTTTTTTTAAATTTATCGTATGGCGTTGAGTCCCGGGAGTGTCCGAGGACATGTTCGGCTCACCAGAGTTTGTAGCTGCTTCAACCGAACACCCATGGGGTGAGCTACAAGTTCCGTTCAATTTCAAGTAGTTCCAACTTTCTCTACCAGATGTCAGTGCTGAACGTTGGAACTATGATAGAGCGTTCCAACTAAATCTAACGTAGAAATTTAGCTTCACACAAGTTTAGTCTGTGGAAGGATCTTTTACATACCATAAATCTATGACATGGGACTGCCGTCTTTACTTCCCCTCCGAAGGAAGGCATACTGAAGGATTTTAATGCTCTTAAAGAAATCCAACAACTTCGGTGGGGTTTGAACCCGTTATCTTGGGCACAGCAGTTCAGCATGCTACCAACTACGCCACCGAAGCCGCTTTTTGGAGTACTACTAACATAAAGCAATGCCAACTCTGTACAGGCCATGGAGGCCCTGGGAGTAGTGGAAGGTAGAGCCTTCCACCCTTTGGGACATCGGCACTAGATGGGATGGAGTTGTCAGCTCTACGCCTGGCCGCCTTTGCTCCTAGGAATTACCCTGATACTCATTTCTGGTGTAGGCCGAGTGAATCCCAGGGCTATTTGTGTTTCCGAAAGTGGTAGTTTTGTTCCTAAAATCCACTACCTGGGTGAGGATCGAACCCACTCCCTTTCAGTTAGCTCAGCGCCTCTACCGACTGCGCCATGCAGCCCCCACTACTAACATAACACGCAATAATAGAGCAGACACATTTTAGACAGCTACAATACCTACCGGACCCATCAAGGCCGAACTTGTTTACGAATTGCTATGAGCTAAATTTGTCTACTGGGGTGGCATGTTACCCGATGAGGCATCGGTACAGAGGCATTTCTCGGAATCTGTCTTCTAAACCAGTAAACTGCTTTTTCCGGGAATGCAGAGAAAAATACATCTACTGCACCACTTGCAAATCCTGTGTTTGAAACTCCACCTATGCCTCATCCACGGAATCTGTGAAGTAGGTTAGCGCATGACGTCACACAGAAGTGAAAAGAGAATGCTATGGGTGGAGCTTGGCAGCCCAGCCGTTGCGAGAGTTGGTTGAAGCCTCCCTCCTGCGCTTATTGTTCAGGGGCATCGCTCGTCATTGGCCAGTCAGCTGAGTCACTCCTGTGCGCACACTATGTGTCCTCAAACTGGCAATTCGCAGATTGCTTGGACGGAGTTTAGATAACATGTACGGTACCTTGTCAAAACAGAAATGCTCCAAATATAACCAAATATGATTTTATATCACTAAAATGAACAAAATATGATAAAAACTATATAATGGCCAAAATATGTTTTTATGGGCAAAATAAAGTTTCTTTAAACGAGGTTACAGACGCTTCGTTTGCACTTATTTTTCAAATTTTGGGCAAAGGCTCGGTAAGAAAATGTGACCTTTGCTTAACTTCTGATCCTTAATTATCAATGATCGGCCCTTATTATACAGAAGTGTAAGAGCCTGGATTTGGTCTGCTCCACATAATAAGTGGCAGTGTGAATATATCCTATAATCCGTTCATTAATATTTGGGGCCATACAGTTGACTATTAATAGCATGTAACATGTACAAGGTGGTTCTCTTAGTTAAGGGTGTTTGGTTAGTTTAATGGATAATATCCTCATGTTGTAGTTGCCATGATAGCATCATGCTCACAGTAGGCATATCATCATCATCATCTTGCACAGTTTCCAGCCACTGGCCGGGTCTGTTCGGAACACAAGCCTCTCCAACGTCTTCTGTCTTCCCACCATCTCTCAGCCTCCACCCTTGTCCAGTCTTCTCCTCTCTTCTTCACGCTTTCTTCCACCCCCTTCAGCCACCTGTTTCTCGGTCTTCCTCTCGATCATATATGAGGGTTATTTTTCAACCAAGGTCAAATTGGCTGTAGCTATGTAAATTTGTTGCACCAATCGAATTGCTTACACATGCCTTGGGCATTAGTCGACACCAGTTGCAGTCCAACAACAAACAGATATGTGAGGTGGATGGTCCAAATGTAATGAGTGTCAGTAAAGTGCTTAAATGGGTGTGATTGTTCAAGGATTAGCGGGACAATGTCAATGATGAACAACGATCGGGCCAAAGTTTTGTAATCGCAGACAATTTGGTGCGCACAGTTGATGCAAAAAATCATGAAGACCAGCGTTTCACTATTTTCACTTAGTCATGGCATTTTCTACAAGTTTCAAGGTCAGTGATATGCAAAATATTTTTTGACACCTTGCAGATCAGATAACTACGTAGGATGGGTTCCCAGGCTGTTTACTGAGACACACAAAAACAGGAGAATAGTTTGTGCTTTGACCTACTTTGACCCGATACAGTGAAGAAGGTGATCAACACTTGGGTCACATTGTCACGAGACAAAACATGGATATCGCAGATGACTTCCAAAGCGAAGCCGCAATCAATAGAATGGCAACACACATCATTGAATCTCCAGACAGACAATGTCGACACTGTGTTTTGGGTTAGACATGGTGTCATGTAAGTAGAGTTTAAACCACGAGGGAGAACTATAAACTCGGCTCATGGTACGCAATCTTGAAAAGGCTTCAAACTGTCATCTGGAGTTTAATTCTGCTGCTCAAACTGAACAATTAATCCGATCTATTGAATGGGAACAAGTGGAATATCCACCATACAGCCTGGCCCTTGCGCCGAGCGAGTACTATCTTATCTGCTACCTAGAGCGGTTTGTTGGCAGTGGTTTGACACCGATAAAGAAGTAAAATCAACGGTTGAAGATTGGCTTCGGTCACAGGTGGCTGAGATCTGACAAGGGTGGAACGCTATGATAAATGTTTATACGAACATGGTGACTATGTCGAAAAATAGCTTGATGTGTAAAGGGGACGTACAAAGAAGGTTTTGGCAATATCCTTACTTCTTTTGTTTCAATTGATAAACAGACCTTAAAAAATAGCCTTCATACTTGTTTTACTCCATGAGTTTTGTTTCAGATTTTTGTTGGAGTCATGGCAGGGATGGTTGGATTGATCAAATCTGAGGTATTTGCTTGTCTGTGTTATAAATACCTTCTTAATTTGTTTTTCAGACAGAAATTGGGTAGTTCCCAAACTGACAGCATTTTGATCCAGTCATTACAAAACGGACTGGCACTTGAGTTTGAACGTAGCGACTCAACCCGACGATTACGACTTGTTCTTAGCGAGTTACTTCTCATTTCCTCACAGGTATGTAACATTATTTGCTGAATTGGTCTAGTTCCGGCTGTTGGGTGATGTGCTTGGTGGTCTGCCATCCCTGATAATATCCAGAGTAGCACATTTGCCACAGAAGTCAGTTGGTCCTTGTAGATTTAACTACTGAGTATTTATTTATCGTATGGCTTTTAGTGCCGGGAGTGTGCGAGGCTGTAGCTGCTTCAACCGAACCGAACACCCATAGGGTGAGCTACAAGTTCCATTGAGTAAAGAGAACGCAATGGATTTCGTATATAGAGTATTTATTAATTCTCAACGACATATCACTCTTTTTTGGACATTATCAATAATTTAATGTTATTGGTTTTACGTCCCTTTTAACTACACTGGCTTTTAGAGATGCCGGGGTGCCGGAATTTTGCCCCAAAGGGGATCTTTAACGTGCCAGTAAATGTACTGACACGGCTCCCTCGCATTTGCGCACCCTCAAATGCCAGCTGACTGCGCCAGGTTTCGAACCTGCAACCTTGAGCTCAGCAAGCGAGAACGTTACCCCTGAGCCACGCAGCCAGACGGACATTATCAATGCAGTCATTTACTAACCTTGGTCACTTTTGCACCGACTGCACTGGATATATGTGCTAAATCACGTAAATATGTGTTTTTATTTATTGTTCGTTTAACAACGACAGCCATGCTCGACAGTGTATTTAGCATGTTAAACTGCCGCCAAAGTGCTCACAACGAGGCCCATACATTGACGTCACTAGTTGCCAACATGTCTCATAGAAAATACACAATACACGTAACGTTCTAGCAGGCACAGTTGTCAAAAACAACATTGATCTGGACACGTTAGGCTGTAACCATTGTCATAAACATTAGATTGGACAAAACGAAGATTTGAATGGTTGAGGTGTGGCCTTGGCCGTGCGAAGCTAGTGAGGTACCTTCACAAAGCACCATTAAGTGGTACCGTAAGCGCAGGATGGCAATACTGTCTGATAATAATTCACGCGCGTAATGGCAGACACAGCTGGAATTTAATCTATATAAGTGCTGATCAAACTTGGGAAGCAGGTGGGTTATTGACAGTGGAGGAATGGACATATATTACTATATCATCTCCAGACCATTACTGCAGGTATTTTGACTAATTTTGTACTCGCTTATCAAGGAATGATACGTCATTCAGCGTTACCAAGTATGTGAGGTGTTTAGTGCGGGGAGGAGAGGCAGGTGACCTCACTGTTCTACCCCTTAAAAGGATCATAGATGTTCGGAAGGGTACGTCAGTGCAAATTTGCCATATATCTAAAATCAAGAACCATTTATTGAGGCGAAATCAAGTGATAAATGTTATGGCATTCAAATAAATATTTGATCACATACATGTGTAAGTGGGATTACACAGCGAGAGCCTTCTCTACAAACCAGAGCTTTGCCAGGTACAGGCACTAGCAACTAGTTCAACACATTTACACTTTTTAACGTAGGTATTTAATTATCATCATTAAATCTCGCTGTAATTTATCCTCACTAGGGGCACCTGGTTGCACAGCGGTCAAGCTCACCCAAGTGGACCGAGTTCAATTCCCGGTCAATGCATGTGAGATTTTCGAAGTGAAATGCCATGTCCTATGGTTCGGATTCCACGTAAAAAGGAGGTCCCGTGGCTCTTGATCGCATGATAACGGTCACATAAAACTAAAAGCGTCCTTCCTTTTTTATCCTCACTGATATTTGGTATCAGTGCAGTTATTAAGTTCTCTAGAGCCTCCAGAGTCAAGATCGCATGGTGCTGAAACTTACAAACTCATTTACTCGAAGACTTCTTCTTGAGAAGATAAGTTTCGACAAGGATGTTCTCTTCCATGCCTAACCATGTTGACGGGATAGGCTACAGTACTTCTTGCCAGCTGCGTATGCAGGGCTTGTGTAATCAGCAAATGCTAGTCTACTGCTGTCTCTGGCCATCACCCAGCCCGACGAGGGAAGGCTCTCACTGTACTAGCCGATAGCCTCATTTAGTGAACACTGCCGCACGACAGTTCATGTAACACGTTTTTTTTTAGAATTATTTTATTGTATTATTTAATTCTGTTTGCTGTTCATTAATGCATTACAGATGATGCTGAAACCATTGGTTTTACCAAGGTTAGGTCTATCCAGCTTTCAATACGCAGCAGCTTGAGTGGCGTAGTCGGTAGCACGCTGCGAGGATGAGGATAAACCGGCAGATATAGTTGGCATGGCTGTGCGGATAAGCTGTGGATAGTTTTTAGAATGCAATCCTTACTTGTTGAATATCGTTACTAAGACCCGGATGTTTATGACATATATTTTCTGTTATGTTGTTTTTGTATTTTCATGACAAATGTAAGATGGTGATTACGCTAATCTCATGAAGCACATTTAACACTCGGAACTGAAATGGATTGCAATTCTGGCTGTATAACATCATCATCATCATCATCATTTCCTCTTATCCAGCTCCTGCCGGGTCGGGGTATTTATGGCACTTCTCCACTTTCCTCTTTCCTTCCACCATTCTTCTTCCACGATCTTGTCCCAGTCCAGATTTCTTTTTCTTACGCCGTTCTTCACTGAATCCATCCACCTTGTTCTAGGTCTTCCTCTTGGTCTCTTACCCTTGCACTTCGTCTCCAGCATCTGTCTTGGTATTCTATTTTCCTCCATCCTCTTTACATGTCCAAACCACCTTAGTTTATTCTTCTCAATTCTCTCATTTAGTTTTCCCATCCCAACTTCCTTCCTAACATCTTCATTCCTCACTCTGTCTTTCCTTGTCTTTCCTATCATACTTCTTAGGAATTTCATTTCACTGGCTTGGATTCTACTCTCTTGCCTGCTTGTCAGGGTCCAAGTCTCAGCTGCATAAGTCAATATGGGAACATAGTACACTTTATACATTACCTTGGTACTTCCTTACCCCAAACAAGTTTTCTTACACTTTGATAGAATGCATTGCTCTGCTGTACCCTCCTGCCAATCTCCATGTCCAACCTACCAGTTTGCATCAATTCACTTCCTAGGTATTGGAAAGTGTCCACAATTTCCAAACTCTGACTTCCAATATTCACAGTGCCCCTTCCTTGTCTTTCCCCTCTTGTCATCACCATGGTCTTGCTTTTCTCTATACTGATTTTCAGGCCATACTTCTGAATATTTTCGTTCAGTGCATCTAGTTGTTTTTGCACTTCTTCGGTGTTCCTTCCCCAGACCACAATATCATCTGCAAATAACAGTAACTTCATTTCTTTATGTTCATATGCTTCCTTTGTTTCCTTTACAATTTCATCCATCACCATTATGAATAAAAGAGGTGACAGCACACTCCCCTGTCTTAGTCCAGTCTTGTTCCTAAACCAATCTGTCTTTCCAACTGGGGTCAGGACCCTGCTAACACAGTTGTTGTACATTGCTTGCACCATTTCCAACATTTCTCTTCCCAGTCTCTTCTTAACCATGGTTTCCCATACCTTCTCTCTGGGGACACTATCATATGCCTTTTCTAGATCTATGAAAGTCATGATCAAATCCTCTCCATATTCCCAGTTCTTTTCCATCACCTGCCTCAAGCTAAAGATTGGGTCCACTGTGGATCTTCCACTCCTGAAGCCATACTGTTCCTCTTGCAACTCTCCTTCCACCTTTCTTCTCATTCTTCTTTCTAATATCCTTTCCAGTATTTTTACTATCTGTGATATGAGGCTGTATAACATACATAGCCTAATACCCCATTTAGACGTCTCGGTCGCGATCCCGATTATCACTGATCTGGATAATGTCCAATCGTGATCAACAGCATTTGTCATTGGTACGTATTTAGACGTTCCATCATGAAACAACAGGATAATCGAGTAAAACAGCATGACATCGCTAAGGTCTGCCAACTTTGGAATTCCAAGTGTTACAGCAGAAATTTACAGTAGTTTGTTTCCTCCAGTTTTGAAGTATTTCAGTTATTCTTTATACATAATTCAACCTGCTAATGCATATTTTTCAATATTTACAAATCCTGAGGAGACGTACCCTTGGTGTGGAAATAAAAATATTTTGAAATATTTGGAAACAGGTCTAGGCTATTTATTGCATAAATACTTCTTGGTCGTCCAGAGTTATTTGGCCTTATCGGAATCCCTTCTATGTCTATGACAATAAATGTATGTCTTTATTAATCGTCTTCATCGGCTTTCCCAAACGCTAATATATTTTTTTCAGCGTCTAAACACTGGTATGGTTGGCTCCATCCATCATTTCGTTTCTCTCAATCTTCATATATCTGATATCAACCAACATAAATACAACCATCATGGCCAACATTACGTACATCTCGCTTTCATAACACAAGATAATACAAAATGGCCATCATTTCCACTGCCTACTTCACTCACACAGCAGGAGGATAGAACACACCGACGATCGCAATGGCCGTGAACGCGATTATCTCGATGTGGGAACGGGATCGGGCTGATCTTGTTGGAGGGAAAGTTGATCGCGATAATGTTATCCTGTTGCGTTTAGACGTCCCAACTTAATCTGGATCGGCACCTGATCGCGATCGCAACCGGGACGTCTAAACGGGGTATAAGGGACGACTTTCTCCTCAAAACTAAATGTGTTGCTTGAATCTTCTTCTTCTTCCTCTTCTTCCTATTGTTTTCCTGCTGGTCCACGATCCACTATTTTGATCTTGCCTCGCCATTTTGTGCGATCTTGTGCATCTTGTGGTCTTCATGTCAGCATTTACTGTGTCATGCCAGCGCTGCTTTGGACGTTGCCCGTTAATTTGAAATAAGTGGGTGAAATTGGCAACTGTTCCAGGTGCAGCACGCAGGATATGACCATTCCATTGGAGACGCTTTCCATGTGCCTTCTCAGTGAAGGGTGCGATGCCCATTCGCTGGCGAACAGTGTCATTTTTTATATGATGCAAGAGTGTGATGCCCACGGAGCATACGCATTTCCATCTTGTGTAATTGGCGCTCCGTAGCTTTATCGGCCTGTTGACATTCAACACCGTATAATTTAGCAACAGGACGTACTACTGTGCGGTATATTTTGCACTTCAGAGGTAATGGCATCCTTTTGACGCACAGTATGCCTGTGACTTCCCTCACTGCCTGTATCCTACTTTGCACTTCATCAGTCTGCAGGCAAGATCCTAGTTACCTGAAGCTTACGGTCTTCGTTAAGGTATCTCCATCAACTTGGATGGAGCCATTGCTTGGGATGGTTTCCAGGTATTCAGTCTTCTTTTTGTTAAGTCTAGAGCCTATTCCAATCGTGAACTTGACACTGCAATCTTCTTCTGTACTCTGTATTTCAAAAGGAAGAACGTGAAGGAAATGGCGGGAGCTTGGAACAGCTGAGCTGTGTTGCCAAGTTGTAGATCAGCTGATTCGAATAATACACAGGGCTACACTTCGGACATTATTTCGGTACTATTATGCGCAATATAATGTAAATGTCGATCCTGAGTCAACACCGAGGACATTCGAATAGAGAAATACGGTATAAAATGAATAAATAACACACCGAAGCTATGCTACGTTTATCACCGTTATTCAATAAATACGAGAAAGAGGCCAAACACTCGACAGTTATACAAATATAACACAAAGTAATCTGATAATGAATATATCCACACTCGCCATGCAATGGTTATCCTTCAAGATGAAACAACATTCCGGGTGGAGGTCATTCACATTTTACAGCAGTTGAAGACAGAACACACGACTCAGTACGGTTAATACAAACGAGCTGCCCTGTTGAACACTACGGTGTGACGGGAAACAATAACTTGTGCTGTACTCGTAAGTTATTATCGACTGTCGCGAACTCGATGCTAAAAGTAAACGAAAAGATGACAATGAAACTACAGACAGCACTTAAGAAGCGACTGAATCATGAGCAATGCGCTGGCAACATGTGATCAGGGTGACCGCTTTCTGGAAAACACAGGGAACACAGGGAATTGTAATTGCATAGAATAAACTGGGAAAATACAGGGAAAAAATTTGGCATGATGTAAGATGTCTTGATGTAGGATTGGGCTTAATATTATTGCATCGTTAAGATTATTAAAGATTAAGTGAAAGAAGTATTACTTTTCCAATTTTCTGCCTAATCAATACTTTACTTTCAAAAGATAATTTTAGGGGTACATGTTTTGAAACCTTACGTGGTTTCTTGCATACAATATCGAAATTCATGTTCGATATTGTAGGCTATGCATGTGTAGTACTAATAATTGTGGGCTGAGGAAGAAACCACATTGGGTTTCGAAACATGTACCCCTAAAATTATCTTTTGGAAATAAAGTATTGATTAGGCGGAAAATTGGAGAAGTAATACTTCTTTCATATATATGGTCAATACGGAACCTGAAATGAGTGCTATTCCTAATAAAGATTAAGTACCGTAATTTGACTGTTCTGCCATTTCTTTTTATCTAATGTTCGCCTTTCAGGGTATCCAATGTCAGAAAAATTAGCTTTGCGACATAAAAAAAGAAAATGAGTCGGGTGTTTATACCTTATTCCATAAGAGTTGCGATTACCGTATATACCCGAATGTAAGACAATCCCGAATATAAGACGAGGCCTAGTTATCAACTGCCTCTTACAGATTTTTTCAAAAATATACTCGCTAACTCATAACTTGCACAATATATGCCCTCAAGGTCGTGCTTTCATTTTTATAACGTCTCGTGTTATCGGAAATCCCTCTGCCCGCTTTTCCAAGACATACTCTATAATTTCTTTGTTCAAGAATGGGAGACGTTATTAAATTAAGATAAGTTAATCACTCAATTGCTGCTCGTACAACTGACTGGCACCTTTCTGTGGCTTCCAAGCCACATGGGAATTGCGGGAAATGAGTTAGCGGATCAAGCTGTAAAAGAGGCGGTATCACTACCACCTCGACCAATGGAGGTACCTGCTAGAGATATTTGCTCTCTGTTGCGCCTACAAGTTCTGGCTTTTTGGGGAGAGTCAGTGGCTAGCTGACCCACTGCCCAGTAAAGTGAGAGTGATCAAGGGAACTACTCGCGTGTGTCGGAGCTCTTTCCGGTCACGGAGAGAGTCCGTCATTTTGTGTAGGCTAAGGATAGGTCATACAAGATCCACCCACTCGTATCTAATGAGAAGGGAAGACCCCCCACTTTGTACCTGTGGAGCCGTTTTCACCGTGGCCCACATTTTAACCGAGTGTGTGGATCTTGCTGACTTACGAAGAAACCTTGGTTTGCAGATGACACTCAAACTTATATTAGCCGATGACGCGGTGGCTGCTGATCGCGTTATCCACTTTATAAGTGAGAGTCGGTTAGGGCCAGCAATCTAAATTTTCCAGTATAAATTGACTCAACGACTTGTTCGTTTTTGAATGATAATGTTTTGTTTTTCTGTAATTTGTTTTTTTTTGTTTTTTTGTGTTTTTTTTTGTTTTATGAATTTTTGGTCTTTTTAAATTTAGGCATCCACCTCAAAATTTTAAATTTAATTCCAAATTTGTATTCTTTAATCTGTGTTAAGAGGGGCAGATGACCTCGTAGTTCCGCCCCTTAAAACAACAATAAAAAAACTGACTGGTTGTTCTTGTAAAGATGTTTTAAAACATATTTCCGTATGCTTTGGAACATATAATTTATCCGCTTAAAATGACGTGTATGCGTAAATCCTAACCTCAAAATGTACGCTATTCGTATATGCATGGTAATTAAACATAACAAACCATATTTTAATCTTCATTAACGCATTGATTTGTTGCGAGTTACAAGATGCCAACACCACATACTACTTTGCAAATAATAACATTTTTTTTTTTAATACCCTGAATATAAGACGACCCCAATTTTTTATAACAAAAAATGTGAAAAAACCTCGTCTTACATTCGGGTATATACGGTAATTACAACACGCCAGAGCCACAAAGAAGAGCACACTACCTCGATTGAAATATTACAGACACTGTATCAATTGTAAACTGACTTTAACTTCACGTCAGTAAGAGGCAAGAGCTCTGGCATGTTGTCATTTGACTCAACTTATATAGAATAAGGTACAGTTGTGGTGTTCACTGAACAGATGGCGGAAAATCTGAATTGAGTTTACTTATGTCCCAGGCATCCTTCCTGTACTGTCGACTTGTGTATGTAAATAATTTGCAGACTGTCAAAGCGAGCAAAGAGACATGCAGGTAAATTGAATTTCTTTGGCTATAATGAGTAATAAAACAAATACTGCAACAACAATGGTTTTCATAACCTAAAATTCACTTATCAACAATTAACACTTTTGTATTTAGTATTTTTTGAAGATCCTGGAGGGATCATCGAAATTCAATACAGAATAGCTGGATTTTCAGCATTGGTTAGAAGTAGTTCCCAAGAATGCAGAACATGCTTTTTGTAACATGTGCAAAACACGGATCGCTTTGAGCAAGAGAGCTATCACTAGCCACATGACAGGAAAAAATCACAAAGCAAGGATCACCAGGCAACATGTGACTGCGCTTTTGTCAGATCGAGCCATACTTCAGTTTGGTTGTGTCAACAAGACTGAGCTTGAACAATTTGATAGTTAATCTCGCCTGGGTAATTTTTATACTAAACAGTTCAAGGGCTTGGAAGAATATAAAGAAGTGTGGCAGATCATAAAAGTCATCCTCATTTTCTGATGGTAACGCCTTTGTGGAGTTTTTATTTCCATTAACAAGGAAATATTAGTGGAAAATATTCACGAGGAAACTCTCATAGCGATGAGAAGAGCATGAAATGGAATCCAGGATGCAGGTGGAGAAGATGCCATAGACATTGATGATGAAACGCTTGTGGAACTAGGGCTAAGGAAAAAGTCGCTATCGAAGAACGAAAACTACAGGAAATGGAAATAGAGCAGTCGAGTCGGTACGAGAGAGAGAAGAAGAGAAAGGATGAAGTGTTAATGCGCACAAAGCAACATGAGCTGGAAATTAAAATAAAAACATTGAAGAAATAACGTATTCAAAGTCACCTCAATATCTGTGATTATCTTATTATATAATTCGCTAAGACTAAGGTGTATGTATCACAATACTCAAGCTCCTAAACCTGAGGGACTTAGAAGGTGTGGTTTGTACCAAAATCTTCCAAATCGTCTCATTAGTACAGGAAAAATCTTGCATTTCTTGAAAAGTCAACAGAAATAATTTATTTGTTCATAAAATGTTTTTAAACAAATAAACAAGACGATAGCCCCTGCGAGAAATCTGTCACCTACAATCCATTATGCAAGAGTCCTTGCACAGGTCCGCTAGTATAACTTATTATACCTAAGTAATTGTGGTTATTTTGAAATGTTATCAATGAAATGTGTAAGTTATTTAATTTTTGAAAGATATACGTTGTCGTAAGAGACTATGTGTTACGTATTTTACGTTCTATAATAAATAAAAGTATTTACCGTACATAAATTCTGTTTTATTTTTTGAAAATGAGCATAAATAGTATCCTTATAAACATATATGTGTTAGTAAAAGGTTAAATTTAACACAGGGAAAAAATATAATAACACAGTGAAAGTAATTTCAGGTGTTGCTAATTGTCAAAATCCAGCCAATAGGAGCCCGCGGCGGCCATTTTACGATCGTTGCCGCCAAATATGCCAGGAAATACAGAGTGTAGTGGTATCAGCAAGTGCAACATCGTTTGAATATAAGAGAGTCGAAGACAGGTCCCGTGTGATAGTGGACAGGACAAGGACAAAAGCGATGGGAACAGTGCGGAGCCTTGGTGTACACCGACTTTCACCGCGAAGCTCTCCAGGATGTCGACAGTGCGACATACACGACTTGTAGTGTAGCATCTTGATCCAATTGATAAGTATTTCAGGTACCCCATGATCATGAAGTGCAAGCCAGATCACGCGTTGTGGAACACGGTCAAAAGCCTTTTCAAGATCAAGGAAGGCAATATGCAGTGGCTGTTGTTTCTCTCGAGGCTCTTCAATGAGCATTCTGGCAGCGAAGATTGCATCGGTTGTTCCAGCACCCCTGACGTAGCCGCACTGGTTGGTAGTAATGCTGACGCAGCTTCATTGTGTGCAACAGGAGGCGAATTGGACGGTAATTTGCACATTCTGCTGGGTCACCTTTTTTGCTTAAAGATTGTAGTCCAATCACTGGGAACAGAATAGAGTCAACTATGACATTGAAAAAGTTGGTCAACCAGTTTATCTCTGGTTCTTTTAATGCCTGTAACTTCCAGAAGTCTGTCGGAACGTCATCTGGTCCTGGAGCTTTCTGGCGCTGGTGACTTCCACTGACGTGATGTTTATGATAGGACCTGACGTTGGATTCTGGAGTAGGACGATGTGGCTACTCAATGTAGAAAATCTCTTCAAAATTTTGTTGCCAGCGTTTGAGGATGTCCTGTAATTGCCGACCATCTTTGCCTTTTATGCATACATAGTGCTCAATATCCTGTGCTGATTTTGTTGTAGCGTTGGTCAGCCGGAAGATAGTTTTCTCTCCTTGCTTTGAGTCCAGTGTTGTATACAGATCAGAATAGTGACTGTGCCTAGCTTCAGCGACAGCTTTCTTCGCCTGTTTGTTCATCGCATGTATTTCCCCATTCTCTGGAGTCTTTTGTAAGACCCTGTTTCTCTATGCCTTCTTCTTTTCATGCACCTTTTCCTGGACTTGGGCTGTCCATAATCATGTTTGCTTGTCAATATGGTGGGAACAAGGTTTTGTTGTACCCAAGGTTGATGCAGTGCTGACACATTTGCAGAATGTGGTCCATGTGTTATTAATGGCATTCAGGTCCCAGGGTGTCTACTACTCTGGAAAACAGGGAATACTCAGGGAATTTTTAAATCTTGGAAAACTCAGGAAATTATCAGGGTATTTTAATGACACTCTGGGAATTTTAGTTTTACAAGGTCCAACCTTGAATAATTGGAAATTAAGGATTTACCTTTTGATGGAGGAAAAGTATATATTTTATTTTTTAATTTTTTTTTACCTTTAAACTTTGTCATGCTACCCTTTATTGTTCGAGCTCTTTTTGAAATGCTGTTTAAGTACAAACTCTGTTTTATATACTTATTATGGCCGCTACTGTTACTCAGGGAACTTTGTGATTTACCCTGGAAAATCAGGGAATTGTCAGGGAAATCTGTTAGTTGGTTTTGGTAGACATCCTGACTTCGATGGGAGGAAAATGTATACTGTCTGCTTCTGGTCGTTGAGCTTCCATCACTTGATCTCTCCACCTCTACGATGTTTGGAGATCCTTAAGTTCGCTGTGAGCAGCTTGTGTTGAAGGGCTACACAGTCACATCTGTTACTAGTCTGAGATCACGGCTGCTATAACCACCACTGGTGTAGTTGATGAGGTGGTTAAAAAACGTATTACCAATGACCAAGTCATTTGCTTCCGCAAAATCCAGAATTTGAGTACCTCCGTCATTACCACCATGGCAGCTATAACCATCCTTGGTTATTGTAATGCCAGTAGATTCAGATAAAAAACGTGCGGATGTGGATAATGTTTTGTTTATCCGCGCAGGGCTCTAACGCTGAACTGCTATGCCGAAGATCGCTGGTTCAAACCTGGCCGAAGTTGTCGGATTTTTAAGTGTGTTAAAACTCCCTTAGAATGCCTTCCTTCAAAGGCATTTATGGCATGTAAAAGAACCTTGGTAGTGTGTAACTAAATTTGTAAGTTATTTGGTTAGATATGCTCTATCAAGTTCCAATGTTCGCTGCTAGGTGTCAGTGACAGTGGCATTTCATTGGAACTACTTGAAATTGAACTTGCTGGGGCTTTAGGGCTGTGGCCATTGGCTGCAATTCATATATAATAATATGCAGACAGCGGAGTTTAAGGGATTAGCCCACACAAAGAGCAGTAATCGGCTTACTTTTATCCCCATACACGTAAATTGATACCCTGGGCAATGTTACTTGTTTTTCAAATTATCAAAACAATTTTATTCTGTTCTGATAAGTTGAAAAACACAATTATTATAAGTTTAAAGCGTCAATACGGAACAAACAATGACAAGTTTCATAGCAAAGTAGTGTTGTCCGAAAATTAATCATCTTCATTGTTTAACACCAGTTGTACGAACTCGGGTTATCCATCAGAATAGCTATACCTGGGCTAGCGTCTCCGTTGGTATATCTCCATGGGTGGGTTGTAAGACAAGATTTTATTCCGGGGCTCACTATTCCATGTTTGTCTGAGAGACTAACTAAGTTGGTAACAAACGGAGCTAACCTTGTGTACATATTGACATGAAATTTGAACTTCTTTGGAAACAGATGAATATTGAATTGACCACTGCGAAACTCCATGAGAGGCCGTGAGAATAACGAACATAATAAATACATACATTGATTACGAGTCAGTAGCCTAAATAATAGTGTATCGTATATATAAATATAATGCAAACTAATATAGCATATCCATGAATTAAGTACCGGTAGGTGTAGGCTAGGCTAATACATGTTATTATCATACATTTTACCCCTCAGTCATATGTTCCAGTCCATCGATAATTTGATCTAATAACCTCAAAACTCTGTATTTTTCCAGTCTGAACCGTATAAAAAATTAATTGTCATCACAGTTCAGAAAATGTTCCGGCCTCTGTCTGATCTTCTTTGCTTTTCTCCTTTGCAGAAATATTATTTCTATTAAGGGATCCTCTGCATCAGCATGAATGCTCTCTTGAATAATTATGAGTAGCCTACGCTCTTGACTGACGCGAAGTTATTATTAATACCCTGTTGAACGATGGATCACCCCATATGATTACCGATACATATAAAAGATAATACAGAAACACCAAGCATAACATAAAAACAAAAAATAATAAGCAAAAAAAGTTGGACCTGGCGGGATTCGATACGCAATAATTGTAACTTCACACTCGCAAGATTAGCTCGCTAGCCACTGGACCACCGCTACCCTACGTAATGTCAGTGACCTGCTTTCGTTATATTGTGTAAAAATTAGCATGTAATTACTGTGCTGCTATTAAGATTATACATTTTCATGTACTGTACATATATGAATAGTTCACTCAAATTAAGAGTTTGCGATGATTTAACTTCGGTTGTTTTCTAATAAGTGAGCCTGGCATCACCAGCATGATTGTTCTCTTGAATACGAGTAGCCTATGCTCTCGACTGATCCAAAGTTGTTATTATTAATTACCCTGTTGAACCTAGGATCACCCCAAAATGATTACTGGCAAACTACATATAAAAGATAATGCAGAAACACCAAGCATAACATAGAAACGAAAACTAATAAGCAACAAAAGTTGGAACTGGTGAGATTCGATCCACAAAATTTACGTTGATTCGTCGTGAGTCCGGCTCGCTCACCATTGGACCACTGCGACATAGCGTTCAATGCCGAAGGCAATGCATATGATGCCGATGTTAAAACTGAGCATGGTGAAACAGAGTGGTTCCCTATTAGTAAAGGTGTGCGACAAGGCTGTATACTTTCGCCTTACTTATTCAATCTGTATGCTGAGTACATCATGAGGAAATCTGGATTGGATGAGTCACCTCATGGTTTTAAGATTGGTGGATTGAATATAAACAACTTGAGGTATGCAGATGACACCACTTTGGTTGCTGAAAGCAAGGAAGAGCTCGAGGACATCATTATGAAAGTTAAAGAACAGAATGAAACCATCGGCTTGTACTTGAATATCAACAAGACAAAACTAATGACAAAAGGTTTACCATCAAACAGTATGATGGATAATAAGATAATCACAGAGATGAATAGTTTCTGTTTGTTGGGATCAACCATTAGTATAGTTCATCTACTGTAAGTTTGCATTTTTATGACAGTTCTCGCGGGAACGATACTCCTACAGACCATATCAATCCACCTCTACCAAAGGCATTCCAGCCAATGAGCTATCACCCACATGGAAGCCAGCCAGGGGGAGCCACTCCGGGCTCCGCGTTTCGGCTTGCCAGAGCATAGGCTGCTGCGTGACGTCATCGGTTGGGTACTGTCGTGGCGACCCTGTATAACAAACAGTTCTCAGCTGTCTCTAGCAACAAAAAGGGACGCTTTTGAAGAGAAATATGCATGTGGTAGTCCTCGCATGCCCTTCTGCAGTCAACTAATACCCTATAAAGGGCGTATCACTACAGTCTGTACCATTAAACTTGCTACCCTCCTGTCAGGAGACTGATAAAATAACCCGGTCAATGCATGTGAGATTTTCGAAGTGAAATGCCATGTCCTGTGGTTCGGATTCCACGTAAAAAACGGAGGTCCTGTGGCTCATAATCACAAGATTCACGTTTACGTGAAACTAATAAACCGAACTCCAAAATGGTAATGTTGAAAACTAATCAGTGAGGTAAACAACATTGAACCAAGTGCTAAACGGTTATCGGAGTCCCAAGTCAGACTACTGTGTGACCACCACGTAGTGTAGCGGTTAGTATTCGTGGCTGTCCGGGTACACTCAGCCGCGTGAGGCAAATCTGAGAAGATGTGGGTTTGATTCCCACCTCAGCCAGCCTGGACGTGGTTTTCCATGGGTTGCCACTGCCGGGTTGGTTCCTAACTTAGGCCACGGCTGCCTTCTTCTCAATCCTCATCCGATTTACAACTACACAAAGATACCACAGGTTACCAGACAAATTTAACACACACCCAAGTGCACGGGGCTAAATGGCCACGATGTCCAAACTCCTCAAATGAATATTTTGGGCTGCACCCAACTGATTTACTACTTCTTGAAAAGTACTGTAGTTTTAAATAAGGAATATAATAAAATGCTAAATAATCAATAAGCTAATTGCATTGGACACTTAAATTCTTTGGCATTGTATCGTGCAAATAACTTGAAACGTGAGAGTATTCTGGACTCTCATAATATGCATAGATCATACAAATGCACATCTTTTAAATAGGTTAAATATCGTAGTTCTCAGTTCTTAACATTTTCTAGGATCAAGCACACCCTCGCAGGAAGTTGTGGTACAGTTACAAAAGTACTCTCACGCTTACGAAACTATAGGGTCTTTCTTATCGGTGTAGTAATATATAGGCTGGCTGCGTGGCTCAGCGGTAACGTTCTCGCCTGCTATTCCCAAGGTTACTGGATCAAATCCTGGTGCAGACGGCTGGCATTTGAGGGTAAGCAAATGCGAGGGAGCCGTGTTAACAGATTTACTGGAACGATAACGATCCCCTTAGAGGCAATATTCCGGCACCCCGGCGTCTCTAAAAGCAGCAGTTAAAAGGGACGTTCAACCAATAACATTAATTATATTATCTAGCAATATAGCAACTGCATTAATGGAATCTCTCGGCTGTTAGTCACCCGGCTACGTGCGCATTTTGCCGGTCCCCGATTTATTGCTAGACCGATAAAAATGTCTTTGTAATATTGTGAGCATCTGAGTTATAGTCGACTTATCTTGGTATTGAGTCATCTAACGTGCTCGGCAGAAGCTGAAAATTAAAACTTGCTACCAGTTGCATTGGTAATACTTCTCCAGTGAAGATGACGTTTCGCTAGATGCACGTAAGTACTTTGCCGGTTTTGTGGCATTCAAGAGTAGGTTCATTGATGAGAGTTGAAGTGTGAAGGGCGAAAATTTGTGTGTAACAGACGAGAGCAGGGATGATTGGATACCCATCATTTCAAAGGGGACTTACTCGTCCAACACATGAGTGGCCATAAAATGATTGAATTTGAAGTTTTGTTCGGTTCTTTTCATGGACGAACTATATCAAAAATAAAAATGTAATGACCTACCTGACCACCTTAATAAAATCAAAATTCCCGGAAGTGTATGAGAAGATAATTCGTTTATACGTGAGGACAAGGACTTTTATCAGAATCCGTCACCTGAATAGGCATATCAAGATCAAATTACTGGAGAAATATGCAGCAATAAAGAACAAACTCTGGGTCGTTTCGTCATCTAAAACTCAAGTCGCATAAAAGGTAAGTGTTTATAAACTGATCATTTTCATACCAATGTTACATTAATAACGTATGTTGTTGGGACTGGGACATCTTGATCATCAGCTCCGTGTACTTGTCTTCAATTTGTAATCCGTGCTTTTAAGGTGACTGTTGTAATGTGTGTGTGACCGTAATTATTAGGGACGGAAATGAGGTAAGTGCTCCGGAACTTGAAACAAGGTAGGCTACTATCTCGGCATTTGCCTGGAGAGAGTGTGGAAAGCCGCTGTCAGCGCCGGGATTTGAACTCCTGAACTCCCGACTTACTACAGCTTCCCATCGCGGTCGTAGTGAGCAATATAACGCGCTTGGCTACACCGCAGGATCGCTAAAGCATGATTATGTAGCCTATCGCTATTGCTAAATTTCGTATTTCCATCCTTTGCACGTCTTTTATTGTGTTTTGTGAGGCTTCTTTTAAGCTCAGCTGATACTAAGGTGCGGTAGCGTAGTTAATCTAAAATATTTTTTGTGTGTGTTTATGAAGTATATTTCGCATTATAAACCACTGCAATATATTGTTTATACCTTTTTCTTTATAATGCGCATATTGCCATTATTGTGATTGAATACCACGAACGGAAAAGAAAAGCGAAATATGACTGTGTTTCCCGTAAGAATGCATTGTAAATATCGGCTGGCATGCGCCTGCTTCATCCGAGCTGCGTCACAGCTTATCAGCCAATGGGAGCGAGAGGCACCGGAGTGTCCTACCTTATAGTCTACTTACCTTGGAAGCCAGCAATGGCTGCTGTATTCCGTCAAGGTGTCAACAGCTGTTATGAGTTGCCTAAACCTACATTCATCTCGCAATATCAATTCATTGCCCTTTTTTAATAGGAAACTTGCATTTCTTTGTGACATTTATCAAATAATCGTTCTATGACAGAATGTTACATTATTGGACGTGCTATGAGCAAGACCTTGGCCATGACACAGTAGCTGATAACTTAAATATGAGAGTGGAATTATTTTAGGCTCATCATTTCACAGCTCAAGGAAAATGCTTACTAAGGTATGGTGTAAGATGTCCTTAGACGATACGATCATTACTTGACCTGTTGGATTGATATTAAAATAAAACGTATGTAAGTTAACTTTTAGGCCTAGGCCCTACACAACAACTCATATTTTAGGCCTACTTTTTTGCACAAATCATGCCATATGAAAATTATTCACCAGGCCAATGTTCTTGGGGAAATCAATAGTTCTGATGCCTTTACTTTTACCTTCAAAAAAGAGAGAAATAAAATAAATATCTTGAACAAGAAATTCCGTATCTGCTTCCGACTCGATAATCAAAACAAAGATGTCCGACCTGGAGACATCTCAGGCTATAGATATTTATTCAACATTTAAGATAACCACTATATATTTATCTGAACAGTAAACACGCGTTCGAATGGAAATAATACTTTCAGACGACTTTACGCAATATTATCAATTATAATTATTATCATTATTTAATATAATTAACCCGTTATTTTCTCAGGCGGATGAACAAAGTAAAGCGTCCATTATCAACCGCACGTCCATCCCACGAGCACGTGGTAGTTCAGTTTGATAATGCAACTTTTCAGTCTGGTCGACAGAATATGTTGCCAATATATTCACAATTACTGGCACAAGCGAAAAAATAACATGAAAAAACTTACATGTGATTAAAACGTGTATATATTTGTTATGGACTACAGGTTATAAATTGAGTCTTTCCTAATGAAGGTTGGCAACCCTAGCTGTCAAAAAAGTGCAACCTTACAGTAGATGGACTGTAGGGATGGGTTGCGAACGGAGTCGCGAAGAGTCGAGACTGCTGCCGCTGGAACCGATACTCTCGACTCCAGTCTCGACTCCACTGATGCACTAACGCCATCTAACATCTGTTTTAGGAACTGCTTGAACATGTAGATAGATAGATAGATAGATTTTTATTAATTCCATTTGATCAAATACATGCATTCAATACATTTTTGATATAGGACACGTCAGAATTTACATGCATAAAATAAAAGAACTAACAGGTATATATTACTAAGATTATAACTATTTATAACTTATTATAATAGCAAATCTTAATAGATACAATCTTATTGCACAACTATTTACACCTCACTCTATTATCATAATATGAAAACTTAATTCTATAAATACAACAACATACAGCTAGGTATTAAAATTAAATTAAAAAAGTAAAATATAGTTATAGATTCCATCACTCCTATACGCTAAAATATTCAACTACTGAGTAAAAACAATGGCACTGCAGATAAGCTTTCAACATTCTATCAAAGGTTTTTATTTTTGGGGCCAGTTTTATATACTGGGGTAGTTTATTGTATAATTTAACTCCAGTGTGAAAAGTTCCTTTTTGATATATGCTTGTGTGTGTGTGTGAAATATGAATGTTTTGATTTTGTCTTGTGTTATGCCTATGAACATCATTGTTTGTTTTAAGAAAAACATCTTTATTCATTAAATTCTTTTTAAAAAACATAATACTTTCAAAGATATATATGCAGGGCAGTGGGAGAATGTTTAAATCTTTAAACAGAGGTCTACATGATTCTCTAGAGTTTACATTTGCCATAATTCTAATCGCTCTCTTTTGTATCCGAAACGTGCTTAGTACATCTGGCGACATACCCCAAAATATGATCCCATATCTTAAGTATGAATGGAAATAAGCAAAATAAGTATTTCTTAATGTGTGCATGCTAGTGCAGGTTTTCAAAATACGTAACGCAAAGCACATCGAGTTCAGTTTAGTATTCAGATATTGTATATGTTTATTCCATTTCAAGTCTTGTTGTATCCATAGTCCTAAAAACTTTATTTCTGATTTATTTTCTATTTGATGACCATTTAATGTTATATTGGGCATCGCAGGATTCCTATTCTGTATAGTGTGGAAATTTAGACATACTGTCTTTTTATAGTTTATTATGAGGCGATTATCTTGTGACCATTTGGTTAACTCTCCTGTAACGGAGTCAGCAGACTGCTGTATGACCTGTTTAGTTTCACCTTTTATTACGAGTGTTGTATCGTCCGCAAACAAAATTTCCTTATGTGAATGAACGTTCTGTGTTATATCATTTATATATAGAAGAAAGAGTAGTGGGCCCAAAACCGATCCCTGGGGTACTCCAAATTCAATAATTCCCTCATTGGACAATGTTTCATTAAGTAATTTGGTTCCATCATCCTTGTGTCTCAAGCTTACTATTTGTTTACGCCTTGTTAAGTAAGACTCTATCCATTTATTAGCTAGACCTCTAACACCGTATTGATTTAGTTTGGTAAGGAGGATTTTATGGTCAACTACATCAAATGCTTTCGATAAATCCAAGAATAGGCCAGTTACATGTTCCTTATTGTCAATTAATTTCAGTATACTATTACTACATTCGTAAATTGCTGTCTGTGTAGATTTTTCCGTTCTAAATCCATGTTGTGAGTTTGATAATATATTTTTTTTTTCTATGAAACTTATCAGTCTCTTATACATAATTTTTTCCACAATTTTTGCAATACCAGTTGGTAAGGTAATAGGACGATAGTTATCTAATTCATCTTTTGAACCGTTTTTGTGCACTGGAATTACTTTTGATAACTTCAAAATATCCGGGTAAGTTCCTGAGAGAATTGAACTGTTTATTAAGTGCGTAAGTGGATTTATTATATTTTCTGCACATTTCTTTAAAATTGCATCAGGGATTCCATCAATGCCAGCACAGAATTTATTTTTTAGCTCTTTTATAACTATTCTTACCTCTTCACTTGTGACATGATTTATAAATAAAGAATCACTGCATATATTTGTTTTATTATTAGAATTTAGTGTATTTACCTGTGATTTATTTAATAATTTTTGCGGAATTTCCAGAAAATAGTCATTAAAAGTGTTTGCTATTTCCTCTGGATTATTAATCACTTTATTATTTCTGGTCAGTGTAATGTTCCTTTGTATTTTAGCAGATTTTCCAGTTTCTTTCTTTATTACGGACCACATCGCCCTGTTTTTATTAGATGATTGGGAAATAAAATTATCATTATGCATTTTCTTTGCTAGTCTTATTACCTTATTTAATATGCTAGTGTATTTTTTGTAGTATAAATTGAATTCAGGTGTTGTGTGGTATTGTTTATATAATTTGTGTAGAAATTTCTTTCTTTGACATGAATTTATAATCCCTGTTGTTATCCAATTGCTAGTTTTGTTATTTTGAACAGTTCTTCGTTTAAAGGGGAATGCTATTTCAAAATAGTGTTTTAGGGTACTGTTAAATGCATTAAATTTATCATTTACATTTTCTAGTTCATAAATTTCTGACCATGTTTCCTTATTTAATAAGTCATTGAAATATGTAACATTTGATTCAGTGAATGACCTGCACTTTGATTTTACTCCATTATCATTATTATTGATTACTTCGGATACTTCAAAACTCAGTATTTGTCCATGGTGGTCACTAAAACCCGGACAATAGACTTCTATTGAATGGTGATATTTATCTGTATTTATAAAAATTTGATCAGGAGTGGTTTTACTAAATTTTGTTATTCTTGTTGGTGTATTTACTGTAGGTTTCAGTCCATAGGAAATTAGTAACTGGTTTAATAATTCACAATTTCTATCAAGTTTTAAGAAATCCACATTTACATCCCCACAAATTATTATATCGAAATTTACTTTGCTCATGTTATTGAGTAACAATTCTAGTTTATCTATAAATAGAGGAAACTTTCCTGACGGAGAACGGTATACGCATACAATTATTAACTTAAACTGCTGAATTTTTACGGCAGAGAATTCAAAATCCTGTTCCATAATTAGATAATCATAAGCTGTTATCTGTTCATGATCTAAATTATTTCTTAAGAAGATGCAAGTACCACCATGGCTAATATTAGATCTAGAGTATTTACTAGCTTGTATAAACCCTGGGAATTGAATTAATTCGAGTTGTTCCTCTTTCAGCCAATGTTCTGAAATACATAGTGCTGAGATGTCTTTAAGTTCATTTTTAAGCATTAGATTTATGTAATCAATTTTATTATAAAGAGACTGGACATTCTGGTGGTAAATTTTAAATTTGTTACTTTTGCAAGCTTGTGTTGGTGATTTATTTACATTATTATTATCATAATTGTTATTATTATTGTTGCTAGACAAATCCGAAATACCATTGTTGCACTCCGTTAAATTTGACTTTAAAAGATGTGAATGCCAAACCTCACGTTTGGCTTCTTCTACCAGTTTCCCTGCTTCCACTCTAATGATATTACTGTTGAATTATTCTTACCATTTGAATTTACAATTTTGCAGATTTCATCACTAAGATACTCTTTTCCTAATCTATTTAAGTGTAGGCCATGCCGAGTGTGGAACTTCCTGTCTAATTTACTTACATCTACAATTTGGACATTTGGAAAACTCTTACAAATTTTATGAATTTTTCCATTTGTAGCCTCTATTTCTACATTTACACATGACTTGGGAATTAAATCGTGTCTCTGCGGAATGTTTACAATAATGACATTTGTTTTTTGCATGGATGGCAATGTACCCTTTAAATCTTTGATTACCTTTTTACTCTCATTTCTATAGACGTCGTTTGCTCCAGCGATGATCACTGCGTAGTCCTTTGCAGTAAGGGACGCACACTCTCCTATCATCCCGTTTGTGACTTCTGCAATCTGAGCTCCCGGCTTCACTGTCGAAGTGACCTCCATTTCTCGGTTTCTCTCCAAAACGCTTGCTGCTACATCTCGCCCGTGGCTATCCGCAAATATCCGCATCTTCCTGGATTTTCTCTTTATCACTCTCTTCTTTTCTTCTTGAGGAAAGTCATCATTTTCTTCGACAAGCACTCCAAATGAATTTGAGACGGGAATTTCAGTTACATGTACTCCATTTATAGGCCTAGGCTTATTCAATCTTACCTTACCAGCAATCACTGTCGACCAAGTTTCCTTGCTTTCCTCTCTGTTTCCTTTTAATGTATTCAACTCTTCCATTAACTTAGCAATATCTTCCTTTAGCAGCTTTATAATTTCGTCTTTTGAGGACAGTTCATTTCTCAGGTTATGACATTCGCATGACGGTAGCGGTAGGCCTACATTACGACAATCGGTTTCACTTTTCTCCTCATTCAATTTTACCTGAGATCTTGTGATGATTTTATTTGCATTTTTTACTTTTATTTTGCACGACGAGCATAAATCCGTTACTGTTACACAACCTGACGAGATACTAACACTGTTTACTGTCGTCATACTAGAGATCTAAGTGAGCCTAGATGTTTACACCAAATTACACTAAATTTAATTTAATTATTACTACCTAATAGAATTAATCTAATAACCTACCAATAAAGAAGAATGTGAAATACGTATATCTTCCAATCGGGTGAAGTCTCGTAAAAGCACCACTGCTCTACTTGGTTCAAACAGTGATTGAAGAAGTCACCGAATCTTTGGATACACGTTCCCACAACTTAGTTTAAGTTTATTAAATTATCAACAAGAATTTCTAAATACTATCAATATTCCGTATTACACTTGATCTAAGGAAAGTAACTTTATAGATTTTAAGCCTCTGTTATAATATTTTACCACTTTTATCAAATATTTACACTAGCTGCTATTTCACTACACTTTCACTGTGACGCCATCTTGCCGCCATCTTGTATACAACACAGCGCCAGCAGCAACGTTGTTCGCCATCGCTGCGGCATGTTTACAATACAGCTGACAAAATCTTGCTGCTAGCTTGCCAGTTATACTTTTTTGGTATTGAAATGCATGGCAAGCTATTATAACCTGCAAAACGATTCAATAGAATGATTATATGCAAAGTCGTTCTTTGTTATGATCTACTGTAGGATTCTACAGTATGAGAATATGCTGCATAGTGATGGGATATTTATTTTGCCGGCAGGATCGTTATATGGAATGTCGAATAACAATTACGAAGTTCTTGGCACTGTGTGTGTATTTTTACTTTCATTATAGGGTGTTTCATTTACGTGTCTCAAATAACAAATGTTGGGTGTTGAATTAATGTAAGATTTGGCCTATGTTATGGTTTGTTAATTGCTTTGTTTAAGATGTGCGCACAGGCCTCTCATATTGTGACGGTCTTGTTATCCATCCACGTTCGTCCCTTGATACCTTGTGTTACGATGAATACAGTAGGATTATTAGCCAGCAAACATAGAAGATTGTTTCGGGTTATAATCGGTAATGTTGTAGGTGTAATTGTTATTGTGTTTATTATGATGATTATTATTTATAACAATAATAGTAATACAACCTGCCTAAAGTGCAATATTACAACAATTTGGTACAATGATTGTAAATAATAATAATAATAATAATAATAATAATAATGAGAGATTCTGAAAAAAAAAGCGACCGTGTGCCCCCCGCAATACTCATCAGGTGAGCTTGGAGTCGCGAGGCTTAATGCGAAGCGACCCCGCAATACTCATCAGGTGAGTTGGAGTCGAGAGTGTTCATGCGAAGCGACCCCGCAATACTCATCAGGTGAGTTGGAGTCGCGAGTCTTCATGCGAAGCGTCCCCGCAATACTCATCAGGTGAGTTGGAGTCACGAGTCTTCATGCGAAGCGGCCCCGCAATACTCATCAGGTGAGTTGGAGTCGCGAGTCTTCATGCGAAGCGGCCCCGCAATACTCATCAGGTGAGTTGGAGTCGCGAGTCTTCATGCGAAGCGTCCCCGAAATACTCATCAGATGAGCTTGGAGTCGCGAGTGTTCATGCGAAGCGACCCCGCAATACTCATCAGATGAGCTTGTAGTCGCGAGTGTTCATGCGAAGCGGCCCTGCAATACTCATCAGATGAGCTTGGAATCGCGAGTGTTCATGCGAAGCGACCCCGCAATACTCATCAGGTGAACTTGTAGTCGCGAGTGTTCATGCGAAGCGGCCCTGCAATACTCACCAGATGAGCTCGGAGTCGCGAGTGTTCATGCGAAGCGACCCCGCAATACTCATCAGATGAGCTTGGAGTCGCGAGTGTTCATGCGAAGCGACCCCGCAATACTCATCAGGTGAGCTTGGAGTCGCGAGTCTTCATGCGAAGCGGCCCTGCAATACTCATCAGGTGAGTTGGAGTCGCGAGTCTTCATGCGAAGCGTCCCCGCAATACTCATCAGATGAGCTTGGAGTCGCAAGTGTTCATGCGAAGCGACCCCGCAATACTCATCAGATGAGCTTGGAGTCGCGAGTGTTCATGCGAAGCGACCCCGCAATACTCATCAGGTGAGTTGGAGTCGCGAGTCTTCATGCGAAGCGGCCCCGCAATACTCATCAGGTGAGTTGGAGTCGCGAGTCTTCATGCGAAGCGTCCCCGCAATACTCATCAGATGAGCTTGGTGTCGCGAGTGTTCATGCGAAGCGACCCCGCAATACTCACCAGATAAGCTTGTAGTCGCGAGTGTTCATGCGAAGCGGCCCTGCAATACTCATCAGATGAGCTTGGAGTCGCGAGTGTTCATGCGAAGCGACCCCGCAATACTCATCAGGTGAACTTGTAGTCGCGAGTGTCTATGCGAAGCGACCCCGCAATACTCATCAGGTGAGCTTGGAGTCGCGAGTGTTCATGCAAAGCCACCCCGCAATACTCATCATATGAGCTTGGAGTCGCGAGTCTTCATGCGAAGCGTCCCCGCAATACTCATCAGATGAGCTTGGAGTCGCAAGTGTTCATGCGAAGCGACCCCGCAATACTCATCAGATGAGCTTGGAGTCGCGAGTGTTCATGCGAAGCGACCCCGCAATACTCATCAGGTGAGTTGGAGTCGCGAGTCTTCATGCGAAGCGGCCCCGCAATACTCATCAGGTGAGTTGGAGTCGCGAGTCTTCATGCGAAGCGTCCCCGCAATACTCATCAGATGAGCTTGGAGTCGCGAGTGTTCATGCGAAGCGACCCCGCAATACTCATCAGATAAGCTTGTAGTCGCGAGTGTTCATGCGAAGCGGCCCTGCAATACTCATCAGATGAGCTTGGAGTCGCGAGTGTTCATGCAAAGCGACCCCGCAATACTCATCAGGTGAGTTTGTAGTCGCGAGTGTTCGTGCGAAGCGGCCCTGCAATACTCATCAGATGAGCTCGGAGTCGCGAGTGTTCATGCGAAGCGACCCCGCAATACTCATCAGATGAGCTTGGAGTCGCGAGTGTTCATGCGAAGCGACCCCGCAATACTCATCAGGTGAGCTTGGAGTTGCGAGCCTTCATGCGAAGCGGCCCCGCAATACTCATCAGATGAGTTGGAGTCGCGAGTCTTCATGCGAAGCGACCCCGCAATATTCATCAGGTGAGTTGGAGTCGCGAGTCTTCATGCGAAGCGTCCCCACAATACTCATCAGATGAGCTTGGAGTCGCGAGTGTTCATGCGATGCGGCCCCGCAATACTCAACAGGTGAGCTTGGTGTCGCGAGTGTTCATGCGAAGCAACCCCGTAATACTCATCAGATGAGCTTGGAGTCGCGAGTGTTCATGCGAAGCGACCCCGCAATACTCATCAGATGAGCTTGGAGTCGCGAGTGTACATGCGAAGCGACCCCGCAATACTCATCAGGTGAGTTGGAGTCGCGAGTCTTCATGCGAAGCGGCCCCGCAATACTCATCAGGTGAGCTTGGGTTCGCGAGTGTTCATGCGAAGCCACCCCGCAATACTCATCAGATGAGCTTGGAGTCGCGAGTGTTCATGCGAAGCGACCCCGCAATACTCATCAGGTGAGTTGGAGTCGCGAGTCTTCATGCGAAGCGGCCCCGCAATACTCATCAGGTGAGTTGGAGTCGCGAGTGTTCATGCGAAGCGACCCCGCAATACTCATCAGGTGAGCTTGGAGTCGCGAGTGTTCATGCAAAGCCACCCCGCAATACTCATCATATGAGCTTGGAGTCGCGAGTCTTCATGCGAAGCGTCCCCGCAATACTCATCAGATGAGCTTGGAGTCGCAAGTTTTCATGCGAAGCGACCCCGCAATACTCATCAGATGAGCTTGGAGTCGCGAGTGTTCATGCGAAGCGACCCCGCAATACTCATCAGGTGAGTTGGAGTCGCGAGTCTTCATGCGAAGCGGCCCCGCAATACTCATCAGGTGAGTTGGAGTCGCGAGTCTTCATGCGAAGCGTCGCCGCAATACTCATCAGATGAGCTTGGAGTCGCGAGTGTTCATTCGAAGCGACCCCGCAATACTAATCAGATAAGCTTGTAGTCGCGAGTGTTCATGCGAAGCGGCCCTGCAATACTCATCAGATGAGCTTGGAGTCGCGAGTGTTCATGCGAAGCGACCCCGCAATACTCATCAGGTGAGTTTGTAGTCGCGAGTGTTCATGCGAAGCGGCCCTGCAATACTCATCAGATGAGCTCGGAGTCGCGAGTGTTCATGCGAAGCGACCCCGCCATACTCATCAGATGAGCTTGGAGTCGCGAGTGTTCATGCGAAGCGACCCCGCAAAACTCATCAGGTGAGCTTGGAGTTGCGAGCCTTCATGCGAAGCGGCCCCGCAATACTCATCAGATGAGTTGGAGTCGCGAGTCTTCATGCGAAGCGACCCCGCAATATTCATCAGGTGAGTTGGAGTCGCGAGTCTTCATGCGATGCGGCCCCGCAATACTCAACAGGTGAGCTTGGTGTCGCGAGTGTTCATGCGAAGCAACCCCGTAATACTCATCAGATGAGCTTGGAGTCGCGTGTGTTCATGCGAAGCGACCCCGCAATACTCATCAGATGAGCTTGGAGTCGCGAGTGTTCATGCGAAGCGACCCCGCAATACTCATCAGGTGAGTTGGAGTCGCGAGTCTTCATGCGAAGCGGCCCCGCGATACTCATCAGGTGAGCTTGGGTTCGCGAGTGTTCATGCGAAGCCACCCCGCAATACTCATCATATGAGCTTGGAGTCGCGAGTGTTCATGCGAAGCGACCCCGCAATACTCATCAGATGAGCTTGGAGTCGCGAGTGTTCATGCGAAGCGACCCCGCAATACTCATCAGGTGAGTTGGAGTCGCGAGTCTTCATGCGAAGCGACCCCGCAATACTCATCAGGTGAGTTGGAGCAACACCACCTAGATAACAGGCCTTTGCATTCAAACAAGATGGCGGGCACTGTAGGCAGAGCTGCTGGAGCTCGCCGCAGGCCATGGCCCATATGACGGGTTCCTTCCAACTGATACATAGTAGTAGGCAGCATTTTTAGGCTATTATGGTGACTTCATCCTTCTTACCTTTACTTACGTAACAAACAAATATACTAGGCCTACTGAATAAGCTTCTTCTCATCCTTCACCTGAAAATGAAACCTCACGGGAAACTAGGTACCGTACCGTAGGAAAAAATGAAACATACACTATTTTACTGTTTCTGGATCAATTTTATGTCAACAGTTCACTGGCCACAAAACATAGCGCTAAATTAACAGCAGTAAAATATACGCATTTGATACAGTTATGTTCAATATTTGCATAAGATCAGGTTTTTAGCTAGATATCTAGACTTGACATGTAAACAACTGTGTCTTCTTCACGAAAACTTCCGGGTACACATTTCATCATTTAAATTATAGATTTACTATTATGATAATGCCATCAGCCACAGTCAGGGGCGTATATACAATTTTATTTCGGGGGGGGGGGGGGGGGGCTGGCTATCCTGGAAAATTGTGAGTATTTTCAGGGGATTGTCACCGCAAAATCCCAGAAATATCAACCAATAACTTAGAGCATATAACGTTGTGTAATTATTTTAGATAAGATTCAAAGTTTATATAGCCTACAATTACTGGCAATACAAAAAAAGTAAAATACAACGCAACACACAAATAAAATTTTATACTTAATGAATTTTCCATTATGATCTATGGAGTATGAATAGCAAATATCTAAATATTTGTCAATTTACTAAGCAGAAAGGTAAACTGTTTTTTTTTTGTTTTTTTTTACAAGTTGATAATTTATTTCTCAAATGTACCGTACTGTGGAATTCACAGTTTTGCCTCACAAGTCTGAGTGTACCCCGTTCCAGCCCTCAGACTAGAATTAAAATTTCTTTGGGGAGCCGGGAATCGAATTTGGACATCCGGGGCGGCAGCCAAGAATGCTAGCCACTACACCACGAGTTAATCTAATTTCAATCTTAATATTGTTTATAACTTAGCCAATAAGTTAAGATTAGGGTACAACCGAATTTACAATTATTTTATGCTCTTACCAAAGCAACAGTTTCTTAATTTGATTGGCTTTTTTCTAGTAATTTATTGCACATCATACCTGTCACCTACAAATATGAGGTGTATATTTTATTATTTTCATTTTCATATCCAGAGCATCCTAAATATTTACATACACTGTGAGTGGATGCAAAGTTGAGCATAAAATACCCTTAACACAGCAATGTCTCTGCTAGTTTAAAATATATAGTAGGCTATTCACATAAACACACAATGTCACATCAGATCCTTTTCACTCAGGCTATTAATCCATGTCAAAACTAGTCATCTAAGTGCATTTATTACTCTCATGTAAATTTTTTTCAAGAGTAGAGAAACACCCATTACAATTGGATACAATCATGTTGACCGACTGAAAAGCATTAAATTTTGATCCAATAGCTGTTGAAGCACAATGACTACATTACTAAACCAAATATTTTTATATGTGAGGTATGACTTTCTAAACCATAACAAAAGGCACTCATTTGAGCTTGAAGATATTTGAAATGTCATTGGACACATGGGGGGAGAGGCCGACAATCCTGTATAAGTTATAGAGACAATGAAACTTTAACACAGTGGATGGCTTTCAAATATATTGAGGCTGTAAGGCTACAAAGGGCGGAGAAATGCGACAGACAGGGTGAGAGGAGGAGAGACTGTTCATAATAGGCTATTTCAAGACTTTCAGGATAACATTCTAATATTTGGTGCCACAAAAATGGTGTCCATACAACTTGAACTTTTCGAAGTCATTTTTCAATGTTGCATTCATAATCTAATGAATTAATTGCATTTTAGTTGCTCCACATGTTAATTGGCCCAATTAAATTGGTCGGGGAGTAAAACGTAGGACTATCGACTCACAACTTTCTGTCAATGTGGAAAAATTATTTGGATTAATTATACACTTAAGTGCTTAATTAATCCAAGTATTTTTAGAGGTCCTGTACGCAAGTGTGAATTGAAAAGTTTTACTCCTCGCCCAATTTAATTGGGTACAGAGGGACACTGGGACTGAGTTATTGTCAGAAATTGCAAAAATATTGATTTTTTTATTCTTTGATATAATTATGCCCCTGACTCCAGCGGACAATTTAGTGAAAGTCTTTTCCAAATTCCGCCATATTTAAAGGCCCAGCGAATTCTTGAAATGTCTAGTGCGTGGTATTTGAACGCCTCCTATTCATGGACTTTCATTGAGGCGAGTATTTCTGTACTTATTTTCCTAATAAGGAGCTCAGAAAAGCAAGAAAGAGGGTGTTAACATATGGTGCTGGGCAGTTTTAGCTGACAAGGCAAGCTGATAACTAAAAAAATATGCATGGGTTTATAAAAGTGCATTTATCTGAGCTTCCCATTTTTTGGAACAAAATTCACCCCATATGCATCAGACTTGTGGCTATAATGTAGCAAATTTTTATACATATTCTATATTAATGCATCCATAAGCACAGTGATTAGTTTTACTGTAGTATTCATAGTTTTGCCATTAAAAATATTTTAATTTTCAATTAATGGGATAAATAAATTGTGAAATACTGTATGTTAATTTATATCTCAACAAATATTCATATGAACTTAAAACCAATCACTAGGATTGCTTCCATACTAAATATATATATGGGAAAGTCATGATAAATGACCTACCTCTATCCGTTTAACGCAAGGATCATTTTCAAAATTTGCATATTTTCATATTCAAATAATCGTATCTCCTAAACGGTTAGAGATAGAAAAGTGTAAATCAGAAGTCTAGTGTATATTACTATTAGAGTGCTGTGTGTAACATTATAACAATATTCATTGATAATTACCTAAAATTGAAAGCTGATAACCAAAAAATATGCATGTTTTTATAAAAGTCCATTTATCGCAGCTTCCCATTTTTTGATACAACATCTGGTCCTTGCGCATTAGATTTGCTGCTATAATATTGCAAATTTGTATTCATATTCTATATTAATGCATCCATAAGTTCAGTGATTAGTTTTACTGTAGTATTCTTAGGTTTGCCATTAAAAATATTCTAATTTTAAATAATAGGCAATTAATGGAATAAAAAAAATTGTGAAATGAGTTAATTTATATCTCAACACATATTCATATGAACTCAAAACCAATCACAAGGATTGCTTTCATACTAAATATCTATATGGGAAAGTCATGATAAATGAGCTACCTCTATCTGTTTAACGCAAGGACCATTTTCAAAATTTGCATAATTTCTATATAAAAATAATCATATCTCCTAAACGGTTAGAGATCGAAAAGTGTAAATCAGTAGTATAGTGTATATTAGTATTTGAGTGATGTGTGTAAAATTAGAACAATATCCATTGATAATTACAGAAATATGAAAACTCAGTCCCAGTGTCCCTTAACATGAAGACCGACTGAAAATAAATTCACTTATTAGACTAAAAAACAATAAAATTGATTTCAAATTTCATAAGCTGTCAAGATTGTCTGTTGACATACTTGCTGAATGGATATATTTATGGTGTGAATAGAGGAGTAGCTGAATCTAATAAGAGTACATAATTAAACAGTTGCATCTTCTCATCGGAAATAAGTATGACAACCTGAAATTTGACAAACATGATCCAAATATTTACTTGTGCCATCTCTTGATGATTGTAGTGTTTTTGTGTCTGTCGCACAGGCTGGAGCAAAATGTGGCTTTTCACTAATGTCTCATTTCATTCATGATTGCTACCAAGCTATGGCTGGTGCCATGTACTGAGTCAGTACATCAGTACTGACACTAACTGTACTCAAGTTGTACAGAGGCACCTTGCCTAGTATGTCTCATCGTAGTGCTGCTTTGTGGGTTTCTATTAGCATAACTTACAGTGGTGCTTGTTGAGGATCCAACCAGCCTTTGGGCTGACTATTAACAGAGAGATCAAAATGTACATCTGCCATAAAATCAGATTTGACACATAAATGGCTGGTATTCAAAAGCCATTTTCAAGTTGGGTTTTGTATTACTACCAGAAACAATGTGGCATATAGAAATATTCTAAAAGCCTAGCGGGTGGATCACAGTTATGTAGCTGGAGTGTCTATCTATTTTTGGTACGGTGATTTTGGAAAAACAGGTGCTCCAGTTTTATTGGGCGATTGTTAATTTCAGGCACAGTAACAAAAAGTGAAAAACAAAGTACCTTGGAAGACAGATACGGTAGCTGGGGAACCACAATGTGCTATATTGGATTCATTTAAAGGCCAACTGCAATGATCGCATTTAAAATACTGGAGTAGAGGAATATTGAAAATGATTTTGAACACAACAGAGGGACTGATGTGGGGTACTGATTCTTGTTGACAATGCATATTATAAAATTAGGCTAACTTTTGTAAAAATGTGATTTGTAATTATAACAGTGACAGGATGCACCTTTTGTCATTAAATATAATATAACATATTTTATAATTAGGCTACTAGGCAGGCATGAATTCTTCACTCCTCAGTTCAAACATGACAACTGAAAAACTCTGGATGAAATAGGTATTATACTAGAAAATATTTACAAATATCACAGGAGAAGATTGAATTTTAGGTACGGTAGTTATTGTTGTTTTAAGGGGCAGAATTACGAGGTCGTTGCATTTTATTTGAATGTCTTTCCGATCTTAAATCCAATAGATGGCTGATGACATCACATTGTTGACAGCAACATCTCGATCAGCTGACTGCAGGGAACTGCGGTGGTTTGGAACACTGAAATACTACACGTGATGATAGAATTGGGCTATTTAAAGTGAGTTCTATTCATTACTAACAAGGGGAGGATACGATGCATGGGTCACTGATTCGAACCATTTTAGTACACGTGTAGGGCATGACCAGGTGTTGCTCTCACGTCACAGTACAGGCGCAGTGTGGCAATGTGCACTCTATTGTATTTATCCTCGAAGGAATGTCTCAACGCTTATAGAAAATTGTAGATTTCTTTGAGAATGTCGACTTTGGTAAAGAATTTCTTTTCTTACAATAATTGTTCAGTAGGATGTTGGTGGATACCCATACCACTTTCTTACAAACATTTTCTACAGTGTGTCCTTTCATGCAAATATCAGGCTCCCACAAAAGTTCCATGGAACGAACAAATTGCATTGTAATGTTACTCACAAGCTCCCTGTGGTTCTCAACTTTAAGAAAATCAGATTCTAGGTCACCACACAACTTTAAAACTATTAAGTAATTGTGAACAACAACATTTACAACATACATTTCTGGGACTAAGAGCCTACCTCTGTCCTTATCCCTGATCAAATGGTATGCCTCATCATCAAGGTCAATAAATTCACTGGTACAAAGAATTTCCTTGCAATGACTACATTGTAATCGTTTAGTCACACTATAACAACAATACCCTGCCAAGTACACTAGAATAGGGATATCATCCTTACAACCATCAAAATCTCTGTCATCTATATATATATGGTCAATGAATTTTTGCTCATCAGTGGGAAACTCAGGAGCCTCTGAGGTAGGTTCACACAATTCATTTATTTTAATTTCACCAAATAAGTTGGATTTGATCTTTAGGGACATGGATGATTGAATCCTTAGCTTGTGTTCTACTTCATACACCTGCCTTATTGAAATATTGTACTGGCCACCTGCCAACTGCCTGTATTTGCCAAACCTTCCCTCTAATACATCAGTCTGAAACTTCCCAAACAGAACATAAGAGAAATTTAGAGTTGACAAGCAATAATCTTTCAACTTTAACAAGCCTTCTGTTGTCAGTATCATGGCAGCCATTGTCTCAGAGGACAATGACCCTTTTACATTTAGTTTTTTCCACTTATTTAGCCACTGCAAGAATTTATGTAAATAATTAACAATTTCAATAGAATCTGATGACACTGGGCACATGAGGATATTGTTGAGTCTTGCTCCTTTACCGGGAGTTCTTACATTTACTATATTCCACCAATTTAACATTAGTTCAATATACCAGGCAGTTTGTTTATAATGCAATAAGTCACACTTTTCCCCCATAACTTTCAACCCTTCAATGACATTTTCATTAAAAACCTGAAGAACAAGTTTTACATTTTGCCGTTCAAGTGAAGTAGGGCATAAGGCCTTTACAGAGAGACCGTAGCCATACTTCACCAACTTATCATGCTCTATATTTTGCAATTTCTTCACAGAGCAAAATGAGGCTTTGTGTACATCATTGCTAACTGGGTCAAAATCAGGATAGTTCATGCACATATCTTCATCTTTTTGGTTCAACCAGTTGTTTCTGACACACTTAAGCAAGTGGACAGAGTCAAACACAAAGAAAAGAGGCCTTTTTTCATCGACAGGATGAGGGTAAACACACTTCAGTTCTTTCTGTGGTGAAAACTGCTGCATACATTTCCTATTTACAGAACTGTTGTCACTTACTACACAAACCACATGAAATCCTATTTCTTCCAAGCCAATAATAATTTTCTTCAGTATACAGTGCAACTGTTCCCCAGACATGGATTTCACTGGCAGTACATGTACCATTTCCTTAACATCTGACAGTAGACTAGATATCATGAAGCAATAGGCACTTGTTGCCAGTTTCTCGCTGTTGAAAGCTTTTCCAACAATATTACCACCTTTGTAATCCATCATTGGTTTCACATACACTTCATCCATCATGAGTACAACAAATTTATCACATTCATTGCCAGAAAATTTGTTCTTTATATAGTTCAAAAAATTCTCCTCATGCTGCTCCACTCGAGGATCTAACCTGAATGTAGAACATAGCCTCCTGATCGTGCATGGATGGGGCAACACTATTACATTTAAATGTCTCAAGTACGCATAGCTGTGGGGCGAGATTGATTGTAGCATTGAACACAAAATCAGAAAGGAAGGGCTATAAACTCTCTTTTGCCCAGACCAAAGTCTAATTTGCTCTGTAACAAACTCAATATGTTCTACCAAGTCTGGGTTTGATAAGCCTACAGATTCCAAAATGTTCGAAGCTAATGCCAAGATTTCAGAGGAACTATTTTTTTTCTCGTCCCCATTAAAATTGAGTGTATCCAAACGTTCAAGGATGTTTCTAATGTCAGAAATGTTCATTACAATATTTGGGAACAGGAAATCACCTATCCTGTCTAACTTAACTTCCTTGTAGTACACTTCTAACTGTAATGATGCTGCAATCACTACACTACAAATAACCTTAGGCATAGGACAGAAGGTGATGAAAAGAATTAAAATGTTGTTGTCCTTAGAAATTACACTCCATGACTCTGGTGTATTGAGAAGTCCTATTTTATCATTCAGTTCCTCGAAGCTGGAAAATGACAATGCCTCATTTTGCAGATTAAACTCTGCCTCACTTTCTTCAATTGCAGTCTGCAGGTTCCTATTTTCTCTCCTAGCTCTCTTCTCCTGAGGGCTGTCTCTGTAGGACTTTGGGGGTACTTAAATACTCTGGGCAATTTGGTAGACGAGATGGAACAGCACCAGGTTTAAGTCTTGGCACTTTTAATGGGAGTGTAATCTCTTGGCCATCTTCACAATTGAATACAGTATTCTGTCGAATGTCTTGAGCATTAAAATGCAGTTCACAAACCTGCAATTTGCAAAAGAATCATACTGAGTAACATTCATTGAAGTAAAGTGTATAGGCCTACCGATAATTAATCTTACATTCTGAGCTACATCGTCACAGTGGGCTCTTTGGGTCCTAGTGAGATAATTGCTGCACTTTCCAAGTGATCTAGGAATGTATTTATTATTACTCAATGTATTGAGAAATATCTTAGTGATATGGTTCATGATAACTGACCAAATTTCTTAAAATTCAGCAGATAATTCCATAAAAAGTTGTATATTGGACAAGAAATTGTTATGAATATGCAAAGAATACAGCTTATCATCGAAGTAGCCTACACACCTGGGTATATTTAGGGAAATAGTAGTGATTTCTGGCATGTATAGAGTAACTTAGCCTATATTTAAAAATATCAATTGCCAACCAAGGTATAAATACGGTACCGGTACTGTAAATCATTGAGTACCATAGGCTAGCATTTTTTCTAGGCCTACTCTTTCGTCTCGAGTACTATATGGTACCGGTATCAGAAGATTAGTTTTAGAACAAACTATTGAGCTACAGGTCTACTTATATTTTATATCTTGCTTTTAAACAGTTACCCTCACTGGGGAATTTCCTATTAAAACATCTCCGCTGGGAGCAATAAAGGGGTTAGGTACCTACTTACTCAGGAATCTGAGCAATTTGTGGTGCATATTAAATGACTTTCCAGTGAGGCCAGACTCAATTATATAAATCATTAGCTTTGAACACCGATTCTCAATATGCATGCATTAAAAATAAATCTATAATTATCACACTAAAACATTTTCAGTACGGTATTTGATCACAACATGTTTTTAATTCTTCCATGCACAACAAACTTGCCTCGCATGTTGGGAGATTCGTTTATTAATTATTTAATGAGGAAACACCGTTCATTATTATTATTTGAAACTTAGCCTAAATGCAAAGTATTGCTCCAACTCTAACCTTAAAATGACTAGGCTTGGTCACCTACGTGTTGCTTGCAAGGCAATGAAATAGTTCTTAGAATTATTTATAGCAACCTAGGTGATTCTTTACATTATTAAGCTTACCGGTATATCGGCTATTTATGTGGTACGGTAGGCTAACACTGCTTAGATAATTAAAAAACGTGTACCGTATTGGTAGTCTACTTACCACAGAATGTTTCGTTGGTACGAAGTTTTCTCGTTTAATAGCTGATATCCAAAGTTTCTTCAAATTCTCTTCTTCGGGGAACTTAAACACTCGAACTTTATTCTCATGATCATAATTCCCCCTGCACTTCGGCACACAACACTTGTAAACCATATTTTACAGCAAAAAACTGAATAAATCGCACAAAAACAACAACAAAGGTATGATTACAAACTTCTGCCTTCGGTATCCGCCATCTTGCTTATTTTCAATTCAGTGCAAAGGCCTGTATATAGGTGGTGTTGGTTGGAGTCGCGAGTGTTCATGCGATGCGGCCCCGCAATACTCAACAGGTGAGCTTGGTGTCGCGAGTGTTCATGCGAAGCGACCCCGTAATACTCATCAGATGAGCTTGGAGTCGCGAGTGTTCATGCGAAGCGACCCCGCAATACTCATCAGATGAGCTTGGAGTCGCGAGTGTTCAAGCGAAGCGACCCCGCAATACTCATCAGGTGAGTTGGAGTCGCGAGTCTTCATGCGAAGCGGCCCTGCAATACTCTTCAGGTGAGGTTGGAGTCGCGAGGCTTCATGCGAAGCGACCCCGCCATAACGAATAGAATATAAAGTGTGATCTCTTCTCCCTAAATAGCATGTAATGAATACGGATCGGGTTGGCACTCGCCGCTACGCAGCGCTACAGTCGATTTGAGATTGTTGATTTCCACTAATGTTTGTGTGTTTATGTGCGATATATTAAGTATTTAATTGGTCGGAGTGTTTTGGTGTTGTTCTGTGCAAACGTTTATTGATATACAAGTGCTTACACTATTACTTCATAGTATTAATACCTGAAATGCTATTGTAGGAAGCATTGACTGAAATGGAATTTAATTTCTTGTCGTGTGTTGACGTTATCTTCGTGTGTTAATTTTATTGTTATTTAATGTAAGTAAACAGCAGTTTAGCCCTTACATTTTCATGAGTGCTTAATGTGATTAGTGAAGATGCCTTGCTCTTTTGTACCAGGATGCAGATCTAGCTATGGGGACTGTAAAGAGGTCAGACGGTTTTTCAAACCTCCTAAAGATTAGGAACGTTTTATCAAGTGCAAAGGGGCCATATCAGGGAAGGATAGGGAACTTACTGAAAAGTCCTGCATCTGTGATGCTCACTTTTCATAAGATTTAATTGTTAAATTTGACAAATTTGTGATAGAAGGGAAGGAAGTATTACTTCTCCCAAGAACCAACTGGCGATTGAAAGACTATTCTGTTCCACATATAATCCTAATTTGCCTAAGTATCTGTCCAGTATGGTGTAAATAAAAATGGTCTTCATGCCATTAAAGACTACTTCTGTGAAGAAAGGGATTAGAATAAAAAGACAATGAGTTAAAAAACATATATGTACCGTAATGCTGAAGGAGGCGTGATCAGTTTTAGACAATAGCCTACTCTATGAAGGGGTCATGACTATGCCTTCTATGTCTGTTTAATGTTAAGTTCTTCTGAAATGATGGTAGTTTACTGATTTTGGTGTTTGTGGAGTGAAATTAATGGTTATTATTGAATTTTATAGTAATCTACGGTAAAGTTGAAAGTTGCGTTCGTACGGCTTTTTTTTTTCTGTGTTGCAAGTCTGTTAAGGGAATGTAAAATGTGTAACAATGTGAAGAAATCCTTTCTGATTGCGAGGTTAATTGTTCCGTTCTTTTTTAAAATTTACCGATAGCTGGAAAAACTAATTGCATTTTGAACTTGATCTTTGTCTTCGCTTATTGTCGAAACTGGACTATTACAAGAGACGACTTACTAAATTATAATTGTGCACAGTAAAGTAAGTGGAGATGTCAAACTTATTAGCGCCTATGAGGATATCTTGCGGTGTTTTAACGTGTAAAACAGGTCGCAAGGTTTTAAGTCTCGTAAGCGCCAATGCTAACTTACATCACAGATCGGAGCCAGCGCTGCGCTGCGGCGGACCAGGCGTACTAGGCCAGTGTTATCACTTCTTATTCTATTCGTTATGACCCCGCAATACTCATCAGGTGTGTTGGAGTCACGAGTGTTAATGCGAAGCGACCCCGCAATACTCAACAGGTGAGCTTGGAGTCGCGAGTGTTCATGCGAAGCGGCCCCGCAATACTCATCAGATGAGCTTGGAGTCGCGAGTCATCATGCGAAGCCACCCCGCAATACTCATCAGATGAGCTTGGAGTCGCGAGTCTTCATGCGAAGCGGCCCCGCAATACTCATCAGTTGAGTTGGAGTCAAAAGTCTTCATGCGAAGCGGCCCCGCAATACTCATCAGGTGAGTTGGAGTCGCGAGTGTTCATGCGAAGCGGCCCCGCAATACTCATCAGGTGAGCTTGGAGTCGCGAGTGTTCATGCAAAGCCACCCCGCAATACTCATCATATGAGCTTGGAGTCGCGAGTCTTCATGCGAAGCGGCCCCGCAATACTCATCAGGTGAGCTCGGAGTCGCGAGGCGTCATGCGAAGCGACCCCGCAATACTCATCAGGGGAGCTTGGAGTCGCGAGTCTCTCCAGCCCCCCTGCTATAGTCTATTTAATGGCCAGGGAATTCCTGCCTTGAAATACTACTACAATACAGAGACAGGGGTACATTCACGAAATAGAGAGGCAAATTAATGGAATTGCCAAGGGTCGAAAATTGTCGGCAGCATTTATATAAGGAGTGCGACATACCACCAAATACATGAAATATGTAGCCTACTTACGAATAAATTCGCCATAATATGTATTTATTTATAAAAACGGCAAATATATGTAAATAAATAGAAAATATTTAGTAAAATTAAATATATATAAACACATAACTATCCGGGCCTTACTCATCAGGTTAGCTTGGAATCGCGAGGCTTTATGCGAAGGGACCGTGTGGCCCCGCAATACCCATCACGTGAGCTTGGAGTCGCGAGGCTTCATGCGAAGCGGCCCCGCAATACGCATGAGATTAACGTGGAGTCGCGAGGCTTCATGCGAACCGAGACCGGTGTTCGGAGTCGATCGAGTCGACACTCTCGATTCCAGGCTTCAGTCGCGCCCATCCCTAGACTATAGTAGTGGCTCAAGCAGTCAAGAGATTCGCCGATGACTTGCCCTAGGAAGAGCAGCTTTTAAAGGCCTGGATAAGATCTTCAAGTGTTCCGATGTTTCTTTGCCTACTAAAATTAGAATGGTTAAGGCACTAGTCTTTCCCATAGCTGCATATGGTTGCGAAAGCTGGACCATAAGGAAACTAGATAGGAAGTATATTGATGCTTTTGAGCTGTGGTGTTGGAGAAGGATACTCGTTTTTCCTTGGACAGCCAAGAAGACAAATGTATGGGTGATTCAAAAAATCAAACCAATTCTGTCTCTTGAAGCATTAATAACACGATTAGAGCTGTGATATTTTGGACACATCATGAGGCGTTCTGATTTGTTGGAAAAGACAATTATGCTTGGAAAGGTGGAAGGGTCTCTGAGACGAGGGCGGCCAGCATTGAGATGGATCGACTCCATCAAATCCAACATGAATATGTCACTGAAGGATCTGAAGTATATGGCTGAAGACCGAATCATATGGAGACCGTCCATCCATGCAGTCGCTAGGAGTCTACGCCGACTTGATGGCACCTGATCATCATCATCAATGAATGTTTGTTCCTTGACCTTTCTCCCAGCTGTTGCCAGGCAATATGGCTGGTCTCTCATATGTCGATGTCCTAATAGAATTGAATAGAAGCGATGCTAGTGATTCGGAAAGCTCGTGTGGAAGTGATTTAGATGTAAATGATCAGTTAAATGATAGTGACAGTGATATTGATGAGGATACAGTAATCTAGCGTACTGTAAATACCGGTGCTGACGGTAGCCTACAACCAAGCAAAGAATATAGGGGAGAAAGGTTACTCAGGCTTAAAATTTGATTCCAACTACAACCGTCAGGATTACGTCATCAACCAGCCTAGCCTGCTACTTAGCGGTAGCGGTGAGGCAGTGTACTAAAATTTAAGCGCGGGCGATTTGAATTTTATTTAATCGCGTACTGGTACCACCGCTTACCCCCCCCCCCCCTGACCCTGTACCGCTCCCTTTGTATTTACACGCGTAGTAATATGATATATGTCGGCGTATTTTATTTATTCCTGTTCCTTTTGTTCTATTTTATTTAAGAGCAGATATCAAAACAAAGGCTCATAATAATGGATTATTACTATTAATATAGTAGAAATACCAGCCTGAAATCTTTAGTTTTGATATCTGACCTTGCGTAAAACAGAACAATAGGAACAGTGAATAAATACATTTTATTGACATAAATCATATTACTACGTGTAGTTACAAGAGAGGGATACAGGGTTAGGGGGAAGGATAGGACGCAGGATATTCTTTATTATTATTATTATTTGAGACCTGTACCACGGCAGTTGCGTAGTACTCCCCCCACTTTTCTCCCCATGTCCCCTCTCTTAATTTTTCTAGTATTATATGTTTTATTCATTATAGTTTTTCTATCATTAACATTTCTTTTATAGTTTATATTTTTTTAATGGCAGTGCTTAAAGGTTACTTTTGCAGAGGATGTCATGCGAGATGAACTGGTGACCTTGGGATTTCCTTCCATAAGTCTCAGCTGAGTTCGGCCTTTGAACCCATGGCCTTGTAACACTAGAAAGTCATTCACCTACTACACAGTACTATAAGTTATAATATCAGACAGGTAGAAGAGAGGTTTAGTTGCCACCAGTGTTGTGGGATCACAGTAATCTAAGAAGAATGTAATAAACCAATACAAACCATTCACACCCTATAAAATATGAACTTATTAACCGCTGTTGAATGAGATACGATACTGGAAGGAAACAGAATTCTGAAGGAAAAAATGAGGACAAAAATAAGTGTTTATATGTTCATATTATATTCTTCTTTCTTAGTGTTTACAGATAATAAAATCCACAGAACATTTTCATGAAAAGAGTAATATTTAATTTCATCAGGTCATTGTCCCAGTAGATAATTGTCATCACATGGTAGAGCCACGCATATTGCAAATCTGTAAGAGAAAAATACAATTAAAATCCTAATAATGTTGTAGGGGCTTTGCGATATCGTGGTCATGTGGCTTTATGGTACTTGGAAAGTGTATATGGGATATGTCTGATTACCCATGACATTGTGATGGCAGTAGGTGTGTGTATTTGTAATGGAGCCAGGACCTCGGGATATGAAGTTTCAATATGAACAGGTGTAGCCAATTGACTGTGCAGCGCTGCTACTCTATGGCTCGCACGGCACATCTATACCCCGAGACCACAGAAGATGAATTCCTTACAACAAATTACATTGTGTACCTAAATAGTCGTTACACATACATCTCATAATAAAGATGTTGAAGCAACAACTTGTGACAAGGACAGTAAAAAGCTACTCTCTAGGTTACAATGTTAAGCATGCACATATAGAACTTTTGCTGCTCATAGAAGGAGGGGACAAGTGTAGTGTGGATAAACTAAGTTACCCGATCACTTTAATTCCATTGTTATTAATACTAATAATACAATATTATTACTTTCCTAATTGGCCTGGATGTGTGTAACAGGCCTCACCCCCTGGGTGAATGCCACTGTAGCCTCGATATTAGGATAATGCTGCTTTAATGAATGCACAAAAGTGCATTTAGAATAAATATATAAACTGGAACTAATATTAGATGTTATTTGAAGTGGAGAATGCCACTAGCCAGTAACTTACATCAGAACAAATCCACCATCTCGGAAGTTCACAATTTACCCCAAGCACAGTAAGCAGTAAGATCTATGTGTATGCCCCCCTCTTACTGTGATATTATATAGCCCATCCAAAAACATCCATAGAAGAAAGAAAAAAAAAGAAAAAATCTCAAATGAACAATATTAATTTGTGGATTAATTCATTTGTTACACAAATAGCCTACCAATCAGTAAACCGATTGAAGCATTTCTTGATGCAATATGCATTGAATTCAATTTTGTGATTGACTTAAGGGGAACCGATAGGCCTAGTCATTATATTCACTGCAATGTTATATAGGCTATATACTGTACATGTAGCCTTTTATAGTCCAGTCTGCAAGCCTCTGTTTGCAAACAAGTCACCTCTATGATCCCCTGCTTCTACACCTCTCACTTTAATAAATCGTTAAACACTGAAACTAACTAACTATAGCCTCCTACGTCTATCTCTGCTTATCGTATCCTCTACCTCCGAGCTCATTAACCTCTTAGGTAATCTCTCTCCCCCATTCTCTTTGCATGACCCATCCGAGTCTGCTCATACGAACAGCTTCATATAGCATTTCATTTCCAACCTAGTCTTTATCTCATCATAATTACACATATTATCAGGCAGATTACACACAATCAAGCAGTATACGAGGCTGATGTTCACTATGTCTAAAAGCCCTAAATGAAGCAAAGACTGCAACTATTCCTAATAACGTCACCTGTATATTTTGATTATCTCCCTGCAATAGTGTCATGATTCCAGTTAGGTTTACTGTGTGCCATTCACAGATAAGGACACGTGGCATGCACTATCAAAAGAAGTAGGGCACATTCCAGTTCCTCAAGTGACTTTCTCACACATCTAACAGTATGCCAGGGTGCAATAGGCTATATGAATTTATCAGAGGGGGGTATGAACTAAGTGTATTGCTAATCAAAACCTACATAACACCTGGGCCTACCCTATACCGGTACTGGTGTAAAATTAATAGATCAAAGTTTCATCAATATGGTAACTTACCTTTGCTGAAATAGGATTAGTATACAACTGTTCGGACAACAGAATCAGGCAACTCCTGTCTATAGGCTATTGGACAAATGTAGTATATAATCTGCTTTCCTTGAAGTGCCTCATTACCTGACAAGAGAAAAGAAACACAATAAGGTAACCAGTTCACAACCATTCTGCACATACTGTAGGCCTAGCTCTGTTTCAATAAAGTAGGGTTAGGCTATGTAAAGCCATTCATATAGTTCACAATACTTCACAAAATCATTCTAATATGCCATCTAGCTAAAATCATTTTGAATTGAGAATACTACACTGAACGAAGTAATCACAATAAAGCCCACAATTCGTAAACAGAAACACTATCATAATGGGTAGATATTAAAATCATATCCTGGCAGCAAAACTGCGAAGTAACTATTGAAATAAATACCTACCGTATTAATGCAATATCCTACGAAGGAATGTCATGTTGGAAGCCTCAAAAGCACAAACACACACGATAATGAGTAGGATAGCCAGTTGCCAGCGACATGTTTAAATGTAACCGGCGTATACACCCCGCATGAGCTTCAACCAATAGCAATCGAGTTGGACCGCAGCGCTATGGCAGCGCAGCGAGTGCTCAGGCAGTGAACCTGTCAGTTGGCAGAGAGGCCTTGGAAGCGAAGGATCTATAGTAGTTTCATCCCCCTGCAACCAAGCATTCAACCTTCCCTGCCTTTTACTCCGCCAGATGATTTTACTGGCGATGGGAGTAGACATTGGGAACTAAGGGCTCCATGGAGCAGGCTACCGAGATGTATATATTAACATATTTAAATTAGGATTTGGCAATTTTTGTAGTATGGACCAATGTGACTAATTCTGAGAGGGATAAAAAGATGCTGAAGTGGTTCTGAACCAGGGACCTCAGGATAAAGAACGGAAAACGATGTAAATATGTGTACAGTTTGTGCAAATGCCATTACCGACACATTGTTTTAAACTTAGTTTCATAATTGTTTATGTGGCCAGATCGTATAGTTTTAAAATTGTGACCAGATTATATGAGGGCAGAATTCAAACCAAGGACCCCAGTTGAGTGTAATTTACTGTTGGTCATTGCAAGACTGTAGGTAATTCATGTGTAAGATGTCATTTCATTTAAATGTACTGTATTATATAGTTCCAATGTTTATACCAATGTCCACAGTGCTTAATATTCTAAAATAATAGGGTGATTTCTGGGGATATCAAACCTGGAAACGCAAGAAGGAAAGGGTTAACCTTCAGAGTGCTAGTGTCACATTCCAGATGTTTCAGGCAATGCTACCAGCTCTTTTGTGATGATGATGGACTGGCTGCGTGGTTCAGCAGTAACGTTCTTGCCTGCTGTGCCCAGGGTTGAAGGATCGAATCCCAGCGCAGTCAGGGTGCGCAAATGCAGGAAGTCTGCCAGTAAATAAAGATTCCCTTTAGGGAAAAATTCCAGCACCCCAGCATCTCTAACAGCTGCAATAGTTAAATAGGACGTACCAATAACATTATTATCTTTTGTGAAAGTCCATAGAACCATTTACTTTGCATTTTTTAGTATCTATGGTGATGTGATGGGTGGCGCTGCACACCGTGACATGTGCCTGTAGTAATGGTATCTGGAGATGATAAATTAATAGATGTTGACTCGGCTGCTGTCATAGACCCACCCAGCCATCCCAAATAGCAACACTACTTATATAGTTGAAATGAAGTCTCTAGAAGACATCTTTCTCACGAAGTCAGGAATGCCAACCCCACGCATTTGATACTATCTCGCACCGGGTATACAAAGAAACAAAAGAGCGTCGATAATGTAATATACTATTGCGCCAAATCCAACTCGTCAGTCGTACTTTAACCATGGATTGTGTGGCATGTGAAATTACTTCATAAATTCTATCTTATTAATGTTTTACATACAAAAACAAACCTAACCTGGGGCTTATGCCCCAGACCCCCTTGCTTGTGGTACTAGCAGTAATTTTCGGCCAGGCGGTACCTAACCTAGTAGTGGACATAAATTCTATCTTATTAATGTTCTACATACAAAAACAAACCTAACCTGGGGCTTACGCCCCAGACCCCCTTGCTTGTGGTACTAGCAGTAATTTTCGGCCAGTCAGTACTTTACGTCTTTACGTGTGAAATGGTGAATGGTGAATTTTGTATGCGACATGTTGGTAACGTAAGTCACATTTCAGTCTGTCGAGTGTCCAAGATGGCGTCCGTAGTGAAACGAACACGATAAAAATTCTTTATTTTCGTAAAAAAAAACCATTATTGAGGTGCGGCAGTTGTATTTGAGATTGTGAAACGATTCCCAACAACTCCAAGAAAGGTATGTAAATCATAAATCCTATATTTTCAATAATATACCTCGTTAAAAGTTACGAAAAGGCATGTTCTCACGGCGTGCAGAATTACCATGTGCTGTAATAGTAAGTAGTAGTTTGAGTACTACCATACCCAGGAGGGGACATGGGGATATTCCCCCCCCCCCCCTAAAGCCAGTCACTACATATATCCTATATATATAGATCCACTGTCCGCCCCGAAATTATTTTCCGGGTATGCCCCCGAAGGAAATTTGTTTGAGTACATGTGTCTAAAATGTAACCCAATGTAATACACGGAATCAATAGGAGAAGGGAGAATATTGGGATCATTAGGATTATCTTCCATTGTTTTTGGTCCGTGTTGACAAATATGTAACTTGTAATTTAATGGGTTAACTTTTCAGCCCAATCAATACGTTAAACTAAAAACTAAACTAAACTATATCACACCCACTTAGAAGCCACAAACAGGTCAAAAGACAAGGATTGGGATGAATTTTTGCACTATGTACACGTCTGTTAGGTAGTCAGCCCGAAGGCTGGTTGGATCCTCAAAATGTACCGCCGTTAGGTTATGTGGGTAGATATCCACAAAAAACCAAGGCAGTGCTATATTGAGGCGTACTAGGCAAGATGAGGAGTGAGGTAGTTTGCCATTGCTTTCCTCACTGAGTCAGAACAGCAGTACTAACCCTATGAGTAGAACCTTTCACAGTATCCACAGGCACTGACTTTGCCCTGAATGTCATTACTCGTCCTCGTCTTTAACTCGTTTCCGAGTATACATCTTCTTCCAAAACAGTCTAAAATAATCTAAGGTTGAGGTCTGTGGGCATGTTTGCGGTGACTGAACAGCCCAATGCATGCATGAAACAAACGTCCACACAGATCACACAGAACTGTTGGTGGAGGGCGTGCCTGTGCTGCACGGAGCTTTCGTGCTTGTCGCTTGGCCTTAACAATTCTACAACGTTCTTCTTCAAACATTTTGACAGCAGCCGGGATGGTCTGGCGCCAAGTTGAACGGTCTTTAGCAAGCTGGTCCCAGGTTTGTGGATTGAGACCTGTCAACTTCATATTCTGCTTAAATTGGTCCTTGTAACGTCTCTTAGGGCCTCCATGAGGTCTGGTGCCGGAGGTGAGTTCACCATTAAGAACCTGGCGTGGTAGTCTCGTATCATCCATCCGATGGACATGTCCAATCCATCTAAGTTGATGACCAATGATGGATGATTCTATACTATTAGCAAGCGCTTTCTCATGAACATCAAGATTGGTGATGTGGTCTTCCCACTTTATCTTAAGGGTGGATCGAAGTTTCTGTTGATGGAAGTGCTCAAGCTTTCGGAAGTCATGTCGATAGAGGGTCCAGGTTTCACAGCCATACAACAATGTTGAGATGACAACAGCTTGGTTCACCATGAGCTTCGTCTTCACGGTCAGATCTTTATTCAAGAAGACCCGGTGCGATATTCGCCCAAATGCCGCATGGGCAGCACCGATTCTCTTCTCAACATCCTGCCCACAATTGCCGTGCACAGATAGCAGACTGCCCAGATACGAGAAGTGGTCTACCTGCTCCAATGGACTATCTGAGATAGAAGGGAAATGCCTGGTGAAGGTTGTGCCAGAACCTTGGTCTTCTGAACATTAATGGTGAGACCAAAACGTTCACATGCATTCTTGTAGCAATTGACAGTCTGTTGCAACTCCACTGGCGTGAGTGTAGGCAATGACGCATCATCTGCATACAACATATTGGTTATCTTCGTAACCTGAGTTAGCTTCTTGGAGAGAAATCGAGCTAGGTTGAAGAGCCCTCCATCAAAACGGTACCTGACCTCTACACCTGGGATGTTTGTGGGCGATTTATAGAGCATTGCAGCCAAATACAATGCAAACAGTGTTGGAGCAAGTACGCAGCCTTGTTTCAGTCCATCAGTGATAGGAAATTCGTCAGAGATCTTATTTTGCTGACAAACCTGACCGGTCATGCCATCATGGAGAGCTTGGATTAGATTAACAAAGCGTCGAGGACAGCCAAAGCGTTGTAGCACCGCCCACATAGCAGATCTTGGAACTGAGTCGAAGGCCTTTTCTAGATCATAAAAGACTAAGAAGAGTGGATTCTGCTGCTCACTACATTTTTCTTGTAGTTGTCTTATGCAGAAAATCAAGTCAGTTGTGCTTCTGGAAGATCGAAATCCACACTGGGACTCGGGGAGGATCTTTTCTGAGATAACCTGAAGGCGGTTAAGTAAAATTCTGGCGAGAATTTTACCCACAGTAGATAGTAGCGATATACCGCGATAGTTACCACAAACACTACGATCACCTTTCTTGAAGATTACTAAGCACCACCCATACCTCAGTAGTTTCCATATAATCACAGCCATGAGTGAGACTGAGACATCGGTGAAAAGCCACATTTTACTCTAGCCTGTGCCAACAGACAAATGCAAATGTACTGCATTCATCAAGAGATGGCAAACAGGCCAGACTATGTAGATAGTGATGTAAAATACCCAGGTATTTATAAATTGGGGTAAATACCCAAGGTATATACTCTGGTAAATACCCAATTTGGGTCAATACCCGGGTATTTTAGATGTTTCATTAAAAATCCTGTGTCGTGGTAAGTTGAACCTTAAAAAGGGGTACCGGTATGCAAACTATTATACATTCACTTTTTAGAATTTTTTTAAAAATTTAAAATTGAATGAAAAATAACTTAAAACACTTTTACTATGCATTTTTTTTTCTCAAATGTCCTTCCTATTGAATATGTTTTATTACCTTTTGATTGGCATACACACATTTCAATTAATATGCATATAGCCTACTCTTATTACTACAAAAGTAGCTTTTCCTTCCCACATCTTTGTTGCTCATTTCCAGTACCGTAATAAAACTAGAACTTTATTAAAAATTTAAAACACCAAACAACCAAAAGGTTTTATCCAATATTGAACTTAAGTTTAAGGAAAGAACACACTTAAAGACAAGGTTACAGTGCCAAAACATATAAATACCCAGATGTTCAGTTTGCTTTTTTAGGTTTTTTAGTTTTGAAGGATCAATTTCAATTTAAGGCATCAAATACCTGTGTTTCAGTCCTTGCTTGTCCAACACTTCATCAACACATCAAAAAGTGTTGTACAAAGCTCAAAAAACTGAAAATACCTTCATTGTGGGTATTAAAATGACCACTGGGTATATACCGAGGTAAATACCCAATTTATATTTACCTTCCCACTGGGTATTTACCCAGCCCACATCACTATATGTAGATAGTTTCACTATGAACATAAACAAGAAAAGGGTCGTTCTGAATAACAAATTCACACGTCTTCTTAACGAGAGCAAAGAGAGAGATTTTTCTCATCCAGAACCCACCACACACACATTCCAGAAGCCCATAGAAAATGTTTCTAAGATTAACTAAAATTTATTTGGGACATGGCATACAATAATGGTAATAGCATGTTATTAATAGCCGAAACAAAAGCTGGCATTAAGAAACTGCCTTACGATAAACAGAACGAAGCACGTTATGAGGTCAATAAAAGAATCAAAAAATCATTAAACTTAAAAATCCAGAGAAAAACAATAGCACCATTAAATGTGAACTGAAAGATCTTAAGAACAAAATTGAAGACAATAATCTAACAGTTACTAAAGCAGATAAGGGAAATACTATGGTCATTTTTCACAGGAATTACTACATGTAAAAAAATATAAAAAAAAAACAGAGGAATTTCTTGACAGCCCAAATTTCACCATCTTAAATAATGACCCAACTTTGTCCACTGTAAAGAAGCTAAAACATATCCTAAAAGACACTATATTTATTATGAATGGAAAACAAACCAATAGACTCATAAACATGAATCCAAGTATTCCCACATTAAGGTCCTTGCCTAAATTCCACAAAGATAATATTCCAATCAGAGCGATTATTTAATATTACTTAATATCTCCATACATGCTTCAGAGATGGCATAAGTAAGAGGCAGATGGCCTCACTAAAACAGCAGTAACTAACAAATGGCGTAAAGAGCAGAATTTGTTGATTGCAGCAAGTGTGTCTTCCTGCCAAACGTGGAGGGTTATTGAAGCTCAATGTGTTGGCTACGCATTGCAATGGATACCATGTTGCGACTTTCCCCAGACTCCAAAACCACCATCATTTTATATTGAACCAATCAAAATCACAGTCGAGTTTGTTAACACTTAGAGCACGGGCGCCGTAATATTACGTTCGAAGGTAACTTTTTAAAACTGCGGCGAGCATAATATTACGTTGATCGATTTCTCGCGCTTTGTGTTGGAGACGAACGTAATATTACAGCTCTAGCACTCGCGTGTGGGTGCCAGAAAGCATGAAGTTGCACATACTGTCGCTAGATAGCACCACGTCACTGTTCAGCGGAAGAATATTGATCTGTTCGAAGGCAAGTGATGCAAGTTCAAGTAGATCAAATCTGTTCTCCTTTCCTTTGTTATTATTCTTTGTGGACAGATTTTTCTCTCAAAAAAACATTGAGTTTATTCTTTGACTAGTATATTAGGGGTTATAATTCGCATTACAGATTCTGAATCTGACGCAACCGAAGAGCCAGTTCACCCTTCTACTTCTGCCAGCGCGCCCGCTTGTTCTAAGACGAGACCGCGCGCAACAGCTGTTTACAGCTGTTTTTTTTTTACATTATAGGTTTTTTTTTCAATCGTGTCGGATTTTTATTCAATTTTTAGTGTAAGAGTTCGGAAATCGAACGGACTTATCAATTTATATGTAACTCAAACCACAATCAGTTTGTGCCATTCTGAACATAGCCATAAATTCTGGAAATCAGCCAGCACAGGGGTGAGGCATCAGCAGGGTAAGTGTTAATGGGTAACATCGGACCAAGGGGTTGAAAATGGGGTGCCTTTTTTAAATATAGTGAAATATCACTATAATTTTCTTAATATGTGATAAATCGAATCCATTCAAAATTCATATTATTCTTCATATAAGGGCCAAAAACTTCAGTAAAGTTCTTAGATGGCACCCACCATTGAACAAAGGGGTGGGAAAAATGAACTTTTTAGAGAAAGAAACATACCTCCCGTAATGGGCACAATATGAAAACCATTTAAACTGGTCGATAGTCCTCTAAAGCTCTCTTCGGAGAGAATTTTTTATATGAGCCACCCTTACACCAAGCTGGGAACAATTATAATAAGATGGGGCTTCTCGTATGATGAACATGTAGAATATTTGTAGGTGTACAACATTTGGCACATTTAGTGAATTCGAAATAATGTTCTTTGCCCAGTGAAATGTACCCTTGCCTTCCGGCGTGGGAAACAGGATATTCAACCTGGAGAAAATTCCACTGATCACAAATAATCAGTCACACAGATTGAGTCTCATATTTCCCACCTAATATAAATTCTTGTTGACCAACTGAAAGTTATCAGTCAACTGAGGGTTTGATGCTCTTTTGTTTCAGCTTCACGAGCAGCAGAGAGGTCAGGAATTCACGGTGCGACGTTCAGACTTGTTTGACAATGCTGTTTACATCGAAGAGATCTGTGATGTTATCTGCATTGCTCTTGCAGAGTTACCGGCGGTTCTCAACGTTCTCGACATCGTCGAAACTCTGCTGCATGTTCGACATGGACCTGAAACGATATGTTGGGTCGTAGCAAACTCGCCTGACTGCTTCCGGGAAGGTATGTGATGGTATCGGCAGTGCTCTTGTGTAATGAACGGAGCGAGTTCTTGCATTGTTCCAAAAGTTATCAGGATGATGATGGTTGTTTTAACCCGTCAACGCCCGAATTAATACTTTTTGATAATGTTGTATTTTTATTAATAAGTCATACCATAGGGAGTTATTAAGATGCTCAAACCATATTTTACGAATTTGGCATCTTAACCCCTTAACTGGGAAGGATCCACGTTAGAGCATTGTTCGTTTCCAAAATATCTAGGAATTACCCTTGATCGTGCTCTCACTGTTTGAACACCAAGCAAAAAGTGGCAGCCAGAAACAACATCATAAGGAAGTTAACAGGCACTATATGGAGAGCACATCCTAGTACTGTGAGAACCTCTTCTCTTGTGTTACGTTACTCTGACGGGGAATACGCAAGCCCAGTATCGTACAAATCCAGTCATGCCAAATTGGCAGATGTTGCACTTAACGATACTTGTCGTATTATTACTGGGTGCCTCAATCCCACTTCGCTGGACAAGCTGTACACCCTTGCTGGTATCGCAGCCCCTGACATCCGCCGAGAGGTAGTGGCGAAAAATCAGAAAAAAAGGGCAGAAACTTCTGAAGCCCATCCTCTGTTTGGACATCGACTTGCAGAAGTCTGACTAAAATCTAGGAAATGTTTCCTCAGAACAACGGAAACTCTTGTTGGGACTTCACAACAATCCCGAACCAATTTGTGGCGTGCGAGGTTCTAGAGCCCTGGACAATGGTTTCCACTCTCTGAAAAACTACCAGCCAGTTTCACAGAGAAATGGAGTGAACCTGTGATTATGCCAAGTTTGGTCCCCTGAAAAGGGCTCTGCGGGGCCGAGGTCCAGCTGTACGTGCAGAACTGGTTCACTCAACAGACTTCGGTCGGGCGTCACAAGATGCAAAAGCAACTTAATGAAATGGGGTTTCCGTGTGGAGTCACCGTTTTGTGAATGTGGAACAACGCTGACATCCTACCATCTGCTTCAGTGCAGTCAGTGCCCAACAACATGCACTATAGAGCATCCAGCGTTTACAAAAGACTGTGGGTCTTATGGGCTTTTACCTTTAACGGAAACCCCCCCCCCCCCTACACTGGTTTTGTTATCTCACCTTTTATCATGAAGGAACTCTGAACATATATATTTTATGTCATAATAGCTTCCATTATTAGAAATATTATTCCTTTCAGGTTCCGTATTGACAGTAATTATGAAGAATAAGAATTTTCAATTTTCCGCCTATTCAATACTTTAATTTGTGACATTTCAGGGGTACATGTTTCAAGTCCCGTTTCTTTTGGACCCTTCTTCAGCCCACAAACTTATATATAGAGCCCATCTAAACACAAAAAACATCGATGACACAAAATGCACATACATAATAAAAGGTTAAAAACACTGCAACAATATCTAAAAATCTAAAAATAGCGTGCATAGTTCACAAGCTTCAGGTACACGTTCTTGCACTTGTTCTATTCTATGTAAAACGTCATTTGACACTGTATAACGACGGACACATTTTCTGACGGTTGATGTCTATAATTGGTGTACTGTAGGATAACTTTGCGGCATATCTTGTACTGTTCCTAACACTTCTATTGGTGTGGCTGAAGATGAGGTTGGACGGCGATTGCTAAACCTTTTATCAAATTCTTGTTATAAATTTATCTGTCTTTGATAGATTGAAAAATCTTCTGTCACACGGTATCTGAAATGATTGACCATATTTAGTACTGGGGTTATCTGAATGTAAGGGACAACTACGGAAAACAGCTCAAAAACGGATTGAAAAAACTTACGGAAAAACAACAAAATAAATTGGCATCTTGTTATTCTTGACCCTGAAGAAGGCAAACGGTGCGAATTAGTAACAATGCTTACTTGAAATTAAGAAGTATTGGTCGTTTGAGTTTTAGAAATAGAAATAGCAGGGCTGTTTTCATTTGACTTCGGTAAGTTTTACTATTTCTAAAACTCAAACGACCAATACCTTAAAATATTATGTATTTATTGTATATTCAATTTCACACTGTAAGTGTTTCTGACACGAATGAATGATTGACCCCTATGCTGCCATGTTCGACTTTAGTCCACAGCCTCAGAATTTTATAACCGCTTGATACGTCATTCTTCTGACGTCATAGGTGCCCTTTATCACCGTGCAAAATTTCAGGGTGATAACGGTAATAGTTTCGGAGATATAGAATGCTGGTGAAATATTTCGCACAGGCGCCATGTTGGATTGGTGCTACGAATTAAAATTTCAAGGGAACAGTCGGGGTCGGACAGAATAGTACTAACACCTTACCGAGTTTCATTGAAATCGCTCCAGCCGGTTAGATTTTATTAGGGGGGGAGGCAACATACGGACAAAAGGTGATCTCATGAGCCAATTTTTTTTTCATAAATCCGATCAATTAGAAAAAAGGTGATTATGACTAAAGTCATCAATCAATTAGAAGGAAAAAAATGAAATAAAGTCATGTACATACATTAAGAAAACCTTCCACTTTTTCCTTTTTGTTTTGCCATTTTTTTTGTAGGGTACGTGTACCCACTAGAAATATTTATGTCATAATAGTTTTTTTCAGTGGTCTCGAGTATGTATGTAATCCGAAAATAAAGTTATTTGAGGTAAGAATAAAGATTAATTTTTCACTGCTTAGTTCAGTCTTTTGAGAGTACAGTTCAAACATGAATTCGGCAGCATAGGGGTTAAGTTCCGAAAATACAGGGCATCACATAAATGTAACGCTAGGCGCAGCTTTTGTTCTCAAAACCCTTGCTGTTTATTCAGAATGGTGATTTATAAATACAGTATCATACTATACCAATTTCAAGTTTGTTGCTAAATACTTATATTGATATTATTACACTTAAAAAAGCACTGAGCAAGTGTATTGTGCCTAGCAAATGCTTGCATAGTTACTTGGTGTAGATCGGCATGGGGCATATGCACAGTCCCACATCACATTTACAACATGCAGTGCGGACACTGCTCTCAAACACTTCACCGGCACACCGCCTCCGCTTATTTCCTGGGATATTGATGACCAGATGATCATATCGCAAGTCTTCAATGACGCGGCCCTCTCCTGCACGTGCTGTTGACGGCCACGCGGCTCCACGTGGTTCTACGCCGTACAATTTCTCGTAGAATTGTGCCACTTCCCTCTTGAACTCCAGTTGAGTTGTCCTTGGTCGTCAGATAGTACTGAGGTACCATGCGGTTTGGAGACTCATCAAGAAGCCAAGGAAATAAAGCCCACTACCACTTTTTGCTTCATATTGACACGATATCAGTTCACATTTTCATCCATAAGGTCCGTTCCTCCCATGAATTTGTTATATGTGCCGATCAGGAGAGGACGTGGGACTAACTTGTTTCTTTTCTGCCCGAGAGAACCTTTTGACATGGTCGAGGGGAAAATCAGGGTGAGTCGTGGTGGCAACAATTACTGTGCTGTTATCATGCCAGGAGCAATAATCATGTCGTCATTACCTGACATATAATCAACTGTACCTCTATTTTCTCGCTTCATGTCTTTATTGCAAGTAATTTTACATTCTTTGAGAACTCGGTTCTCTCTGATTGTTCCTGTACCTGAATAACCACACGATTTTAGGTAAGTGAGCAACTTAATTTCCCGTAAATAATCAAAGATGATGTCGAAATGAAGTTTCTTCTTGACATCAGGAAGATCGTATAACAGATATGTGGGAAGATGGGTAGGAATGTCGAGGTTTATTGTTGTTCTTTGGAGCTGGGAAGGCATCAACGTATTCTGTATTTTGTTAATGTAATCAATATTATTTTTATTTGTTAAGTAAACAAATATTCTTTTTCAACAAAATAAACGTATTGAATCAACGACACAACACGACAACAACACGAATTGACAACGGATGTTCGAGACTGAAGGCTTATCCAAGACCGACTACAATATCTCAGACCGTAACATCAAAACAAAGATGGTGGCAATCGTAGGGAAACAGTTGTTGACACTGGCGGGCATGGTGCCATCGAAATAGCGGCAAATGCGAAGGCAAACATTTGCAGAATTGATTAAATTCCACCAGAAATTACAGGATTTTATGTAATGAGGCACAAATTCAGTATGCTACTGGGCTAGACCACTGTTTGGACGAAGATGACTGCACTAAAAGAATGGGGTCTGGGATTTTAGGCATGTTTTGGAATGTAAGGCCTTGTCGCTGCACTAGCTCGGCACTCCTCGCCTGCATCACCGCACTCCCTTGTAAGTTGACTCTTGCGCCCAATGATAAATACACTGCCCTCCAAACAAAGTGTAAAACTTGATATTTTAGAAATAATCTCAGTTCAAGGGAGCGAAATAAGGGTGGAATTCAGAGACATTTCTTGAGGACACCTTGAGGAGACCTTGGGCTTGAGGAAGCCTTAAGGAAGCCATTTGCATTCAGAGAGCTTCCTTGAGGAAGCCATTTGAAGGCTCCCTTGAGGCTTCCTTAAGGAGACCTCAAGGCTTCCTTGAGCAGAAATACTATTCAGAGACATTTCTTGAGGAAGCCTTGGGCTCAAGGACTCCTTCGCGTCTGCGCACGACTTGTCGTGTGCTAAGGTAGGGGACAAGCTACCTTAAGGAATCCTTATCACAAGAAAAATGGACGTAGGCTTGGCGGACTATGAATTTCTTTATTATATTGAAGCGGTATTTGAAGAAGATGACGTGCCAAGACGATATGTAAGAGATTTTGAAAACCCATTGGAAATATTTTTGGAGACGATACCGTTTTTCAAAGGATGTTGTGACAAACTACATTTTGCCGTTGGTTCACGTTGAAAGACGGCGAAACAGACGAGGACTTCCAATATCTCCAATGCTTCAAACTTTAATAAGTCTACGATTTTATGCCACCGGAAATTTTCAGGTACCGGTAGGCCTATGTGGAGCATTCAGAATAAAATCCAATAGCGATACGGAAAGTACGGTAGACTACCGTACCGAATTAGGCTAAGGTACGGTTCTTTTGTTGGTTAGGTACGGTACGGTAAGTTACTGCAGTGTAGACTATAATTTGCAAATGTATTACCGGTATTTGTTTATTTATAAAGATATTTTGACGGTATTGTAGACAGATTGTTGACAGACTGATAACTGTATTTTCCACAGGATAAGAGCCGTACGGTAATGTTGCATGGTGTGAATAAAGTTCTTTGTCGAGTGCAATTATTACAATTCATTCAGGAATATAAAATAATGTTTGTTGTAAGCCTACCGGTAAGTTGACTGCTTGGAGACTATACCAGTAGGCTACCGTACTAGGTTCATGTGTGCGTCTTAATACGTAAGTTACACAATTAGCCTGTTAACCTATTTTGATGCAAGACTTTCATACCGTACTTCCAGTAAGTCTACCGATACACGGCACCAAATAACCTACAATACTGGTACGGTAATGTAAAGTAATAGCCCATATAGGCCTTACGATCACGCAGTGGATGATTTCTCATAATAATCCTGTTTACTGGCCTCATTATTGGGTTAAAAATGGCTAGATGCAAACATGCACATTACTGATAGGTCTAAATACGCAATCTACTACAGTACGCATAGAAATACAAGTCACCTGACATTCAACACACACTCAACTACGCGGGTCTGATTGCCAAGATGTCCCAAGACCCTAAAATGAACGATCATCACGCAAAAATAGTGAATTTCTGTAGGGTAAACCATTTTGCTCTTGACTGCACAAATCGGAGACACACCCCAGATATTAATGGAAATTAATGTGTGCCCTTACTGTAACTTACAAATTGAACTGAGATATGCTAGTTAGTTAGGCCTAATGAATTCTAATAAATTGTATTTCTAGGATAGGCCTATATTTTGGCTTCGGGATAGTGCCTCAAGGCATCTTTGAATTTCCTATAAAAAATTAGTACAGGTACCAACTTATTAATAATCTATGAAACAGCCTCTTGCTGTTTCATTCTGGACTTAGGGCATCATGGTCATCAAGCCCATGTAGGCCTACTTGAGTACGGTACTGGTATGTGTAGGCTATAATCTGTCTGATCTCATGGGTTATTTTGTGTCTGTAATAAATTGATGCTAAGGTTAAGAGGGTGGCTTATAAGAGCCATCCTGGTATTTCTGTGGAATTGAATTGGAGAATCATGGAAAACCACTTCCATGATGGCTTACATAGGGATCGAACCCACCTCCTTTCAGTTTTTCCTTACAAGGCGAGAGTACCTTGTTCCAACCTGCAGGCGAGAATTATCCTTAGGAACTGGATTCTGATCATGTACATACCCCAAGAACAGAAGGTGGCCAAGAACTGGCTGTTCCAATTGATCTGCACATATAAAACATAACCGATGTAGTAGGCTAATCCAAAAGCCATATAACGTAGGTCAATGCATCAATAACGGATGTTAAAGCATGCCCTGTAGTTAGTAATCCCCCTACATCAATAGGATATCCCTATGGGGCAGATGACTTCAGTGTTCCACAAGAAAAAGTAGCCTATGTTACAGACTAGTTGCATAAATCTTCCAGTTGATAATACATAATTATTATCTGAGAAAATGAATGTGGATTTACCTTCCTCATCACAAAAATATAACAGCTTTCTGATTGACAACAAAATGAAATTTTATTGACCCTGTGTAGGCTTTGCCTCACCAAAATGAAATAGTGTCGTTAATCCTGAATCATACAAAAACAATTTTAACATTCTGTAACTAGGCTGTCTCATCTATTTTCTTAAAACAACACTAACTTTTTTTCAGACTGTATGTGGTGATCTTCGGGGAGTAAGCCAGTCCACTGCATGCAGGACTGTCTTACATACATCCGAGCATTTGGCACAAAAACTTCCAACATACGTAAGATTCCCGAACTCACAGGAAGAATTTGCTAGGAGGCGAAGGAAATTTTTTCAAATGGCTAATTTCTCTAATGTCAGTGGGTGCATCGACTGTTCCAACATGCCCATCAAAAACCCTGGTGGACCAACGGCAGAAGTGTATAGGAATCACAAAGGATATTTCTCTTTCAATGTTTAGTGTGTTGCAGGTCCAGATCTTGAAATCTGTGACATCGTTATTCGATGGCCTGAATCTGCTCACGATTCAACATATGCCATATGGAAGTGAGGCAACCATTTATAGAGAGGCATTTCATTGGCTAGGAATATAATATTGAACTAGCCACTCACATGCCAAAGTTATTTACATAAAAGCTAAAGCTTTATAGTTCATCGTCATCATCATCCGTGTCCAACCCCTGTAACCCGGGTGTTGTAAACTAGCCTCTACCACTCCTGTCTATTATTCCACTCCTCCTGCTCCATTACTTCTGCCACATCCAGTTCAATGTCACATGTCTAGTGGGATTTGGTCCATCCATCTCTTCTTTGGTCTTCCAAACAATCTAATAGTTATTTTTGGCAATTTGAGACTGCATAATTCACTGGGAACAACATGCGCCATATGGAAGTGAGGCAAACATTTATAGAGAGGCATTTCGTTGGCTAAGACTAGCCACTCACATGCCAAAGTTATTTACATAACAGCTGAAGCTTTATAGTTATTCTTGGTAATTTGTTACTTCATAGTTCGCTGGGAACACCGAACAACATGTGCCATATGGAAGTGAGGCAACCATTTATAGAGAGGCATTTCATTGGCTAAGATTAGAATATTGAACTATCTACTCACATGCCATAGTTATTTACATAAAGGTTGTGGGAAACTTGCCATCCTGGGGCCAATATCTGGCAAGCCAGATTCTACCTGTCACAAGCCAGGACAGAGGGTGAGTATTAGAGGAGTAACACCTCTTTAAAAAACCTTGGTCCAGCTGGCCCAGCTGGTAGTACCTTGTAAGGGTCCCTTGCCTGGGTTACAGGTGAAGATGGTCAAAGGTTTTGAAAGCGGAAGAGGACTCCATGTCCCAACGGTGGATAAAGCGGACAAACTGTCATCAAGCTCTGGGGCTTACAACCTCAGTTCTATTTCCGGGAAGAAGCGTCCCAAACCATTCTAAACAATCAAGCATTATTGCATGTCGTCATAAAGACGTCGCTACGCCAGGTGGTAACTGTTCGCCGGAATAAAGCATTTATGCTTGAACATGAAGAAAGCAGAAGGGGAATCAACGTGCACGTAGGCCTTTGGATTCTGGGGTGCCTACTCATATTAGATGCTTAAGAGAACTGAAACCTATTAGGAATTTTATGATTAAACATACAAAACTCTTACATTCAAAATTTCACAGCGTAAGAAATATGTTATATCAGCAGAAGAACGAGCTGCAAGATCTTCCAGAATGAGGACGTGTTGGGAAAGGAAAAAATTATCAAGAATTAAGAACTGAACTTATTACTTGAAATAATGGAAGACTTTGTATGTAAGGTTTGATTTTGGTGCTCCAATGTGGGCATAAACAGTGTAAATAAATAAATACAAAACTCTTGATGAAGCAAACTTTGTTCAAGCATTTCCGTAAAATATTCTGAAACATGTACTGTTGAAAATGAAATAAACATGAGTATTGACTAGGCAGATGAATTTCCTTTGTATGTATCTAGTAGAAACTTGTCCACAAGAGTGCCTCATCAGGTACTCACTAGTAATATGGTTATAAATGGCATACGTACCTGAATTCCTTATTATTACAGCAGCAAGGGGTAACTGTAGTGTGTAACTTGGACCATACTTATACAGCGGTACCATATGAAACCTATACTCAAACTCCAACAAATATTTGTTTTTCGTCTTGTCTATTGTGGAGATTGATATTGCAACTTTTCAGTTGGTCAACACAATGTTATCCCAATTAATGGGATATGTGGAGGCTTATGGAATGATTGCGGTCGCATTGTGCTAACCAGTATCAATAAGGCAACACTGAAGAAATGGCTTCAAAGCTCTGTCGTGAGGTTTCACTTAGGTGTGGCAAGTTAGACTTTTGGCACAACTTGCACTACATACCAACTCACAATTTTTGTTTTAACTTGCCACAAGCAGTTCTGCCCCTTAAAGCGCGGGGACGCAGACACATACTAAAAGACTCTGATATCACAATAAAATTCAACTTGCTTGTAAAGTGCTAAAAAAAAAAAAAGTAGAGAGATCTGCCTTGACCGATCACAATGCAGGAAACTGCAACAATAGCATTTTTTTTTTCTTTTTTTGGAATTATACCGGCTAAGCTAAATCAACAGTAGGCCACAAGTTCAGCAGCTGTTTGCAATGTTCTATAGTTTACTTTTTATTATGAAGACATAATACAAGGGTTCATTTTCATAGGTATTTATTTACATACTATATACTGGTACAATTAATAAATACATTTCATTTGGGACAGGAAGTTTGCTATTTCAGAATTAATTCCTGCTCCTTGAACTTGATATTAATTTCCCTTACTTGCTTAAAATGTATTTTTTTTTGTCTTGCGCTAACGGGGTTTGTATACGAAGACACCTTTCTTGTATGCTAGTTTTTTCTTCAGAGCCACTTCACGAGGCTCTCAACCTTTCTTCATTGGAAATTGCTCTGAAACACATAAAACCTACATGTAACTTATATTATGAACAAGGTTTGGAATTCCTTTGATAGTTCATGTAAACTAAAATTATATTAAATGGGCATTGTTATAAGGAAAACATTTTACTGTGATATAAGTATAATTAATTTCATGGAAATGTGGTGAAATCTTCATAGGTATGTGGTGTGATGAGAGTCCTTACTGTTGAAAGAGTTTGACTTCTCCACCGCCCTTTACAAAAGTTATTTAAAGGTTGCACTCTATTTAAGTTTCTGGTAAGTACAATTTATAAGAATACTTTCAAGAGGTTCATTTAATAGAATTTTTTGAAATTTCTCAGTGCCCTAAAATACAAATCAGGTAATATTATGCACAACACAGACTGCTCTGTGTGTAATTAAGCCATGAAAGGTAAAATTGTAATTACTTAATTTACAGGTTGAACTCAAATCGATTTCACTGGACAGGGAGTGGCAGTGGCCTATCAGGAAGCTTGTTGTTTTACGAGTGATCATAAGCCACGTAATGTCCTTGTTATGTGGAATCCAAGCCAACACATTTCACCTCATCAGCCCCTAATGGTGAGGATGGTAACTTCCCTTACCACTACCAACTACAGGGTGATTCATGTAAAACGATTTTATTTGCATAGGAATACACCGAAATGTTTCATTTACCTATCCCCGGTACTGACAACCTTCAACGTCACAGTCAACTGCCAGATATTTCGGACATTTAAGAGGCTAAAGCACGTTACTGGCAACCTTCATGTCAAAATAAACATGATCCCTCAGTATGCCTTCCTTCGGAGGGTAAGAAAAGCCTGTGGTCCCATGTCATAGATTTATGGCATGAAAAAGAACCTTCCACTAACTACACTTGAGGGGGATGTGTGGTGCAGTCGGTAGAGGCACTGAGCTTCTAACTGAAAGGGAGTGGGTTCGATCCCCACCCAGGTAGTGGATTTTAGAAACAAAACTACCACTTTCGGAAACGCAAATAGCTCTGGGGTTCACTCAGCCTACACCAGAAATGAGTACCAGATTAATTCCTGGGAGCAAAGACGGCCAGGCATGGAGCTGACAACTCCATCCCATCTAGTACCGATGTCACAAAGAGTGGAAGCCTACTCCCAGGGCTTCCATGGCCTGCACGGAGATGGCTTTACTAACTACACTTGTGGAAGCTAAAATGTGTAGGTTAGGTTGATAACACTTTATTAGTTCCAACATTCGCCTCCAGGTGGTGACTGCAATGGCATTTAGTAGCCACGTCCGTAGCTAGGTGTCGTGGATGGTAGCATTTGGTAGCAAAAGTAGAAACTACTTGATAAAATTAATCGTGTGCAGTCCTTCTACCTGAATCACAGATAACACACACTAATACAGCCATCACAATTAACACCGGTTATCAGACAGATTCTACACACACCCAAAGTACACGGGGCTACATGACCACGTTGTCGCACCCCCTAAACTAAGGAACCAACCAAACAAAATAAATATGAAATGAAAATCATGTGTTTAATATGAATCACCCTGAACTTACGAATAATTTACATACTACAAGAAAAAAATGGAAAATAAAGAAAGAGGGAAAATAGAGAAGGAAATGCCCTCAACACTTCAAGAACGATGATGGATGGACTTTGGAAGGAAAGGGAATATGCAGAAAATCCATCCCAAAGCGACTGGAAACAGATCGAGCTTAGTATCTCCTCAGAGTTGCCAATTCCCAGGCTCACTAGCCATGAGCATGTTAAGCAGGTCATACCCTGGTTAATGTCCTGTCTCCCTAGTATCCAAATTATGCAAATTTTGAAAATGGTCCTTGCGTTAAACTAATAGATGTAGCTCATTTTCATGACTTTCGCACATAAATCATTAGTATAAAAGCAAATCTTGTGGTTGATTTTAAGTTCAAATGAATATTTGTCGAGATATAAATTATCACAATTTACAATATTTCTTATCCCTTTAATTACCTATTATTATAAAATTAAAAAATATTTACTGGCAAAACTAAGAATACTCCATTTTTTTTTTTTGCCGTGTGGCCTCCTGAGAGGCCGAGTGCAGGTCTTTCTAGTCGACGCCCGTGGGCGACCTGCGTGTCGGGATGAGAGATGGAACGGATGAAGATGAATGAAATTGGGCAAGGATATAAAACATTGTGGTGTTTGAAGCCATATTTTCAGTGTTGCCGTAGTAAACAAGAGTTTAGTGCTTTTCAGTCGGTCAACACGAATGTTCCCAAAAGAGATGGGTTATACCCTAATCCTGAAATAAATTACATGAGATTAATAAAACTCTAGGATGACCAGTTTCGATCGTCAAGCGATCATCATCAGATCCATTACACTTAGGCTACAAAATCTATGTTTGAAATACAGGTGAAAATATTTACAATATGTACAATTATTTAGTTGCAGTATTGGTACTGCAACTGTCAGTGTATGCTAAATGCAGTATATATGTTAGGTGAAATGCTAAATGGTGATAGCTATCCGGAGATTGTACTTTAGAGAGATTATATGGTTGTAAACTATGGTTAAACTATAAAATTTTAGGCTAACTACTTATCTGATTGCCTTCCGTACTACAGCTACTCGCAGTTTTCATGCTCACTGGAACTCACTGTGCGGTCGACTGCGGTGGTTATCTTAACGACTGGTTTTCCCCTGCCTTCTCCCCCCTGCCCCTACGTGCTGTGGGGAGTGATAGCGATGTGTTTATGTGAGGTGTTGCCAACCTAGATAAGATGTATGTTATTGAATGAGGTGGGTCTACAACTATTAAAAACCGTGGATTAGCCCTCGCCACGCGTGGAGCATAACCCATTCGAACTAAGTGTTGACGGTCTTATGAGGACGTCCCGGCACCTTTAATACTGCCGCGAATATGGGCCTTGGTTTATTGTAGAAGAAAAGTACATCGTACACCTGATCCAGATAACATTTACCTATTAAAAACCCCCTAATTTCCCCCCTTTTTTTTATCTAGCTTGGCTGTGTCGCTAAATTGTGTTTTGTTTCCGACAGGGTGTGTTTTTTAGTAGCGTGAAGAGGGGTGAGCTCTCCATGAACGTGTGTTCATTTAGATTGTTGGGATTGTTTCGTTTGGCTAGGTGTATCTCGATTGCTTCCTTTATGTCAAGAGCTCTGCCTTTCGATTCGTGATGGATTATTTTGAGGTCCGACTCTATGTTGGTAAAGCTGTGCCCTGCGTCACACATATGTTCGCACACGGCTGAATGTGTTCCGTATCTTATCGCATTCCTATGTTCATTATAACGTGTGTCTACTCGCCTTCCACTCTGCCCGATGTAAGTAGCTTGACAATCGGTGTCTTGGCACGTTATAGAATATACCCCTGACCTTGAATACGGGTCACGTTTATTTAGATTACTATTTAGGAGGTGCCTAGCGGTTGTGTTTTTCGTCGTGAAAGCTATCTTTATGCCTTGTTTTTTGAATAGGTTAGTGATTTTATATGTATTCGCATTCACATAGTTGAAACGCGCAAATTTTTTCTCATTACTATCCGGTTTGGGAATCGTTTTATCTTTATTTTTATGTTTGGCTATAATTTGATTTATTTTGCTTGGCGAGAAGTTGTTTTCCTTTGCTATTTGCATAATAGTTCTTATTTCCTTATTATAGTTGTCTTTTGACATGGGTATGTTTAAAGCTCTGTGCACCATTGAATTGAAACCCGCTAGTTTGTGCGTACTGGGGTGATTAGACTGATTGTCGATTGCATGCGAGGTTTGTGTTGCTTTCCGGAATATGGAATATGAAAGGTCGTTGTCTTTACGTTCAATAGTTATATCGAGTTAATTTATTTTCCGGTCTATTTCGGATTCCTTAGTGAATTTGATAGAGTGGTGAAGGCTATTAATGGATTGGAGAATTGTTTCTTCGCTTGTTAGTTCAGTATCGTAGATGCAAATTACATCATCTACGTATCTTTTCCATATTACTATTCCCTTTGTTGAAGTCTTTCCTAAGAACGCATTTTCTAGTGCATTGATGAAGATGTCAGCGATTAACCCACTTAGTGGCGATCTCATTGCTAGGCCTTCTCTCTGTGTGTATATTTTATTGTCGAATTGAAACACGTTTTGGGTGAGAACGACCCTCAGTAATCTCACAATCTCTTCAATTTCTTTTACCGAATTGTTGGATTTTAAGTTGTTTTCGATAGTGTTGATTGCTTCAATAATCGGAATATTGGTGTACATGTTACTTACGTCGAAGGATACTAGCCTGAAGCTAGGTTTCATTTGTAGGGTGTTCAATGCTGTTACTAGTTCTGTTGTGTTCTTTACAGAGTTGTCTTTGTCGTTGGAAAGACGGCATTTTAAGATTTTTAGTAACTCTTTGCTGATTTTGTAATTAGGGGCATTCCTACAATTGACTATTGGTCTCATTGGGCATTCCTTTTTGTGTATTTTTGGTTGTCCCCTCAATGACGGTATTTTCGGGTTCATGTTTATTAGTTTTGATTTTTCGGCTTTGGTCAGTATGTATTGTTTCTTTTAGCGCACTTTTTATTTGTTTTTGGAATTTGTTGGTGGGGTCTTTTGTTAATTCCTTGATTTCGTTGTTGTTTAGGAATTCGACTGTTTTTTCAATGTATTCTGTTTTATTCAAAATTACTGTAGTGTTTCCCTTATCTGCTTTTGTGATGATTAAGTCATGTTCTTTTATTTTTTGTTTCAACGACTTTATTTCTTTGAGTTGTTTGTTGTTTTGAATGTTATTGCTATCGCCCTCTCGTTTGAGGATTTTTTTTGGCTTCGTTGGTGGCGAGATTTTTGGTTAATTCCCTGTCTTCTGCTGGGAGCTTGTGACTGGCTATCTCAATATCTGTGATTAACTGTTTTATATTGTGGTTCGTGTGTGCGTCTGTGCAGTTGTATTTCAAACCTTTGTCTAACATATTCATTTCACCTTGAGAAAAGGTTACGTTCGTTCTGTTGTTTACTCTGCTGTGGAAATTGAATTCATTGTTATTCGTGTGTTGTTCGTTAGATTGATGGTTCTGTGTTTCTCCTAGTTTTCTTAATTTATTTTCTAGCGTTTCATGCTTCCTCGTTGCTCTGATTTTGATGGTGTCATGTAGGTGCTCGGTGAAGCTATCCCATTGGGCTGCGTGCCAGAAATTACTTAGTTGCAATTGAATGTCGTATAATTGTTGGTTAATTTTTTGCTTTCTTATGTATGCAAATCTTAATTCGTTTTTTATCCAAAGCGCTTTGGCTTGTTTGGTTGAAATGATCGTGGCTGGTGTGTTCGGTACGGTTTTAATTGGTACGTATTTAGGGGTGAGGTTTAGTTCTATACATTTTTTGTTGAACCAAATTGACTTGTCTAAATTCATGAGTTTAAGCCTGAGTGATTTGAATTTCTTGGCTTCACGATTTGCCTGACTAGCCGTGAACATTGTGGTGTTTGAAGCCATATTTTCAGTGTTGCCTTAGTAAACAAGAGTTTAGTGCTTTTCAGTCGGTCAACACGAATGTACCCAAAAGAGATGGGTTATGCCCTAATCCTGAAATAAATTACATGAGATTAATAAAACACTAGGATGACCAGTTTCGATCGTCAAGCGATCATCATCAGATCCATTACACTTAGGCTACAAAATCTATGTTTGAAATACAGGTGAAAATATTTACAATATGTACAATTATTTAGTTGCAGTATTGGTACTGCAACTGTCAGTGTATGCTAAATGCAGTATATATGTTAGGTGAAATGCTAAATGGTGATAGCTATCCGGAGATTGTACTTTAGAGAGATTATATGGTTGTAAACTATGGTTAAACTATAAAATTTTAGGCTAACTACTTATCTGATTGTCTTCCGTACTACAGCTACTCGCAGTTTTCGTGCTCACTGGAACTCACTGTGCGGTCGACTGTGGTGGTTATCTTTACGACTGGTTTTTCCCTGCCTTCTTCCCCCTAGGCACCTCCTAAATAGTAATCTAAATAAACGTGACCCGTATTCAAGGTCAGGGGTATATTCTTTATATATATTCTATATATATTCTATATTCTATAACGCGCCAAGACACCGATTGTCAAGCTAACTACATCGGGCAGAGTGGAAGGCGAGTAGACACACGTTATAATGAACATAGGAATGCGATAAGATACGGAACACATTCAGCCGTGTGCGAACATATGTGTGACGCAGGGCACAGCTTTACCAACATAGAGTCGGACCTTAAAATAATCCATCACGAATCGAAAGGCAGAGCTCTTGACATGAAGGAAGCAATCGAGATACACCTAGCCAAACGAAACAATCCCAACAATCTAAATGAACACATGTTCATGGAGAGCTCACCCCTCTTCACGCTACTAAAAAACACACCCTGTCGGAAACAAAACACAATTTAGCGACACAGCCAAGCTAGATAAAAAAAGGGGGGAAATTAGGGGGTTTTTAATAGGTAAATGTTATCTGGATCAGGTGTACGATGTACTTTTCTTCTACAATAAACCAAGGCTCATATTCACGGCAGTATTAAAGGTGCCGGGACGTCCTCATAAGACCGTCAACGCTTAGTTCGAATGGGTTATGCTCCACGTGTGGCGAGGGCTAATCCACGGTTTTTAATAGTTGTAGACCCACCTCATTCAATAACATACATCTTATCTAGGTTGGCAACACCTCACATAAACACATCGCTATCACTCCCCACAGCACGTAGGGGCAGGGGAAAACCAGTCGTTAAGATAACCACCGCAGTCGACCACACAGTGAGTTCCAGTGAGCACGAAAACTGCGAGTAGCTGTAGTACGGAAGACAATCAGATAAGTAGTTAGCCTAAAATTTTATAGTTTAAGCATAGTTTACAACCATATAATCTCTCTAAAGTACAATCTCCGGATAGCTATCACCATTTAGCATTTCACCTAACATATATACTGCATTTAGCATACACTGACAGTTGCAGTACCAATGAAAAAATGAAAATCCACAGCCTGCTTCCAGTCTCCGACCAGGTCAGGAATGGAATGAATGAAGCCCCCAACTAGCGGCGAGGATATGAACTGTGCCGGCTGCCGAGGCCTGATGCACTCCTCTGGGGCAATGATTAAATGAATGACAGATGAAATGAAATGATAGTGGAGAGTGTTGCTGGAATGAAATTTTGACAGGGAAGACCGGAGTACCCGGAGAAAAACCTGTCTGCCTCCGTTTTGTCCAGCACAGATCTCACATGGAGTGACCGGGATTTGAACCACGGACCCAGCGGTGAGAGGCCGGCGTGCTGCCGCCTAAGCCACGGAGGCTTGCAGTACCAATACTGCAACTAAATAATTGTACATATTGTAAATATTTTCACCTGTATTTCAAACATAGATTTTGTAGCCTAAGTGTAATGGATCTGATGATGATCGCTTGACGATCGAAACTGGTCATCCTAGTGTTTTATTAATCTCATGTAATTTATTTCAGGATTAGGGTATAACCCATCTCTTTTGGGTACATTCGGGTTGACCGACTGAAAAGCACTAAACTCCAGTAAAACTAAACCCTGATCTTATGGATGCATATATATATAATGTGTATAAAAAATTGCATCATTGTAGCTGCAAATCCGATACGCAAAGAGCTAATGTTGCTAAAAATGGGAAAGTGAGATAAATGCACTTTTATAAAAGACATGCATAGTCTTCTGGTCGTCAGCTCTCAGTTTTCTGTAATTATTATTGGATATTGTTCTAATTTTACACACAGCCCCCCAATACTAATAAACACTATACTACTGAATTATGCTTTTCTACCTCCAACAGTTTAGGAGATATAATAATAATTTTTAAATGAAATTTATAAAAAATTTGAAAATGCTCCTTGTGCCCAACTAATGGAGGTAGCTTATTTTCATGACTTTCACACATAGAGCAGTAGTATAAAGTAAACCTTGTGGTTGATTTTAAGTTCAAATGAATATTTGTTGAGATACAAATTAACACAATTTACAATGTTTGTAACCATTAATTGTAGCCTATTGTTATAAAATTAAAATATATTTAATAGAAAAACTCAGAATGCTACAGTAAAACTATTCACTGAACTTATGGATGCATTCATATAGAACGAGTATAAAAATTTGCAACATTAAAGCTGCAAATCTGATAGGCAAGTTGCAAATTTTGTTTCAAAAAATGGGAAACTGAGGTACGGTACAAGTTTTCATGTACAAGGTGATTGAAAGAAAGTTTTCTAGAGTCACCATCTGACAAAATTGTAGTGTAACACATCTGCCCATAAAACATGTGCCGCAAATATTTCCATGGCTACAAAACTATCTTCATAATTCATGTCACATTCTCCACTAGATTAATGTCATTCATGGGCTACTACTGGGGACTGGTCCCCAAATAGCACACAGAGGTGTAATTATATCAAAAAATTAAAAAAATGGATATTATTGAGATTGCTGACCAAAACTCGGTCATAGTACAAAGTCAAGGTTGAAAACATAAAAGAAACTTCTTTATTTCATGGCAAAAATGTACCCTGGAGAAGTCACTGAGCACTGGACGCATTGTAGCACTGCATTTACTATCCCCCGCTCTTGTCCGGACACACTTCCCCCTGATACACCCTCCCTCTGAGCCTTGATTGCAGGTGAAAGTTACCGTACACATGAAAAGTAGCATTTTGACAGCGATGGTTGGTCCAAACTTCACCTGCATTCACCTGTGAGTGTCCAGATACCTCTGTTCACATAATGTATAACCTACATGGCCCTCTGTTTTACAAATCCCAGACACCATAGAAATGGGAATAATATCGGGTAGGAGAACATTGTTTTGCAAACAATCTTAAAACTATCTCTTTGACAAACCTGTTGGGCTTTCATGATTTGATGTACTGGTGCCAGCCTTATCTTTTTCTACGACCAGCTCGTTGATAGGCTGCCCCTTCATCCTGCCTATCTTGTGTGAACATATCACTGTCCAGGGCAAACAGTATTTCAATATCCACCTGCCCCAAGAGAGCTGGGTCATGTTATAGAGCAATCTTTTTTCGTCACACAATTGCTTTTCTCGTTGTCCCAATTTTTTGTTTATTTGTTCAACCATTTTCTGAAAAGAAAATTCATTATGTTAAGGTAACACTAAAAAAAAAAAAAAAAAAAAAAAAAATAAAATAAATAAAAAAAAAAAAACACCAATTAAAAATATCAGAAAGAAAGGATAAATTATAGCCATTAACATTACACTAGTAAAAGTACCGTAGCCCACAGAGTCATGTTTATGGCACTGCTTTCAAAAAGCAGTAATGTCATTACAAGAAATTGGCATGGTTCTATTTTTAATCAGAATTAGAAGTCCATTACAACTTTATTTACAATAGTTCCCTCTCCTTTAATGTCCATTATAATAAATAACTACGGTATCGTTATTGCGCAACTTTTCTTCCCCCTCTTATATGTGTACGGCCAGGCCACTTATTTATACCCCAGAGGTTTGCTACCATGGAACTATTGAGAAACCCAGCGCCCAGAAATAATACACTGTATAAGAGTGACATATAACCTCTATTAATCATGCATAACACTTACAAGTCATAAACATTTCAAAAATACAATACAAATTAACATACAAAGGTGTGGATATGACAAAATATCATTACTTACTTCATATGTGAGTTTTCTCCCTTTAACCATTAAAACGTTTTATAGAAATGTCATGATCAACCTTCTTAAGCGTCAGTAATTCTATTTTTCTCCAATATCATTTACTCTTCAAGGTAATTGCCGACAAGAAGCTCGATATTAGAAGGGATCCCTCAATTACAGTATTCGTAGATCTGATCCATAATACAATCATTTAGTAGAAATAATTCTTTACGATGTCGAATAATATCCACAATATGGATAATGTCCTATAGGACAAATTTCTCATCATTCCCTAATTATTCCCTTAAAATCAGAATCCAGAAGCCGATCTAAAATCAAATCAAAACCTCTCACGAAACTGTCATGGTAGGTCACTCTTTCTACTGTCTCCGTAACAGCTGACAAGCACTCAGTCTTGTAAGCAACAACAAACCGTCCACAAGGAGACAAAAGACAAACGCAACGCAAAAGATCATTACATCACAAAACTTCCCAAACGAATAAAATAAAGAATTACAGGCCCAAAGGCATACTACATAGAAAAGGGACCGAGAGATAATTACAAACAAAACATACATTAAAAAACCCTTTCCATTTCAGAGCACACGAAGTTAAAGAAATCACTGACTTGCCTTTTACAAACCAAAGTTATCTTAATATTTTAAAGCTATTCCAGACGTACTTTTTAGTTGAGTAGGCCATATTTCCGAAATAATGATTGGAAGTACCAAATAGCCCCCGGTCTATTGGCTTTCCGACGACCTGCCCTGTCGTAACATAATACATCTTGTCTCAATAAAGTCCAACACCAAGTTGCTTTCATACAAAAACTCAATAACGACCTTCATTTTCATGCCGTACAAAACACATCTTCCTGACAACCACAACGCAAAATACTAGCACGAAGAAACAGTTTATACCAGTTACAGCTAGGTCGCGCTTCGATCGGTCACCACAGCCGAAACAGTACACAGGTGGTCTCTAGCGGTGAAACTAAGAACCATTACATCAGTGAAATCATGCACGTCCAACTTGACACTCATCAGGGTACTTATTGAGGCGCAAAATAGAAATGCCTCAGTTATTATTCTTTGAATGTTTTAGTTATGTAAATATTTTTTTTTTGTGCAGTTCATGAGCTTAGAAGCTATAAAGTCTGCTGCAATTTGTACAGTCTCATCACAATATTATGTGCATCTAGCAAATTTTAGGAGTAAGTACCCTTGGTTTTCCGATGTGTGACAGTGTGCCTACCATCGTATGTAGCCTACACTTATGCAGTACAATCTGCAATCTATCCGAGAAGGAAACATTTTCTCCACAGTGATCCCCAATAATTTCCTCTGAAATGTACTCCTGTGTTGGCTAGCCCATAGTGGCAATTAAGTCGTTCTTTACTGCCACTGTCCTTCTATGCCATAAATAGTCCATAGAATACCATGTTATACAATTGGGAGGCTCTCGATATGCCAGCATTCCTATCTCGGTACACTTATTACACACCTAATAAGACTGACAATATCCAATGGAACATCGAACAATATGCTGGCACCATTTTGATATAGGTAGGGGGGAACATAGGAGTCACTGTGACAGTAATTTTCAGTGGATCTTCAGTCCTCACCTAACCTGTCACTTATCAGTAATTTTTGGATAATAGTTGTTTTGGCACCAATTTCAAATGTATGGGGGTAATAGTAAGCTTAACTATCATGTTATGGTTTTAGTATCCACCAGACCTAACCAATCAACATTATTTAAACATTCTAAAACAATTTTTATTCCATAGGCCTAAACATGTAAAACACCTGATCTACCGGTACAGTACATGACGACATCAGACAAATCCAGCATGTTGTCTATCACAGTATTTCGAGAGGGTCTGTTTGGATGTCCATACCAAAGTCTTCCCCCATACAACTGTGACCTCATTTATGCCATGTGGCACCATATGAATCACTGATGTAGCTTCATAAAATGCCTTTGGGAGTGGCGACCCCATCGTAATAATAGCCTAAAATGGAAATGACACTTCCAATGATTCGGAAAAGGTTAGGGCGTACCCTGCAGGCGACGCGCAGTTCCTTTGGTACTGGGGGAACTGTGAGAAATGGGCGACCAGTAACCGAAATGAAAGTGGGAATCATGAATGTCATGACCCTGACAGGCAAGGTGGAGGAGGTGGTAGACTTCATGGAGAGGGAGAAGGTTGGAATGATGGGGCTGAGTGAAGTGAAATGGAAAGGTAAAGGAAGGAAGAAATTGAGGAAAGGATATACATTATACTGGAGTGGTGGCCAAGAGGCAAAAAATGGCGTGGGACTGATAACCTCGAAACAACTGGAGGAGTATGTTGAAGCGGTAGAGTGTGTGAGTGACAGAATAATGAAAATTAGAATGAAGATGAAGAATGACGTGATGGACTTCATACAAGTGTATGCACCACAGACTGGAAACAGAGAAGAAGATATTGAAGTATTCCTGGAGGATGTAGAAAGAGTAATCTCAGATGTAGAAGTGGTGATCATGGGAGATATGAATGCACAAGTCGGAAATGAGAGACAAGGAAAGGAAGAAGTCGTTGGACCATATGGATATGGGAAAAAGAACCGGGAAGGAGAGGAACTTGTAAACTTTTGTGAAAGGAATGGACTGATAGTGGGTAATTCATGGTTTCGGAAGAAAAACGGCAGGAAAATTACGAGATATGGGTGGGGTGATAGAAGAACAAAATCAGTAATTGACTACTTCCTGGTGGAAAGGACAAATCGCAGAAAGCTGATGGATGTGACAGCTTTACCAGGAGAAGCATTTGATGGGGACCATAGAACTGTGGTGGCAAAATTTAGATGGGGAAAATTGGAAAACCTAAAGGAGATCAGAGAAAGTAAAATAAAAGTATGGAAATTGAAAGACAAAGCTGTACAGGAAGATTTTCAGGAGAGATTGAAGCAACAAATCCCAGTTACTGAAGTGGAAAATGTAGAAGAGGAATGGTCCCACTTTAAAAAGGCATTTGCTGGTGCAGCAGAGAGTGCTTGTGGTAGGACGTCAACAAGAGTGAAAGAGAAGGAGACACCGTGGTGGAATGAGGAAGTGAGGAAAGCAGTGAAAGAAAAGAAGTCAGCATGGAAAGAATGGAACCGAGATCAAACAGAAGAAAGCAAAAGGAAGTATCACGACAGCAAACGGAGGTGTAAGAAAGTGGTAGGAGAAGAAAAGAAGAAAAGTTGGGAGGAATTTACACGAAGAATGGAAACAGATGTAAGTGGCAGTAAAAGGATGCTGTTTGGGCTTCTAAGAAGTAAGAGGAAAGAAAGGGTTACTACAAAGCTGGTGAAAAAGGAAGATGGAGAGTTGTTAACACACCCGGAAGAGATAAAGGGACGATGGAAGGAGTATTTCGATAAGCTATTGAACGTGAGCAATTGTAATGGTGAGATCGAAGTGACACAGCCTGACGACTCTATAACAGAAGATGATATAACAATGCTGGAGGTAGAATTAGCAGTACAGAAAATGAAGATGGGAAAAGCAACAGGGGTGGATGAGATCAGTGTAGAAATGATAAAGGCTGCTGGACCTGTTGGTATGCAATGGCTGTATCGACTGCTAAAATGTGTGTGGAAACGGAAATGTGTACCAGAAGACTGGGTGAAAGGGCTAATAATACCAGTGTTTAAGAAAGGGGACAAGAAAGTGTGTGATAACTATAGAGGGATCACCCTCATATCACAGATAGTAAAAATACTGGAAAGGATATTAGAAAGAAGAATGAGAAGAAAGGTGGAAGGAGAGTTGCAAGAGGAACAGTATGGCTTCAGGAGTGGAAGATCCACAGTGGACCCAATCTTTAGCTTGAGGCAGGTGATGGAAAAGAACTGGGAATATGGAGAGGATTTGATCATGACTTTCATAGATCTAGAAAAGGCATATGATAGTGTCCCCAGAGAGAAGGTATGGGAAACCATGGTTAAGAAGAGACTGGGAAGAGAAATGTTGGAAATGGTGCAAGCAATGTACAACAACTGTGTTAGCAGGGTTCTGACCCCTGTTGGAAAGACAGATTGGTTTAGGAACAAGACTGGACTAAGACAGGGGAGTGTGCTGTCACCTCTTTTATTCATAATGGTAATGGATGAAATTGTAAAGGAAACAAAGGAAGCATATGGACATAAAGAAATGAAGTTACTATTATTTGCAGACGATATTGTGGTCTGGGGAAGGAACACCGAAGAAGTGCAAAAACAACTAGATGCACTAAACGAAAATATTCAGAAGTATGGCCTGAAAATCAGTATAGAGAAAAGCAAGACCATGGTGATGACAAGAGGGGAAAGACAAGGAAAGGGCATTGTGAAAATTGGAAGTCAGAGTTTGGAAATTGTGGACACGTTCCAATACCTAGGAAGTGAATTGATGCAAACTGGTAGGTTGGACATGGAGATTGGCAGGAGGGTACAGCAGAGCAATGTATTCTATCAAAGTGTAAGAAAACTTGTTTGGGATAAGGAAGTACCAAGGAAAAGCAAGGAGGTAATGTATAAAATGTACTATGTACCCATATTAACGTATGCAGCTGAGACTTGGACCCTGACGAGCAGGCAAGAGAGTAGAATCCAAGCCAGTGAAATGAAATTCCTAAGAAGTATGATAGGTAAGACAAGGAAAGACAGAGTGAGGAATGAAGATGTTAGGAAGGAAGTTGGGATGGGAAAACTAAATGAGAGAATTGAGAAGAATAAACTAAGGTGGTTTGGACATGTAAAGAGGATGGAGGAAAATAGAATACCAAGACAGATGCTGGAGGCGAAGTGCAAGGGTAAGAGAGCAAGGGGAAGACCTAGAACAAGGTGGATTGATTCAGTGAAGAACAGCGTGAGAAAAAGAAATCTGGACTGGGACAAGATCGTGGAAGAAGAATGGTGGAAGGAAAGAGGAAAGTGGAGAAGTGCCATAAATACCCCGTCCCGGCAGGAGCTGGATAAGGGGAAATGATGATGATGATGATGATGATGATGAACATTTACTATTTTTCATAACGACTCAAAATCTTTAAATGCTTCTCCTAAAAAAAAAAAGGTACAATTCATTATCTCTCTCCTTATGAGCTTTGCAAACTGCATCTGCAGCCTCATCAAGGAGCCACCAACAAGTTTAGTAATTATCGTAAGGCCTTTCCTGGAGTAAATAGGCCTATAGGTCACAGTACAAGAACATTTGCACAAAGCTTGACAATAACCGTCACCTTTGGCACTAAAATGGTTTATTCACATGCTATGTTAGTTGTACTCTGGGAACTTGAGGTTTTCATGCTGCATCTTTTAAAATTAAGAGTATGCTGCAAAGAGTGGGAACTTGCCTGGCATGTCTTCGAACTACCGCAGCTTTCAAGCTGAGAAGATGCCACGTTCTTGAATGGAGAATATCATACAATGAAACAAAATTTTCATAAAAAGTAACGTACTTTCAAAGTCTGTGTGCATTTCGTTATATGATTTAAAACTTTGTGCACACATCCGGATTTTGGTTGCTTATTGCGTGTAGGCCGTAATAGGTTATGGTACGATAACCTTAAAAGTAGGCTACTACTTTACGTTTTTGCTACTGTTTCATCTATGTTTCTTTTAGTCAGTAGGCCTATTGGACGTATTGGTGCTTTAAAATAATCAACACGTGCATCTTACTACAGAAATAATACGAAAATTGAGGAAATCTTACCTTGTGCTCAGGCACGCAGTTGAACGCCTCCGTTATATTTTGACATGTTCTCTTCTTTTTTCCACGGTAACTTCGGCTGTCTTCTTATTTTCAAGTATATTTTTATACTGAAGGATGATTTGCACAACAAAATGTTTATCCTCTACACACAACGATTTCTTATTACTCTACTCTATATTCCATGTGGACATATTTGCGTTTGAAATACCGGTGCGCGAAGATTGCTTCATAGCTTCCCTGGAAACAAATACTACACTGACCGTTGCCAAAAGTCTCAAAAAGTAATATTGTAATAAGTACTCGCTAATCACACATGTATCATACGTGACTAGCTGACAATCAATTATAATGTTAAACAAATCAACGTTAATATCACGCAACATCAGATTATATTGTAAGACACGTCAGCTTTAGTTCTTATTCGAATAACACTAGTGAAACTTTTGGTATGTGATTGGTACCCGTGAATCTTACTTTCGAGGAAGCCTTGAGGATCCCTTGAGTAAGGAGACCTTAAGGAAATGACTCTGACGGCAAAATCAATCTCGAGGAGACCTTCAGATTGGAGGAAGCCTCAAGGCCTCCTTAGTCAAGGTCTCCTCAAGGTGTCCTCAAGAAATGTCTCTGAATTCCACCCTTAGTTTTATTTCCAAAATATTATTACAGATAAAGGGAGAGTTATTTGCATGCAAGTTCCAAAGACAACAATGCATTTTCGATTTAAGAAGATTTGTTTATTTAAGTTAAAAGAAGCAGAAGCGACAGATTTTCCGATTATCTGAATTATTGACAGAAATGTACTGGAACTCCTTGGATGTTGATTAAATAAACAGTGGGAGGTGTTGCCACCCCTGGTTCTAATAACTTCCGCAAGTCTTCTAGGCATGCTTCTGATCAAGTCCTGGGTGTCCCCTTGTGGTACATTCTTCTGGTCTTTATGCACTGTCACCTTAAGTTCAGCCAGATAGTTAAAAAATGGGCGCCGAAGGCGACAACCAAACCTGTCACACACATGCTGAATCGGATTCAGGTTGGAACTCCTTGCTGGCCAGTCCAGAGTGGGGATGTTGACCTGAAGGAGTTCCCGTGACACTCTGAGCACGAACTTTTAGGCAAATGAGATTCAGAATGCAAATGACATTACATAATGCCAATCTCCACGCACCTGTTTGGTGTGAGATCTGTACGGTTATCTGAACTTATGCCACCCCATACCATCACGGAACCTCCTCCAAATGATGTGATTTTGGAGGAAGTACAGGGCGCAAAGCTATCTTTTATCCTGCTCCACACACTATTTCTTCCGTTGGGTGACCGCAAATGTGGATTATAACTGAGCTTTCTGCCAAAATATGAATTGTTTAGCTTTCTTTGGAGGTCAGTGTATATTGGGTTGTTGGCAGTACATCATCGATTCCTATAGTGAATTTTTGTGATTATCGTGGCCTGTATACTACATGAGTTTTATTGCTATTAAGAACTCGTTTTTTGCAATTTTAGACTTGGCGCTTTTACCTTGTAAACCCACGGTATGCTTACAGAGTTATTTCTTTTTTGTTTGTTTGGAGGCATTATAAGGTCTGTTTTCTGTGAGTACAGTGTGCACGAGTCTGATCGTGAATGGGGAACGTCAGGAGGAAGACAACGTGGGTGGGAAGATCCGCATGCAAGCTTTGAGTATGCTGTGCCACATGAATCCTGTGCAAGCCTTGGCCATCCGGGCCAAATGTGTAAGTTATAAGCTGTGTGCTATATTGCACCTCATGGTTTCTTTTAAGTCCTGTTTGATTTCTTCTAACCAACTGATTTTGACCTTCTTTGAATTACAGTAAAACTTCACTTACAGTATACGTTTTCCAGGGGACCAAAGGAAAAAAAGTATACGTGTTAAAAACGCATAAATGAAAATCTGTAAATAATCGCATAATCGTTGCACCCCATTTTTCAAACACTAAAATAGGTTTTTGTAAAATTTCATCACATAATCGTCGCATAGCGTATTCGTATTCGTGCGCCAGTCAGTTGCACATGCTGCCGCGGCTTTATATCCTGGCGCGACTTTGTCAGAAGTAATATCTCGTCTCTATGCCTGCGGGCTATGAACTGTGACGCGAGCGGCTAACTTCGTCACTTAAAAATCCCGCGAGCGTATACTCTGGTGTGATCTTGTCAGGAGAAAGTAATCTCGTCTTTATGCCTGCGGGCTATGAACCGCGACGCGAGCTTCACCAGCACATTCCGGGGACTTTAACCTGTTGTGACCTTGTTAGAAGAAAGAAGCCTGTCTCTCTGACTGCAGGCTATGACTTACGCCAGACACTCACTACTCGATCGAGGCCCACGGCACGCTAACCAACGATCGCACTCAACGCAACTTCTGGGCCAGGGGTGTGAAACTTATGTGGGCCCATCCCTTCCGTGAGTTGACCTCGGAATGACTAGATTCAATAAGCTGCCGTACGAAGCCCTGCTAGTCCCATTTCGCCGATTTTAAAACAGGCCCGACTGCTATTGGCGGAATCTTACGCAAGGGACACCTCGTGCCAGTCTAGCATCAGCCACTTCAGTGCAAACTTCGTAAAACACCCATGTGTGATGATAGGACTTAAAATTTGATCGTGTAAGCGTGAAAAACGAATAAATGTAACACATATATCACAAATAAATTAACATGGAAAGTATAGGGATTTTGTCAGGACCAGAAAAAAAACCTATAATTGTGAAACTTATGAAAGAAGTTTTACTGTAATTATATGAAGCAGTTTTTTTGCATATCTGGTGTTGTCCATTCTGCAGGTGTGACGATAAAATTCAATCGTCTCTTACGCACGGTAACAGTGAACTTATTGATTACTGTGTACAAGTCTGTGGTTTTCCTTCTAATCTATATACCTTTAATTTCCATATAATTTCCTGAAAATTTTATGTTCCTGGATTTGCATTTCACCAATTTGAGAGTGGCCTCCTAGAGACATAGTTTCGTTGGCGTACAATGCTTCCGTAAGAGCAACTGTCTGGTAGTGTCGTAGTTTTGCATTTCGTGGCATCATCTTTTATTATAGTGATTCCATGTTATTCCGTATGCTTTCTGAAGTTTGGTTGCTCTTTCTAAATTAGCTTTCCTGTCCAATGCAGAGGGTACAATAATTGCTCCTAAATATTTGAAGGAAGGTATGTGTCTGGTTACTCCATAGTTTGTCTGTAGTGGGGATCTTGGGATATTCTGGTGTCCATTTACTATGAAATGCGTCTTCTCATATGATATTTGGAGTCCTGTCTTTGATGCTAACTCATGTAACTTCTCAATTGCATACTTGGTTTCTTCACTACTCTTGGTAAAGATAGCTAGATCATCAGCAAATGCTGGGCATTTTACTTTGATTTTCTGTTTTGTTCCATTTATTGTAGTATATTTGAATTTTAGTCTGTAATTTTTAAAAGTAAATGTGAAGACAGTGTTTATTCCTAGCTCCAGTTGATTGAGAGAAATCCTACATACTTGCAGCACTTTTCAACTTATTCTTATTGTTGGGTTATTTACTGTCTAACCTCAAAAGTACTTCAAGGTCTGCTCTGTGGAAACTATTAGGTGTGGAAATATTTCAACTCGTACCACAGTATTTGGTACATGTTTCACTTGTTTTCATTGTTCTTGTTTCTCCATGCTGTGGGAACTTGTTCTGTAATTCTGTAGGGTGTTTAAAGTTGTATATTCAATAGTACGTACTTCCGATTAATACATTTTATGCTTTTCCCTCACTGAAACAAGTTAATGAGGTTTAATATATCATTTTTCTGTTGTACGTTTTCCCACTTTTTAAGTTCAAATTTTTCAGTCCCTTGAAAAATGTACTAACGAGGTTCCACTGTATGCCAAAATTCGGGCAAATTCTCCCCGAAACGTTTGCATTCACTCAAGCAAAGAATGAGTGCACTTTTGATAGCTGTTTGTGGCTTTTTCAACAGCAGTGTTATGGATTATTATAAGTAATCTTATAACAATGTTAGCCAATGCCAGCATGCGTTGTAGGCAGCTGAAGTTCTATGGGCAGAGGATCTTCTCCTTGGTTAAGAGCTATATGACGGGAAGCCTGTGGCTTGATGTCCAAGTTGTGATATGGTTAACTGTTGGTCCCCACCAGCCAAAAGGAAACCCCTCTCACAGGAGAGCATCAAAGAAGCACTAGTAGTAATGTGCATTAATAACCACCAATGTTGTGATATGTACTTGCAAAGATTTAATTAATATGTTTTAAAACTTAACCCCGGGCACTACATCCCATGAGGGCCTAGCGACCGCTGCCAAGCCAATTGGCCTGCAGATATTGAGGTGACCGCGTGGTCAGCACGTCGCGTCCCATCGGCCGTTAATCTTGGTTTTCGTGACCGGGGTGCTGTCTCACTGTCAGACAGCTACTCAATTGTCCTCACGAGGCTGAGTGTACCCCTTCCAGCCCCCACGTCAGTTTCTAAAATCCCTGACGGAGCCGGGAATCGAACACGGGTGAGAAGTAGGCGCGCTACCCCAACACCACGGAGCCGGCTTAATATGTCTTACTGCCAGTAAAAGTAGATTAGGATGTCTCATAATTAATGTTGTTTTTTAAGTTTGGTGTTTTATAAGATGGAATAGGTTTTGTTTGGTTCACCAATGCTATTTACAGGAGGCCATGTATCAGTCGTCAGTTGTTGATGGACACTCACAAATGCATACCTGCCAACTCTCACGATTTAGACGGGAGACTCCCGATTTTGCACCACTTCCCCCGCTTAACGTATTAAATCTCCAGATTTTTTCAAAAATTGTTGTGGATTACGAAGCACCACGGCCTATCAAGCAGTAGCATATGTCTAGTCTGGTAGCCTAATATTAATCTATGCCAACCAGAGAGTAACAATAGAAAGACGGAAATAAAGAGGGTCGTGGAGAAAGACGTGTTGTCTATCACACAAAATTGGTGCCGAAACCCGGGAACACTATCTCAGTTTCGCATGCAACTAGAGGCTTGGATATATATATATATATACGGTAATATTATTTCCTTTTTAAGTAGTTATAACCTGGAAACTACCTCTATAAAAGGAGCACCATGTTGTCAGAGAATAACAACTGCATACCCAACACGTGCGCACGGAATATGGAGTAATACGACGCACACTAGTGCCATCTGTTGGATAAGCGCTAATTCACTTCTTAGCAGTAGACGTCGTGGAAGACAATACAACTGCTCAGCTCATGAAATTGAAACGCTGACGAGCGACTCACCGTTCTAACGTGACGCGTTTTATAAATAAAATTAATTCCTTTAGCCAGTCTACGGAATTAGATGAAATTGAACATTTCCACGAGCATCTGCAGGAAACCTTATCGTCCCTAAATGCTCTAGATGAAAGTATCCAAGACTCACTCGATGACGCAGAATACGACATAGAAGTTTGCGAAGGATATCTGGACAACTCCAAACGGGCAATCAGAAAGGCCACGGGCCTCATGGAACAGATATGCGCACCTTCGTTCGACCCTCAACTACACAGGATATATTGCAGTCATTCTCGGGGAACATAGAAGAATGGCCAGCATTTTGGGAGCATTTTAAGTCCTCCATTGGCAAGAATTCTTCAGTGTCCGTCATTAACAAATGTGTGTTTCTCCGCGGATACTTGGAAGGCGAACCTAAACATCTTGTAGATGGGATATCCATAACAGCAGGTTAAACAGATTCTGACAGCACGGTATGGCGATAAGAATAGAATCATTCAATCTCATCTCGATTACTTAGAAAACCTCGAAGTTGCAGTCTCAGTAGCCCCTGAGGTATTAAATGCAACCTACATTGAATGTCACTGCCGTATTGAAGCTCTGAAATCACTAGGAGAAGACGTCGACGCATATGGTCGAATCTTGGCACCCAAGTTACTGAGAGCCTTTCCAGAAGACATATGCCGCCGCTGGTTTATCCATGCTAAATGACTAGACAAATGCTACTGGTTGATAGGCCGTGGTGCTTTGTAATCCACAACAAAAATATCATGCATAATTTCGGACTAAACGTGCGAGATGACAAACTCCAGTCATCCATCGAAAAGTTCGATTTTACGTGGTGTGTTTCGGTACCGCAGTTTTGCTTCGTATCGATAATTTATAGATAAATATCCATAGCTGCTTGTACAGCTTAGTTGGATTTGAATACTGTACCTGTTTGTTTGAAATAGTCGATGGTTAATTCAGGGCGTGTTCCTAGAAGTTTTCATGATAGCCTGAGGGTGAGAGGTAGTTGAAGGCTGCAACTTAGATGTTGTTTGCATTAATATGCCGGTAAACTATTGTGATTTTGTCGGTTCCTCGGTAATATGGCGAAGAAATATGATTATACATAGATAGTCTTCAAAATCTCCCGATTTTTCAGTTTGATAGGTTGGCAGGTATGCAAATGGATCTGATCAAAGTTGGAGGTTAAAGCACTACTGCCGCGGCTTGGAGAATATGTGAAGTGGAAGGAGAAGGTGTCGTTAGTGAGCTTGTGGCACAACGATGGTTCCAACGTTTGAACACTGGAGAAGAAAACACTACAGATTTACCGCTTTCTGGAAGACCTAAAGTATGGAATATTCAGAATCCATGCAGAGTTTTGGAAGAAAATCCGCAAAGAAGTACTCGTAGGCTGTCAGAACAAATTGGCACATCAAAAGATACCATACATCGCCAGATTAAGAAATCAAACATGGATGATAGGTTTTTAATTTCTTGTCAGAAAACTTTCCGAATAAAACTTTGTTTAAAAAACAACATTACTTATGAGACATACTCTGTATCTAAATAGAAATATTGAAAGGAGTAGTCTATTTCTCTTTTCTAGCTATAATGTTTTGAAGAATTATTTAACCTATGATTTTCAAAACTTATATGCATTGCAAGTAAAATTTGCATAAAACTATGTCAATGCGATAGTGTATGAGTATTTAACAGAGCATAAACAGGCAGTAGTTTGTTGTATTCACCTCGATTTAAGGCACAAAATTACAGGTCCCAAGGCAAATGTTAAAAAGGGGTTTCATTGGATTTGTTCGACTGGGCTCTAATCGTCAACATGGCCACCTTCACCCTGATTATACGCAGGGGTGTGATGGTGCAGTGGTCAAGCTGCTTGCCTCCGAGGCAGACCAGGTTCAATTACTAGCCAATGCAGGTGCGGTTTTCAAAGTAGAATATCGCGTCATTTGGTTTGAATCCACGTAAAACTGGAGGTCCCATAGCTCATGATCGCGAGATTAACAGCCACATATAAATAGAATTTTTGTTTTTTCACCCTGATTATCTTATGTGTATGGACTAGAACCCTTTGTTTTTATGTGTGCAGGTGGAACTGTGTCGTATGCCAGCTCTGGCGATCATTCTGAGCCTCGAACACTCAAACCGTACAATGGGCACTGATGCTGAAGGAGATATGGTTGCATTTGTTTCCGGTCTACTCTTGGGTAATGACCAGCAGGTCCGCAATTGGTTTGCTCTCTTCGTTCGCAATGGCCAGAAGGTGAGTGTAATTCAGATATACAGTATTCTCCATTTGAATATCCTACCTCTTTGGGGGGCAAGCAAATAAAACTAGAGCTTGTTAAGTGTTCCATTCTGTACTTTCCTTGATCTCCCAGTCTGTCATCTAGAGACAAGCGGCTTCGGTGGCATAGTTGGTTGCATGCTGAACTGCTGTTCCCAAGGTAGCGGGTTCAAACCCGGCCGAAGTCGTCGGATTTTTTAAGAGCGTTAAAAATCCGTCAGTATGCCTTCCTTCGGAGGGGAAGTAAAGCCGGCGGTCCCATGTCATTGATTTATGGCATGTAAAAGATCCTTTCACAGACTAAACTTGTGTAAAGCTAAATTGTTAGGTTAGATTTCGTCGGAATGCTCTATCAAAGTTTCAACGTTCACCACTAAGTATCATTGATATCCGGTGGCGAAAGTTCAAAGTACTTGAAATTGAACGGAAGTTGTAGCTCACCCTAATAATTTGTCCGCTGGAAGCAGCTACAGACTCAGGCAAGACGAACATGTCCTCGGACACTCCCGGCACTAAAAGCCATACGATAAATAAATAATCTAGAGACTTCTCTCACAAAGATCCCGAGTACAATTTTCAACTCTACCAAGAAATTTAATTCTGGTGTGTTGGCTCAAACTCTAGCCTTAGGCGTCTGAAAGATTTCCAATTTATTGATAGCTTTCAATCGGTCAACACGTGATTCGAGTGAATACGATAATTGTTTGTCCTTTGTTATGTTGGTATCAGCGGAAAGGGGAATCTCATGCAGCACTGCAACTCCTGAGAGACGAGCTGTTGCGAAGGCTGCAGACAGTGGTGCTGTTTTCAATGGACCAGCAGCTGCCAGATTCATGCGTGGTGCAAGCCTCTGCTCTTCTGCGTCTCTACTGTGCTCTCCGAGGTATAGCGGGCATCAAGTGAGTTCTTTCACTCTTCCAATATTACTGAGACCAGTTTCTGATTTGTACAAAACTAAAGGTCAAATGCTAGTGAGACAATGTGTTCATTTAAGGGAGGAAGCAGACTTGAATTGGGCAACTACAGGCCGGTTAGCCTTACGTCCATCGTTTGTAAACAGATGGAGCATCTCATTTGCGACTACTTGAGGGAACAGTGGGAAACATTATCATAGTTTAATGATAGGCAACATGGATTTCGGAAAGGTTACTCATGCGAGAGTCAGATGCTATCACTTTTTCAAGACATTAGCGAATCGTTAGACCATGGAGTTTCAGCCGTAGTTATAGATTTTGCGAAGGTTGATGTCGTACCGCATGACTTGCTACTCCATAAATTAGCTTCAACGAAGATTGATAGAAGAGTAATTTTATGGATACAAGAATTTTTGACGGGTCGTTCCCAGAAAGTGAAAGTCGAAGGCATATTCTCGGATGAAATTACCGTAACGTCGGGTATCCCTCAGGGCAGCGTAATCGGAACTTTGTTATTTTTGGCGTTTATAAATGACTTACCAAATGGGATTTGCAGTGACTATCGATTGTTTGCGGATGATTGTGTAATATATCGAAAGATACATGACTCACAAGACAACGCAGTACTTCAAGATGACCTGAACCTGGTCTGTAAGTGGGCGATTGAAAATAAAATGAAAATAAACACAAGGAAATGTAGTCTCTTAAAAATAGGGAGAGTGCGAAGGCAAGATTTTCAATATAACATTGGCTCGGAAATACTTGTGGAAGAAGATTCTTGCAAATATTTGGGCGTTCACGTAAGGAATGATATGAAATGGAGTAGTCATGTAGGATGTGTAGTTTCAAAAGCTTACAAATCCCTGCACTTTGTAATGAGGGTATTAAAAGGAAGTAGTACCTCTGCTAAAGAATTAGGATATTTGTCACTTTTAAGACCTATTATGGAATATGCCTCGGCGGTTTGGGATCCATATCTAGTAAGGCTCATAAATGAGTTGGAAATGGTACAAAGAAAGGCCGCTTGATTTGTGCTCAGTGACTTTAATCCCAGGAGCAGTGTGAGTCGTATGTTAAAGAAACTTGGGTGGGAATCACTGGAGGCTAGGAGGATGAAATCTAGACTCTGCGCTATGTACGACACGTATACAAATCAACCAGCATGGGGTGAGCTTAGCAAACGATTGGAAAAGCCAACTTACATGGGTAGGAGCGATCATCCTTTCAAAGTTAAGGGCCGACCACAGCGAACAAATTATGGTAAATATTCTTTTGTAAACCATGCCATTGATAACTGGAACTCTCTACCTGCCGCAGTCTTAGAGCCTTTTCCCAAACATATAGGTGTGTTTAAGAAAAGACTGACTATTTGTGTAAATACTCCAGTTTAATTGTTGTATAATTGTTATTGAATTGTTATGTATAATTATTTATTTGTTATGTATATACAATTTGCCACCGGGGGACACACCCCCCATTGCAAATAAATGAATGAATGAATGAATTATCCACTTCTTTTCAATTACAAATATGCATTAATACAGCCATCACAATAACACAGGTTATCAGACAAAATATATGAAGGGTCAAGGGAAAAAGTAGGTAAGTCAATTTTTTGGCGAAATGGAGTTGGTGGTACCGTTAGATTCCGACTGATCATACGCATCTTTTGAGAGGTCGGAATTGGGGGAAAAAAACATGCGAGTAAAGAGATATGAGCATTCAAAGTTATGCTGTAAGGGGAAGAAAACAGGGAAGTCAAGCCCACAGAGGAAAGAATGGTGACTCAGTCGGCCCCGAGAGGGCATAGCAAGCCATCACTGCTGACTTAGTTTTGTTTCCGTGTTTCCCTTCAGTCTGTTGATGTGCTGTTTGTGTTAATGGACATACATACAGTAGTTACGAGTGTGTGTTTAATAGTCATGTCTTCGAGTGCGGATGAACATGTCAACCTTCATAATGAAACAAAAAAAACTGAAGAGGACTGGATGGATGTCGGAGGTAAGCAAGAACCTGGCCCTCCTTGCAATTGTAAGCTCGAGTTCGGGACATTGAGGTATGTGCGAAAGCTTTTTGCGCCATGCATGGCGTCAGCAAAAATAAGCTCTACTATCTGCAGAAAAGTCTGGATAAAAGAGGTAAGCATTCCACAAAACATGGGCAATTAGTTGACACCACCACGACTATGATTGAGAATCACATTTAAACTTTCAGGAGCCTTCAGAGCCACTACAGCCTCAAGGACTCCCAAGAAAACATATTTGCCAGAACATTTAAACGTAAAGAAAATGTAGCCTACAATCTTTTTAATGAACTTGATCCTACCACGACTGTGTCGTATGACACATAGAATGATTTTCAACACTACATTCAATATTTGGTAGAAGAGGTTTTGAGGAAGTGATTGGTGGTGAAGGATGGGGAAACAGGAATAAGGAAGGAGAGAGATTGTTGGAACTGTGCAAGATAAATGGGCTAATGGTTGGAAACACATGGTACAAGAAGAGAGAGAGCCATAAAATTACTTGGTACAGCAGGGATTTGACTAGGAAATCAGTGGTGGACTATATTCTATGCGGGAAGGAGACAAAGAAGAGTATCACGGATATAAGGGTAATACCTTCAGAAGCCCTGGACAGTGACCACCGTCTGCTGGTCGCCAAGGTGAGAGGACTGAAGGAAAAGAGGAGAACTGAAAACCAAGAAAGAAGAATAAGGACATGGAAGCTGAAGGAGGATGGAAATAAGGAGAAGTTCCAGATATTAGTGAGGAACAAATTACCGAAGGATGATCCGAAAACAGGTGAAGAATAATGGAATAGGTTCAAGGACGTGTTGGTAGAAGCAGCGGAAGTCGTGTGTGGCAGAACTAGTGGAAAGAAAAGGTGGAAGGAAACACCATGGTGGAACCCCAGAACTAAGGAAGCAGTGAAAAAGAAAAATGAAGCATTCAGGAAATGGTTCCAACAGAGGACAGACAGAACAAGAGAAGAATACCAAGAGCGGAAGAAAGAAGCAGGAGAAGTAGTGAAGGAAGAGAAAAAGAATGGCTGGAGAAATGGACAGAAATGATGGAGGAGGACTGTGATGGCAGTAAGAAAGTGTTGTATGGAATGATAAAGGCAAAGAGAAGAGATACAGGGGAAAATGTCAGAATGGTGGACAGGAATGGAAAGGAGGTCGAAAATATGGAAGAAGTAAAGGTTATCTGGAGAGAATACTTCAAGGAACTCCTAAATCCAACTAAAACCAGCGTAGTGGACATTGTGGAGGAAGAAACAGACAGTGACCAAGACATTTCAGAGAAGGAATTGACATGGAAAGAAGTGGAGAAAGCATTAAAGAAGATGAAAGGGGGAAAGGCACCGGGAATAGACGAAGTGAGTGTGGAGATGGTGAGAGCAGCAGGGGTGATAGGAACACAGTGGCTCTTTCGAGTAATGAAAGTGATATGGAGGGAGAAGAAAATACCAGAGGACTGGAAAAGAGGGATAATAATACCCATATTTAAAAAGGGAAGTAGGAAGGAATGCAAGAACTACAGGGGAATTACACTCATGTGCCACTGCGCCAAAATATTTGAGAAGGTACTGGAGAGAAGAATTCGGACAGAAGTTGAAGATGGGCTGAGGGAAGAACAGTATGGATTCAGGCCAGGAAGGTCAGCAGTTGACCTCATCTTTGCAGTAAGACAGCTACAAGAACACCATTATGAATATGGGAAAGATCTGGTGATGACCTTCTTGGATATTGAGAAAGCATATGATAGTATTAATAGAAACAAGGTATGGGAAGCAATGAGAGCAAAAGCAGTGAACAAGGAGACAGTGGCAAGAGTGAAAGCAATGTACGAGGGAAGCAAAAGCTGTGTAAAGGTGGGAAGAGAGAGAACGGAATGGTTTCAACTGGAGAGTGGTCTGAAACAGGGAAGTGCCCTCTCACCCCTGTTATTTATAGTGGTGATGGATGAAATCATACGAAAAGTGGTAAATAGCATTGGGGAAAGGAAAATGAAGGCAATGTTGTTTGCTGATGACCTTCTGGTATGGGGAGAGGATGAGGAAGAAGTACAAGAGCAATTAGATGAGTGGGAGAAGGTAGTGTTATCATATGGGATGAAGTTCTCAGCACAAAAGAGTGAAGTGGTCATCACAACGAGGAAGAAGAACAGACTGGATATGGGCATAACACTTGGAGGACGGCAGTTGCAGAAAGTAGAATGCTTCAAGTACTTGGGAAGCATAATTGAAGAAAAGGGAGGCAATAGGATGGAAATAAATGAGCGGGGAAGGTGCGCAGATGGATTTTTCAAAAGTGTTAGGGGGATGATATGGAATAAAGATGTACCACAAAAATGTAAAGGAATCATCTACAAGACCTACTTTGTGCCAATTTTGACATATGGTTCAGAAACATGGGTGATGAAGGAAAGGGACAAGAATAAAATACGAGCAGTGGAGATGAAGTTCCAGAGGAGTAGGGTAGGAGTGACAAGAATGGACAGAGTAAGGAATGAGAGAGTCAGAGAGATGGTAAGAGAGGAACCATTGCAAAATAGAATAGAGCGATCTAGGCTACAATGGTATGGACATGTGAGGAGGATGCAAGAGGAGAGGATACCGAAGATGATGTTTGGAATGGAAATGACGGGAAGGAGGCCAAGGGGAAGACCAAGGGACAGATGGACAAAAGGAGTTAAGAAGAGTGTGGAGGAAAGAGGAGTGTGCTGGGACACAGTAAATGACGAGAGATGGTGGATGGACAGGAAACGATGGAGAGGCTTATGTTCCAAGCAGACCCGACCAGCGGTTGGAAACTGCTCAAGATGATGATGATGATCCTAGGACAGACACTTGTGCCAAGTGCGATGCATTTACAGTGAAAGTTACAACTTTAACAATGGAGGAAGATAAGACGCAGAGTGACAATAATAATAATATCGTATGGCCTGGTGCAAGCTTTGCTAATTGACACCCAGAGGGCAGCTTGCATGTCGAATTTCGTCGTTCCTTTGAACGCTATGAAAGTCAAGGAGGTTAAATATCTAAACTCCTTGACACTACAGCGCTTTCAAGTAGAGAATGGAGGAACTTTGTGTTGGCGGAAAATCCCGAGATTAATTTTGCCATTGAACACGGCCTACTGAATTCAAATAGGTTCTTTAACATGCCAACAACGTATGACATGAGTGTCGTGATTTTTGTCGCGTTTCAAAAATAACTTACCATGGCCAGGAGCGAAACTGCAAACTTGGGGTTGGTAGTCCGACACTATAACCACTCACCCACTGTGGCAAGCTAGATTGACAATGAACATCCTTCATAAAAAACAGGCTCAAGCATTTTATGACCTCAAAAACAACACTAAACTGCAGGCGGGGAAAATAAAAAGAAGATGGCTATCTGTCTAGATATTGCGAAAAATTTATCCCTGCTAAATATAGCAACCAATGATGTTTACTATAAACGTCAACTGGCCATATATTCGTTCAATATCTATGTTCTTGCAACAGGCGAGTCAATTTTTTGTTTATCCAGAATGCACTGCAAAAAAGGGCCCGAATGAAGTGACGTCATTCCTGTTTCACTTCATCACTCACGTTATGGATGAAGACATTGAAAAACTGGAAATATTGTGTGATTCCGCTCCTGGCCAGAATAAGAACTATGTAACTCTCAATGAAATTGGTGGCTGGAAGAAGATCCAAATTACATTCCCTGTGCGTGGCCATTCGTACTTCGATAAAGATGTTGCATTATGGAATGTGAAAGCATTGATGGAAACCCCTGAAGATTTGAAAGAAATGGTCAAATCATCCAGATGTAAACCATCCCCTCTCACTGTTATGCAAGAAATGGTGTTAGACTGGAAGACAATGTTGGACGCCAAGTGCGCTGCAAAATGCTCTTTGAGAACGCAGCCCGTTAAAGTACCATCTTCTGCATTCAGCTACAGCCGTATGTTGCAGTACCGCACGACTTACCACGCACTACAACATCGACCATAGGAGATTGGGCTGTTTGAATTTCCCAGGCCAGCTGTACTTGTCTGTACAATAGTTAAGATTAGTGATCTTGCATTTCCGTCCTTCACTCTAGGTCTCCGGCGTGATTGTTGATGATGATAGTTGTTGTTTTAAGGGGCCTAACATCTAGGTTATCGGCCCCTAATGGTGTGGGTGACAGTGAAAACTATAACTAATACTAACTACAAACTTACATACTAGAAGAAGAAATGGTAAACAAATAAGGAAAGGAGGAAAAGAAATGCCCTCAAACCTCGAAGAATGAGGATTGAGGGACTTGGAAGAAAGGAGAGCCATGAAAGGAAAGAGGAGAGGGTCCACCCCAAAGTCAGTGGAAAGAGAGGAAAAACAGACCCAGCTCAGGAATTCCTCAGGATCGCCAACTCCCGAACTCGCCAGCCGTGAACCCCTGAGTGCACCAGAAATGGTGGGGTTACATATACCCTGCCTCCTTGAGGGCCTTGTGCAGAAAGCAGAAAAAGAAAAAGAAGCTGATCCCTCGAAGAATGAGGGTATCAGGAAAGATCAGACAAGGGCCAATTAAGGCGGGAAAGGAAGAGACTACCTAGGCCTCGGATACCCTAATACCGTCGGGGTCGGAAGAGAACATGAGTTTACCAAGAGAAGAAGACAGAGAGGAGCAATGCCAGAGTCAGCTGGGGTCCCGTAGTCGCCGACCCATGTCCCAGTAGGTGTAAGCCCCTGGGGATCCTGCTGATTTCCAGGCCAAAGTATAAAGATTTACAAAGCCTGATGAAGTTTTGCTATCCTGGTGCTGTCAAGTTCTTCAGTCAGCTGCCCCATGACTAAATGTAGGTGCTGTGAGTACTATCGCTATGTGGATGTCGTGGACACACTAGATGACCAAACCTCTGATTCCATGTTTCCTGAACCCAAGATGATTTTTCTGCAGGACCAAAATGATTGGATATGCTGATATATTGATGTCATAAGATTTTAAACATTAAACTTGCCTTTTCTCAAGTTCTATAAAAATTGACTTACCTACTTTTTTCTCCTGACCCTTCATATACACTCACACACCCAAGTACACAGTTCAGAGGATGTAACATAGTTGCCAACACTTTTGAAATGAATCACCCGTGGCATAACCGGATGCATTATATCAGTCACCATTGCTGCAATGTTGAGCTGCATGAGTCCAAAGTTCGGAGGTTCAAATCCCAGTGCTGATAACGGCTGTCCTGACTGTTGCTTATCCACACTCCCTCCAGGCAAATGCTAGAGTAGTCCCCATTCCTTTACTCCAACTGCAGTGAGTCCTCGATGCTGAGTGTGGTTTATCCTCAGGTTTTTCACACTATATTTTGGAAAATGCTGGAATAGTACCTTTTTTAATTCCTGGGGGCAACTACCCCATTACTACACATTACTACAGCCATCACAGAAACACACACCCAAGTACAGTATCTGTGTTGATAGTTCTCAGGTTCCAGGAGGAAGAGGTGTCTCTCATAGTGCAGTTACTGACATCACACCCTCCTCCATCCCCAGCAGGTGTGCGGTTCGTTTCTCTTGGCCTGTGCGTGCTCATCGCCTGTCCGTCGCTCATCGGTCAACAGGAGCACGAGAAACGCAGCATTGAATGGGTTCAATGGCTCGTGCGCGAGGAGGCCTACTTTGAGAGGTTGGTACTGTCTCCCACCCCGTTAAGCACTACCCGCGGTCTAAACGAGCTAATCATTGGATTGATAGCTTCAATGTCCAACCTTTTGGGACAGATGACCTCGATGATCCACCCCCTAACACATTGGTGACGAGATGCCTGGACATGTCACATCCCCTGTAGAATATTCAAGTGCACTGGATTATAAAATCGCACATAATTATTGAAATATCCCAGATATTATCTTTGAAGTTGGTAGTAGTATACAGTAGTGCTCTAGAGCAGTGTTTCCCTAACTTTAAGATGTGAGAAACTCTAGCATACCACCTAATGGTTGGGAGATATAGTAACTATAAGCCCCACCCCCTCCACCACTACGTAGCAGACCAAAACATGGATTGTAAATTGTGTTTCTTACAGTGTGTCCAGTTGTTTTATTATTTATTAATAGGGACCTGAAAATTTAGCAGCTATTTTCCTTTAAATTAGCATTTATTTTTTCCCTATTTAGCATCTATTTTTGGAAAATTAGTATCTAATTTTTTCCGGATTCTTACGGGCTATACGACTTTAATGTGGACACATGAGATACTATTTAATGTTCAAATGAAAGCATTGTAAATAACTGTGCGTTGCACTCTTTCAAGTTACACCTTCTGTCTGTAACAATTGTATTGTAGTGTGACAAAACATGCTCACTGTCCACATTGTTTGTTGGTGTCCACAAAAGATCTAAAGAACTCTTGGCAAAATGTTCATGTTCATATTGAACAGCAGTCAAGGCACTTACTACTTCACACTCCTCATTTTATTTTAACTGCGATTCAATAATCTTCTTGAAAGAATCAGAGCCCATGGAATGTTTGTAAAGCCCGGAAGTTTTTGAATATCGGTTTCCTTGTCATTGTTCAATACCACGAGCCTAGGATAAAATATCTGTGCTATGGCTTCAAAGTTTTTGTGATTGGGATCACTTGCCTTTAGTCTAGCAAGCTTGCTTCTAGCAGACTGAGCTACTTTTACAAACAAATCTTTCCTTGTAGCACATTCTAAGGCTGTGAGTTTAGCTGTCGCTTCAGAATAATGGCCTTGAATGATTGCACCAAAATTAGCATCTAAGTTTTCAAGTTCGGGATAAAGCCAATGTGAGGTTGGATACTGGGACCCCTCAAGCAGAGTGAGAAGCTCAACAAGTTCACTAGCATTATTTCAGAATAAATCCTATCTACATCTCTATCTGTCAAGCCGCGCAGAAATGTAACACCGCTGTCACTAACATCTTTCATGTCAGGTAGCTTAAAAAAACTCACAACATCATGAAAATAACTCGCTAAGTAAAAAACAGCTTCAAACCAGCTGTTCCATCGAGTAAGTACCGGCGATGGAAAAAGTTTTGCTGCCTTTAAGTCCCCAAATTTTGACTTCAGAAAGTGCAAGTAGTTATATTTGCACTTCCTTGTGTTTAGTGAGCCGATTGGTTTCGACTCACAATACTTCGCCGCCGCCGCCGCCCCGTCGCCGCCCCCATGTGACCCCCCCCCATTCTTCTGCCGACGCCCCTGGTCATTAATTGTGAATCATTTCAGGAAGCAGAAAGAAAGACAGAAACAATTTTAAATACCATTATATTTTAATGGAAAATATATTAGCAAAGTATTCCGGTCTACATTGATTGAATGTAGCCATTGTTGACTGTCTAGTGAATAATATGTATGCTGGGACTGTACTGGATTTGGCGGTCTTTGTTCAAATAATCTGTACGGGGAGGAAGGGCTTAGGTACCCGGAGGCCAAAGTGGCCTGAAGACAATTAACCTAGTACTATTCTATGCGCTCAATGAAACATGGACTCGAACAGCAGTAGGTAAAATAAATATATATTTTCAAGGGAAAAAGAATACAAGGCCGAATGGCTATGGGAGGGAACACCAATCTGCACTCCTACTATATATCTAAAATGGAGGCCAAGCTATATCCCCAAATTATATGGCAACCCTGTAAAATTACAACAGGTCACATTCACGTGATTTATAAATCACCACATATTAAACCTTTTCCAAATACATATCCGAAACTACTAGTCTCATTCCGATTCATTTCAATGAAATTGCTCATTACATTCTTTCAAATAGGCTTCCGAAACTGTTTTGCAACCAGCATGGATGCTGTGCTTATACGGCCATAATAGACCAAAAGATGCCATCTCAGACAAACGAAAAGCAAGTGACCGTTTGTCATTATTAAAACTATCAAGTTCCCCACACCAAAATCCTGACAATTGCATTCTTGAAATCATTTAATTTCACATTAGCAGCATGGAACGATTAAAAATGAAACCAAACACATCTCGAAAGATGAAGTAAAACAAACTCGTCTTCGCTGCTTAAATAATAGGAGGTGTGTTATGAGTATAAAATAATCCTAGGCCACATTATAATAGACCCATTATAATATAAATTGAACAAATTAGCAAATCAAGAAAACGCCTTGGTTAAAGAAGAATAGCGTCCTTTTGGAATCGAAAGTTATTTCAATGCATCCGGCCAGACGACACTTGGCCTCTTAAAATTCACAAACTTAATTCCCATTTTCATGAAATGTCATAAATATTTCGTCTGACGGTTCTAGAGTTCAAACTAGTATTATCCAACAGTTTTACCTTGTTCTCAGACCAAGATTTAGGTAGTGGTCCGAGGCTACCACAAACCGCGTCCTTTTTCCGTAAGCTCACATTATGAAGTCTTCGTCCAAGCTATTCGTAGCTCTCTCGACAATGGTACGCCATGCAGAAGTTCATTTTAAAAACCGATGACAAATGAAGAACGCCTGGCACTAGTTTTAATGCCAACTTTTATAATTAATTTTCCTTCACCTCTTAAATGATCGAAACGTCCTTTTTAACCAAATTTAAATTGGCAATAGAATTTTCATTTATGTGTCTATCAATGATTGGCTATCCAGACTTTAGATTATTTGAACAAAGACCGCCAAATCCAGTACAGTCCCAGCATACATATTATTCACTAGACAGTCAACAATGGCTACATTCAATCAATGTAGACCGGAATACTTTGCTAATATATTTTCCATTAAAATATAATGGTATTTAAAATTGTTTCTGTCTTTCTTCCTGCTTCCTGAAATGATTCACAATTAATGACCAGGGGCGTCGGCAGAAGAATGGGGGGGGGGGGGGTCACATGGGGGCGGCGACGGGGACGGCGGAGCACAAGGGGGGTGGCGGCGGCGGCGGCGGCGGCGAAGTATTGTGAGTCGAAACCAATCGGCTCATTTAGCAAGGCCGACTTGACCATGTTACAACCTGATTTAAATCCGGCATAGCTGCTGTCCAACAATTACCAACAAGGCAAACTGCTCATGGAGCAAATGATTCAGTGTTTCATAACGAGTCACTTACAAATACTTTCACGTCATCATATTGCACACTGTGATCACGCAATGAATCTAACAGTTTGTAGCATTTCCTGATTCGAGGTATTTCACTCCAGCAACAAATAATTTCTTCTCAATCGCTGTTGGCACTTGGAACAGTACAACAAAAACACAGCGACCCATTCTGTCTGTGGTTTCATCTCATAAAATGTTAATTTTATTCCCAACTAGAGCTTCAGTTATTGATTTCTTGTGATCAGCTGCAACTTCTGAAAATAAAAGACGATTTGTGTTAGCCATGGGAAACCAGTGAAATTTATTTTATTTCATTTTTTAGAGGCTATGATGGATAACCGAATTATCACATTAGCTTCTCCTATAGTAAAATAGATGGACGGGCTCTGTTAGGTATTATTTATTTAATCGAATAGCCCTGAATAGAGCACTTTGGTACATGAAGATTTGCTATATGATCTTCTTGGTCACCCAAAATTGCTTCATTCTTTCAGATTGTTGTTGCGGAGCTCCTCAATGTTGTGTTGCTGTTTTCTGCTTCTCTCTAGTTCCTCCTTGAAGGTGACTGTTTTAATTTTGTTCTGAAAGAGTTGTCTATTAGGTATGTCTTCAATTTGTATATTGGCCTCTTTAAGGTCATTCAAGGTCTGTTGAAACCAAGCTGGCTGTATCTTCATCATCATCATCATCATCATCATCATCTTGTACAGTTTCCAGCCCCAGGCTGGGTCTGTTTGGATCATAAGCCTCGCCACTTAGTCCTTTCTTCCCACCACCTCTCCGCTGTCACTCGGATCCAGTCCTCGCCTCTCTTCTTGACACATTCCTCCACTCCTTTCAGCCATCTATCTCTTGGTCTTCCCCTTGGTCGTTTCTTCTGCATCTGCATCTCATGTATCCTCTTGGGTATCTTCTTCTCATCCATTCTCTTTAAGTGTCCATACCACCTCAGTCTTGATGTCTCAATCCTACCTTGCAAGGGCTCCTCTTTCACCATTTCCCTGACCATTTCATTCCTCACCCTGTCTCTTCTTGTTATTCCGATCCTACTTCGCAGGAACTTCATTTCACCTGCCTGTATTCTGCTTATGTCTCTTTTCTTCATTGTCCACGTTTCTGAAGCATAGGTCAGTATCGGGATATAGTAGCTTCTGTATAACACTTCCTTGCTTTTTTGTGGGACATCTTTATTCCACACTAAGCTCCTAATGCTTCTGCCTGTCTGCCACGTTCCGTAATCTCTTTGTCATTTCTCCCATTTTCCTCCACTATACTTCCCAAGTACTTGAGACTTTCTACCTTCTTCAGCTGTCCACCTCCAAGTGTTATCCCACTCATTGGTCTGTCCTTTTTCCTGGTCGTTAACAGGATCTCACATTTACTGATGTTGAACTTCCATCCGTACTCTCCCACTGTTTCTTCCCAAGCCTTCAGTTGCTCCTGAATTTCCTCCTCCTTGTTTCCCCAGACCATGAGATCATCTGCAAACACCATTGCTTTCATCTTATCTTCTCCTATCTTTCCTGCTATCCGTGTCATTACCTCGTCCATAACCACAATAAAGAAAAGGGGTGACAGCGCACTACCCTGTTTCAGGCCACTCATTTGTCTGAACCAGTATGTTCTTTCCCCTTCAACTTTCACACAACTCACACTTCCACAATACATCTCCTTCACTCTGCCTACAGTCCCTTTTTCCACTCCCATGTTTTCCATTGCTTTCCAAACCTTCTCCCTACACACACTATCATAGGCCTTTTCGATGTCCAGGAAGGCCATCAAGAGGTCCTCTCCAAATTCGTAGTGGTGTTCCTGGAGCTGTCTCACTGAAAATATGAGATCCACTGTTGATCTCCCAGGTCTGAATCCATACTGCTCCTCTCTCAATTTTCTCTCCACTTTGGCTCGTATTCTACTTTCTAATATCTTTTCATATATCTTGGCACAGTGAGGTATGAGTGTGACTCCCCTGTAATTTCTGCACTCCTTTCTGCTTCCTTTCTTAAATATTGGGACAATTAATCCTTTCTTCCAATCTTCTGGGGTCTTTTTCTCCTTCCATATCACCCTCATCACACGGTACAGCCACTGTTTCCCATCCTCCCCTGCTGCCTTCACCATTTCAACACTCACTTCATCCACACCCGGTGCCCTTCCTCCTTTCATCTTGTCTATAGCCATCTCCAGTTCTCTCCAATTCAGGTCCTTTTCCATTCCTGTGTTGTCTTCTCCATCTTCCAATACATTGCCTTCCTCCCTATGACCATTTGGATTCAGCAAATCCTCAAAGTACTCTTTCCACACTGTCTTGAGTATCTCTTTGTTGTGTACCTCATTTCCGTTTTTGTCCATCATTACCACATCCTCTCGCAGACCTCTTCTCTTACTTTTGACCATCCCATAAAGTACTTTCTTATTTCCTCTGCTGTCTTCCTCCTTCATCTCTGTCCACTTTACCATCCACTTCTTCCTCTCCTCTGCGACAATCGTGTTTGCTTCTTTCTTCTTTATCTTATAATCTTCCCTTCCCAGATCAGTTCTTTCCTGGAACCACACTCTGAAAACCTTGTTCTTCCTTCCCACAGCTTCTGTATCTTCTGTATCTGTATCTTAAGTTTCATTATTTTATTGAAAATTTTCTTTGTCAATCTATCATTGTTCATTCTTTGTAAATGTCCAAAAAAAGGATAATCTTCTTCTTCACATGGTATGTAGCATGTTTTCTACATGCTCATAAATTTCAACATTTGGTCTAGGTCTGTTGTAATCTGCTCCTACTTTTCTAGGGCCAAGTATACTTCTAATTATTTTCCTTTCCATGACCATGATTTTGTTAATTTCACCTTTATTCATTAATTTGAGCGTTTCAGATTATATTATGAAGTTGGATTACCTTCACAAGGTATGTCTTGGAAAGGTTATGGAAGCTTAGCCTCTACAGAAGTTGGATTAGCTTTGCTTTGTATAGGTTATATGAGCAAGAGAGAATCAAAACGCAAATGTATTTATTTAACCCGTACTTAACAGGCAAATATTTTTCGCGGAGAGTTCTCGCGTTAGGCAGCTCCCCTTGACTTGAAAATTCAGCAATCCACACTCTTACTGTTTCATTTCCAAGCTTTTCCAAGGGAATATTTGCTTTTGCTTTCAATAACAGAGGTTTGTTTGGATTCAGAAACTGTTGCGCATTCTCGTCGCTTCACAACACGTTTTACAGATGTAATATGTTTCTGAATATTGTCCTTCTTCTCCTACCCAACACGGCAGTTACAATATTTGCAAAATACTGTTGCAGAGTCGGAACAATAAAAGCTGTGCTCTTTCATGAGCAGTTACAGCAGTACGTCCCATTTCTAGAAAAAACTTTGAACCTTGAAGTGCTTGAAGGTTACAAAAAGAATGAGGTTACTATTCAAGCGGCAAGCCGCAAAATTTTCCGTTTAGCGAAGCCCACGTGTTCGACAAACCACAAGTCTCCGCGATGCGCCAAGTACACAAACGAGTTTCGTTCGTCAGCTGTCTGAATAAGTTATAGATGGTCGAAAGTTCGTATCGATACAGAAATCGATTGTTATATCGACCAATATGCGTAGCACACTGCGAGTCCGAGATGAGGTATCGCTAGCGAGCGATTAGGCCAACTACTGAACATTTTCTTTTGTTTAATAAACAAATTCGCAAATAAATTAGCAGATTTGAAGTAATTTCACTATAAAATCGCACTTATTCGGTATTTTCACATTTTGGGTCACAATTCGCATTTTGTTGCACTTTGATTTACCTTTTCAGGTCCCTCTCTATTAGAAATGAGCGGACGACCTTACCTTATTACCTTATTACTCTTAAACGACTAGAGCATTCCTTTTATTAGCACAACCAATACATCGTGGATAGAACAACAGCCAGTTTCAAATAGTTATCTACCGTAATCGATTATTTTCAGACAACCGATCTTTGTACATATCGATTATATCGATTTTTCTTCGCTACGAACTTGTACATTTCAAATTCCGGCGCGAAAATTTTATGAGAAGAGAACCTATTCAATATTTTTTAGGGAAATTGGACACTTTGCGCATTTATCCCTTTTATGGGTTAATTTCGCAACTATAACCCATAGTTATCGCACTTTGTCGCATATTCAGTTTCGCAAATTCCGGGTATACATAGTCATAATAATTATTATTATTATTATTAATCTTGATTGGTCACATTGGACCACTTGAGTCGTTCCACAATCACTTCTTTGAAGGTAGTACTGCTTGGTTCTTGCGCTCTTTCCAGTACTTTTTCATTCTTTCAGATCGGGATTTTCTCAACTCGTCTGAAATCTCCATAGGCTTTCTATGTGTCATAATAATTTACAAATAGTTGAAAAAATGTGACAAAAGTAAAATTTGCATTTATCGCAGTGGGGATTTTCCCGTATTGCTGGACATACCATACAATTGGGAGCCTCTTCTCAGTAATGGGTGCAATGCCCATTTGCTGGCAAACAGTTATGTTTTTGACATGATGCATTCGTCCAACGGAGCATACGCATTTCCATGCTGTGTAATATCACCATTTTCCATTGGGCAAGCAGGATATTAATTTGTGTAACCGACAGACTTCACTCGTCAACCAATGTAAGGATGTAGCGATGGGGGACAGGTGTACTATAAACTAGGAGTGACTGTTTGGTTTCAGTGCCAGTGGCGTGACGGCCTCGTTCGGTGAGATGCTGCTCCTGATGGCCATCCACTTCCACAGCCAGCAGCTGAGTGCCATCTGTGAGATGGTGTGCTCCACCCTGGGCATGAAGGTGCCCATACGACCCAACAACATGACCCGCGTGAAGCAGATCTTCACCCAGGAGATCTTCACTGAACAGGTTACTTCCTTAATCTTCCGACTTTCATTGCTAACTTTATGCCTGAGTAAGAGTCGCAGGTTCTGTGTTCACGATTGCCATAAGCGGCATAGTTGCCGCCTTTGGGCCCGCAGTAGTTCCATCACTGTATGTAGACAACTCAGCAACACATTACAGCCCTGGAAGGTTGGTAATTACAGCTTGGCATTAACCAACTCAACAGGAGAGCTCAGGAATGAGTTTTTTTTTTGTTTTTCAGCAGCGTAAACCTGTGTTGTCCATGTTAGTCGGCTGTGGAAGCTACATTTACATCCTCTGGGATGCTGAATTGCCGGTGGTTGACACACTGCTTCCTGGGGCTCCATATTGACAGCAAGTTAACGTGGCAGCACCATATTCGGCAACTAAAACAGGTTGTCTCAGGAAACTGAACATGCTCAAGTTTCTTAGGGACCTGATCATGCGGTGCTGCTACTCGTCCTGTCCTGGACAGTATCCACCATGGCTACCGGTGCTTTCCAGACCAGCCCGATTCCCAGTGTAATCACTTAGTTACAGACGCCAGCATATCCTGTTAATGAGCATCAATCGCTGCATCAAGCTCTGTTAAGTGCCCAACGCCACTTGGTATTAGACTTAATAAGGAAGCTTTTAATGTGGACCTGGGAGAGGCAAACAGTGGATCGTGAACTTAGCTGCAGCTTCTCTCGTCACACTAAGCAAGCAGTATCGTAACAAATCTCGACTGGTTGTGCTAGTTTAACTACTCGTCATCATCATCTTGTACAGTCCCACCCACGATCCACCATCTCTTGGTCTCTCGTCCTCCATCCTCCTGGTATCCTGCATTCCCCTAACATTGACTTGTCTATGATCTCTTGTAAGGGATTCTCTCTCACTCTAACCCTTCTTGCTATTCCCAATCTGCTTCTCTGATATTTCATCATGCTCATCTGTCTTCTTCATAACCCACGATTCTGATGCGTAGCTGAGTAGTCCGATACAACGTCCCTGCTCCATACCAGACCTCTCACGCTCTCACTGATCTCCTTGTCATTTCTACCACTTGCTTCCATTACACCTTCTTTAGTACTTCTCCTCGTATCATATCTGTTGTTACTCCTCCCCTATTTCGAGTTGTCACTATTGTTTCACACTTCTTTGCATTAAATTCCAAACCCTACTGTTTTACTGTCTCAACCTTTCTTGTACCTCTGCCTCTCCATTGCCCCATGCTTGCCACGGTGGGTGAGTGGTTATCATGTCGGATTACTAACCCCGAACCGGGTGAGTTAGCCGTGGTCGTTACGGCATGACTGCTGGCAGTCGCTCACATCCAGGAGGCGAGGAGGTTCAGCAACCTTGAACATGGTCTTCTGTGGTTTCCCATCTTCCTTCCAGGCAAATGCCGGGGTTGGTCCCTAACTATAGGCCACAGCCGCTACCTTCCAACTCCTCGTCCTTCCATTCCCACTTTCCTCCCCAACGGTACTTGTAGCTCACCCATTGGGTGTCCGTCTCGAAGCAGCTACAAAACTGGCGAGCCGAACATGTCCTCGGACACTCCCGGCACTAAAAGTCATACGCTAAAAAAAAAACTAACCCCGAGCTTGCAGGTTCGCTCCTGGCCATGGTAAGTGTTTTTTTTTTGGAAAGGTGGCAAAAATTACAACACACATGTCATATGATGATGGCATGATAAAAAACCCATTTGGATTCAGTAGGCCTTGTTCATAATGGCAAAATTAATCTCCAGATTTTCCGCCAACACAAAGTTCCTCATTTCTCTACTAGAAAGCGCTATAGGTATCAAGGAGCTTTGATATCAAAACTCCTTGACTTCCTAGTGCTTCCAGGAACTACAACAGAAATTCGATATGCAAGCAGCCCTCTGGGTGTTGTACGGCATAAATAAGACTTAATGAAGTTACCAACGTTACTGTATGGCCCCATCTTCACACACTCTCAAACGCCGTACTCTGGCAACCATTCGCAAGGAATGAGCAGCCAGGCGGGTAGGATACCCGGGATGTGGATTTGGGCCTCGTGATACCAAGGCGTGGGTCTGGGTAATGCAAATCAGATGGTAGACGAATGCCCATGGGTTATAAAATACGTAAATGGAAATATATTGAAACAATAAGGAAAATACAACGACATGTGGAAAACAAAACACTGGCATAAATAAAGAAAACACTCCTAGCTGTAACCTAGACCCCACGTGGTTTTGCGAATCTACGGTCACGGGTGGCAATTACAACTTTAGTATAAAAAACATATTTCTTGGGTAGCAAGAAATATTGTCCCAGCAGATGGGCTTAAGGGAAGAACACAACCTAAATGTGAAAGTATAATTATTGAAACGAAAACGAAAAGCCAGGAGGCATTTTGGGAGAACCCAAGAGCGGAAACTCAAAATAAGGTAAAACATGGTACAGCAAAACAGAAGGTACCGGAAATAAGAAAATTAGATCAAAATAAGAATAGACTAAAGGGCTAACCACTGGCCCTGAGCGAAATGCTCCAACACAACAAACTACCGTGACCGTTGTCCACATAATTAAATTGTTGGCGGCCACCTGACCATGAGGTAAGCCGTTTGCAATTGCAGGCCACATTCGAAGGCAGGCCCATTGTCCACCTATCCTAATTTGCCCTCCAAAATATAACATTTAAAATATATTTCAGAACTAAACAATCATAATTAAATTAAATTACACCACACACGGCTTAAGAGTTGTATCGATGTTGTTCGATAAAAGGGAAACTGTTTGTAAAGGCAAGCCGCCATTGGCTATGTGCCTTGCAGTTCATACTAGTTCAAAATGTTTAGATGGATAAGTCAATTTATCTTGAATCGGTTTGTATTCCTCACGACGACACTGTGAGTTGATAATCATTATGTAGTAATTGAATTCACAAGGGTTATTGCAGAATAATATCAGACGCTTTACCTTAGTTGCGATGGCAGGCCACATGGCTTGTGTAAAATGCCGAGCCCGAAGAGCTCGGACGAGAACACTCTTATGCGGTGCATAGTTCTGGAGCTACTGGGGGAGAGACGCGTTACCGAGCACGCCACCTGACGGGCGACAGCAGTCGCGCGCGCCTTACGGAGACTTTGGGAAGTAGACACTACCAACAGCAGCAGGTCCTCAGAGTCACGGAGAACACCTCGTTGGCCCAACCAGAAGGACAATTCAGTTGGCAGGCCGGGCCAAGCTTATTCAATGTGCAAGTCATTGCGCGCGGGATCGCGCCATTGGTTCATTTGAACCGGCCGGGCCAATAGCGTCAGAGGAGGCCTCAAGACGTAGTTTAACCAGCCCGGGATAGTTCATTTGTAGCGCCGGAACAGTTCATTTGTAGAGGAGAGGGGAGGACATCGTCAGCGGCGGGACATTCGAATATGAGTGAAACACAAGTCACGTAGAAAAGGCCGCCCGGGGAGCCGCGGGCAGGGGCAGAAACGTGTGCCAGTCTTTGGAGTGGCACAGGTGTCATATAACAAAACTTGCACCCAAGGCCATACGATATCATTATTATCATTACTAGATACCATAGCATCATATGTTCTCTGACCTCTCTCCCCCGACTTTCACACAGCTCACACTTCCTTGGTACATCTCCTTTATTCTAGCCACAGTTTGATTTTAACTCCCTTTTTCTGTAGGGTTTCCCACACCTTTCCTCTATCCAAGCTATCGTATGCCTTCTCTCTAACACCATTACCAAATCCTTGCCATATTCATAGCGTTTTTCTTGGAGCTGTCTTATGCTGAAAATCAGGTCCACTGTTGTTCTTCCTGACCTGTTCCTCCCTCAACCCTTCTTCTACTACTCTCCTTCCAGGATCTTCGCAGCATGGCACATCAACGTGATTCCCCTCTAGTTCTGGACTATTTTCCTGTTGCCTTTCTTAAAAATTGGCACAATTATCCCTCTCTTGCAGTGTTCGGGTGTTCTCCTTTCCTTCCATATAACTCTCATGACCCGATCAAGCCACTGCATTCTTACACTCACCATCCACTCCAGGTGCTTTTCCTCCTTTCATGGCCCTTATTGCTTCTTCCATGTCAGGTCCTTTTCATCTTCCTCTACATTACATAATTCCTCATTATTCTTCTCCATATTCCCATTTGGATTCAATAACTCCTCGGGGCAGATGACCTCGTAGTTCCGCCCCTTAAAACAACAATAACTAATATAACTCCTCAAAATACTCGTTCCACATCTCCTTCAGTTCTTGTATGTCCTCAATTTCTTTTCCTTTTTTATTTATCATCCTGGCATTTTCTGCTGTGCCTCTCTTCTTTGCCTTGACCTACTCCCCTCACTGTCTCTTTCCATCATTTTTCATTATTCCATCCATTTCCTCTTCTCTGCCACCACTCTGCCTCTCTCTTCTTTTCCATTTATATTCCTTTTCTACTTCCTCTGTTCTTTATTGGAACCATGTCTGGAAGGCTTTGTTCCTCATTGCAACCTTCTCCTTCACCTGCTCGTTCCACCAGGGTGTTTCCTTCCACCTTTTCTTATCACTAGTTCTTCCACACACTCTTTCTGCTGCTTCCACCATCGTTGTTTCTAACCTTTTCCATTCCTCCACGACAGACTTTGTTTCACCTATTGGTATGCTGCTCTTCACTATTTCTTATAATTTATCTCTGTACTTGTCTTCCTTCAGCTTCCATACTCGTATCCTTCTTACCTGTCTCTCTATCCCCTTTCTCTCTTTAACTCCTCTAATAGTCACTGCTAAAAGCCGATGATCACTATCCAAGACTTCAGATGGACATCTGACATGGTTTTCTTTGTTTTCCACCACTGACTTTTTCGTCATATCATGACTGTAACATGTTATCTTGAGGCTTTCCTACTTCTTAAACCATGTATTTCCAACTGCTAGTCCATTCCTATTACAAAAATCCAACAGTTTTCAACCTTCCCCATTCCGACTTCCCCATCACTTTCCAACATGTGCATTATGACCTTCTGTCCTGCGAGTTGTCTCTGCATTTCATCTTCAAATTTCTCCTTTTCTTCCGCAGAGCAACCGACTTGAGGTGCTTACACTTGTAGAATTTCCATGTCCTTACCCTTCATTCTGACTCTTACCTGCATCATCCTGACCCCTATTCCTTCACATCCTCTTTCATCGCTTCTCTCACAACCACTGCCACTCCATTTCTCCCTTCATCCTCATTTCCACTCCAGTACAGTTTATATCCATTTCTCAATTCCTGCTGGTGCGCTTCATAAAAAGGGAGGCAGCATGCAATTTGCTACTGCTGTGCGGGTCCGGGCGGAGACACCAAGAGCCCGCTGATGAGCCAGCTTGGTGTCCTAGGTGAAACCCCACACAAGGCACGGCACAAACCTAGAAGAATTGCAGTGATTTAATTAACTGGCCGTGAATGCCAATATACCATAGCCTGATTTTATTTCTCTCCTTGTCAGGTTGTCACTTCTCATGCAGTCAAGGTTCCCGTGACTGCGTCTCTCAACGCCAACATCACAGGTTTCCTGCCCATCCACTGCATCCATCAGCTGTTGAAGAGTCGAGCATTCACTAAACATCGTGTGCCCATCAAGAACTGGATATACAGGTATTCATCTCGTCATGTTATGCGAATTTGCTATAGAAGCAGGGGCGGTCCGGGGGGCCCAGCACCATGGATTTTTTTAAATTTTCAAGTTTAGATTTCAGAAAAATAATAGAAGATTTCAGCCGGGAAAAAGTCGCAAAGTAATATTTTAATATTTCATTGTTTACATAATCTTCTTCATGGGGACTTAAAGGTTTCTTTTATATTATTAAAAAAATGTACGGTACTGTAGTGTACTCAAAATATTGTAACTATTCTTTATTTTATTATTATTACAAAACTATTTTCCATTTGATTTGATACTCTTTATTTCCTATTGTTATGGGCCCCACCTTATCATAGCGCCCAGGGCCCCGCAAGGCCTGGATCCACCCCTGTATAGAAGTACCAAACAGAGAAATTAATTACAGTCTTTAACAGTGTGATAACAATTCATTTTCATAATATTGGCTTGTCGAAGATCTCTTGTATCACGTTTGATGATTCTCGTGCCACATCCGCTCAGTGAACGTTGGTATCATGTTGGAGATACAATAAAACCTGATGAACATCCATTAGATTCACAAGGTTATAGAATATTCAAGGGAAAACCTGGAAAGAGAGTTATGAAAAATGTACCTCAGTTTGAACTGGGTTCATTGTAAATCAGAACATATTAAATTTGATAATAGAGTTTAAATCCATTAATGAAAGATTGTCCCTGCTAAACAAAGTTTATACCATTGTTAATACACATGCACCAACTAAGGAGGAAAATAGCACTCAGAAAGAACAAACGGAAAATTTTTGGCAAGAACTATCAAACACCCTAGATCAAATTCCATCAAAAATTATAATACTTCTACTTGGAGACTTTAACGCTCAAATCGGCAAAGAACGTCAACATCGGTCCATAGTAGGCAATTTCCCCGCACATAAAAGAACCAACACAAATGGAGAAAGACTCATTAGTTCATGCAGAGAGCATAACATAGTCCTGAAATCTACATTCCTCAAAAAACTTCCTAGGAAACAAACTACTTGGGTTTCCCCAAATCCAGTTTGTGGTGGGAAACAACTTGACCATGTTGCTATTAGCAGACAGTCTACAACGGAGATACTTAATGTGAAAGTTGCTAAGGGTGCAGGTTTAGATTCAGACCACTATCTGTCTCGCATTAAATTCAAAATTAGACCATTATATAATAAGAAAAATCATTATCAATCCAAAAAGTTTGATACACAAAAATTAGCTACAGAAAATAATTTCAAAACACTTGGGGAAAGCAGAGCACCTAAAACATGGGAACAACTTCAGAGAGACTTAGTACAGAAAGAAAACGAAAACATGCCTGGTGAGCTGCTGAGTGTGATGAACTAATCTTTAAAAGACAACGAGCTTGGAACATCTGGAATGCAAATAAAAATGTGAATATCAGGACAGCTTTATAGAAGCCCGAAAACATACATCTAAGGGTGTCAAAAGGATAAAAGTGCAACTTATGAAAGACCAATTAACATTAATAGAATCGGACTTCAGACAGCACAATACAAAGGACTTCTACAAACCTTGCCGAAGTATACTCCTTTAAATTAAACGTTTAAATTATACGCCAAATCAATACACAAACAAATATATATTTTATATATTAGTACATGTTTCGACCCACAGTGGGGTCATCCTCAGCCTAAAAAGAAAATCAATTAAGAATTGAAAAACTAAAATGGCATATGCGCCTTAAATCTAAATTAAAATGAAAAATTAATGATAATAATTGTAATAAATAAAATATAGTAATAAAATGGATATCCTTACAAAGTAGTATTAATTAAATAAATAAAAGATTGGTCTTTTAACAATAATTTTAAAAAAGTAGTTAGAAATAAGAACTATTAACGGTGAGTGTAAGAATGTTAAGCTTTAAATTTTTTATCAAAATATACACAAAATAATTTAGAAAATCAATAAAATAATTCAGCTCGGCGCTTGAGTTAAATAAGTAGAATCCTCTTCAATACGGAGACTATTAATGATTTTTAAAAGGTGCCAACCAGTATTATGATGACATGAAATAACCTTGTTGTATGGGATGTAGAAATTCGGAAATTCGTACAAGAATTTGAGTTGAAATGCCCAATATGGATATGTGGCAATTCTAATAAATGTCCAAAATGTTTAGAAGAGAAACCGGGATTCTTGAAATGGAATTACGGTATCAGAAGTTCCACTTTAAATTTGCCAAACAGTGTTAGGTTATGTATATGCTGATTTAATGCAACCGTCGTGTTGAAAATTCTCCCGTAGTACCGTATTTACTGCATACATTAAGTATTTATCAAATCAATGAAGGCTGAGGATGACCCCACTGTGGGTCAAAACATGTACTAATATATAAAATATATATTTGTTTGTGTATTGATTTGGCGTATAATTTAAACGTTTAATTCTAACATCAATACGGATATTTAAAAACATTTGTTTTCAATGGCAAATGTATTTGCATTCTATGAAGTATACTCCACCAAGCTTACTTTTCACAGATCCAAAGACACAGAAAACTGCATATAATAACGCTGAAAATTGCAGAATACTTGCGGAATATTTTGAAGAACTTCTCAACTGCGATCCAGCAAAGGAGACATTTAATTTTGATAATATACATCCCATTCCTCCAGACTCTAAGCCACCACCAACAAATGAAATTAAAGAGATTATAAATGAACTTAAAAACAACAAAGCATCTGGAGAAGATGAATTATGGAAATACTCGAGTGACAACATGATCCTATGTTTAACGGAAATCGTAAATGACATATGGAAAACACACAGTCTAGCATCAGAATGGACATATGCCTTGATACATTCACTACATAAGAAAGGGAAGAAAACAGATCCTAACAATTACGGAGGAATCTCCCTCCTGCTTGTGACCTATAAGGTCTTATCCAAAGCACTTTTAAAAAGAGCAGAAAAAATACTCGACCCACAATTGGGAGAGTATCGGGCAGGATTTAGGAAGGGACGGTCATGTATGGAGCAAATACTAATTTTAAAGAACATATTAGACATGAGGAAAATCAGGAACTTTGTGGATTTTAAAAAAGCCTATGACTCCATTGACAGAAAGGCACTTATTAACATTCTGAAGGTATTTGGACTTAACAAGACAACTGAAATAATTCAAGCAACACTAACGAACACAACTTCCAAAGTTAAATTTAGAGAGGAACGTTCAAAATCTTTCAAATTAAACTCTGGTGTGAGACAAGGAGATGGTCTGTCACCTCTGCTTTTCAATTGTGCATTGGATAAGGTAATTCGAGAGTGGAGGAAAGCCATCAATACTAATGGCGTTCAACTAGGAAGACAATCACTGTAGATTGTTTAGCTTTTGCGGATGACATTGCATTACTTACTGACTCACTGAATACTGCCCAAGAATAAAAACAGGCAGCCCAAGTCGGACTACAAATATCATTTGGAAAAACTAAGTTCATGACAAACATCACCGATGCTCTGAAAAGTATCATAATTCATGACAGTTCAGTATGTAAAACAAATTCCTTTAAATACCTAGGAGAGTGGATAATGAACGACTCACAGGAAAAGACAGCAATAGAAACGAGTATGCATAAATTACAAAGGTGTTTTCATATGACAAAAGACATATATAATAAGAAAAACTTATCCTGGAACACTAAATTAAGGCACTATCAAACAGTGGTCAGGCCTGAAACTCTGTATGCGGCAGAAACACTTAAATTAACAAGATTTGGTGATTTAGACAAATTAGAGAAGACTGAAAGACGAATTCTGAGAAAAATACTGGGAACTAAACTAAATAATAACGCAGAATATAGGTTACAAATTAGAGAAGACTGAAAGACGAATTCTGAGAAAAATACTGGGAACTAAACTAAATAATAACGCAGAATATAGGTTACGACCAAATAGAGAGTTATATTTGAAATGTGAAAAATTAACTGATGTAATGAGAAAGAGAAGATTACAGTTTTTTGGGCACATTTATAGAATGGAAAATAGTAGACTAACTAAACAGATCTTCAACTTACTGACTAGTTACAAATCCAAACCCACATGGTTCATTGAAATTGACAAAGATTTGACAAATGCGAAAATTCAGACAGACACAATAGCAAACAGATCACTCTTCAGAGAAGCTATTCAAAAGGCAAAATTTCAAGAAAGGAAGAAACAAACAACTCGCAGAAAGTTGGACTCGAGAGAAGAAAGATCGTCACTCTAGAAGGATGAAAGAACTTTTGGAAACGACGGAAATTGAATACAATGGACAACAGCCAATGTTGATTCAGCGTACCCTCCGAATGAGTACGCTTCTTTGAAAGAAGAAGAAGAAGAAAACCTTGTTATTGGGACAGACAAAAGTGGACTTGGAATTTACCAAATCACCCCCTGCCAAAAGAAAAACCTAAAAGCCCAAACCAATGAAACCCATAAAAATATGCAGTTACTCATACGGTTTTATGCAACTTTTGATTTATAAATGCAGTGGTATAGAAGGAGAATTCATTGGATGACATGAAACATAACCTATTATACTCACATTGTGACCGTATAAGAAATATGACAAAACTAAGAGAAATCGGTGTGTTCGCTAAAATATATCAGTTGGCCTGATACTACAAAGTTACAAGATAATAAAATAGGTAAGTGTAATGCGATATCCATTACCAATTTAAGAGGTTTTGTTAATTGATGTTTGTGTCTGACATTGATAAATAATTTTCGGTGTGATCAGGGAGATGTGGGCAAGTTCTTATCATTGCTGTGTTTTGTCACGTTCTGAGATTTGTTTGAGATTGCGTGATGCTCGAGCATGTCTAATCTCAAAAGTACTTCACATAGATAGGCCTACTGTGGGAACTATTAGGTGTGGAAACATTTCCACTCGTACTACAATATTTGGTACATGCTTCCCTTGTTTTCATTGCTCTCGTTTCTCCATGCTGTGGGAACTAGTTCTGTAATTCTGTAGGGTGTTACAATTTGTATATTGAATAGTACTTACTTACGATTAATGCATTTTATGCTTTTCTCTTACTGAAACAAGTTAATGAGGTTTAATTTATCATTTTTCTGTAGTACGTTTTCCCACTTTTTACGTTCAGTCCCTTGAGAAACGTACTAATGAGGTTCGACTTTATTTTCATTGATTGAGTTCTGCGCATTTCAAAACGTGGTGCGATGTCTTTTGTAAGGAGAATCCCGTAGTTTTTAAAGAAAATGTTTTTAATATTTTGAATTTAAACTTCAAATCTCATATGCGGGATCGGCATTACCCTTCGAATTATCTATCCGTATTACATATTATATAACATGAAAAGGTGCACCTTGTACTTTGGGCAACGAGCATTTCTTATAAACAGGTTTAGAGTTATTGAGGTTTTACTGTAGTAGTTTTGTCATCTCATACCACTGCCTCAGATATTTAGTCTCCCAGGCCTCTCCTTGCCATTGTAAGGTGTTTCTGGGTGTCGCATTCTCTGACCAAAGTCAGATTTTTATTGTCTTTACTACTTCTCTATTCTTCCTCTGCTCTTCAGAATGAACAATTTCCAAGGTCTATAATCTCACTACATGGCCCACTTGCACAACTAAAGCACACGTGCGACACAGGATATGCTATCTTATGTACCCTCAGTACGAGAGCCATGATGTCACTCAACTGGAAAGGCCCATGTTATGACGTCAGGCCCACATGGGTACATGGATTTCATTTCAACATTTGCAAAAATAAGCTATTCCATGACCCAGACTCAGACTGTGAGAGTGCACATGTGAGAGAAAGGATCCATGAATAAATACTGTAATCAATGAACTAGGTTGTTTAATTTTAAGTATTGTCTTGTTTTTTCTTGTATGGCCTTTAGCTGCATTGAATAATATTATTAAAATTAATGCTATACAAGAAACATTGCAGTTAAGAGAGCCTTAGGCCCCATAGTTCAGAAATGAAAGATGTCCCAATAAGTAATTGTTCATTTTGAATTTAGAATGGCACACAACCCTGCACAAGGCAAGGGATGTATTGCCCAAGTTTATTAAACAAGGGTTGTTTTTTAAGTAAGGACCGTTTTTATTATTAACTTAACATTTTATTTTGAAACCACATTTATTTTTAGGATTTACATATCTTCCTCTATTTTTCTACATAGTTGCCTTGTTTATTTAGGCACTTGGCATACCTTAAAACTAAGTTCTGAAATCCCTCTGCATAAAAGTTTGCCGCCTGCTCTGACAACCAAGAATTCACACTTGAGGGAAATCCACTTATTATCATGAATCTTTGGTCCTCGTGAATTTTCGTGTCAATTGCAGTCACCAAGTCAATACACACTGCCCCAAACTCAGGGCAAAAGTTTCATCACGAACTTGCCTACTCCGTAAGGTAACTGGTTCTGGATGGGGTGGCCACCCTCAGACAGTAAGGACAACTGCCCTAGCTCTCTGCTATTCTGCTGCTGAATATGCTAGTCCCGTGTGGTATAAATCAGCTCACGCAAAAAAAAGTCGACATTGCCTTGAATGAAACTTGCAGGCTAATCACAGGATGTTTAAAACCAACACCAAGACAGAAGTTGTACTCACTTGCAGGCATAGCCCCACCTGATATTAGACGTGAGGTGGCCGCTAATATCGAGAGACGGTTTGCAACATCTTAGCCCATCCCCTTCATGGTCATCAGCCACCTTCAGCTCGACTGAAGTACAAGAAAAGTTTTTTACAGTCTTCTTCTCCACTTGCTTCTAACCCAAAAAAGGCCAGGGTTAAGCTATGAAATCAAAGGTATCCTGATCATACGGAACTTGTTAAAATTGAAGAAAAATTACCAGCTGGTCACGAAGATGAATGGTGTACCTGGAAGTCCTTAAACAGATTGCGCACAGGTGTAGCAAGATCTAAGGACAATCTCTTGAAATGGAGAATGTTGCATGATGGGGACACACTGTGTGAGTGCGGAGAAAACAAACTTCTAGGCATTTCTTGAACTGTCGTCTATGCCCAGACTCATGCACAGGGTTGGATCTGGCATTGGCTGGAAACAATGCTGTCAATGTAGCCAAATACTGGTCACAACTCTTGTAATTATTGTATATATTATCATTCCTGTTCTTGTGTTATGTTATATGCAAGTGCTCTATGATGTGATTGTTTTTTAAATTTCTTGTTTGTATATTTTGGTACCTCTGACACGAATAAAAAACCAAGTCATCTGTGATCACAGACCTGAGCGTTCATCGTCATGAACATTTTCACGGCCAGTTTTGATCTCGCGTACCCATTTTCACACTTTACCTTCCGTCATTGCATTATCACCATCCACCTCACAAAGCTGACGATGAATGTCTGCAGCGACATGTTTTTTGCACTCAAAAAAGTATCACAGATTGTACCTCACACGTGGCGGGCGAATCAATAATCTTGAACATTGTATAGATGCACAGTTCAGCGTACAGGTTAGCTACACAGCTGCAACTGACGCCTGCTTGTTCGCAAAGGATGCCGGGAGGTAGCGCGCACTAACTAAGGGCTTAAAAAAACGGCCCTTACTTAAATAACAACCCTCGTAACTGGTAGTAGCGGCACCGGCGTTGTTGTTTGAGTCTTCAGTCATTTTGACTGGTTTGATGTAGCTTTCCATGCCTCCCTGTCCTGAGCTAATAGTTTCTTCTCTACATAGCTACCACACCCTACATCCGAGACAATCTATTTAATATATTCCTACCTTGGCCTACCCCTACAGTTCTTAACCTCAAATCTCCTTTCCATAACTAAGCTTGCTATTCCTGGGTGTCTTCATTAACAGTCGCCTGAAACATATCTCCTCTCCCACTCGTCTTAATACCTCTTCATATGTTAGCACATAACTGTATGCAAAGAACGGCTCAAATCATTAATTGAGACCTGCGCAGACTAAGACTCTATGTACAATATGTACGCATTTTGGAAATATAAATGCTCTTGCATGTTGCAGACAGATATGCAGCAGTGTGCCTCCACTGCATCCCGTGCTGCCAGCACTGGTGGAGGTGTATGTGAACTCCATCCTGGTGCCCAGTTCCAAGGCTCCTCAGGAACACACCAATCAGCCCATGGAGGAATAAATTTGAGTGGAGGGAGGGTTTGGTACCCCGAGGCCAAAGTGGCCTGAAGACAATTAACCTAGTACTATTCTATGCGCACAATGAAACATGGACTCGAACAGCAATAGGTAAAATAAATATATATTCTCAAGGGAAAAGAATACAAGGCCGAATGGCTATGGGAGGGAACACCAATCTGCACTCCTACTATATATCAAAAATGGAGGCCAAGCTATACCCCAAATTATATGGCAACGCAGTATAATTAAAACAAGTTACATTTACGTGATTTATAAATCACCACATATTAAACCTTTTCTAATTCTTATCCGAAACTACTACAGTCTCATTTCGATTCATTCCAATAGGTTACTCATTACATTCTTTCAAATATGCTTCCGAAAATGTTTTGCAACCAGCATGAATGCTGTGCTATGCGGCCATAATAGACCAAAAGATGCCATCACAGACAAACGAAAAGCAAGGGGCCGTTTGTCATTATTAAAACTATCAAGTTCCCCACACCAAAATCCTGACAATTACATTCTTAAAATCAATTAATTTAACATTAGCAACATGGAACGATTAAAAATGAAACCAAACACATCTCGAAAGATGAAGTAAAACAAACTCCTTTTCGCTGCTTAAATAATAGGAGGCGTGTTATGAATATAAAATAAACTTGGGTCACATTATAATAGACCCATTAAAATATAAATTGAACAAATTAGCAAATCAAGAAAACGTCTTGGTAAAAGAAGAATAGCGTCCTTTTGGAAACGAAAGTTATTTCAATGCAACCGGCCAGACGACACTTGGCCTCTTTAAAATTGACAAACATAATTCCCCTTTTCATGAAATTGTCATAAATGTTTTGTCTGACGGTTCTAGAGTTCCAATTAATATTATCTAACAGTTTTACCTTGTTCTCGGACCAAGATTTAGGTAGTGGTCCGAGGCTACCACAAACCGCGTCCTTTCACCACAAGCTCACATTATGTTCTCTCGTTCTTCTCACTTAGCTTGGCTTCATTTCGACAATGGGACGCCATTTTGCGCATGTGCAGAAGTTCATTTTAAAACCGATGACAAATGAAGAACGCCTGGCACTAGTTTTAATGCCAACTTTATAATTAATTTTCCTTCACCTCTTAAATTATCGAAACGTCCTTTTTTAACCAAATTTAATTTGGCAATAGAATTTTCATCGATGTGTCCGTCAATGATTGGCTATCAGACTTTAGATTATTTGAACAAATACCGCCAAATCCAGTACAGTCCCAGCATACATATTATTCACTAGACAGTCAACAATGGCTATATTCAATCAATGCAGACCGGAGTAATTAGTTAATATATTTTCCATTAAAAGATAATGGTTATTTAAATTATTTATGTCTTCTTCTTGTATCCAGAAATGATTCACAATTAATGCCAGGAGCGTCGGCAGAAGAATGGGGGGGGGGGGGTCACATGGGGGCGGCGACCGGGGGGCGGGGCACATGGGGGCGGGGGCGGCGGCGAAGTATTGTGAGTCGAAACCAATCGGCTCAGTCTCCCCCTGCGATTCCACCTGTAGGGGGTCAGATGATGATCCCCGATGGTAGCTGCAAGCAGGATGGAACCAGCTCTCCAATACAGCCTCTCCGGACCGTTACAGCTGGACATCTCACGAAGTTGTAGTAAATGCTTCCACTCTGACCAGCAGAATGGCTAACACCTCCACTAGATGTTATGCCGTGCATGGTGACAGTAACCTGTGCACTGGCTACTGCCACGAGTGGTGAATGATCACATCACTCACGTGACCAACCGAACAGATACCAGATGGCAATAAGGATCACATGATCGCCATCTCACCGATGATATTCCATGTAGATTCAGTTACCATGTCGTTGTTATAGCAAGTGACATTCCTTGGCTTTTGGAATAATCGCAGTGTTAGACCAGGTAAGACTGTTAGAGCTTAAACCGACAGACGATGTTTCAATTTAAATTGTTAGTTTACAATGTGATGAGTAATTACTAATATGAACATCACAATTCGATGTTCTGGTAAAATTTCTAGCTTGTTCCCAACCAAAATAAATCCTGTTTTCACATTCTAAGGAAATTATTAAGTGGACGCAGCGTCACTTAACAACATGCCATCCCTCAGCAATCATGGCAATCGGCTCTCAATTATATATAAGGTACCAAGGTACCACAGTACCTCCCGAGTACTCTCAAACAGCACAGTCATGTAAGTTACTTCTGATGTACAATTACATCAAGTACAAATATACACACACAGCTCTCAAGCATGGCTTCAAACTTTATTAAGGTAGAACAGCAGGCGCAGAACCGCTCGAACAATCACAGCAACCAAACAGCAATCACAATTTCACGTGAACCAAACTTCAACAGGACTACACACACACGTGCTCAACTTCAGATAACGCAGGAATCCATCTCACATCTGCGACCAATCACTATGAAGCAGCAGTTACTCCTGACACAACCTCACTATTGAACCAAACACATAGTCAGCTTACTACCAGAATCACCCAAGTTCACTCGCACGTTGCCCTCAGCAATCTTCTAACCTCACTGTCACAATGACCACACTAGACAACTCAAAGGATCAAGCTCACACCTAACCTCACAACATTCACTCTTGTCAAGACATAACCTCACCAAATTCACCAGTCGACTTCTAACAACCAGCTACCAACCCAGTGCGACCATCTCAACGATAGGTAGCACTACCAATTCATAATCAACTTTAGGTCACTAAATGCAACCAACTTCACCTTGGGTCAATTAAGAGTAACCAACTTTTCACTGGGTCACTTCACGCAACCTTACAACTTACCAAGGGTCACTTATGCAACCATTTCACTGGGTCACTTATGCAACCATTGCCTTACCGTCCGTAGGTGCCAACTGACTACGTCTGTAAAACCAGACAAATTAAATTCCTCACCTAATCAATTCAGAAAGAAAACCTTCACCTGTATCGCATACACAATGCAGCTTACAGTTTGCTCCCAAACTGGCCTCCACACCTGCCACGTGTTTCAGCGACAAGAAATATCCACCTGCATATACCTTCCCTTCATGAAAAGGCTCCCTGCATATACCTCTTCTAATTAATAAGTCAAGGCACCACTCGACTAACTCAATCTCAAACTCACCATCAGATCACTCATTAAAACCAACCGTCCGTAGGTACCTAAGCCGTCTGAAATATCAGACAAGAACAATTTCCAATCCACCTAATTCCATAACAGAAACAGTTGCCAGCCATCTCCGGAACTAGTCTGGAACACCTGCCACGTGCGCCAATGAAAGGAAATATCGCCTGCATACGCCTCTTCACCAAAACCTCCTGCATACGCCTCTTCACAAAGACCACCTGCATACGCCTCTTCACAAAGAAAAGGCCACCTGCACTTTCACTTAAGGACATTAGGCACCACTCGACAATCCATTACACATCATCAGGGAATTAAACATCCTGGTATCACCAACGAACCTAACCTCTCGAAGCACAAATACTACTCAGAGTACTGACAAAATACACAACTCAATCCAACCAATACCAACACGGTACCAACAAAACAAAACCTAGACACTAACCGAAGAAATCTCAAATACCCAACCGAGTACCAACGCACAAGAAAATAATAAAAACACTAACCCTAATTAAATCTCAACTAGTACCAACAACGCAGTACATGGATCACAAATCCACAAATCACAAACAACAAAACACTCCCTCACAAGTACTCACTCGAGCACCAAGTACCAACCAGGCACTAAACACACCTGAAATAAAACAACAAAATGTACCCTCAAAATACTAAACTACGATGTGCGATCATCACCAGCCCGCACGACATCAAGAGTCAGAGGAGCATAGCAATGTCGACATCACCAACCATCACTGAAAGTACCAGAATCATAAATAGACAGAGACTGGCTACTCCCGCTAGGTTGGTATCACTCGACGATCTCCGCACCAACTCCTCACATCCCAATTTGGCATCCTGAAATGCCCTAACCTCACTCACTCAACCACACGCACACCAACACCAACCATACGTGCAGTCCTGGCACGTCACTCGTTCGATTCCTAACTCCAACCAAACCTGAAATAAATTTCAAAATTTCTATCTACCGACTGAAGATCAAAACTTCACACGACCAAAATACGATCACCTAGATCAGCTCTTCTTATAACTGCTTTCTGCTTCCTAATTTTCGACCGCACGTCGCACGAACAGCAGCAATCACAACAACTACACACCCAACACAACGGGGCTTCACGACTCCACAGCTGACTTAACACCTGACCTCGGCCTAGCAATTTTAGAACTCGCTGTTTCACCACCTGAAAAGCTTCAGCTCGACACTGCTGTTGTATGTACTCACAGTACATTACTCGTCCGCCTGCATGTTCACTGAAATCTTCTCTTAATATTTCACAAGACATTACACATTCAACTCTATGACAACAATTATCTGCGCACAGATGTTTCTCACAGAATACAGCAAAATAATTGACTATTCAGTTCACTAAATTTCATTAATGCTTAGATGACTTAATCACATTGGCAACACAGCCAGAACAAATAGCAATTCAAAATTTGGCAACCATGCCATAATGATTTTCAGCAAGAACTCAACACGGGAATGATATCACTTTTCACACAACTTGACAGGAACACAAAACGATTAGCCATTAGCACTTTACTTAACAGCTGTGCATAGATAACTTTCTACCATGAATCAAATAGCTACTGTACTGGTTTGATCCTACCTTGGAAGCAGCTTGTAGTACGGAACATCACAGAGTGTGATAACAGAGAGAATCCATCAGCCAATTTTACCATGCTTACAGAGAGACCATGTTCTTGAGTGCCAGTATTAAAACTGGACTTGACTCGTCGTCAGTGCGTTCACGCACTGAGGAATGCCAGCAACGCTTTGTCCATTCACAGCCATGAAAAGAAAATCATAATATTAGCCAGAGTACCACAGTAGGCATCCTACCTAACCTTAGTTAACCCTCAGTTACTCACTTCTCCCGTGCTGCTCGAATCCACGTAAGTTTAACTACCTCGTTACTATGGCAACAAAACAATACCAGGCAACGGGCTTCAGAAAATCGAAACCACGCTACACTGCTACCATAAATCTGTACCAATAAATTTGAGTGGAGGGAGGGTTTGGTACCCCGAGGCCAAAGTGGCCTGAAGACAATTAACCTAGTACTATTCTATGCGCACAATGAAACATGGACTCGAACAGCAATAGGTAAAATAAATATATATTCTCAAGGGAAAAGAATACAAGGCCGAATGGCTATGGGAGGGAACACCAATCTGCACTCCTACTATATATCAAAAATGGAGGCCAAGCTATACCCCAAATTATATGGCAACGCAGTATAATTAAAACAAGTTACATTTACGTGATTTATAAATCACCACATATTAAACCTTTTCTAATTCTTATCCGAAACTACTACAGTCTCATTTCGATTCATTCCAATAGGTTACTCATTACATTCTTTCAAATATGCTTCCGAAAATGTTTTGCAACCAGCATGAATGCTGTGCTATGCGGCCATAATAGACCAAAAGATGCCATCACAGACAAACGAAAAGCAAGGGGCCATTTGTCATTATTAAAACTATCAAGTTCCCCACACCAAAATCCTGACAATTACATTCTTAAAATCAATTAATTTAACATTAGCAACATGGAACGATTAAAAATGAAACCAAACACATCTCGAAAGATGAAGTAAAACAAACTCCTTTTCGCTGCTTAAATAATAGGAGGCGTGTTATGAATATAAAATAAACTTGGGTCACATTATAATAGACCCATTAAAATATAAATTGAACAAATTAGCAAATCAAGAAAACGTCTTGGTAAAAGAAGAATAGCGTCCTTTTGGAAACGAAAGTTATTTCAATGCAACCGGCCAGACGACACTTGGCCTCTTTAAAATTGACAAACATAATTCCCCTTTTCATGAAATTGTCATAAATGTTTTGTCTGACGGTTCTAGAGTTCCAATTAATATTATCTAACAGTTTTACCTTGTTCTCGGACCAAGATTTAGGTAGTGGTCCGAGGCTACCACAAACCGCGTCCTTTCACCACAAGCTCACATTATGTTCTCTCGTTCTTCTCACTTAGCTTGGCTTCATTTCGACAATGGGACGCCATTTTGCGCATGTGCAGAAGTTCATTTTAAAACCGATGACAAATGAAGAACGCCTGGCACTAGTTTTAATGCCAACTTTATAATTAATTTTCCTTCACCTCTTAAATTATCGAAACGTCCTTTTTTAACCAAATTTAATTTGGCAATAGAATTTTCATCGATGTGTCCGTCAATGATTGGCTATCAGACTTTAGATTATTTGAACAAATACCGCCAAATCCAGTACAGTCCCAGCATACATATTATTCACTAGACAGTCAACAATGGCTATATTCAATCAATGCAGACCGGAGTAATTAGTTAATATATTTTCCATTAAAAGATAATGGTTATTTAAATTATTTATGTCTTCTTCTTGTATCCAGAAATGATTCACAATTAATGCCAGGAGCGTCGGCAGAAGAATGGGGGGGGGGGGGGGTCACATGGGGGCGGCGACCGGGGGGCGGGGCACATGGGGGCGGGGGCGGCGGCGAAGTATTGTGAGTCGAAACCAATCGGCTCAGTGGAGGTGTATGTGAACTCCATCCTGGTGCCCAGTTCCAAGGCTCCTCAGGAACACACCAATCAGCCCATGGAGGAAGATGAGATACGGCGGGTCTTCCAGAACTCAGTGTTTGGAGGACAGTTCGATGGCAAGGAGCACCAGGTGAGGGACAGCGAACTCCCGATTTAACGTTCCTTTCCTATCGTCCCGGCTATTATGCCATAAGAAGCTTCTTCTGCTTTTACGGCCTCATTGGACCACTTCAGTCAATCATTTCTTGGTCCTCTTCTTCAGTAAGTTTCCTTTCCGAGTCGCCCAGAAGCTCTTCATTCGCTCTGATCTTCTCAGGCGTTCCTCATCTGTAAATACCCTTTTTACTGTATTACGTTTGTCTATTTTAGCCTGAAATCTTATTTTTATATCTCTCAGTTTTTTTAATTTTGTTGTTTTGTTTTGCAAGTCATCCAAGGTTATTTCCAATTCTTTCATATCTTCTGTAATTTCCTTAATCCATCCTACTTGTTGTTTCATATTCCAAAGTTTCACTACAATTTTTCTAGATAACCTGGTTTCTGGTGTCCTCATGATGTGACCAAAGAAAGAAATCCGTTTCTTCCGAATAGCATCAGTGATGGGCTCCACTTCATTTGGTACTATCCGCCACTGTCCATCTTTCTGATATTTTTTATTTATGCATGTTCTAGCTATTCTTCTTTCTACTTTTAGAATTTTGTCAATTCTGTTTTTCTGAGTAACTTTAAAAAGAGTTTCACTTCCATATGTCACCTCTGGTTGAACGACCGTCTTGTAATGTTTTAATTTTGTTGCGATTGATGGACATTTTCTTTTATATGTAGACCATGTTAATTTTTGGGCTTTTATCATTTTATTAGTTCTTTCTTGCCATGCAGGTTTCTCATCCAAGTTGTAAGTTATAATTTCTCCTAAGTATTTAAATTGCTTCACTAGTTTAACTTTCTTGTTATTTACTGTTATGTGATTGATTACAAGTGGATTTGCTACCATTATCTCTGTCTTTCAAGTGATATCTGAAGTCCAATTTTTTGTGCTATATTATGTAGGCTTATTATTTGATTTCTGGCTTCTTGAATATTATTAGCCAGCAACGCTAAGTCATCTGCGAATCCCAAGCAATTTAAGTCTATTTGATCTTTCTTGGTTCCAATTCTTATGTTCCTAGGATTTTCCCTGTACCATTCCCTCATTACATATTCCAAAGCACAATTGAAAAGTAGAGGCGATAAACCATCTCCTTGTCTTAATCCTGTTTTAATCGTAAACGGTTCAGATATTTCTCCTCTGAATTTTACTTTAGATTTGGTGTTTGTTAGAGTTAGTTTTATTAATTTGGGATGAAGTCCGAAATTCCTTAGTATTTTCAGCAATGAAGATCTATGTATACAATCATAATCTTTTTTGAAGTCTACGAAGGTTATGACTTGCTGTTTTTGTCTATGTTTGTAGTAGTCCATTACTAATTTTAAGGTGATTATCTGTTCAGGGCAGCTTCGCCATGGCCGAAATCCACCTTGATATTCTCCTATTTCCAGTTCTAATTGATCTTTACAACGATTATATAGAATTCGTGACATGATTTTATATGTGATATTCAAAAGAGAAATTCCTCAATAGTTGTCAGGATTTGATTTTTCTCCTTTCTTGTGTAATGGATGTATTATAGCAATAGTCCAATGGTCTGGCAGTTCTTCTTTGATCCAAATGTTCACTATGCATTGGTGTAATGAAATCTTTACTGGTTCTGCTGCATATTTCCACAATTCTGCAAATGTTTGATCTTCTCCACTCGCTTTGTAGTTTTTTAGCTCTCTCAGAGCTTTGTAGACTTCTTGGATTCTGGGTGGATTTATGTTTTCTGATGGTGTTTTAATAGTGGTGTCTGTATTTATTTGAAGCAGTTCTGGTGGATCTTTGCAATTTAGCAACTTGTTGAATGTTTCTGCTAAAATTTCTGTATTTCTTTTATTACTATGAGCTAACTCGCCATTTTTGTCTTTTAACATTAATGTTGGAGGTTCATATCTTTGTAGTTGTTTGCTAAAAATTTTGTAGTAATCTCTTGAGTTTGTTTTCGCGCTATTTGTTTCGATCATCAGAAGTATATCCTTTTGGTATAGCCGTTTAACCCCTCGTATTATTTTTTGAGTTATCTTAATTTTAAATTTTGCCGATTTTATGTTTAACCTCCATTTAAAGCTCGAATTTTTGGATCACTGGAATAAAATCTGTGTATATTGTAACCATTCTGGTTACAGAGTTTATTTTATAGGTTATTTTTTATAAGAGTATATGTAGGGTTCGAGGCATGGCCACCTTTTACTGTTGGGCCATTGCATTGTAGGCCTTGGTTCAGCAGTAAGGTAGGAGGGGGCCATGCCTAATGGAGTTTCACATCTGTGTATATATTATTTTTTTAATGTTTTTTTAAATATATATACAGTGGAATCTCGTTAGTACGTTTTTCAAGGGACTGAAAAATTTGGACGTCATATGCGGGAAAACGTACTACCGAAAAACGCCATACTGCTTTTACAACGTATAAGAAAGAACACGGCGTATATATGGACGTTAAATCGCCGACCTTAGTAAGTGATTGTATGCACTACTACAGTCATGACATAAACGTAGGTTATCACTTATCAGTAACTTACATGGCATAAATAACATAAAAATGAATTACTGTACCTCTACACTACAGTATAATACAGGGTCTTTATTTCTGCTTAGCAAGGACATTGTCGCTCTCGCGCTCCGCCAGTGACGGCTCAGTTACCGGCGACCGTGCACGCATATGTTTGAAGCATGGGCTTGCTTGAACCACTTCAATAAAGCGCTTTCTAGTTGAGGAAACTGTCCCTCTCGCACACGTTTCCTTTTGCCGCTCATTCCTTCTTCAAATGCACGTTCGATTTCCTTCCTTTTGCCGAGAATCGTGTTCAGTGTAGACGGAGGAATGTTCCACTTTCGCGCTATATCCACACGCTTCAGGTGAGGATTACAGTCCACGTCTCGAATGTATTTCATCTTCTCATCATTAGTTATCTGCCGTACTTTCTTCTTATCCATTATGAAACACGCAATAAAATAGGTCATAACTGGACGTGAACACTAAGAACTAGAAGACAATAGTGCGGAATACGAAGACAATAATGCACCTACGTGAGAAATAAACAAAGGAAGGAGGGTGAAGGGCAGTGGGAGAGAGACACGTCACCTGTGTTGCATCATAGCCGTCAAACACAATGAAATCATCTACACTGTCAATAACTAGCAGAGAATATGAGGCAATATCGCGTCGTGTTTTCCAGAAGCCGAATTTTATAATGAAATAAGAATAAAATACGGTTCACTAACAAATAGTCAACGGAAATTTGATCGTTGTAAGCGGGAATAGAGAACGTATTAAGGGGATATTTCAACATGAATTTAGTAGGATAGGCACTTGAGAAAGGAGAGAAAGGGCAGCGGGAGAGAGACACGTCACCTGTGTTGCGTCATAGCTATAGCCACTTCTACGCCGTCAAACACAATGAAATCATCTACACTGTCAATAACTAGCAGAGAATATGAGGCAATATCGCGTCGTGTTTTCCAGAAGCCGAATTTTATAATGAAATAAGAATAAAATCAGGTTCGCTTACAAATAGTACAACGGAAATTTGATCGTCGTAAGCGGGAATAGAGAACGTATTAAGGGGATATATCAACATGTATTTTGTAGAATTGGGACTGGGACTTGAGAAAATCATTGAGCTAAACGGGAAAACGTCATAACCGAGAAAGTGCTAACGAGATTCCACTGTATGCTTTATGGAGTGCTAATCTGGTAGATATTTCTGAGGAAGATGTGGATTGTTTTCTGAAGCTAGTTGTTGGAAAGATTGGTTGAAATTCTTTGCAGATGAGTGTGGGTGAAGATAAAATAAATGGAGTATATGATTGTTAAAAGTTTCCCTCATTGTGCAATAACAAACACGACCCCGATTTAGTACACTTATAATATGTAACGTTGGTACGGTCCCAAACAACTTGCAAGTTTACATTTTCTCCCTTGCTACAGGAAGAGTATGATGTAAGATCTAAAAATGACTAAGCCGTGCAACAATTTGTTGCGAATGGGAACAAGCCTTCTTTTTTTTAATGTAACGTTCAGACCGTGCAACGGCAAGACTGAAGTTAATTGCGCGCGCCCTGGGGGAAGTCTTAACTTGCCGAGGAAATGCATGAATGCGTTCGTGTTTTCCCGCTGCCTTGAATTGCCGCCCATCAGAACACTGAACATCCACGAGAAAATGTTTTGTAATTGGTCAGTTCAAGGAAGTCACGCAGCGACCTTGAGAAACTTGAGCACTACAACAGTTTGACGAGAAGACAACTCGGCGTGGCAAAATGAAACCAACACTCTGCATCCATTTTGTAGCAATTTACTTGGGACACAACTCGTGCTGCCATTTACTAACCCCACCACTTGGTGCTAATCCTAGAGGAAGCCTAGGAATTGTAAGATAAAGTTAAGTTTAAAGTGCTCACATATATTGTCTTAACCTTAATCTTAGCCATGCCAATTTACCTATACTTTAATTTGGTATTTAATTTTCTTGATTTACATTTCGTTGCGTTGCCTGAAACATTAGCAAGGAAGACACGACGACCAAAATATACTGCTCAAGCAAGGCGCAAAACTTTACCTAAGCTGAAAAATAAAATCACCATTCATCCAGTACACTGAACTAGCATTAATAAAACAACTACGACAATGAAAACTCAACAAGTAGGAATAACACCCCCCCCCCCGAAGGCAATACAATAGCAAAACACCTTAAGCAAACAAGGAGAAGACATTCCACGCAGCTGAGGAAAGGAATAATTGAAACTGGCAGCAGGACTTACTTTCACATCATCTCAAAAATGACACATCTGTCATCACTAGAGATACGGGAAAATCGCAATTGCGATAAATACGAGTTTTTCTTTTTTCTCCTTTTTTCAACTACCTGGTAACTAATATGACTATGTATACCCAAAATTTGCGAAACTGAATGTGCGACAAAGTGCGATAACTAAGGGTTCTTGCGAATTATTCCCATAAATGCGATAAATGCGAAAAGTGCCGAATTTGCAGATTAATGTTGAATATTATGTTTTATTACATTTTCGCGCCGCAACTTTGAAATTTGCGAGTTCCCAGCAATGAAAATATCGGCTATATAATCGATATTTACGAGTAATAATCGATATGTACGAACATCGATTATTGTCGTGAAAACAATCGATTACGGTAAAAATTATTTTGAAAATGGTGCTGTTATTATTGCCGCATAATATCCACTGTTTATCGCCAGTAAAACGATGATTTTGGAGAAATTATTTCGTAGTTTCAGTTGGTTGTGCTAATAAAAGGAATATTCCAATCGTTTGTGCCGATTCATTTAAAAATTAGAGCAATGCTACAAAATCAATTTCAAAATGCTATTTTCTCGTATCTTTAATTATGCCCAATTGGAGCAAAATAAAGTATTTAAGTTCAATCAGTGCAGTCCGGTTTTTAACTTCTTTGTAATCGAGGAGGCATTTTCAATGCAAACTCTAAGCTTTTGTGTCTTAGACATTCGAGACACGTAGTTCTTGATTTTGAAGAATAAATGTCGAATGAATAACAGGCCCTCACTTCAGGCGCGCCACGGCAAAGTTTGTTGGATCGAAAGTTTTGCCACAAGCAAGTTATAAAATTGTGTACTTACGTTGGTATCTTGGAAATATAACAATTGCTCCAGGCACACCAGCGCTGTCAGGCTCATTCTCCCACAGTAGGTGGGAAATTGCCTCGAGGATTACTACACGTGGCCTACAGTGTGCACCAGCAGCCATGACTGCAGGACTGACTGACAGCTTCCCTATAACAGTAGGCGTTCATCAGGGTTCAGCTCTGTCTCCACTGCTCTTTGGTTGGTTGGTTCCTTAGTTTAGGGGCTGCGACAACGCGGTCATGTAGCCCCGTGTACTTTGGGTGTGTGTAGAATCTGTCTGATAACCGGTGTTAATTGTGATGGCTGTATTAGTGTATGTATCTGTTTTTTAATTCATGTAAGGACTGCTGACTTTGAATTTTTGTAATAGTTCAACTTTTGCTGCCTACTAGTTCAGAACTTAGCTACTAGATGCCACCGCAGTCGGCAACGAACGTAGGAACCTAAGAGCGTTGTTTACATTCATAACCAATATAATTTAGCTTCAAACTGGTGTAATTAGTGGAAGGTACTTTAACATGTATGACATGGGACTTTACTTTACTTCCGAAGGAAGGCATACTGACGGATTTTAACGCTCTTAAAAAACCCATGATCTTGGGCATAGAAGCGCAGCATGCTACCAATTACGCCACATAAGCCGCGCTCTTTCAACCCCCGAAAAGAAAATATGTAAATGGTAGATTCAAATTTGAACTACTTCCCAAGATGATAGAGAGCTGAAATCTGGTACTTCGGGAGCAACCACAGGAAGAAATGCAGGATACCAATTTTATTCATTACATAGTTTATGCCCACATTGGAGCTCTTAAATCACACCTAATACATTTAAGTAATCTAAGAATTGATAGGGAATTTCGTTGTGATGACCTCATCTGATGAGATACTATACCCCTATATTAACACATGCATCAGACCAAATAATTATGGTATTCGAATTGGTTATAAAAAAGAAGACCTGATGACATTGCTTTGTTCGCTAATACAATGGAAGAGGCCACTGACCAACTTAATAAACTACAAACCATAGCTGCTAAAACTGGACTTAAAGTGGTCTTCCATAAAACTAATTTTATCACAAATGTCAAAGATGCCTCAAAATTCATCACGATTGGTCTGCAAAAAATCTAAAAAATCCGATAATTTAAATACCTAGGGGAATGAATGGATTACCCCTAATAATTCAGAAATAGCTGCCATTGAGAGCAGATGTAAAAAATTTGAAGGTGCCTTTCAAACCTGCAAAAACATTTACAAAAGTAAAAGCTTGTCCCGGAATGTCAAACTTTGTCATTATAACACAGTAATTAGGCCATCAGCACTGTATGCTGCAGAATGCTTACAGATGACAAACAAAGGTCCATTGAGAAAATTAGAACTTAAGGATCGGAAAATTCTAAGGAAATTATTAGGACCTGTTAATGATAATGGTACTTACAGAAGAAGACCTAACAATGAATTATTTGAACATATAGAAGATTTGGTGAGTGTGATGAGAAAAAGGAGAATGTCTTTCTTTGGACATTTGGAGAGGATGGAGCGTCATCGACTTTCATATCGAATCCACTCATCAATATCTACAAAAAAATTCCTATTGTAAATGGTCGATGCAAGTTAAAAAGGACCTAACAGAAGCTCGAATCAATCAAGCTCTGGTTTGGGATAGGAACCTGTTCAGAAAGGCGGTTAAATCAACCAGTAATCTACACCCTTTAACATCTGTGATGCCTCACCCTTACTGCCAGTGGACGGAAGAAAGGAGAGCAGAACATTCGTCAAGAATGAAGATCTACTGGCAGACAAGAAAACAAGCATTTCAGTGATCATATGAGTGAAGAACATTGTGGTCCATTGATGGCCGAAACGTCTCAAAAAAACAAAAAAAACACATGCATCAGAGACCTGGACATTGACCAAAAGAGAAGAAAGTAAAATTCAGGCCAGTGAGTATGGTGGGGAAGACAAGGACAGACAGAGTAAAAAGCAATAGGTGTAGAGAAATTGGATGATAGGTTGGAGAAGAATAAATTGAGATGGTTCAGACATGTTATGAGGATGGAGGGAAAAATACCAAAGCAAGTGTTGGAGGCTATCATTGAGGGAAAGAGGAAGATTGTTAGACTCTGTCGAGTACAGTATAAGGAATAGAAGACTGGACTGGAATACAATATTCAGAACTGAAGAGTAGAGGTGTTAGTTTTTGTTAATCTCTAGTTAGTATAAAACAAAGACCCTGATTCTTGGAATGTTACGGGTAAACTCGAGAACCAGTGGATGGATTTTGATGTGGTTTTCTCCATTCTGTAAAGGATTTCTCGAGGATTATTTCTGTAGAAAATAATTTATTTACGATATAAGGAAGCCGAGTAGTATGATTTCAGTGATAAAGTCGGAAAAAAAACCTGGCGTCCGAGCGCTTTGTAAGCTAACGCTGGGCAAACCGTTACATATATCTAAATACTATGAGTGTAAGAATTGTTCAGCATGAAAAGTTCTACAAAAAAAGTCCGCGAGAGCATATCTCTATCTTCAATATATCGCCCACTTTAAGTGTTTTTACGTTTTAATTTCTTCCAACCATGTCCTTTCAACTACTCAGGCGACAGTTTACGACCTAAATAAGGGCGAGTCTATCATCCCATTACAGCCTAGCTAGCGGGCGAACATATTGGCCCAGATACAGCCAGCAGCTAACCGTCGAGTCGTGTTGAGTTAAGACCTATAGTGTTCTGTGATTAAAACTTCAGAGAAAGGTGGTTGTGTTTGGAGTTTCCCTGGAAGTGCAACTCGGCTTTTCTTCATTTCGCCTCTGTACTTTCCGTTCCGTGAAATACACAGTCACGCTGAGATTGGACGGTAGGGGGATTTGTGTTTCATGCACCTCGCCATTCCCTGGAAGTGCAACTCGGCTGTTCTTCATTTCGCCTGTGAACCTTTCGTTCCGCAAAATACACAGTCATTAAGATTGGACGGAAGGGAGATTTATGTTTCATGCACCTCACCATTCCTTGGAAGTGCAACTCTTCATTTCCCTTGTGAACTTTCCGTTCCGCAAAATACACAGTTAAGTTAAGATTGGACGGAAGGGGAATTCGTGTTTCATGCACCTCGCCATTCTTAAATTACGTCTGACGAGAATTCGTTGCCCATGCATCTCCATGATAATAGTCCAGTCAGTGATTTTAACCCATGTCGAGATGAAAAACGGATATAGGTTGTAGTTCATTGACATCGAGAGAAAAGCGCTTATCATTTAATGCATTCATAACTATTCCCGGGCAAAGCCGGGTGGGTTGCTAGTTAGTGATAAAACGAAAAGTCATATTTAGAGGTTAAGATGTTTTATTGTCACGTATTTACATGTTTTGTGCTGCCGAGGAGAAATTAAATCGCGAAATAACGAGAATTTTGTGAATAACACCACAAATACCGCAATCTGCGAAATAAAAACTTTTTTATATTTTTTCCTCACACCACTCCGAACATTCTTGTCCACAAGCCGATAATCGAATTAGGTCGGTGTTCAATTCGAGAATGATCGATTGTATAGTTTCGCGAGGGGTAATACTACAATATACGATATACAGTCGATATTCTCTTTACTCGTTGGATAGTAGCGCTGTGGTAAACAACTGTTATCTCCCGGCGTGAATAGTTCATATTGTGAACTACGTTTGCGTCCTGTTACATTGGTAGGGAGTGTGATTCATAGTAGAGAATTCTATATAATTTAATAAAAAGTGTGCAAATTGTGCGTCATCATCGAAGCTAGTGTGTTATTTGCGTGAATCAGTGGGCGACCACGTGTTTGTCGTAGTAGTTCCGAGCTTAGCAGTACAGGAAGATGAGACGCTAAGTAATTTAAATATTATGACACTAATTCAGAAATAAATTTTGTGTTTGGTTACGACTTTATGCTGGTGATTGACTACAGTCAATCGTGTGATAACAGTGTTTGTTACTGGGCATCGCTCAGTTGAGTTTAAAAATGCCGAAGGTAGCAGTTTCTGCCACAGACAGACTAAAAGAATATAAGAATGATGGATTAATAATTTCTTGTGGCATTCTTATGAGCAAATATTGTGATTGTCGGTTAGATTATCGCAGGAAAGATGCATTAGACAAACATTGCAAATCGGAGAAGCATTCAAAACGCCGAGAAAATTTTCGTCTTGAAGTTAGTGTTCCTAGAGTGGCCACCTTGAAAGAAACATCAAATGCTAGTCGTGTGAAGGATATGAAAGAAGGGTTAATTTGGACACTACTACTGCATTTTTGAAAGCTAATATACCAGTAGAGAAACTAGACAATCCTGCTATCCGTACTTGGTTTACTAAGTACGTTCGCGGAAGTGGAGATTTACCATCAGCAAATAAGATTCGTCAGAAAAAAATCTGCAATGTGATGAAACAACTGACAAGAATGGTAGGTGTGTTTTCAACATTCTTTTTCGTCCATCAGTACCATCAACTGAAATGAACACCATCTGGCTGCCTCTGTTGTTCTAGATTCTGCCAATAGCGTAAATTGCTCCAATGCGATATTAGACACCTTGAATTCCTATGAAATTGTACGGGAGCGTGTAGTGGCAGTAGTTACGGACTCAGCACGCTACATGACAAAATGTGTAACTACTCTTCAAGGATTGATTGAAGAATTAAGTCATGTCCAGTGCTGGGCTCATAAAGTCAATCTTATCGGCTGCGTATTTGAAAACGAGCTGGACGAATTGAACATGTCTATAGTAAAGACATATAATGCCTTTTTAAATACGGTACGCGAAAAAGAAAAAGCAATTACGTTGCATTTCTAAGGGAGAAATATGAAAACACAGAAAAAGAGAATGAAATTCTAGCTTTCCCAATGCCTGTATGTACAAGATGGAATTCATGGTTTAAGGCTGCAATGTATATGACCACGCATGTGGAAGATCTGGTAGTATTTTTCAAAACATTGGAAGATTCAAATCCTGGGGTCAAATTTTTCCAACAAGCATCGACTTCAACAATACAAATTATAAAATTACAAGCATTGTATGTTTCTGTTGTTGGTGCCTCTCTTATGGACTTGCTTAATTTCTTGGAGGGATCTATGTACCCAACAATTCACTTACTGGCTGGGAAGCTAGATGACCATGAGGTAAAGCTCAAGCTATTAGGCGATGGTGGAGTGTTCAATCATACGATCCTCCAGAACTTGGAACAGCTTCCTCAAAAGATGCAGATAATGGTTAAGTCCAAGCTTACGTGTTGCCCAGTCAGCTCTAGTGAAAGTCAGGACTTTAAGGACCACGGATCCAGCCAGGAAGACTGTAGAAGCCATCGGGTCATTGTTTGATCCCCGGCCTGCACCTAAGAACGTATCTCCCACAGAACTGCTCCTATTTAAGAAGAATACCCCATTTCTTAAGAACAGTTTTTAGAGGCTCTCAGCATTTACAGCAATCAAGAACCAACTGCGTCATGAGGATAATGTGAATGTTCCAGAACTCCTCGTGGGATTATGGGCTGCTAATTGAGACTATGCAACAGCTGCATTAAAGTGTGTGTGTGGCGGCTTCGGTGGCGTAGTTGGTAGCATGCTGAGCTTCTATGCCCAAGATTGCGGGTTCAAATCCGGCCGAAGTCGTCAGAGTTTTTAAGAGTATGCCTTTCTTCGGAGGGGAAGTTAAGCCGGCGGTCCCATGTCATAGATTTATGGCATGTTAAAGAACCTTCCATTAATTACACCTGTGTGAAGCTAAATTGTATAGGTTAAGAATGTCAACAATGCTTTTAGGTTCCTACGTTCGTTGCCAAGAGCCGACTGCGGTGGCGTCTGGTAGCTGAGTTCTGAACCAGTAGTCATTGACGGTGGTGTTTGGCGGCAAAAGTAGGAACTATTTGAAAAAATTCAAAAGTCTGCAGCCCTTACTTGAATTTTAAAATAAAAAAATACAGATAACACACAGGGCTACATGACCACGTTGTCGCAGCACCTAAACTTAGGAACCAACCAAAGTGTGTGTGGTATCCTTGTTCAAATGTGGATTCTGAAAGGTCATTTTCGAAATACAGTCTCATAGTAAGTGATAGGAGGCGTCAATTGACAGCTGCAAATGCTGCTTCCAATGATTTCACTGCAGTATTTGGATAAAACTGAAGAAGGTGTTCACTGAAATGTGTTTCGAGATGGTGAATGTAAAATAAAATTGTGACTTCCATAGCCATGTTTAACGGTTTACCCTGCTGTTTTGTTTTTTACTTTGTTTTATTTATTGTTTACATTTTTAAATGCACTTTTTGTACAAACCTTATCGCTTTTCAAATTTTTAACATGTCATCCCCAAAAAAATAATGAAAAATTTGAATTTTAAATCAACGAATCTTCAAAAAAAATAAAAACACTTTCTAACACCCCTACTGAAGAGGAATGGTGGAGAAGTACCTGGCAGGAGTCTGACAAGGGGAATTGAAGATTATGAATTAGGCAATATATATATATATATATATATATATATATATTTTTTAGATCCTCATTTGTAACAAATTTGCTACAATATAATAAATCTGAAAATCATAGATGCTATAAATCGCTGAATTTGGAATTGAAAATGTGAAAATGATTATTTGTTAAATGCTACTGTAGACTATGTGTTGACCCTCAGGACAGCGTGGAAGATATGGGAAGCCCGTCCCTCACATCTCAGCTGTTGCTACTCTACTACCTGCTGCTGTATGAAGACGTGAGGCTCAACAACACTCACAGCCACACGTCGTCTGGACGCAAGGTCAAACGCTACTCCACTGAGTTCCTGTCCGAGCTGCCTATCAAGTATCTGCTGCAACAGGCTCAGAAAGATCAGCAGAGCTATGCAGGTGATTGTTCCAACCAAGTCCAGTAGCACCTTTTTGTTTGCATGTTCCATTAATTGGAGTCGTATTTTGACCGATTGAAATCTTGTGATATCATTTATCAACAAGGCAACATTGAAAAATAGCTTAAAAGCTATCTATAAATTAACAATCTGCTTCCTTCCTATTTTTCCCTTTGTAGCTTGATAATTTTGCCTGTTTTTATTTGACTTGTTATTGTTTTAATTATTTTGTTCGACCAGGACTGTTCTCGCCACTGCTTCGACTGCTTGCCACGCACTTCCCACACTTATCCCTGGTGGGTGACTGGATGGATGAGGAACCAAGAGCTGTGGTGGCTGGACGAAGAGAGCATGTCATTGTCTCCGACACCAATATCAGAGAAGGTTTGATTCTCATCATACCAGTAATATAACATTATTGATTTTACATCTCTTGTAACTTCCGAAGCTTTTAGACACACCAGGGTGCCAGAATTTTGCCCCAAAGGTGATTTATAATGTGCCAGTAAATGTACTGACACGGCTCCTTCGCATTTGCATACCCTTAAATGCCAACTGACTGCACCAGGATTCGATCCTGCAATCTTGGGCACAGTCAGTCATGATCAATCAAGGTGTTTGGTACTAGCCATTCTCGAATTTCAACATTCCATTTGAAGAGTAAATGGTGAGGCTTATCACACAGATCAATTCTTCCTCAACTGAAGATTTACTAGTAATTCGTCCCGTTACGTCGTCCCGTACCAAAATGAACAGTTCGAAACGTTCTGCTTATAAAAACGGAATAAATTTAACCGGATTACAAGGCTGCGTTATGACGTCTCAAGGTCAAGTAGGAGCGGTGCGATGTAGCTCTTATTTTTATTGGGACGACAGCGTTAGTGGTCAAATCACATCCAAACATGGCACATGCATTCTTCCCACCACACAATCCCATTTTCCCGCTCACCACACGCCGGCCTTCTGTTTCAGCTAATGTAGAAGATGTGCGAACTCCGTTCTCTTGGTTGATCAAAATATCATTGCACAGTGCTATCACCTCACATTACCCCCACCGTACGTCGCGGGAATAGTGATTGATAGGGACCTGAAATATTAGCATCTATTTTCCTTTAAATTAGCATTTATTTTTTCCCTATTTAGCATCTATTTTTGGAAAATTAGTATCTAATTTTTTCCGGATTCTTACGGGCTATACGACTTTAATGTGGACACATGAGATACTATTTAATGTTCAAATGAAAGCATTGTAAATAACTGTGCGTTGCACTCTTTCAAGTTACACCTTCTGTCTGTAACAATTGTATTGTAGTGCGACAAAACACTCTCACTGTCCACAAAAGATCTAAAGAACTCTTGGCAAAATGTTCATGTTCATATTGAACAGCAGTCAAGGCACTTACTACTTCACACTCCTCATTTTGTTTTAACTGCGATTCAATAATCTTCTTGAAAGAATCAGAGCCCATGGAATGTTTGTAAAGCCCGGAAGTTTTTGAATATCGGTTTCCTTGTCATTGTTCAATACCACGAGCCTAGGATAAAATATCTGTGCTATGGCTTCAAAGTTTTTGTGATTGGGATCACTTGCCTTTAGTCTAGCAAGCTTGCTTCTAGCAGACTGAGCTACTTTTACAAACAAATCTTTCCTTATAGCACATTCTAAGGCTGTGAGTCCAGCTGTCGCTTCAGAATAATGGCCTTGAATGATTGCACCAAAATTAGCATCTAAGTTTTCAAGTTTGGGATAAAGCAAATGTGAGGTTGGATACTGGGACCCCTCAAGCAGAGTGAGAAGCTCAACAAGTTCACTAGCATTATTTCAGAATAAATCCTATCTACATCTCTATCTGTCAAGCCGCGCAGAAATGTAACACCGCTGTCACTAACATCTTTCATGTCAGGTAGCTTAAAAAAACTCACAACATCATGAAAATTACTCGCTAAGTAAAAAACAGCTTCAAACCAGCTGTTCCATCGAGTAAGTACCGGCGATGGAAAAAGTTTTGCTGCCTTTAAGTCCCCAAATTTTGACTTCAGAAAGTGCAAGTAGTTATATTTGCACTTCCTTGTGTTTAGCAAGGCTGACTTGACCATGTTACAACCTGATTTAAATCCGGCATAGCTGCTGTCCAACAATTACCAACAAGGCAAACTGCTCATGGAGCAAATGATTCAGTGTTTCATAACGAGTCACTTACAAATACTTTCACGTCATCATATTGCACACTGTGATCACGCAATGAATCTAACAGTTTGTAGCATTTCCGGATTCGAGGTATTTCACTCCAGCAACAAATAATTTCTTCTCAATCGCTGTTGGCACTTGGAACAGTACAACAAAAACACAGCGACCCATTCTGTCTGTGGTTTCATCTCATAAAATGTTAATTTTATTCCCAACTAGTGCTTCAGTTATTGATTTCTTGTGATCAGCTGCAACTTCTGAAAATAAAAGACGATTTGTGTTAGCCATGGGAAACCAGTGAAATTTATTTTATTTCATTTTTTAGAGGCTATGATGGATAACCGAATTATCACATTAGCTTCTCCTATAGTAAAATAGATGGACGGGCTCTGTTAGGTATTATAGTATGAAGTTGGATTACCTTCACAATTTTGTAGGTTAAGGTATGTCTTGGAAAGGATATGGAAGCTTAGCCTCTACAGAAGTTGGATTAGCTTTGCTTTGTATAGGTTATATGAGCAAGAGAAAACCAAAATGCAAATGTATTTATTTAAACCGTACTTACCAGGCAAATATTTTTCGCGGAGAGTTCTCGCGTTAGGCAGCTCCCCTTGACTCCCACACTCTTACTGTTTCATTTTCAAGCTTTTCCAAGGGAATATTTGCTTTAGCAAATAATTCAACTACTGAACTAGGCCAACTACTGAACATTTTCTTTTGTTTAATAAACAAATTCGCAAATAAATTAGCAGATTTAAAGTAATTTTGCTATAAAATCGCACTTATTTGGTATTTTCGCATTTTGGGCCACAATTCGCATTTTGTCGCACTTTGATTTACGCGTAAAAATGGATTTTTTTACATTAAAATTAACGTAGGCTTGGATTCTGTACGAAGTTTAAAAATTCGCATTTATCGCAAATGCGATTTTTTCAGGTCCCTAGTGATTGATTATTATCACCAAGACTTGAGGCTTGACACCAAACATAAAAATGAAAAATTTCAACCGGCATGGAGTTGGAGAAGCGAGTACAGACGATTCTCTAATTTAATAAAATGTTGGTCGGCTTGCATATCATTAACAATCATTTCGTGTCCTAAAAACAATAAGGCTGTTTGTCTCTGCTTTCAGAATAAGGCCATTATGTCTTACCCACATCGTCACTCCAAGAGGACAGCGTAAAACTTATTAGACTACGTTCACAATTATTAGACTATTATTATTATATTTTTCATTATTGTAGACAATTGAGTTTGTACAAAAATTTGCTTTCCAGCAACAGAGAAACTACGGCAAAATAAATTCCACATATTACTAGGGACCGGATTCTGAGGTTTTTACCTATTTTTTCAACACGGCCTACTGAATTCAAATGGGTTCTTTGACGTGCCAACATCGTATGACATATGCGTCGTAATTTTTGCCGCCTATCAAAAATCACTTACCACGGCCAGGAGCGAACCTGCAAGCTTGGGGTTAGTAGACCAACACGATAACCACTCACCCACCATGGCAAGCTAATCAACACGATAAAAAACACATTAAAACATAACTATATCTACAAACACACTCAAATGTCCTTAAAATTTTATAAACAACTGTCTCTTCTTTTGAGTGCATCTTTGCCCATGTTTTGACCAATTTGTACTATCCTGTAACCCCTAGAGCTGGCTTGAACTTTTCATCCCTGCTGTCCCGTATAACAAGACTAACGCCGGATTACCCGTTGTGTGGAGGGCTGGGTTTGGTACTCATCGGCCAATGTGGTCTACAACCTGACAGACCTTGCTTGCTCTGCTACGTATATTTTGGGGTTAACATAACCTGTCTTTCCTTAGGGGAGTATTTCAGCTCTGTTGAGTGCCGACCAACCAATCCTACGTCCCTGAAGTATTATTCGTGAAGAAATGTAAATGTATATTCTTACTTCTGACCAAGTATTGGTACTACGATGCTGCTTCTCAATATGGTTCAAGTTGCTCAATCAATTCTCTTACTATTCAATCAAAGTGTCGCATATATAATGTAATTAAATGAAAGACGATTTCATAAAAAACAACAACCGCCAAAATATATTCTTTAAAACAAAACAAATACAAATGCCAGACAGGCTAGAGGAAAGAACCAATCATTAAAATATGCTCTAGGCAAATAATATTCTCCAATGGCGGCTAATAATGATACGCCGTTTGGCAACCTTGCATCCAAGCACTAAAATGGGAATCTGAACCTTCAGGAAATCGCGTGATAAATACATTTCACAAAATAATTATTACATAGTTGTTTCAAACTCACGTTTCAGATAGACGTCAGATCAACTACAGTATTCAGTCGGGCAGTTAATATTTCAATTCTGACCAATCCAAACAAATGACGATCAGCCATAGATAACATAATTATTTTGCCGGCGAGAAAATTGGGAAGATATAACCAAAACTTAGGTCAAATATAGAATAATGGGCCCATATTAAAATAAAACAAATCGCCACAAGAATGAAAGGTATTCTGGCTATACTAGCCTCGTAGTTAAAACATAATGCAGCATATTGGCCAGACGACACCTGACTATGAATTCAATAATTCAAAAAATAAAATTATAATATGATCCGGAAACACTCCGAAACCGCTGCGAATAGATTAATCATAATAATCTTCATTACCTTGGATATCCAACGACGCGTTTATAGCCACCGAGGCTTGGCCTACGGAACACTTCCGACCAATTCAGGTCCCCATAGTTGAGTGCTTGTGACTCACCTTTTGTTTCTACCAGCACCTCTGTTGCTGCTTGCTCATGCGCAGTGAACAGAACTTGTAACAGAAACAAATGAAAAGCCATACGCGTATTACGCGTTGCCAACCGTAGCAAAAACACACAAGCACCTTACCTAAAGAACTTCAAATCAAGTTACAGAAATTTAATTAATATATAATTAATGTTATTGGTTTTACGTCCCTTTTAACTACACTGGCTTTTAGAGACGCCGGGGTGCCGGAATTTTGCCCCGAAGGGGATCTTTAACGTGCCAGTAAATCTACTGACACGGCTCCCTCGCATTTGCGCACCCTCAAATGCCAGCTGACTGCGCTAGGTTTCGAACCTGCAACCTTGGGCTCAGCAAGCGAGAACGTTACCCCTGAGCCACGCAGCCAGACTACAGAAATTTAAGTTGGCATTTGCATGACATTATGAGATGTAACATGCCCATTGGTTCTTCGACTACAATGCACAATTAGAAGTAAAAGGTACATAAAACATGCAACAGAAGTTGTACAGCACCATCATAGTAAATATACAATAATTTCAATTACATGCAACATTCAAGCTACTGACATGCACAATTACATTTCCAAATATTTTCAGTGGCAAGCAGTAGCAATTGTGTCTACTAGCATGCATTTTAAATTCATTTAAGGGGAAGCTAATAATTCTTTATTTCTTCATTTTTCTAAACCGGGGTTTGAAAATTAAAATCTGAAGTAATCAACGAAGCTTTTTGACGAGATTTGACGACGGCCGACGGGACACGAGGGCTCCCGACGGGCCACGGAGAGGGCTGACAGCAGGGTTTGAAGATTGGGTCAATTTCAATTGGCACACCTGCACCACAAGAGCAAAGGAACTATGATGAACTTGCTTGATTACATCCATCTGATAACCGAAATGACATGTGCCTTACGATATGCTAACAGACTATTCAGCTAAAGTTTAGTCCAGTCACAATATAGGTTTACAACTTGTGTTGACGTTATGATGTTCGGTTTCGGCTTCAGGTTTGACGGAGGTATGGCTTCCCCCTCCCTTCCCCGTTCCCCTTCCCTTCTGCCTATCCTGCCGTGTCACTCGCTTCATCTGGCGATTCCTTTCCATCTGGAACGCATCATTCGGAACAACACACATAGTTGTTTAGTTTTACTTCACTTTATTTACACTTCAATTCAATTTGCCTGTAACAATTTTACAGTTTACATGACGTGAGGCGCATGGATTTGGGCCCGCTACCCCAGCTTATGAGGTTCCCGGCTGGCTTTGGCGTACATTTAACTATTTAGACTATTTGATTTCTCTTGTCGGATGAATAGTGACAGCTTTATTTCGTTTCTTTACAACAGATCTGGGTTGGAGTGAGTCCATAAATTATTGAACCAAGGACATTCGTCTTCACATGAACCTTACTTTAGGGATGAAAAGTTCAAGCCAGCTCAGCAAAACATTTTGAATACAAGATAGTACATCATCTTCATCTTCATTTCCCGTTTCCAGCTTCCTGGGTCGGGTTGTGAATTAAGGACCTCCATCGTTGCCTGTCTCTCCACCACTACTCTCCTGATTTTAGTACATCTTCGGGTTTTCCTCCCTTCTTTTCTACACACTCCCACACTGTATCTGCCCATCTCTTCTGGGGCCTTCCTCGTGGTCTCTTCCCTGTCATCTTTTCACAGAAAGTTTTCTTTGGTACTCTCTCCTCTCCCATTCTCATCATATGTCCATACCACTTTAACTTTGTTGTTTCTATCCTGTCCTGCAGCTTCAATATTCCTGTCCTTTCTCTAATCTCTTCATTTCTAACTCTATCTCTTCTGGTCTTGCCCTCTATACCTCTTAGGAATTTCATCTCTGCGGCTTGTATTCTACTCTCCTCTCTTTTTGTAGTAGTCCACGCTCCAGCTGCGTATGTTAGTATGGGTCTGTAGTAGGTTGAATATAATACTTTTTTGCATTTCTTTGGGACATCTCGGTTCCACAGAATACCCCTTACACTCTGGTAAAAACTGTTCGCTTGTTGTATTCTCTTTCCAATTTCCTCAGTTATCTTTCCATCTTCTGCGATCACACTTCCCAAATACATGAAACTTTTAACGACTTCTAGAGCTCGAGCCAGCCCGGAAGGTGGTGCGCAGAACACTCCGCTACCATTACTTCATGCCTCACCTCCATCCCACCAATCACAGTCAGTCTGTCTTGAGAATCTGAGCTAGTGTGTTGTCAGGAAAGCCATGTGTAAACCAGCGTGAAAGAGGCAGGCTGGATGAGCTAAGTGACGGTGTTGCCATACTGGAGGAACTCATGGCAGCAGCCTGCGGTGCGGGGCTCGGCATGGTGAACCTGTTGCAACAGTGGACATGTATCTCTTTCTCTCTCTGCGCAAATCCCAGAGAGCCGGCCGCCTTCCGAGCTGACGCGAGCTCTAGAATTTTGCCATTCAATTCTATCTTTCCTCTTCCTTTCTTCCTTCCTCTTGACATTACCATTATCTTGCTCTTCTCTGTGCTTACTTTCATCCCAAATTTCTCTATCTCTTGGTTCCATACATCTAGTTGTTTTTGTACATCCTTTTCATCCTCACCCCATATAACTATATCATCTGCAAACAGCATGGCCTTTGTTGCTTCTTGTCCCAATCTCTGTTTGAATAGTAATGGGGACAATACACTTCCCTGTCGGAGACCCGTTTCCACTTTAAACCATTCTGTTTCTCCTATACTGGTCTTCACGCTACTGACACAATTTTTGTACATAGCTTTTAACATTTGGACTTCTGCTCTAATAACTCTTCTTTTTCTTAATACATCCCAAACCACCTGTCTAGGCACACTGTCATATGCTTTCTCAATATCAATAAATGTCATCACCATGTCTTTTCCAAATTCCCATCTTGTCTCCATCATTTGCCTTAATGTAAAGATTAGGTCAAATGTTGATCTGTCTTTCCTAAAACCATACTGTTCTTCTTCCATCTCTCCTTCTATCTTCCTCCTCAGTCTGCCTTCCAATACTCTCTCAAAGATCTTAGCTACATGAGCAATAAGAGTGATCCCTCTGTAGTTATTACATTCCTTTTTGTCGCCTTTCTTAAAAATCGGGATAATTAAACCCTTTCTCCATTCTTCTGGAATTTCTTTCTTCTTCCAAATTATTCTAAATAATCTATACAGCCACTGTACCCCTATTGGTCCCGCTGCTTTTATCATTTCCATGGTCACCTCATCCTCTCCTGCTGCTTTACCACTCTTCATCTTCTGTATGGCTTCCTCTATTTCTAGCATAGTTATCTCCTTTTCTTGTTCTTCTTCTTCTTCTTCGTCTTCCTCCATTGTTTCTTCTTGTTCCCTTTCATCTTCCAGTTCAATGTATTTCACATTTAGTAGCTTTGAAAAGTATTCTTCCCATCTATTTAATATATCATCTCTTTGATACAAGATCTGCCCAGCTTCAGTTTTTACAAATTTTGTATTTTCCCTACCTTTTACACTGTTTTTAACGAATCCATATAGCACCTTCTTACTTCCTTGGATATCCTCCTTCAAAGTTTCTGTGAATCTTTCCCAACTTTTCCGTTTTTCTACTTGTACGATTTTTTTGGCATGCCCTCTTTGCTTCTCTATATTTTTGTAATTTCTCTGCATTTTTACTGCCTATCCACTTCCTCCATGCCATTTGCTTTTCTTTAACAGCTTCCATTACCCTGTCGTTCCACCAAGGAGTCTCCCTTTCCTTTTTCTTCCCTGATAATCTTCCACAGGTGTTTACTGCACACTTCACAAAACCATTCCTAAAACATGCCCATTCCTCTTCTACACTTTTTGCTTCTGCACCGTTATTTTGAGTGGAGGGAGGGTTTGGTTAACCCGAGGCCAAAGTGGCCTGAAGACAATTAACCTAGTACTATTCTATGCGCTCAATGAAACATGGACTCGAACAGCAGTAGGTAAAATAAATATATATTTTCAAGGGAAAAAGAATACAAGGCCGAATGGCTATGGGAGGGAACACCAATCTGCACTCCTACTATATATTTAAAATGGAGGCCAAGCTATATCCCCAAATTATATGGCAACGCTGTAAACTTAAGACAGGGCACAATTACGTGATTTATAAATCACCACATATTAAACCTTTTCCAATTATATATCCGAAACTATTACAGTCTCATTTCGTTTCACTTCAATGAAATTGCTCATTACATTCTTTCAAATAGGCTTCCGAAACTGTTTTGCAACCAGCATGGATGCTGTGCTTATACGGCCATAATAGACCAAAAGATGCCATCTCAGACAAACGAAAAGCAAGGGACCGTTTGTCATTATTAAAACTATCAAGTTCCCCACACCAAAATCCTGACAATTGCATTCTTGAAATCATTTAATTTCACATTAGCAGCATGGAACGATTAAAAATGAAACCAAACACATCTCGAAAGATGAAGTAAAACAAACTCGTCTTCGCTGCTTAAATAATAGGAGGTGTGTTATGAGTATAAAATAATCCTAGGCCACATTATAATAGACCCATTATAATATAAATTGAACAAATTAGCAAATCAAGAAAACGCCTTGGTTAAAGAAGAATAGCGTCCTTTTGGAATCGAAAGTTATTTCAATGCATCCGGCCAGACGACACTTGGCCTCTTAAAATTCACAAACTTAATTCCCATTTTCATGAAATGTCATAAATATTTCGTCTGACGGTTCTAGAGTTCAAACTAGTATTATCCAACAGTTTTACCTTGTTCTCGGACCAAGATTTAGGTAGTGGTCCGAGGCTACCACAAACCGCGTCCTCTCACCGTAAGCTCACATAATGTTCTCTTTCTTGTCCAAGCTATTCGTAGCTCTCTCGACAATGGTACGCCATTTTGCGCATGTGCAGAAGTTCATTTTAAAAACCGATGACAAATGAAGAACGCCTGGCACTAGTTTTAATGCCAACTTTTATAATTAATTTTCCTTCACCTCTTAAATGATCGAAACGTCCTTTTTAACCAAATTTAATTTGGCAATAGAATTTTCATTTATGTGTCTATCAATGATTGGCTATCCAGACTCTAGATTATTTGAACAAAGACCGCCAAATCCAGTACAGTCCCAGCATACATATTATTCACTAGACAGTCAACAATGGCTACATTCAATCAATGTAGACCGGAATACTTTGCTAATATATCTTCCATTAAAAGACAATGGGCATTTAAATTGTTTATGTCTTCTTCTTGTATCCTGAAATGATTCACAATTAATAACCAGGGGCGTCGGCAGAGGGGGGGTCACATGGGGGTGGCGACAGGGGCGGCGGGGCATAAGGGGGGGGGGGGGCGGCGAAGTATTGTGAGTCGAAACCAATCGGCTCAGCTTCATCTTTGGGAACTTCCTTTTTTAAATACTCTTGGAACTTGTCCATTGTCTCCCACCCTTTTAGCTTCCACACCTTTATTTTTCTTTCCCTCTTTTCCAAAAAGGTTTGTGATTTTTCCCAGCCTTAATTTGGCTATCACCACTTTATGGTCTCCTTCAAAATCTCCTCTTGGCATAGCCGTCACGTCTACCAGTTGTCTTCATTTATCCTTTTCCACCAGGATAAGATCAATCATTGTCTTTGTCTTTCTGTCTCCCCAACCATACCTATTTATTTTTTGAGAGTTCCTTTTCCTAAACCATGTATTTCCAACAATTAATCCATTTCTTCTACAGAAATCTATTAACAGATCCCCTTCTTCATCCTGATTTCCATAACTAAACGGGCCAATTATCTCTTCTTTTCCCTGTCTATCTGTTCCCACATGTGCATTCATATCTCCCAATATTATAACCTCTTTGTCTTCTATACACTTTTCCAGTTCATCTAGGAACTCCTCTAAGCATTCATCTAACTTCCCTGTTTGGGGTGCATAAATCTGTATGAAGTCCTTTGTTCCACTCTCAAGTCCTAATCTAATTTTCAGTATTCTGTCACTAGTTTGCTCTACTTTCTCAACATATTGTACCAAGTCTTCTCTCAATATTATTGCAACACCATTCACTGCCTTCTTTCCTCCACTCCAATATATTCTATATCCCTTCCCTTTCTTGATTTATTTCTCACCTTTTCCCTTCCATTTCGCTTCACTGACTCCCATCATTGCTATTTCCTTCTTTTCCATGTAGTCCACCAATTCTTCTGTCTTGCCATTTAGGCTCATCACATTTATGAATCCGATGTTAGTAGTGTCTGGTAGCCCACTTCTCACAGTTCCCCCAGACCCCTGAGAACTGCGCGTCGCTTGCCCTAGCCCTTTCCGAGGCCTCAATTCACATTTACTCATTCTATAGGCTATTAGTACGATGAGCTCGCCACACTCAAAGGCATTTTATGACCTACTGCCAGGTACTGTTCTAGGCCGCTCCTCTGGAGTACAGACGCTACAGAATTCCCTCTTCCGCCATCGACGCCGTACCGAAGTCCATCCTCTCCGCCGCCGATACCGTTGGGGCTTCACCCATAACCCTGGGCTTGGGCCCTCCATATTTATGACCCCTGGAGAGAGGGTGTCCCAGTATCAAAGCCCCCAGGAACCGGGCTGCCTGTTTGGTCCGCGGGTTGTATTGGGTATTTCAACCAGCCCTACAGAAGTAGGGGCCCCCTATCCGCCACCCGGGGACGCGCCCTCTAGGGGTTACAGGATAGTACAAATTGGTCAAAACATGGGCAAAGATGCACTCAAAAGAAGAGACAGTTTTTTATTAAATATTAAGGACATTTGAGTGTGTTTGTAGATATAGTTGTGTTTTAATGTGTTTTTTATTATGTTGCTTGACGACTGTCGGTGATGTGATGGTGACGTAATAATGACGTGAGAGGGCTGAAGAACGGCTTAATATTTCAATAGCTCAAAACATGTACCCTAGTTTTAGGAAGAGATATTTTGTTATTGGAATAATCCATCCATTATTTAAGAAAGGAGACAAAACGAACCCGGATAACTACAGAGGAATTACCCTTCTGGAACCACAACTTGGAGAATATCAAGGAGGATTTCGCCCTTACAGAAGTTGGCCAGACCAAATCCTTAGCCTGAAATTAATAATGGAATATTACAAAAACAGAAATAAGCAACTCTTTATCTCTTTTATAGATTTCAAGAAAGCCTATGATGGTATTCATAGACTGACACTGCTAAAAATCCTCAGATCATACGGTCTCCATCCTAAATTGATAAAAATCATTCAATTGACATTAACAAACACAAATTCGAAAGTTAAATTTAGGGGAGAAATATCAACAGCTTTCACAGTAAAAACCGGTCTCAGACAAGGTGATGGATTATCCCCTCTGCTTTTCAATGTGGCTTTTGATTATATCATGAAGGTTTGGCAAAAGGAAAACCCTCCCAAGATCAAAATTGGAACAAAGCCATCAATAAAAATAAACTGCTTAGGATTTGCAGATGACTTGGCTCTTTTAGCACTAGACAAGGAAGAGGTTTGTACTCAGATCACAAGTCTCCAAGAAATTTCTCAAGGGATAGGATTACAGATATCCTTTATAAAAACTGAGATCATGCCTATGAAACCCTTAGATATAAATGAAGTCTATATAAATGATCATAAAATTAACCTAGTTCCTCAATTTAAGTGTCTTGGAAAAATTCTAACACATATCGTATTTGCTCGCGTATATCTCGCACTTTTTCCCTGAAATTTCAACTAAAAAAATGGGGTGCGAGATATACGCGTAGGCGAGATATATGCGAGCCGAAAATACGAGTGAAATTTGTCGGTGCGAGATATACGCGGGGAATTTCCGTATTCCTCTTGTATTGTTTGGTCTTTGAAGATAAGGAAATCTGTGCTATACCACTCGCGCCAACATGCTCGTATGTTTCGAAGATTGCGCAAGTAGGCCTACTGTTACATCGCAGAGAAACGCAGTTCAGTCTTCTCGAATCTCAATGATTTCGTCTTTACGTATTGCGTTGCTTCAGAGCTCGGCCGTGTGCAAGCATGTAAAGCGGCGCCGCGTGGGTGTTAGCACGCTTCAGCCGCGCTCGGCTAAGTTCGAGCTCGCTCGGGCATGTAGCGAGGAATCGATATGGAAGATATCGATCGTATCGATCACTACGCGTCTGCGCTCTAAATTCTGCCTTGAATCATACTTAACGAGCTCATGACGTCTTTTTCATAGGTTCTTAATGTCGCATAACCATAACACACGAACTGATGCAAACTTGCGTAAACTGACGCTATACTGTAGTGCCGCTACGAATGTACAAACTCGGGCAGTCCTCGCGCAAGCATGCGATGCGGTGCCGGCGTGACTGTTAGCACGCTTTAGGCCTACATTGTGTCTGGAGGCTGGATTTAGACAGCTCCTTAACCCAGTCCATGAGTCAATCCTAATTGGCTACATGGATAATTCTTGCCAGGCGCGTCCACGTCGCGGGGGTGGGCAACGGTACTGTAATATACCATGGAACTACAGTACCGGCTAAGTTCTGGTGAGGACCCAGTCCTATGGGGTATAACATAGGCCCCGTGCACAGGGTTACGTGCGAAGACCTCAACGGAATCTGCAGCGGAGAAGATAGACTTCGGAACGGTGGAGATTGCAGAAGAGGCAACCCAGTACTCAGGGAATAGTAAGAGTACAGCATCAATCGGCAGCGTCTGTTTCCCAGGTTAGGGGCGGCTGCAAGGGCGTCTGTTCTCCATGTTAGGGGCGGCCTGAATAATAGCTGGCAGTAGCTTCATAAAATGCCTTTGGGGGTGGCGACCCCATCGTAATAATAGCCTAAAATGGAAATGGCACTTCCAATGATTCGGAAAAGGTTAGGGCGTACCCTGCAGGCGATGCGCAGTTCCTTTGGTACTGGGGGAACTGTGAGAAATGGGCGACTAGTAACCGAAATGAAAGTGGGAATCATGAATGTCATGACCCTGACAGGCAAGGTGGAGGAGGTGGTAGACTTCATGGAGAGGGAGAAGGTTGGAATGATGGGGCTGAGTGAAGTGAAATGGAAAGGTAAAGGAAGGAAGAAATTGAGGAAAGGATATACATTATACTGGAGTGGTGGCCAAGAGGCAAAAAATGGCGTGGGACTGATAACCTCGAAACAACTGGAGGAGTATGTTGAAGTGGTCGAGTGTGTGAGTGACAGAATAATGAAAATTAGAATGAAGATGAAGAATGACGTGATGGACTTCATACAAGTGTATGCACCACAGACTGGAAACAGAGAAGAAGATATTGAAGTATTCCTGGAGGATGTAGAAAAAGTAATCTCAGATGTAGAAGTGGTGATCATGGGAGACATGAATGCACAAGTCGGAATTGAGAGACAAGGAAAGGAAGAAGTCGTTGGACCATATGGATATGGGAAAAAGAACCGGGAAGGAGAGGAACTTGTAAACTTTTGTGAAAGGTATGGACTGATAGTGGGTAATTCATGGTTTCGGAAGAAAAACAGCAGGAAAATTACGAGATATGGATGGGGTGATAGAAGAACAAAATCAGTAATTGACTACTTCCTGGTGGAAAGGACAAATCGCAGAAAGCTGATGGATGTGACAGCTTTACCAGGAGAAGCATTTGATGGTGACCATAGAGCTGTGGTGGCAAAATTTAGATGGGAAAAATTGGAAAACCTAAAGGAGATCAGAGAAAGTAAAATAAAAGTATGGAAATTGAAAGACAAAGCTGTACAGGAAGATTTTCAGGAGAGATTGAAGCAACAAATCCCAGTTACTGAAGTGGAAAACATAGAAGAGGAATGGTCCCACTTTAAAAAGGCATTTGCTGGTGCAGCAGAGAGTGCTTGTGGTAGGACGTCAACAAGAGTGAAAGAGAAGGAGACACCGTGGTGGAATGAGTAAGTGAGGAAAGCAGTGAAAGAAAAGAAGTCTGCATGGAAAGAATGGAACCGAGATCAAACAGAAGAAAGCAAAAGGAAGTATCACGACAGCAAACGGAGGTGTAAGAAAGTGGTAGGAGAAGAAAAGAAGAAAAGTTGGGAAGAATTTACATGAAGAATGGAAACAGATGTAAGTGGCAGTAAAAGGATGCTGTATGGGCTTCTAAGAAGTAAGAGGAAAGAAAGAGTTACTACAAAGCTGGTGAAAAAGGAAGATGGAGAGTTGTTAACACACCCAGAAGAGATAAAGGGACGATGGAAGGAGTATTTCGATAAGCTATTGAATGTGAGCAATTGTACTGGTGAGATCGAAGTGACACAGCCTGACGACTCTATAACAGAAGATGATATAACAATGCTGGAGGTGGAATTAGCAGTACAGAAAATGAAGATGGGAAAAGCAACAGGGGTGGATGAAATCAGTGTAGAAATGATAAAGGCTGCTGGACCTGTTGGTATGCAATGGCTGTTTCGACTGCTAAAGTGTGTGTGTAAACGGAAATGTGTACCAGAAGACTGGGAGAAAGGGCTAATAATACCAGTGTTTAAGAAAGGGGACCAGAAGGTGTGTGATAACTATAGAGGGATCACCCTCATATCACAGATAGTAAAAATACTGGAAAGGATATTAGAAAGAAGAATGAGAAGAAAGGTGGAAGGAGAGTTGCAAGAGGAACAGTATGGCTTCAGGAGTGGAAGATCCACAGTGGACCCAATCTTTAGCTTGAGGCAGGTGATGGAAAAGAACTGGGAATATGGAGAGGATTTGATCATGACTTTCATAGATCTAGAAAAGGCATATGATAGTGTCCCCAGAGAGAAGGTATGGGAAACCATGGTTAAGAAGAGACTGGGAAGAGAAATGTTGGAAATGTTGCAAGCAATGTACAACAACTGTGTTAGCAGGGTCCTGACCCCAGTTGGAAAGACAGATTGGTTTAGGAACAAGACTGTACTAAGACAGGAGAGTGTGCTGTCACCTCTTTTATTCATAATGGTAATGGATGAAATTGTAAAGGAAACAAAGGAAGCATATGGACATAAAGAAATGAAGTTACTGTTATTTGCAAACGATATTGTGGTCTGGGGAAGGAACACCGAAGAAGTGCAAAAACAACTAGATGCACTGAACGAAAATATTCAGAAGTACGGCCTGAAAATCAGTATAGAGAAAAGCAAGACCATGGTGATGACAAGAGGGGAAAGACAAGGAAAGGGCACTGTGAAAATTGGAAGTCAGAGTTTGGAAATTGTGGACACGTTCAAATACCTAGGAAGTGAATTGATGCAAACTGGTAGGTTGGACATGGAGACTGGCAGGAGGGTACAGCAGAGCAATGCATTCTATCAAAGTGTAAGAAAACTTGTTTGGGATAAGGAAGTACCAAGGAAAAGCAAGGAGGTAATGTATAAAATGTACTATGTACCTATATTAACTTATGCAGCTGAGACTTGGACCCTGACGAGCAGGCAAGAGAGTAGAATCCAAGCCAGTGAAATGAAATTCCTACGAAGTATGATAGGAATGACAAGGAAAGACAGAGTGAGGAATGAAGATGTTAGGAAGGAAGTTGGGATGGGAACACTAAATGAGAGAATTGAGAAGAATAAACTAAGGTGGTTTGGACATGTAAAGAGGATGGAGGAAAATAGAATGCCAGGACAGATGCTGGAGGCGAAGTGCAAGGGTAAGAGAGCAAGGGGAAGACCTAGAACAAGGTGGATCGATTCAGTGAAGAACAGTGTGAGAAAAAGGAATCTGGACTGGGACAAGATTGTGGAAGAAGAATTGTGGAAGGAAAGAGGAAAGTGGAGAAGTGCCTTAAATACCCCGACCCGGCAGGAGCTGGATAAGGGGAAATGATGATGATGATGATGATGTGTCTTCAGCCGCGGTCGGGTAAGATCGAGCTCGCTCGTACATGTAGTGAGGAATCGATATGGAAGATGATCGATCGTATCCAATATAAATGCTGGAGTTCCTTTTCTGCCTTGAATCATCCTTAACGAGCTTATAACGTGTTTTTCAATAACGACTTGTGGCGCGCTAAATCGAATGTGTTTATACCTCAAGGTTATTACTGTCATTTATATGACGGCGTCAAAAATGAATGCGAGACATATGCGAGTACTTTTTTCCCCCTGAAATTTCAACTAAAAAAATGGGGTGCGAGATATACGCGAGCAAATACGATAACTTAAACGAAACAGTAACTTGGATAAATAGAACAAATAAAATGAAAAAGGCACAATCTCTAACCTGGTCAACATATAATAAAAAATGCCTATCAATAGCTACTAAGATCCAACATTATAAAACTGTAACTCGCCCAGAAGCCACGTATGCTTGTGAAACACTTTTCCAAATTAAAAATGAACAAAGAACTGATCAGCTCCACAAAACGGAAAGAAGAATCATTAGAACGTGCTTAAATAAAAAGTATCAGGTTGAGGGAGTCTGGAGGATTCTCCCAAATGAAAATGTCTATTGTGAGATTGATCCAATCACCAGCACAATGAAGAAGAAAAGAATTTCATTTTTTCCCCCACATATTACGGCTTCCAGAAAACAGAATTGTACGCCAACTAGTGATGAGAAATCTAGGAAAGAAAACTGGAGGAAAATGGATCCAAGAAATCCAACAAGATCTCAAAGCAGTTGGACTCAAGATAACAGATGCCGAGGAGAAAAATAAAATTAACACCATTCTTAAAACTCACAAATTTTCTGCAGAAATGACACATAGAAAGCCTATGGAGATTTTAGATGGGTTGGGAAAATCCCAATCTGAAAGAATGAAAAAGTACTGGAAAGAGCGCAAGAACAAAGCAGTACTACCTTCAAAGAAGGAGTGTGGAACGACTCAAGTGGTCCAATGTGACCAATCAAGATTAATAATAAGATAGTATTGTTCGACGGATTTCCTTGTTGATTATTAGATAGATAGAGTATTACGATATTCTGAAAGATAAGATAACAGGTATGTAATTTGGTGCAGTTGTTGTGTAATTAGGCTATTATGCGTCAGTTTGTAATAACCAGCGGAACAGCGTAATAAACGCTGTGGTACAATTGCCATTGTAACTAAATAGACTGTGTAATAGCCTACATAAAAATTTGGTGTAATAGCCATGATGGTTGTAATAGCCAGTGTAACTGTGTAATAGTCTGTACATACGTTTTGAGAAATGCTGCTGTAATGTTCCAGTTCTGTACCGTTCCATGTTCTACGGAACATGTTTTTATCTGAGAACCTGGAATGGTAAACAGTGTAACCGGCTAACTGGTGGAAACGTTATTGGATTATGAGAACCAAGAACGGTACGCAGAGTAACTTGCCAACTGGTAACACGTACCTTGATGCTTGGTACAGTTGGGAGTCGAGATCCTGCTGTACCGTTCCACATTCTCATACCGAGTTGCAAGTTACAGTGGGACGGAACGATACCGCAGGTTAGCTCGGGCTGCGGCATGGTATACATAACGTAACGCATTTCAGTTCTGTTCCTGGTCCCTGCTCGGAAGGCTTCTATGGTACTCGAAGATCCCGGCCCGATCTCACAAACTGGTGCTACCACCAGTAGTGTAAGAAAAATTATTCTACTGAAAAGTGGAAAAAAGCTTGAATATAATTTTCAATATGGGCAAATTATGACTTATTTCGAAGAAATACAATCCACAAGTTCCTGCCATATCCAGTGAAAGCCACTCACTGATGATTAGATCCTGTAGACATTTCATGTTTTCACCCAACTTAATGGGCTAGTCTGGGTGCGACAGGATGTCGGTGTGTTGCCAAACCATTCAGCTGTCATCTTCAGCATGCTCATTGTGAACATGGTGAATAAATGGCAATGCTTGATCACCGAGAATATAAAGGTAATCAATTTTTTTAGATAACGTATTAATTTTACTAATCCGCCTTGTCAGTACTTAAAATATTGTATCTAAATGTATTGAATTTAACCTTTAGAGTGCTATTGGCCAAACGGTTAGTTGCTACACGCTCGTCTTTTTAGTGCTACTTTACAGCTGTTTGGGATAACACTTACCTGCTCTTATTTTGATAGTTCATAGAACCATTCATTTTGAATTTTAATCACTATGGTGATGTGGATTATGCTATTTATTTTTTCAAAGAGAAGGCAATGTTTGACTTCTGTGCGCTGCAATGGCGTTTAACAGACCAAGTCTACCGCATAGGGGATACATCCCCCTTTATAGTCTTGATTTGTCACCCCTAGTGAAAGGCCGTTCAGCCATATCCACTATCTCCCCCAGAATGATTCTCTTGAAACATCCCTGAAGGAAACTTAAGTGTGTAAAATGTAACCCAATGTAATATATAAAACCAGTATGAGAATGGAGAATATGTTAAATGGATTTGGGGCCTTGATGTAGAACAGGCAAGAGATTCATCTGGAAATACAATCGGCGTGGGCGGCGGCGGCTTTAACTTGTTTCCGAGTATACATCTTCTTCCAAAACAGTCTAAAATAATCTAAGGTTGAGGTCTGTGGGCATGTTTGCGGTGACTGAACAGCCCAATGCATGCATGAAACAAACGTCCACACAGAACTGTTGGTGGAGGGCGTGCCTGTGCTGCACGGAGCTTTCGTGCTTGTCGCTTGGCCTTAACAATTCTACGACGTTCTTCTTCAAACATTTTGACAGCAGCCGGGATGGTCTGGCGCCAAGTTGAACGGTCTTTAACAAGCTGGTCCCAGGTTTGTGGATTGAGACCTGTCAACTTCATATTCTGCTTAAATTGGTCCTTGTATCGTCTCTTAGGGCCTCCATGAGGTCCGGTGCCGGAGGTTAGTTCACCATACAGAACCTGGCGTGGTAGTCTCGTATCATCCATCCGATGGACATGTCCAATCCATCTAAGTTGATGACCAATGATGGATGATTCTATACTATTAGCATGCGCTTTCTCAAGACCATCAAGATTGGTGATGTGGTCTTCCCACTTTATCTTGAGGATGGATCGAAGTTTCTGTTGATGGAAGCGCTCAAGCTTTCGGAAGTCATGTCGATAGAGGGTCCAGGTTTCACAGCCATACAACAATGTTGTGATGACAACAGCTTGGTACACCATGAGCTTCGTCTTCACGGTCAGATCTTTATTCAAGAAGACCCGGTGTGATAGTCGCCCAAATGCCGCATGGGCAGCACCGAAACTCTTCTCAACATCCTGCCCACAATTGCCGTGTACAGATAGCAGACTGCCCAGATACGAGAAGTGGTCTACCTGCTCCAATGGAGTATCTGAGATAGAAGGGAAGTGCCTGGTGAGGGTTGTGCCAGAACCTTGGTCCTCTGAACATTAATGGTGAGACCAAAACGTTCACATGCATTCTTGTAGCAATTAACAGTCTGTCGCAACTCCACTGGCGTGAGTGTAGGCGATGCCGCATCATCTGCAGTTTAAAGGTTAATGGTTCATGTTTCAAGTATGTGTTGTATCATGAACACGAAATCATTGCAGTACAGTACTTAAAGATCAGTGTGACCCAATTTTATTGTTGTTTTTTTTTTTAATGATTTTCAGAGCAAAGTTAGGTAATTTATCCGCCTGACAAACTGTTTCTCTATTCATGAGTTGTCTGGGTCATTTATTTTAACATTTTCAATGCAACAAGAAGAAAGAAAAAGTCTCTTTTGATCTCATTTTTTTTCATTATCTTTGGATAATTTATTGTTCAACAAAATCCTAGCTCTAATGATAAACATTCTTGTATAAGAAAAGTTGACTGCCTTTTGTTTATCTCTAGCAGTAAATAGAGAATGGACCTTGTTTCAGCCTTCAGCCACATCACAACGTGCCCGTCTCGAGTGGGAAGACTGCTGCGCCAGTTGCTGGCCATGCCTGCCACAGACGTCTGGCCATTCACTCAGATAATCATCCATCACTTCCGATCATTGTTGGATGAGAAGGTTCCCAGGTATATAAAAGGTAAGTCCTACTTTATATTTTATGGCCATCATTGGGCCAGTACAATAGCCTTAGCCAATTTAGTTCTTCTATTTTCCCATAGGTTTTCATCCTCTCGGATGTTGACTTCTTGTGTGCAGCAGAGAACACCCTTCATAAATTTTGGTTGGTAGTCTAATATGCGAGTCGTGTAAAATTTTGATTCTCTCATTTTTATTCTTCAAGTCGTCGAGTGTTACTTGGGGTTCTTTAATATCTTCCTTAATTTCTGTGATCCAATTAATCCTGGTATTGCTATTTCATAATGTTTCTACTATTTTTCTACTAAATCTAGTTTCCGGTGTTCGAAGAAGATGTCCAAAAATGTGATCCATTTCTTTCATTCTAATTGTACTCTATACTGGTTCAATTTCCTTAAACACTGTATTATTTAATGCTGTTCTCCAATAACCATTAACTTGATATTGCTCATTTATGCATGTCCTAATTATTCTTCATTGTTTTAAGTATTTTATCTATTTCAGCTGTATTAGTAGTTTTGAAAATAGTTGCACTGTTCTAATAATAAAAGTTCAAATTTTTGACCGAAGATGCATCAGGCCATGAATGAGAATAGTCTCAACTGAGGATGGACATAAGAAACTTTGCAATGGTATCAGGTTGTCCAAATGAAGCATAGACTGGCGTCTTGAAATATACACTATATCACAACAACAGCATACTGACAGTTGATAGTCACATGGAGAGAGATCTGGATTGGAAGAGCGAGGGTGTAGGGAAACCTGACAATATCTAAAAATATATATTTTCATTAATTAGTGCTAATTATTTTCATAGGAATTAGTAACTTATTCCTTTGTAAAATTAAGAAAAATGTTTTTAAAAAGTTTGGATTTTGATTGACTGTGCTCATATTTTTTGCATGGAAGGCATTTCTTTTCCAGCATATGAGAAGATTAAATGGCTAATGCTTAATTTTAAAGTTTGTATGTTTGAATATTAACTCATTCTGGTCTGGCACTTAGTGTAATTGGGGCTATTTAATGGATTTTCAAAAAAAAAAAACATAACTCCTGAATGACATTTGCATTTTTAGCAATGGACTGTAATTTGTAGTTTATATCTCAGTGATATCCCAACTATGTGCAGCTCATCATCATCATCTTGCACAGTTTCCAGCCACTGGCCGGGTCTGTTTGGAACACAAGCCTCTCTTCCCACCATCTCTCAGCCTCCAGGGGGCGTGGTGGCGCAGCGGTCAAGCTGTATGCCTCTCACCAAGGCGGACCGGGTTCAATTCCCGGTCAATGCATGTGAGATTTTCGATGTGAAATGCCATGTCCTGTGGTTCGGATTCCACGTAAAACGGAGGTCCCGTGGCTTATGATCGCGAGATTAACGGTCACGTTAAACTACAAGCTTCCTTCCTTCCTTCTCAGCCTCCACCCTTGTCCAGTCTTCTCCTCTCTTCACGCTTTCTTCCACCCCTTTCAGCCACCTGTCTCTCGGTCTTCCTCTTGGTCTCTTTCCTTCCCACTTCGTCTCGTGGATCCTCCTGGGTATCCTCTTCTCCTCAATTCGTTTTACATGTCCATACCATCTAAGTCTAGATTTCTCTATACCATCCTGTAATGGTCCCTCCTTCATTAATTCTCTGGTCCTCTCATTTCTTATTCTGTCCATCCAATACTGCTTCTCAAGAACCTCATCTCACTGGCTTGTATTTTGCTCTTCTCCCTTCCTTTCATAACCCTGGTCTCCGAGGCATACATCAGGATAGGGACATAGTACGTCCGATATACCGTATTTGCTCGCATATATCTCACACTTTTTTGACCGAAAATATGTGTGAAAATTTTTGGTGCGAGATATATGCGGGGAATGACTGTATTCCCGAAAATACACAAAATTTGCATTATTGAAACAAGGCAACTGGCATACGGTACTCGCCCTATTCATTGTCACTGCTGCCAATCTCCGAGATACTCTCGCGTGCAACATTTTGGTCATCATCCCATACTGCTTCATCCTGACTTCCGTCCAATGCATTTGCAATGCCCGTCTTCAAGAAGCTCTTCACAACAATGTCCGTCGACACCATTTATTTCTATTCGTAATGGTTATGCGACATTAAGAACCTAGGAAAAAGACGTCAAACGCCCGTTAAGGATGATTCAAGGCAGTAAAGGAATTTAGAGCGCCGACGCTTAGCGATCGATACGATCGATCATCTTCAATATAGATTCCTCGCTACATGCACGAGCGAGCTCGAATTTAGCCAACCGTGGCCGAAGACGCGGCGAATGATGTACAGCGTGCTAACACTCACGCTGCGCCATATGTTTGCACGCGGCCGAGCTCTGATGCGACGCAATGAGTAAAGACTAAATCAGTGAGATTCGAGAAGACTGAACTGCGTTTCTCTGCGATGTAACGGTAGGCCTACTTGCGCAACTGTTGTGGCGCACTAATCGCTAATTCAAACGTGTCTCAAGGCAGCGAATTTAGCCAACCGCGGCCGAAGACGCGCTGAACGATGTACAGCGTGCTAACACTCACGCTGCACCATATGCTTGCACGCGGCCGAGCTCTGATGCGACGCAGTGCTTAAAGACCAAATCATTGAGATTCGAGAAGACTGAACTGCGTTTCTCTGCGATGTAACGGTAGGCCTACTTGCGCAACTGTTGTGGCGCACTAATCGCTAATTCGAACGTGTCTCAAGGCAGCGAATTTAGCCAACCGCGGCCGAAGACGCGGTGAACGATGTACAGCGTGCTAACACTCACGCTGCACCGTATGCCAGCACGCGGCGCCTCGAACCCTAATCAGCTCATATCAAAGTTCGGATCAACTTGTTGTTGCTCGCTCTTCCTGTTAGTATCGCTTCGGGTAAGTTCCTGGACAGTGAAGACTATTGTGGCACGCTAAATCGAATGGGTTTCTACCTCAAGGTTATTACGGTGATTTATATGATGGCGTCAGTAATGAATATATAATTTTCAAAAGAAAAATATGTATTGTCCGTTGAGCCATTATATATTTAAACACAAATTGTGCTAAATGTTCCGGCATAACTCAACAAAATGACAGTGTTTCGCCCCGGTGTGCAATTGGGCTCTTCAGTTGGTTAAATTGCTTTGGAGTGGAGTTTCGACTCCCATAGTGCACTGGCTTTGCTCGTGACGTGGATACACATGTATCAAATACGTCTTGCAATGGCCTTCCCAGTGTATACTAGACAGTGTCTTGGTGAGGTGTGCTTTAACCAACTGAAGAGCCCAATTGCACACCGGGGCGAAACACTGTCATTTTGTTGAGTTATGCCGGAACATTTAGCTCAATTTGTGTTTAAAAGTCAGTAAAGAATGCGATATATATGCGGGTACTTTTTTTTTACCTCTGAAATTTCAAATAAAAAAATGGGGTGCGAGATATACGCGGGGGCGAGATATACGCGAGCAAATACGGTATGATTTTTTTGCTGTACTGGGAGACATTCTTGCTCCATAACATGCTTCTCACACTCCTCCGGAATGCTTCTGCCTGCCTCCCCCGCTCATTTATTTCTCTATCGTTTCTTCCATTATCTTGTATCAGGCTTCCCAGATACTTGAAACTCTCCACTTTCTTCAGCTGTTCCCCACCAATTGTTATTCCCGTTGTGGTTCTTTCCTTCTTCCTTGTTGTGATCACCAACTCACTCTTATTTATGCTAAATTTCATCCCATATCCTTGTATTATTCCTTCCCACACGTCCAACTGTTCCTGTACCTCCTCCTCCTTGTTTCCCCAAATCATCAAATCATCTGCAAACACCATTGCTTTCAACATTCCTTCCCCAATTACTTGTGCCACTCGGGTCATTATGTCATCCATCACCACAATGAAAAGTAACGGTGACAGTGCACTTCCTTGTTTCAGGCCGTTTCTCTGTTCCAACCAGTCCGATCTCTCTCCTCCCACTTTCACACAGCACACGCTTCCCTTGTACATCTTGGTGTATTCTTGGAATACACGGTACGAGAGATTGTAATTTTCAATGCTGTTGCATGTTCTTTCCTTCCTCTTTGTCAAACACCAACAGTGATCTTCTGTTTTCTCTTAGGTGTTCAGGTCGCTTATATCTTTTATGAGTCTGTTCTAGATATATATCCTCTGTGACTCACCTAGCGTCATCTAGCAGCGAATCTCTGAAGCTCTTCAACTTTTCCTGGTGCAAGAGGACTTACTTATCCCTTTGGCCACCAGATCCTGTTACCATCGCCAGCTATTTTCTCCTTGAGCAAGAGGACTCTGACTACTTTTTTACTCACCATGCTGCGCTAGTATCGCCTGTTATCAACTCTTTGAAGACCAGCTCATCAAAAGAAAATAATTTTTTGTTATAAAGTTGGCAATGTTTATATGTTCTCCTTTTGTCTCCTATCCCCCACTCCTTTCCCCTTCCTTGGACCCTCCGTGCTCCGTTGAGCAAGTCTCACTTCTCAGTCGGCAGTTGACTCGATCAGTTAAGGCTCCTCTCGAGCCAGCCTCCTCAAACCAAGAGGCATACTCTCTTCTACGCCATGTTGGCAAAGTAGTTATCGTCATACGGAACTTCAACTTCAACATGAAATCAAGATAAGTACCATCTTAAAGTTTTAACCTCATCTTCATGGTTTTAACTTTCACGTGCTTTTAACGATACTTTTATAGACAGTGTGAGATTATTTATTTTGGGGCAAAAATCATTCTTCGTGTGATTTGCCATGTTGAGCTTTTGTTCGTACAAGCCAACCTTACTAAAAAAGAGCTTTTCTTAAGCTATTCAAATGAGAAATCCTCTCACTACGTGGGATATTATCTAATACCCGCTGTCTATAATTCACCAAGCTAGTTCCTCCGTTGGATTTTCTCAACCCCATTTTTCTACTAAGGTCGTTCTGGAACCTTCTAGATTCTGTATTTCATCTAAAATTCCTGCCGTTATGAAATTTTCACTCACTTGTGAGAATGCTATTTAAAATTGAAGAATCTCACTTCTGAATTAAAGCTCAATAGCGAATTTTCTTCCACCGTTGGATGTTCTATGGCGCATTTAACTGTAATCCACCATTTTCTCCAGAAATAGACTTTCGTTCATCTAGTGCAACCAATCAGTTATTTTCCTCATTGCAATAACTTTCTTTCTCATAAACTTTCGTGTTTCAATAGTGAACTTTTCATATGTTTCAACGAACTATAGTGAGAACCAGTGCTTGTTCAACTTTCTACCGCGTCGCGATCGTCCGTTTACATATAAATAAGGCCATGAACATTTTTCCTCAATCCCTATTTCTCTTTCCTAAACCTCTTACTAACAATCTGTAATAAACTTTTAAATTCAGGTCTGTTTCAACGAGGTGTCAATCTATAGATGTGCCCTCCCATTTTTCTCATGTGTAATTAATTAATTTCTGTATAATTACGTGTCCAGCACACGTTTCAACCTTACATTGTTTCTCCCTTATAATGAGAGAATACAATTCTTTCAACTCTTGAGTGAGTTATTTCTAGGTCTCACGAAATGGAAACTGCCCCATTTGGTTCGTGATTCCCATTTAAAACATAGGAGGTCCAGAACCTTCCTTTTGATTATCTCTTCAGGTTTCACAGTAAGTGACCTGCCCTTATTTGCATAATAACCAACATTAATTCTGTATAAATATAAGAAGTTGTAGGAACTTCTATTTCATTCTTTATGTTTTTCTTATTGTTATTTTCGAAGTTGTAACTTTTTCTAAATCAGTTACCTGGTAATTTTTAAAAGTACACTCCTTGTACTCTTGTGAATGTTTAAACTTTAATCATTTCATTTGCCTTTTTAAAAAATCTTACAAAGATTTTAGTACCAGGTTTAAAACCTTAAGAATTATTATTTGCCTGGAGCAATTTCTAAATGTTGTCGGAGGTCTGCGACCCCAAATTGTTAATAAGATTGAACCATATTTAATTGTTAAAGATATCAACTTCCTCTAATTTGTTAAATAAATTAAGAGTTTCTTTTTTGCTTTTTCATTTTTCTAATACAACGGGTAAGCAAGATCCTTTCCTCCTTGGCTCTCCCTACTTGATGCCATTAAAACCATTAATAGGGCTTTCACCACTCATTGCATTTGAGCAAGAACTCTTAGTAGTAACCTCACTAAAGATTCTTTTAGCTTTAATAGCTAATTCTAATTGGCCAGTAAGGCAAGTAAAGCTCGCTACGCCAGCTACCTGCTTGTGGAGATCCTCTCCGAAAACTTATGGTTAATTTTCCAAAAGATAAGTGTTTCTTCTTTGTCTAAGCTTTTAGCCGGCCTCTCGCTGAGTAAAGGCTTAGCCATTTCCAAATGCAACCATTGGTTCACTTACCAAAATTACTTTCCCAGGTATAATTTTTCATCACTATCCTTCCTGGAAGCACTGGGTCGCTTTTTTCAGGAACTCTATAATTTCGAAAATTGGAAATACCAAACTTGATTTAAATTATTGGCATTCTTCGAATTATTTCGCAAAACTAATTTCTTTGAAAAACCTTACAATAAATTTGTTACTCTTAGTTTTGCCAGACCATCATCTTTCCCCATAGTAGTCTTATACATGCTTGGGAGGAAATACACTAAAGCCTCTCTCTTGCAAATCGCCCAAGTCCTAGCTGCGGCTCCCGTTAGCTTCGACCAAGCTCGTACCTACTTTAGGTATCAGAGAGTTAATTTTCAGTGGCAACTGCCTCTAAAGGTATTTAAAGTTAAATTTACAACTTTTGTGGGATTCTCCTCCTATTTTTCTATCCTTTTTCTCCAATCCAAAACCTACTTCCTTTTTTTTAATCATCTTCCCTTGGTGGGTGGGTTATTCCTTATCCAATAATCTAACCAAAATTTGGTCCCAGAAACCCGGGAGAGTCCATTTGTCATTTTTCTGTTTGGCAATATTTCGCAAATTATTAATATCTGTTTTGAATCTTTCAGCTATAACCACATCGTGCAAAGCCTGTGAAGGGGAAAGAGGCTGCTCCTGTCTCCTTTGGTGTGTCCCGTTCTTTCTACTTATTTGCTGCTGCCAGCTTGACAGCATTTCCAAGGTTCCACAGTTTCGTGAGTTACATTTCAATCTACCTTCTTTAACATGGCTCCTACTGATAAGGATAAGGATGAAAAACTTACTTCTAAACGAGCATCCTATAAAGGGCAAATTACCCGATTCAGAAAGTACATAAAAGAATTGGATCCCTCAGAAGCTCAATTAGACTTGTTGAAACATCGTGTAAGGGATTTTGAACGTTCTTATGAAAACTTCTGCAACATTCAAACTGAAATAGAAACTTGCATGCTCAATCAAACAGAAGATCGAGTCGAAGTAGAAAACCAATATTACGAAGGCATAGGTTCTGCTTTCAAAATAATACGCCAACTCGAAGAGGAGCAGAAAAAGGACGCTTCTGTTCTTGGTTCCCTTCAAGAACCACAAACTTCTTTCCGTGAGGGTACTCACAAGCCCAAACCAACTTTACCGAAAATTGATTTACCCCATTTTTCTGGAGATGAATCTGCTTGGGATTCTTTCTATGAATTATTTTGCTCCCTTGTTCATGACAATGAAGACATTCAAGTCATTTACAAGTTTCATTATTTGAGATCTATTCTCCGAGGTCAAGCTTTGCAGTTGGTCGAAGCACTTCCTCTGCGTGCCGAAAATTACCCCATTGCCTTTAACTTATTAAAGGAAAGATATGGAAATTTACGGTTACGTATTCAGCGCCATATAAAGGCTCTATTCAATCTACCTGCGTCACAGCACAATGACGTCACCAGCTTACGTACTCTAGTTGACACTACACAACTTCACGTTAAGGCTTTGTCCCAATTAGATCAACCTACTAATTATTGGGATACTTTCCTAATACATTTAGTGGTTTCTAAAGTTGATGCTGCTACCCTCAAAGCTTGGGAAATTGAACTTTCTAAAGAAGACGACTACACTTACGAGCATTTAGTTACTTTCATAAACGCTAGATGCCAACTTTTAACCGCTCTAGCTAATCAAAGCGAACCTTCATCTCCTAGTTCCAAATTCGAATTAATGTCCATCAAACCCAAAAGTGAACGCTCAGCGTCCAATACCCAAAAACCCGGGTTCAGCTCATCCAAATTTAAATCAAACACTACTGGTTACCCAACGAGGTCTAGTGAACGTCGTGTTGCTAGCTCTATTGTTTTAAACATGCAAAGCGAACCTCGCAAAAGTTTAAACGAACCTGTAAAGTGCATACTTTGTAAAGATCCCCATGCCCTATACCTCTGTAAATCCTTTAAAGAAATGTCAGTCGACGACAGACGAAAATTAGTTGCTCAAAATAAACATTGTTTCAACTGCCTAGCGCCCACGCATTCTGCTTCTAATTGTAAGTCCACAAGACTTTGCTACCATTGTGAAAAGGCTCATCATACTTTGCTACATCGTCATGATCAGGCAAGGTCATCGACAGCATCTACTTCTCCGAAAAATGATAGTGCTAACAGTCCTAATGCTTCATCGTATATTCAAAATGCCAAGTCCATTCGCAGTGCTCAAGTATTGTTGTCTACTGTCCAAATTGAAGTTCAGGATAACTTTGGCAACTGGGTCCGTGCACGCGGTCTTCTAGATTCAGCGGCAACTCACGATTTTGTGTCTAATTCCTTGATTAGAAAACTAGGCCTACCCTTAAACCCCACTTCTATCAATGTGTCGGGCATCAACAGCTCAAAATCGCAAGCTTTACAATTCTCAAAACTAACCATAAGAGATATTTGTCATAGAAACAACTTCTTTAAACTTAATTGTCTAATTCTCAATAGCATTGGAGAAGACACTCCAAGTCACTCGGTGGATATTTCAGGGTTAAACATTCCCTCGCATTTTAGGTTAGCCGATCCTTTGTTTAACATACAAAACCCCATTGACATACTTTTTAGTGCCAATGTTTTTTGGAATTGCCTTCGTAAACAGGTTCGCAAGTTATCCGCAAAAGTGGTCGCCAGAGACACTAATTTTGGATGGATCGTCACAGGGCAACTTCCCCATTATTCTCCCCAACCTGCATCGCAATGTTATTTCTCCAATACTGACCTGGAACAGTTTTGGAGGCTTGAAAGTGTTGATTCTCCTAATGTAACTTCTTCAGAAAATGAATTCTGTGAGCAACTTTTTTTGAACACCACCACTCGTTCTTCTGATGGCCGGTTCGTTGTTCAAATGCCAAGATTACACAATCCTCCCAAACTTATCAACTCTCAGCCTAAAGCTCGCAAAGCTCTCTTTGCTATCGAGAGCAAATTCAAAAAAGAACCCCTTGTCAAACAGCAGTACACTGATTTCATGGACGAGTATGAAAGCTTGGATCATATGGAAGTTGTTAAGAAATCTGATGATGAATCGCACCCCCCAATTGAAACGGTTTATTTAAATCATCATCCCGTGTGGAAGAACCCTCTTGTAAAAGATAAAATCCGAGTTGTTTTCAATGGTTCATCGCCCGACGTTAATGGCAACAGCCTTAACGACACTCTTTATTCTGGTCCTGCTATTCAGTCAGATCTATCCGCTATACTTTTAAACTTTCGGTTATTTCCCATAGCTGTTATAGCCGACATAAAACAGATGTACCGTCAAGTGTTAATTCAACCAGAACAACGAGATCTTCAAAGAATCTTGTGGCGTGATGAAATCAGTAAGCCCATTAAGGTATTTCGCTTGAAAACGGTTACTTATGGCTTAAAACCCTCTGCTTTCCTTGCTATCCGATCCCTACACTTGCTAGCCTCTCAAGATGGTCATTTATTTAATTCCAAAGCCTCTGAAGCACTAACTACGTCATTCTATGTTGACGATTATTTGCAGTCCTTCCCCTCTTTGGAGGAAGCTTCTTTTGTGTCTTTAGAACTTCAGGCATTGTTAAGGAATGGAGGTTTCCCACTTCATAAGTGGAACTCCAACTCCCCTGAGTTTCTTGCTCAGTTTCCCATCGAAGACGTAGATCCTTCTTCTGTCGCAATTTGTGGAAACTCCGAATCTATAAAAACTCTAGGAGTTCACTGGTGCACTAGCACTGACACTCTTATCTATAAAGTTTCGCTCGCAGAAGAGCTTCCTAATACAAAAAGACAAATCCTATCTGAAATTGCAAAAATTTTTGATCCGCTTCAATTCCTTGCCCCAGCTATCGTTATAGCCAAACTCTTCATGCAAGAGCTGTGGTCGCTTAAATGTGAATGGGATGATACTGTCCCTCTTTCTTTTCTTAATCGTTGGCTCTCGTTTCGCAGCAATTTGCTGGATCTTTCCCTTATTGAAATTCCTAGGAATTTAATCAGCTCTCATTCTAATGCATCCTTTTTCCTTCATGTGTTCGCGGACAGTTCCGAGAAAGCTTATGGTTGCTGTGCATATTTAGTTCATCACGATTCACTCTATGGATCTCCAGTTTCCAACCTTGTTTGTGCCAAATCGAAGGTCGCTCCCCTTAAAACTATCACTTTGCCTAGGCTCGAACTGTGCGCTGCACTCATGGCTGCAGAACTTGTTAAAAAACTACGGGAAGTATTAAAGGTCGAATTTTTGCAAATCTATCTCTGGAGCGATTCCATGATCACCCTTTCTTGGATCGCCAAGAACCCCTCTCACTGGCAAACTTTTGTTGCAAACAGGGTTTCCAAAATTCAAACTCTTCCTTCTGGATGTCAATGGAGGCATGTGCCCAGTGCGGATAATCCAGCCGATATTATCTCTCGTGGTTGTTTACCCTCTCAATTGGCAGCTTCCCAATTGTACTGGCATGGGCCCTCGTGGCTAATCGAAGACTCTTCTTCATGGCCTTCTAAACCTACAGTTACAAACTCCAACGTGCCCGATGCTAAAGTACCTCTATCTATTGCTTCGTGTCTTGTTTCCAACTCTTCTCATCCCTTGTTGTCCCGCTATTCTTCTTTTCATAAATTAATACGAATTATCGCCTATCTCCTTAGATGGAAATATTTAGTGGTTGACCAACCTCTCCTCCCCAAACCACACCTTACCAATCATGAATTGCATCTCGCTACCATTAAGGTTTTACAACTAACACAGCAAGAAGCCTTTTCTTCTGAATTGTCTTTGCTTTCTTCTAAAAGGGATCTTCCCAAATCCAGCCGTCTTCGTGCTTTAGCCCCGTTCCTTGATGACCATGGGTTACTCAGGGTAGGTGGAAGGCTCTCGCAATCTTTACTCTCTGAGGACAAAAAGCATCCCGTTATTTTGCCTTCTAAACATCACGTAACTTCTTTAATTATACGTGACTTTCATTATCGCAATCTGCATGTTGGTACACGCACTCTGCTTTGCCTCTTAAGGGAAAAGTACTGGATCATAAATGGAATTCACGAAGTTTCTTCTGTAATTCATAAGTGCATTCCTTGCTTCAAAGCGAAACCTAAAATCAATACTCAATTAATGAGCGATCTGCCCTCTTTTCGCTCTTCTCCTATACGCCCATTTGCTTTAACTGGCGTGGACTATATGGGTCCATTCCAATATCAACGAAACTCTCCTGAAGCTAAACGCAAATTGTTTGGTAAGCTTTATGTTTCTCTCTTTGTTTGCATGGTTACTGGCGCAATCCACTTGGAACTAGTAACGAATGCTTCTACCTCCTACTTTTTATCAGCTGTCTCTCGTTTCACTGCTAGGCGTGGTGTTCCTTCAGAGATGTTCTCTGATAATGCTTCCACTTTTCAGGGCGCAGCTTCCCTGTGGAAGAAAGCTCTCACTTCCTCTCCTGCCATGGAACAAATTTCTAATTTTTCTTATTCAAAAGGTTTCAAATGGCGCTTTATACCTCCCTACGCTCCTCATCATGGTGGTAGGTGGGAATCTTGCGTAAAGCTCACTAAACGTCATTTAAGAAAAGTCTTAGGTAATCGAATTCTGACTTACGAAGAATTCAATTCACTGTCTGTTCTGATTGAAGGTGTTGTTAATTCTCGTCCTTTAACTCCGCTTTCCAATGACCCTGATGACCTGCTTCCACTCACACCTGGTCATTTCCTTATCGGCACTTCTCTTTCTGCTCCTCCTCCTCTTCCCAATTCTTACAGGGATTCCAATCTACCTATCACTTGGCGTAAACTTGAAGCCCTCCGTAATTCTTTTTGGAAGAGGTGGAACTTGGAATATTTAACTTCCTTGCAACGGAGACAGAAGTGGTTTCTTTCCAGTCCCGACATTAAAGTGGGAGACTTGGTTTTGGTTAGGGATGTTTCTCCCCCTCTAGTCTGGATCTCTGGTAGAGTGACCGAGTGTTATCCTGGAAGAGATGGGAGGGTCAGGGTGGTCAGAGTCTTGACCACTAACGGTCCGATTACAAGACCCCTGTCTTTGATCGCTCCTCTTCCTTTAAATGTCTAACTGCTTATTTGTTCTCTGTTGGTGTGTACACCTCCCAGTATGGTGTATTCTTGGAATACACGGTACGAGAGATTGTAATTTTCAATGCTGTTGCATGTTCTTTCCTTCCTCTTTGTCAAACACCAACAGTGATCTTCTGTTTTCTCTTAGGTGTTCAGGTCGCTTATATCTTTTATGAGTCTGTTCTAGATATATATCCTCTGTGACTCACCTAGGGTCATCTAGCAGCGAATCTCTGAAGCTCTTCAACTTTTCCTGGTGCAAGAGGACTTACTTATCCCTTTGGCCACCAGATCCTGTTACCATCGCCAGCTATTTTCTCCTTGAGCAAGAGGACTCTGTCTACTTTTTTACTCTCCATGCTGCGCTAGTATCGCCTGTTATCAACTCTTTGAAGACCAGCTCATCAAAAGAAAATAATTTTTTGTTATAAAGTTGGCAATGTTTATATGTTCTCCTTTTGTCTCCTATCCCCCACTCCTTTCCCCTTCCTTGGACCCTCCGTGCTCCGTTGAGCAAGTCTCACTTCTCAGTCGGCAGTTGACTCGATCAGTTAAGGCTCCTCTCGAGCCAGCCTCCTCAAACCAAGAGGCATACTCTCTTCTACGCCATGTTGGCAAAGTAGTTATCGCCATACGGAACTTCAACTTCAACATGAAATCAAGATAAGTACCATCTTAAAGTTTTAACCTCATCTTCATGGTTTTAACTTTCACGTGCTTTTAACGATACTTTTATAGACAGTGTGAGATTATTTATTTTGGGGCAAAAATCATTCTTCGTGGGATTTGCCATGTTGAGCTTTTGTTCGTACAAGCCAACCTTACTAAAAAAGAGCTTTTCTTAAGCTATTCAAATGAGAAATCCTCTCACTACGTGGGATATTATCTAATACCCGCTGTCTATAATTCACCAAGCTAGTTCCTCCGTTGGATTTTCTCAACCCCATTTTTCTACTAAGGTCGTTCTGGAACCTTCTAGATTCTGTATTTCATCTAAAATTCCTGCCGTTATGAAATTTTCACTCGTGAGAATGCTATTTAAAATTGAAGAATCTCACTTCTGAATTAAAGCTCAATAGCGAATTTTCTTCCACCGTTGGATGTTCTATGGCGCATTTAACTGTAATCCACCATTTTCTCCAGAAATAGACTTTCGTTCATCTAGTGCAACCAATCAGTTATTTTCCTCATTGCAATAACTTTCTTTCTCATAAACTTTCGTGTTTCAATAGTGAACTTTTCATATGTTTCAACGAACTATAGTGAGAACCAGTGCTTGTTCAACTTTCTACCGCGTCGCGATCGTCCGTTTACATATAAATAAGGCCATGAACATTTTTCCTCAATCCCTATTTCTCTTTCCTAAACCTCTTACTAACAATCTGTAATAAACTTTTAAATTCAGGTCTGTTTCAACGAGGTGTCAATCTATAGATGTGCCCTCCCATTTTTCTCATGTGTAATTAATTAATTTCTGTATAATTACGTGTCCAGCACACGTTTCAACCTTACATTGTTTCTCCCTTATAATGAGAGAATACAATTCTTTCAACTCTTGAGTGAGTTATTTCTAGGTCTCACGAAATGGAAACTGCCCCATTTGGTTCGTGATTCCCATTTAAAACATAGGAGGTCCAGAACCTTCCTTTTGATTATCTCTTCAGGTTTCATAGTAAGTGACCTGCCCTTATTTGCATAATAACCAACATTAATTCTGTATAAATATAAGAAGTTGTAGGAACTTCTATTTCATTCTTTATGTTTTTCTTATTGTTATTTTCGAAGTTGTAACTTTTTCTAAATCAGTTACCTGGTAATTTTTTAAAGTACACTCCTTGTACTCTTGTGAATGTTTAAACTTTAATCATTTCATTTGCCTTTTTAAAAAATCTTACAAAGATTTTAGTACCAGGTTTAAAACCTTAAGAATTATTATTTGCCTGGAGCAATTTCTAAATGTTGTCGGAGGTCTGCGACCCCAAATTGTTAATAAGATTGAAACATATTTAATTGTTAAAGATATCAACTTCCTCTAATTTGTTAAATAAATTAAGAGTTTCTTTTTTGCTTTTTCATTTTTCTAATACAACGGGTAAGCAAGATCCTGTCCTCCTTGGCTCTCCCTACTTGATGCCATTAAAACCATTAATAGGGCTTTCACCACTCATTGCATTTGAGCAAGAACTCTTAGTAGTAACCTCACTAAAGATTCTTTTAGCTTTAATAGCTAATTCTAATTGGCCAGTAAGGCAAGTAAAGCTCGCTACGCCAGCTACTTGCTTGTGGAGATCCTCTCCGAAAACTTATGGTTAATTTTCCAAAAGATAAGTGTTTCTTCTTTGTCTAAGCTTTTAGCCGGCCTCTCGTTGAGTAAAGGCTTAGCCATTTCCAAATGCAACCATTGGTTCACTTACCAAAATTACTTTCCCAGGTATAATTTTTCATCACTATCCTTCCTGGAAGCACTGGGTCGCTTTTTTCAGGAACTCTATAATTTCGAAAATTGGAAATACCAAACTTGATTTAAATTATTGGCATTCTTCGAATTATTTCGCAAAACTAATTTCTTTGAAAAACCTTACAATAAATTTGTTACTCTTAGTTTTGCCTGACCATCACCTTTCCCCATAGTAGTCTTATACATGCTTGGGAGGAAATACACTAAAGCCTCTCTCTTGCAAATCGCCCAAGTCCTAGCTGCGGCTCCCGTTAGCTTCGACCAAGCTCGTACCTACTTTAGGTATCAGAGAGTTAATTTTCAGTGGCAACTGCCTCTAAAGGTATTTAAAGTTAAATTTACAACTTTTGTGGGACTCTCCTCCTATTTTTCTATCCTTTTTCTCCAATCCAAAACCTACTTCCTTTTTTTTAATCATCTTCCCTTGGTGGGTGGGTTATTCCTTATCCAATAATCTAACCACATCTCCTTTATCTTCTTTATAGTCCATTTCTCTACTCCTCTATCCTCCAGGGACTATCATACTTTGTTTCTGGATACACTGTCATATGCTTTCTCAATGTCCAGGAAGGCCATCAGTAGATCTGTTCCATACTCATAGTGCTGTTCTTGTAACTGCCTTACAGCAAAAATCCAATCCACTGTGGATCTTCCTGCTCTGAAGCCATGTTGTTCTTCCCTCATCCCTCCTTCTATCCTTGTCCTAATTCTCCTTTCCAAAACTTTCTCTAAACATCTTTGCAGCTAAAAGTAAAAAACTAAGAAAATCTTATAAGAGCATAGAATAGTATAAATGAGTACATAGATGTAGAACTAGCTAAACTGCACGTCATGTAGAGTACCCAATAACTTATCTTCTTATGAATGCAGGGGCAGATGACCTCGTAGTTCCACCCCTTAAAACAACAATAGCTAACTTATGAGTGCAAAGCTGTCTTGCATGGATATGTAAAAATGAAAACAAACTATAATGCATTCTACTCGATCCTAGACAACTTCATTGTACATAATACTTACCGTATTTTTCCGCATATAACTCACACATTTTCGGTGCTTGATATATGCGGGGAGTTGTGTGCGAACGACCGTATTCCCCAAACAAAACATAATATTTGTATTATTGTCACTGCTGCCAATGTCCGAGCTACTCTCGTGTGCATCATTCTGGTCATCATCTTGACTTCCGTCCAGTGCATTTGTGATGTCTGTCTTAAAGAAGCTCTTCACAATGTCCATCAACACCATCACCAAATCACGCAAGAGTTCAACTGACGGCCTTCTGCCCTGGGTTGTCTTTGGGGGGGGGGGGGGGGGGGGGGGTAGTTGGCGGTTAATTCATGAACTATAATTCAAAGTCCTCTTTTTGATCCTATTCACTGTGAATTTAGCTTTTATCGTACATGAGGTTTTGATTGCATGTAATATAGTGCATAATCCTGTTTTATTTTTCAACCAAAGTGCTACTAAATGCTCAATTTCAATTTTGGGTTTTAAAACGAATTGATTGTGCTGTATGTTCCAGAGCTGTACAAGAGAGTGTGGTTGCAACTGAACACGGTTCTGCCGCGGTGTCTGTGGGTCATGTCCATCAACGCATTGCTGCACCATGGTGCAGTGTCTCTCAGGCAGGAGAACATTGTGCTGGATCCTCTCCAAGTCCTGCGCTGTGATGTGGCTGTATTCAGGTGAGTTCAAACTGTGGACTGGAAGACACACATTGAGAGGTGAAGGAAGGGAAGCGCTACACAGTACTGCCATAAGTTATCAATACTTTCAATGCATATACCCAAGCCTATTAATAGACATATACACTGATAGAAGACAAAAAAAAGTTACAGAATGAACATACTGTACTCTTATTCGAAATGATCACCATGTGCGGTAACGCAGCGGCCACTCCTCAATAGCTGCACAAATCGTGTCCAGTGGAATTGTTTTGACAGCTGATGTAATTGATTTTTTAACATCTCAATGTTACGGTGCTATTTTCGACATGCTATTGCCCCGAGCTTCTTCCACAAGGAGTCACTAGGCCAGTCAGCAGCAGTGATGAACCGTGGACAATGGTTGCCGACCACTGCTGCATGGTTTTTGCTTTGTGTGCAGGAGCGTTATCGGAATTGATATGTGGTATCACCTTTTCCAACATTGTCTGGTAGATGGCTTTACTCCACCTTTACAAAAATGCACCACCGATGCTCCCCGCCAGAAAACCGCCCACCATACCATGACAGAAGCAGGGTGATGTCCGCGCTGCACACATGGAACTTCTCCTTGCATGAGCACGTTCTTTTCTGTGTAAAACCATAGGATGGCCCGATATGGTGCAATCAACAGTTGCACCTGTTTGTTTAATCTGTGCTAGCATCTGAAACACAAATTTGTTCATTGATACCGAGAGGTTTCAGCGGAGAAACAATTTCCTTAGCTCACTTCATGCAATGAAATAACGCCAATACAGTGATGCGATTCTCATACACCCCCCACTCCATCTTTCACTGCAAGCCGGTTACTGGTGACCTTGTGGACGACGACATACATTCACAATTACCATACTACAACAAATTTAGATTTTACTGACAGAACGTATGGCAGTACTGTATACAATCAATCTTTGGACTCGAAAGGAAATATGGAAACGCATAAAAATGACAAACGCGTTGACAGCCGGAGGGAGAGATGAAGTGAAAAATCTTCTACAAAAGTATTAAGATTATCTCCACAGCCAGGAACATCGCCATCTTCAAAGGATGGCATTCATGCTCTTCTTCAATGCTCATCGGTTCTAATACATGCTGTGCGATCTGATGAGATATTCTAGGCATGCCATCCAGAACCGGGCCACTGAAGCTTCTTCAAAGAATGGCTGGAACTTGTCTGGTCGACACTTATATGGTATGGAGGCTTGGACTTTGAAAGCTAGCAGCATTCAAAATGTGGATCCATCGAAGAATGCTAAAAGAAACCCTGGGCCGGTAAAGTCGCGAACAAAGATGTCCTGGAAGAGCAAACAGTGATCGTCAACTGTTGTCTGGAATTAAATGTTATATACAGTACCATACCTGCCAAGTTTTCTGGTTTTCCCGGAAGGTTTCCGGATTTTGGGGGTGTTTTCCGGTTGTCCGAATTAACATATTTTTTTCCGGATTTTCAACTTCCTAGCTTTTTTCCGTTCTCTGCGTCCAAATCGCATTTCAGTTTTTATTTTCGATAATAGCTCCTAATCCGAGGTGCGAGTGTTTAAATTCGACTGAAAATCGACTGATAAGACTCAGGGTGTCTACCAGTAACGAAAAAGTAGCTAATTTTATAAAGGTAACGAAAAGTAGCTAATTCTTATGACTGGATAATTGGAGGTAACGAAAATTCGCCGAGGTCTGTTAAAATCATTTAATCCCGCGCCGCTAGGCTCGCAGATGCGATGAAGCGAGTTTCACGCAAGCGGTGCCGATTGCGCAAGCTATATTTCCCCTTGCACGACCTCAAGGAAATGCATACTGAAGATACCTTCAGTGGTACTGTATACATCGGTTCAACGTTTATTTTCGGCATCAAGAAGAGTTTAGTTTTGTGTGAAATATTTTTCTGTATTTATCGGAAACCTGACTTTTTGTGAGACGTTTATTCACGATAACTTCCGAAACTCAACAGAAACCTCTCATTTATGATAGTGGCCTCTTAATTTGTGTATCTCAAATTGAAGTCCAGAAATAACGCGAAATAATTTATTGTCGCAATCTTGCGAAATGATACCGTTTCAAAAAATTATCGCAAAAATGCTTCGAAATACATAGACTATATTTTAAAAATCTATCAGTCTAGTAAATTTGCGCCATCAAGTGTGGTTAATTGGAAACTCCGTTATATATCTATTTTTCCTTCGAACTAGGGTTCCATTGGATATAAAATCTAACCGGTTATCTCGAAAACTTGTTCAATTTGAATTCGATAGAAAATGTGCCCTCTTGTCGGATTATTCGTACAATTTGAATTCGAAAGAAAATGTGCCCTCTTGTCGGATTATTCGTGCAATCCTCTCTGAATAATTCATAATAACCGATACCTACTTCGAACGTTCATCCTCCAAAGTCACATCCTCAAGACGACCGGCTGACAGCACGACTTGCCTGCGGGAATCTCGTCAAACGGACCACGATCGACGCCAGTTGCAAAAAATTATTAAACCCGTGCCCGGCCGCGAACCTGTGTCCTCGAGGACTGCGGGAATCATGGCGCCGATCATACATGTCTATAACTGCTCGTGAATTTTAACCATGCCCAACCTCGAGCTCGCCTCCGCCATTCTGCCAAGACAGATAGACAGGCAGACAATCGTTGAACGGCCGGATGCGGTGCCGATTGCATAATATTGCGTTCTCATTCTGCAACCGCAAGGACAACGTGAATGTCGTAAAACGACCAAGAGTGGCAGCGATTGCCATACATCGCGATATTTCTCCGCATTGTCAAATGGACAGCAAGCGGTGCTGATTGCGTAGTAATAACTTACCATATTTTTCCGTGCCTGTCCTCAGAGGACAATAGAAATCTCGTCGAACGACTAAAAGTGACCGATTACGTAATCGCGATTTTTCTCCGTGTTCTATCTAAAAAACTACCTACGAATCGTGTCAAACGGCTGAGACCAGCGCCGATCGTGTAACGTCTCGATATTTCTCCGTACCTGACTGCGAAGACATAATTCGGTGACGATCATGTTACGTCACATATATTTCTTCGTGGTCTACCGCGGGGACAAAGGAAATCTCCCCATACGGCCAAGATCAGAGCAACCTCTTGGTAATCATAACTTCTTGTACACAAGACGGCATATTTGCTGAATCTACTCATTTGATATTAAATATCCATTATTTATTTTTATCTAATTTTTTTATGACACCATAATTGAATCTTTTTCACTGCTTTAAACACAGTTCATTGTTGTTTTCCTTCTCCGAGCGATGAGCTTCTGTGGTTGCCGACCGCAGACGTATCTTGAATTAAAAGGTAGCTAATTTTTACTTCATCCTTACAGTAGACACCCTGTAAAGTTTATCGATAATCCCGTTTCGCTGATTATCGCTGCATTTATATTACTCTTTGTGCTTCGACTGTTTGTAAGCGGGAAAGCTTGGTTTTAAGTGATGCTTGCTGTAGTTCTGGTATTCGTTCAATTGTGTGACAAATTTTTGTGCGATTTAGTGTTTTCGTGATGAATTCAAGTAAGAAACGATATCATCAGTCTTCAGAATTTTTGGCAACTGGCACAATGAATTAGATACTCTCACATCACCATGAGTTTGTAATCTCTTTCACTGTAGTCTTTTCTCGCTATTTTTAAGACCTTGCGACGCATGTACGAGTTAAATTTTTGTGCTTTGAGATCTTCTGGTTTTCTATTTTTGAAAGTTGGCAGGTATGCAGTACTTAGAAGCCAAAAATACCAGCTGATTCAACTAGTATTGCAAGGCAAAATAGATGGCCGTCGAGGCTTCAGTACATCAAGGAGTGGTCAGGGATTCGATCTGCAGGAGAATTGTTCCGGCTTGCAGAAGATAGAAACACCTTTGCCATGGGTGACTGAACATGGCACTTGAAGAAGAAGATTGACACGGTATAATTAGAGGATTTACAAATTAAAACCGTTTCCGCCTAGTCAATAACATTGAATTGTATGATCATAAATGTTAATGTTATTGACTAGGCGGAAACTGTTTTAATTTGCAAACCCCCTAAAAGAATTGAAACCCATTAAACAGACCATGCATAAGGGAAGACTGGAATTCTATGGACACAATGGGAATGCAGAAACAACTCGCCTTCAAAAATACCACGACAAGATACAAATGGATCAGAAAAATAAGAGAGGATCTGCAGGAAAGCACTACAGGTAAATAGAATTTAAAGAAAAAATAGGAATATAAATTTGCGCTTCACACTCACAAGAAAGGAACTCACAACACAAGAACGAACACGAAGCTGAGAACATATGGAAAAGTAGTGCGAGAAAAATTTTGAAAAAACTACGTTGAGCAACTTTGTTTTGCTTTCTCTCTATATTTATTGGTCTGTAAAATATATCCGTTCCAGTGTATTACACTTAGTGACTGAAAGTCGCGGGAAGGATCCATGAGAAAATGTGCCGTGTATGCCTCCTGAGCGTTGCGACTAGCTACGGCGGAGCAGAACAGTCTGTCACAGACATGAGTGTAGTCGCGAGTTGAACGTGGAATGATCGTTGGCGCACGGAGCATTCTATTTACGCGAATACTCAGTGTATGTAAAATGTATTTTGATTTGTGTTTGCTAAAAGAAGTGCTGTGTTGTGTGATGCAGGTGTGCCAGCGTGCTGAGTGTGGTGTTGCGGGTGCTGGAAGCGTCGCTGGCCGCCTCGCGCTCGCAGCTGGCTCGTCATCTCCAGGACAAACCGGTGACGGAGCGGCTTGGGCAACTAGCGAGTGAGGCGGAGCGGGAGGAGCTGAGGGCAGCTTTGGTCGCTGCCCAGGAGAGTACGGCCGTACAGATCCTGCTGGAGACGTGTCTCGTCACCCAGGACGACAGGGTAAGTCTTCTATGTTTGTGCCGTGTTCCCGCCCGGAACCCCACACGAGTAGCAAACTCTTTATGAAGCGCACCTGCGAGAACTAAAAGCTCAAGCAGCCATAACCTCCCTATGAAGGCTTTCAAACAGAAAAACAACCTCGAAGAGTTGCTGAGTTTTAATTCACTGGCCGTGAAAGCCAATATACCATCTTTTAGTTACCGTATTTGCTCGCCTATATCTCGCCCCCGCGTATATCTCGCACCCCATTTTTTTGGTTGAAATTTCAGAGAAAAAAAAGTACTCGCATATATCTCGCATTCATTTTTGACGCCCTCATATAAATGACCGTAATAGCCTTGAGGTATAAACACGTTCGATTTAGCGCGCCACAAGTCGTCATTGAAAAAGACGTTATAAGCTCGTTAAGGATGATTCAAGGTAGAAAAGGAACTCCAGCATTTATATTGGATACGATCGATCATCTTCCATATCGATTCCTCACTACATGTACGAGCGAGCTCGATCTTACCCGACCGCGGCTGAAGACACAATGTAGGCCTAAAGCGTGCTAACAGTCACGCCGGCGCCGCATCGCATGCTTGCGCGAGGTCTGTCCGAGTTTGTACGTTCGTAGCGGCACTACAGTATAGCGTCAGTTTACGCAAGTTTGCATCAGTTCGTGTGTTATGGTTATGCAACATTAAGAACCTATGAAAAAGACGTCATGAGCTCGTTAAGTATGATTCAAGGCAGAATTTAGAGCGCAGACGCGTAGTGATCGATACGATCGATATCTTCCATATCGATTCCTCGCTACTTGCCCGAGCGAGCTCGAACTTAGCCGAGCGCGGCTGAAGTGTGCTAACACCTACGCGGCGCCTCTTTACATGCTTGCACACGGCCGAGCTCTGAAGCAACGCAATACGTAAAGACGAAATCATTGAGATTCGAGAAGACTGAACTGCGTTTCTCTGCGATGTAACAGTAGGCCTACTTGCGCAATCTTCGAAACATACGAGCATGTTGGTGCGAGTGGTATAGCACAGATTTCCTCATCTTCAAAGCCCAAACAATACAAGAGGAATACGGAAATTCCCCGCATATATCTCGCACCGACAAATTTCACTCGTATTTTCGGCTCGCGTATATCTCGCCTACGCGTATATCTCGCACCCCATTTTTTTAGTTGAAATTTCAGGAAAAAAAGTGCGAGATATACGCGAGCAAATACGGTATTTATTCTTTGAAGAAAATTTGTCGACTTAATGCTTTTTGTTGTTTCATATGAGTGGCTTGAACTTCATGGTTTTTATCCTTGTATACTTGGGTGTGTGCAGAATTTGTCTGGTAATCCGTATTATTGCAGTGTCTGTAGTAGTGTGTTTATTTGTAATTAAGGTAAGGACTGGAAAAGAGGCAACCATCCCAGCATTTTCCTGCAGTAGAGGTGGGGGAAACCATGGAAAACTACATTTAGGTGGAAATGTAACCCATCTCTTCTGTGTTTTACCACACAAGGCTGAGTGTATACCCTCTGACGAGAATTATATTTCTCGACAGTGCCGGAAATGGAACCCAGAACCTCTGGGTCTGGAGTCTCGATAAGTATCCTGAGACAACAAGAAGCAGTTAGTTATGGAAGGAAGGGTCTAGGACAAGAACTGTAGGGATTGACCAAGGTAGAATGATGTAAGGTGTGGTTAGCTCAGGACAGGGAGGCATGGAGAGCACAACACACAGATAAGAATGCTTTCTTGTCTGAAACATTGTCATCTTGTGTTCTAGGCACACCCTGGTCAGATGTGGGCCCTGAGAGAAGTTTGTACCTGCACCAAGTGTTCATCGCCGATCCGTCACTGGCAAAGCTAGTTCATTTCCAGGTGAGAAAATGTTCAGGGAAATATACATTGTTAAATGTCAAAGAGATGAAAGATCAAAATACCGTACATACTCGAATACCACCCGCACATTTTTATACAAATTAGGGTGCGGGTCTTATTTGAGCCATCCAAATTATAAAGATTTAAATTGCCCGCCACACGCGATATAGGGTGTTAGTAGAATCAATCATGGTTCCGTATTGATTAAAGGTCAAAATATTAAAGGGACAGGAATTCCGCCTGATCAATACACAACTTTTCACAGTCAAGGGGCTATATTATACCCATTTGGTACATGTTTCGAAGCCTTCTATAATGGCCCCTTCATCAGCCATACACAGAAACATATTGTCAGTACAACAAGGAAATACATTAAAAAGGTTAAAACTAACTTGAGAAAACTTGATGAAAATGAGACATAGAAATCTTGAGGACAGTTATGGTGCAAGAACATTAAATAAAACTTGTCCTGAGAAAACCTTACAAATATTACAAGCAAATGGAAAAACACATTTAAAATAGTATGTTAAAGTGCAATAATCTTAGAGTTCTCATAAAATATAATAGCAGGATTCCGTGTCCAAATAACCTAGGGAGTTCGACCCATAAAAAGAGTTAAAAGTATGTTAAAACACTCTTGGTCATATTAAGACTTTGTTGACTTAATATGACCAAGAGTTTTTAACATTTCATCTACTACAACATTTCTCCTCGCGTCTAAGAATAGCCTTGCACAAATAATTAGTCTAAAATCAGTTTTTCTAACTTAATCGATCATACAGAAGAACGTTTCCTAAAGGTAAATGCACTTTTGCTAGATTTGGAAAACCTAAGGAACAGCGAGGTAAATGTCATCCCTGTGGTTAATGAATTTTCTATACTTTGCTCTGGAAAATCGGGAAAAGTCAGGGAAATTTTAAATCCTGAAAGCGTATCAACCCTGTATCCAAATCGATTGGAGTTCGCCATGTCTGGCGCTTGGTCTCCGAGTGTAAACATTTATTCTACTAAGCCTTTGCGGTCGTTTACTGTGAGTAAGAAACTGAAAGTTGTGAGGGAAGCTGAAATTATTGGAAATCGTGCCGCCGGTAGGAAATATGATATTGACGAGTCATGTATTCGCGATTGGAGAAAGAAAAAAAGGTTCAAATCAGCCTTGAAACAGCTGTATACGGAGCGGATGGCGGCCGATAATCACACACTGTCTCCAACTGGTCGCATTCAGCGCCCGGAAGCTCAGATGCTCTGTTCGTGGATTTTGACGGCATGGAATCGTATCTCTGGAGATCTCATACGGAAGAGCTTCAAGGAATGTAGTATTCCTAATGCTATGGATGGCAGCGATGACGATATTTTGTGGAAAAGTGATGGTGATAAAAGTTCCGAAGTTGGTACTTCTGATGACGATGATGAAGTGTTCATGTACTTATATTTGTATTTTTAATAGTTTGATGTGTGTTATTTTAAGACGACTTCAAAACTGTTTTGGAGAAATGCTATTCTGTTTATTCAGTAGAGATTGTAAATAATTTTGAGAAACCTTTTTTTTTTAAAATGTCGTTCTTCAAAATAAGGGGGTGGGTGGTATTCGAGTATATACGGTAGGTAATTCTAGGCACCATAAAACTTTTTCCTTCGAAAGGATACTTAACTTAAGAGGGTGCAAAGGAACGAAATAGCTCTACTCATTCAGTTGTTTGGGAAATGTGTGCTTGAAGGGTGACTTGACTAACCTGTGATGCATCATGTCCAGGGGTACCCACGAGAACTCCTGCCCGTCACCGTACCTGGCATCCCCTCCATGCACATCTGTCTGGACTTCATACCTGAACTGATGAGCCAGCCTTCACTCGAGAAACAGATCTTCGCCGTCTATCTGGTCTCTCATCTCGCCGTGCAGTACGCCTTGCCCAAGTCTCTGAGTGTGGCTCGGCTTGCTGTCAACACCCTGTCTACGCTTCTTGGTGGTAAGTATATCTGAACAAGTAGATACAGTAAAAACCCCAGGGACCTGTAGTTTTCAGCCTTAAATCGAGGCAAAACCTAAAATCAAGGTTTCTTGTGTACTGCAAGGTACTGGCTGATTATGGTCAGTATTATGTATTGACATAATTGTACACCAATTTAACTTCTAATGCATTTTACATAGTTAAATAATTTTGAAATAATTTTTCAAAACGTTATCGACAGGTCTTCGTGGGTAATGTCATGTACGTTTGCAGTTCCAAATTGGCATAGATAGTAATTAATTGAGCAAGGATGTCCCTCTGAACAGCAAAAAGACCATATATCGGACGTACTATGTCCCTATCCTGACCTGGGTTATGAAAGGAAGGGACAAGAGCAAAATACAGGCCAGTGAGATGAGGTTCTTGAGAAGCAGTATTGGAGCTACAAAGATGGACAGAATAAGAAATGAGAGGACCAGAGAATTAATGAAGGAGGAACCATTACACGATGCTATAGAGAAATCTAGACTTAGATGGTATGGACATGTAAAACGAATGGAGGAGAAGGGGATACACGACACGAAGTGGGAACGAAAGAGACCGAGAGACAGGTGGCTGAAGGGGGTGGAAGAGAGGAGAAGACTGGACAAGGGTGGAGGCTGAGAGATGGTGGGAAGACAGAAAGCTTTGGAGAGGCTTGTGTTCCAAACAGTGGCTGGAAACTGTGCAAGAAGATGATGATGATGCGGGTGTTGTAATATAAAAATAATGTAATTATAAACCTGCAACGATCAAAAGAGCCTGCGCAAAGCACATTTCCCCGCGCATTCACTTCGAGTGGATCTGCGACGTCACAGAGGAGCGATGGAGGGGGTCGCATGCTCTCTGGCCGCCGTACCGAGCACACTGCGTAGACGCGCCAATTTGTTGCCAATTGTGTACCGTATCCATTTTCAAGCTCTTATTGTTTTGTCAGTTTTATATAAGTTTTCTTTCTTTATTGTCGTCCTATAATCCCTTGTTGTGTAGCGTGTATTTTATTGGTAAATGTGTTTATGTATATAGTGTTGTGTACCATGCTATTCTAGTAATAGTATAATTTGATTTTCGTTATGGCTTCTACTTCGAAGTCTGGTAGCAAATCTGGACGACCATTAAGGGGACAAGCTAGAGAAATAGTCTATAACGTAACTGCTCACCTACGGGAACAGAAAACCGTTCATAAACTGAATTATAATGTTGTGGCTTCAACAAGTGAAGCAACGGGTGTTTCAAAGTCACTCGTGAAGCGTATAATAGCGGCAGAGAAGACGTCTATGGCCAAGGGTCGGCTGCAGTTTTCTACACCTGATGGCAAAAGAACAGTCCATAAGAAAAGGATCGAATTAGATGACTTTGATAAAGGTAAGATACGTCGGAAAATAAGTGAATTTTTCGTGATGAAAAAACTGAACAAGGTGTTAAAATCAGAAGAAATACTTGACTGTAGCAGAGAGTATCTTAGAAGACTGTTGAAAGAGATGGGGTTCCGTTGGACTAGGTGCAGTAGTTCTCGAAAGTTGTTGATAGAGAAACCTGATATCGTGGCATGGAGAGGAAGGTACCTCAAACAAATTCGTCAGTACAGAGAGAATGGTCGGAAAATAGTGTATTTAGATGAGACATTCGTTCATTCTGCTCACTCTGTCCCATCGTGTTGGCAATCTGATACAGAGCTGGGAAAATTAAGGGCTATAGGGAAAGGCCCTCGCATTATTGTTGTGCATGCTGGGGGAGAGGAAGGCTTTGTAAACAACGCCTTATTGACATTCAAATCAAAGCAAAAAACAGGGGACTACCATGACGACATGAACTTTACCAATTTTTCTACTTGGGTGGAAAGTCAACTGCTGCCGAACTTAAGTCCAAACAGTGTGATTGTATTAGACAATGCCAGTTATCACAGCGTACAAGAGAATAAGAAGCCAACACTATCGTCTCTCAAAAAGGACATAGTTGATTGGCTTACGCACAACAACATACAATTTGAAGAAAGGATGACCAAAGCGGATTTGTTGATGTTAGTGAAAAATGTCCCTAGTGAGAAGACCTACAAAATTGATAAAATGTTTACTAATGCCGGGCACAGTGTTTTGCGTCTGCCACCCTATCACGCAGACCTCAATCCTATTGAATTAGTGTGGGCAGACATCAAGGGTAGAGTGGATGAATCTGTGTCATACTCTCTAGAAGTGAAGCGTAGACTTTGCGAGCAAGAATTTTCGGAATATTCACAGTCCAAATGGAAAAAAATGTTGCGAGCACGTACGCACGATAGAAGATGAATATTGGTCCAAGGATGCTCTCATCGATGACGCCATTGATAGCTTCATCATTTCTGTGAGTGATGGCAGCTCATCTGAATCTGAGTCCGAGAATGACAGCAGTAATCAGGAAGGCGATAGTGAGATGGCAGATGAGATACGAGAATGATAGGTATGTTATACTGCCTCTTATGACTTAATCCTTTTCTTTAATAACCGAGTTTTTTGCATGCATTATTTCGTGTTGTTGTGAAGTAACCTATAGGCCTACCTACATTCCAATGGCATCATCATTTTCGTCGTTCTATTTTACGTTAGTTCATGCAGGTTTGGAATTTTTAGTTTATATTTTAATATTTTTGATCGCAGTTGGAACGCAACAAGTGCCCGTTTATAAGCGTGTTTCAACCATGCATCACATTTAAGAATGTATATCTTAAAATCATGTCATCAGATCGAATCCAAATTTGAATACAATATACATTGGAATGTTTTATAACTGGTTTATTAATTTCAAAATTTTGTGTGTCCAAGAAACAAAGTTGTTATCATATTTGTAAGGTAACTTTTTCTCGGCTCGGGATGGTTAGAAAATTGCGTTCTTGGTTGCGTTGTAATCCTTATACATCAAGAGGTTATGCTGTATGACTGTGAAATACGTAAATTAATTCACTTATTTTACATCGGCTTGTATTTGTATGGGAAAATAATACATGGTTCCGCTTGACAGCCAGCGCGCACATACGTCTTGTCCTTGATCCCGTACTGTCGGGGAAGATCGGAAGAGCCGAAGTGAGCTGCGCGAACTGAACTAGTCAAGGGTTCTTTTGTTTGTTGTACCTTTATAATTCGTCAGGATATTGATAACCACATAGGCCTAAAATAAAATTAAAGCACCTAATAGATCTGCGCAGCGTTAGGTCGTGGGACCAAGCTCTCTGCTGACTCGGTAGACGCGTGGGTTCGAGCCCCACCGTCGGCCGTCCTTGAAATGGTTTTCCGTGGTTTCCCATTTTCAACACCAGGCAAATGCTGGGACGGTACCTTCTGATAGGCCACGGCCGATTCCTTCCTCATCCTTGCCCAGTTTCATTCATCTTCATCGATTCCATCCCGACGCGCAGGTCGCCCACGGGCGTCGAATAGAAAGACCTGCACTCGGCCACTCAGGAGGCCACGCGACAAAAAAAAAAAAAAAAAGCCAAGGGGAAAAGAAACACTCACAACATAGGTTCTATCAGAATGGTTGTGGATGTTTCAAGGGTCCTAACTTCAAGGTTATCAGCCCATGTTTCCACAAAGCACATAGCACAGATATGTACAAATAGAAACATTACTACTATACTACAATATTACAAATGAATTGTAAGACAAAATTACAGCTGAAGAAAAACATATACAGTGGAAACTCGTTAGCACTTTCTCGGTTATGACGTTTTCCCGTTTTGCGCGATGATTTTCTCAAGTCCCAGTCCCAATTCTACAAAATACATGTTGATATATCCCCTTAACACGTTCTCTATTCCCGCTTACGACGATCAAATTTCCGTTGTACTATTTGTAAGCAAACCTGATTTTATTCTTATTTCATTATAAAATTCGGCTTCTGGAAAACACGACGCGATATTGCCTCATATTCTCTGCTAGTTATTGACAGTGTAGATGATTTCATTGTGTTTGACGGCTATGACGCAACACAGGTGACGTGTCTCTCTCCCGCTGTCCTTTCTCTCCTTTCTCAAGTCCCTATCCTACTAAATTCATGTTGAAATATCCCCTTAATACGTTCTCTATTCCCGCTTACAACGATCAAATTTCCGTTGAACTATTTGTTAGTGAACCGTATTTTATTCTTATTTCGTTATAAAATCGGCTTCTGGAAAACACGACGCGATATTGCCGCATATTCTCTGATAGTTATTGACAGTGTAGATGATTTTATTGTGTTTGACGGTGTAGAAGTGGCTATAGCTATGACGCAACACAGGTGACTTGTCTCTCTCCCGCTGCCCTTCCATCCCTTCCCTTTGTTTATTTCTCACATAGGCGCATTATTGTCTTCGTATTCCGCACTATTGTCTTCTAGTTCTTAGTGTTCACGTCCAGTTATGACCTATTTTATTGCGTGTTTCATAATGGATAAGAAGAAAGTACGGCAGATAACTAATGATGAGAAGATGAAATATATTCGAGACGTGGACTGCAATCCTCACATGAAGCGTGTGGATATAGCACGAAAGTGGAACATTCCTCCGTCTACACTGAACACGATTCTCGGCAAAAGGAAGGAAATCGAACGTGCATTTGAAGAAGGAATGAGCGGCAAAAGGAAACGTGTGCGAGAGGGACAGTTTCCTCAACTAGAAAGCGCTCTATTGAAATGGTTCAAGCAAGCCCGTGTTTCAAACATATGCGTGCGCGGTCGCCGGTAACTGAGCCGTCACTGGCCGAACGAGAATGTCCTTGCTAAGCAGAAATAAAGACCCTGTATTATACTGTAGTGTAGAGGTACAGTAATTCATTTTTATGTTATTTATGCCATGTAAGTTACTGATAAGTGATAACCTACGTTTATGTTGTGACTGTAGTAGTGCATACAATCACTTACTAAGGTTGGCGATTTAACGTCCATATATACGCCGCGTTCTTTCTTATACGTTGTAAATGCAGTATGGCGTTTTTCGGTAGTATGTTTTCCCGCATATGACGTCCAAATTTTTCAGTCCCTTGAAAAACATACTAACGAAATTCCACTGTACAGTTAAACCCCGATTATAAGTGACCTCGATTTAGCGTGAACCCGCATTTAACGGAAGAAATTTCAAGTCCCGAAAATTATTCCATAAGTGCAATGCAATACAGTAGAACCCCTATTTAATTCGCATTACGGCAAAACCCGCATTTAGCGTTAAAACAACCCCTGGCACTATACAGCCCATGACGGACTAAGGCCGACCAAGCGACCGCTGCCCAGCCATTTGGCCTGCAGATATTGGGGTGATGCGTGATCAGCGTGTCGGGTCCCCTCGGCCGTTAATCTTGGTATTCGTGATCGGGGCGCTGTCTCACTGTCAGACAGCTACTCAGTTGTCCTCACGAGGCTGAGTGCACCCCGTTCCAACCCTCACGTCAGTTTGAAAATCCCTGACGGAGCCGGGGATCGAACCCGAGGCCTCCGGGTGAAAGGCAGGCGCGCTACCCCAACACCACGGGGCCGGCGCATTTAGCGTTAGGAAATGTTAAAATTCTCAAGTATTTATTTCTATTAGTTACAGTTATGCGGCATTACGAACCTATGAAAAAGACGTCATAAGTCAATTTTGTTCAAATTATGTGCGGGGTTGAACCGACATCCAGAGTGACGTGGAGATTATCCACTACACCAATAAAGGAGCCATCATGAACATATTAGAACAAATAGAAATCGACAACGCTCAACGTTTTAACCCCGCACATAATCTGAACGAAATTGACTGAGATGTCAACATCCTTTACGAACCTCAGAACAATGTCAACAACTTGACGTCACGTGTCCCACCCCTCTTCCCCCTCCGTCATACGATACCACATGACCCGTCTCAGAGCGAGCCACACAGCGTTAGCACACGTCAACAAACACAGGTATGACAATATCTCTTGTTATTCTAATCGCAGCATACAGTCTCACTGACGGTTCGTTTTTGTCTACTAATTACAGTTTACACCTATCTCCACGGATGAGTCTAAACACAACAGATTCAATAGTAAGTCCAATTGCTATAAATTTAATCAATTTTTCGCATTTATAACCAAGGTTTTCTTCTCAAACGCAATACATTGGTATAAATAATTTTTTACTTGACAGTTGACCCCACCCACATGTTCGCTATCTAAGGCATGGTTCGTCTTACCACATTCACGGATCAAGTCAACAACAATGCAAGAATGTCCCTCACTATTCTAAAAGGATGTATTCATAGCATGTACATGATAGGCATAAGGGACACAAACTAGTTATCACCACAAAGTCCTACCAGTTAAAAAGGGCAATTGTAGCCAGACTACACAGCAGTGTATATGTAGAGTAAAGTTTTTATAGTTTTTATGTTTTTTTAATCTAGCTTGTATTACTCATTTTTAAGTTAAGATGAATATTAATGTTTATATGCATGTTCTGTATAAATTAAGTATGTCTTAGGTATGTGCACAATGTTGATGTGCTTGTAAAGGCAGAAGAAGAGTGCAAAGGCTCTTGAAACATGTCCCTTAAGAATGGATTAAGCTAATAAAATAGTTTCATTTCTACATAACAGAATTGATTGGGCGGTAAAATTGACCCACAAGCTTTGCATTTGTAAGTGTCAATACGGACCTAAAATATTGCAAGTAATTTTACATTAAGATGCATCTTTATCTATTATATCCTCTTTGCTCCACACGCTAAATAAGTAATTGTTAGGTTAGAAGACATCAAGATCTGGTATTGTTAGTTACGATATCGCCATTAATAAAGCAAGCTGAGATCTGGGCTGAGTCCTTACGGTTCGAGACGGAGAGGAGCACCGACGATGTCATGTGCATACCGCACTGTTTCGGAGCCTGCTGTTCTGGCGTTAGCGGGAGTGGCTTGGAGCGTCAGGAAGTGTGGCGCACCAAAGGAGAACTGGGCATACACCAGGCACACAACCATTGTATGGAGCGACGGCAGCAGAGTTGGGATGACGAGACACGAGGCCGTTGGACAAAGAAACTTATTCCGCGTCTGGCTGACTGGGTTGATCGAAACCACGGAGAGATCAATTATTATTTGACACAGTTCCTAACAGGCCATGGATATTTTTGGAGATTCCTGCATCACATTGGCGTGGCTAATAGCCCTTTGTGTCATTATTGTAATGCGCTTTGTGTATGAACGTTGGTCAACACATAGAAGGGATCTAGTGGTAATCACGCCGGGCAACATCCTACAGATGATGCTCCGAAATGTTCAAACATGGAATCAGACAGCTATTTACATAGAAGGTGTCCTGCGCCAGAGGAAGAGGAAAATGGATGCGTACGAACATCCATAAGATTAATGAAGTAAGAAGTAGTCTGAAAGGCTAAGTAAGCATAACATCACCCTGAAGTAATGCGAGAGCGGGGTGATGGACGCATCGTGGGAAAAGGGATGTGGTTTTTAGTGGGTAAGAATCCCACACTACTGTGGAGTGCAGACCCTTTACATGTGCCTTTTGAAGATTTTCCAAGGTACCTCGTAAAAAAAAAAAAAAAAAAAACGGCGAAAGCACAAAGTTATCATTTACACACACATTGGCTCTCATCTGCGGACCGTTTGTATTCCTGTCGCACCCGGGAACAAAACATGTTTTAGAAATCCGAGCTGTCATATCTGCTGAACAAGACTTGAAATGTAACCACAATTTCCTTTTTCTTTTTCCACCCAATTTTATTGCATTTAGTCCGTGATTTTCACCTCAGCTCAGAGAGTGGGCGTGCCTCCATTTTGTAACATAGCAGGAAGAAAATGTCCAACTAGTAAATTGCTTGAAACCTTACGAACTTTAAATCGACTTTGATGTTGTTGCAGTGGCTACAAAAAATTCGAGCCCTAAATGGAAGTTAAATTGACAAACGTTAAACTCAAGCCTAAGGGCCGTTTTCACCAACTCTTCACTAACGATTATTTAGTTAATTCCCATTTTATTTAAATACGAGATTTAATGCATTTCACGAGGCCATTCGGGTTCGCAATTACTTAAATAAGATTTACGGCTGTCATGCATGCGTAGACTCGGTTTCATCTTGCAGAGCATGGTGGATAGAACAAGAAGCGTCTTGCACTGATTGTTGTTTGAGATGCTTTCTTGAGACTGTCTGGAACATAATTATAGTGGAAGAGAAATACAGAAGACCTTATTCGTGGCAAAAGCTTAAAATGATATGAACGAAGTATTTAGGAGAACTGGCAGTTGTGTGAATAGGACGCTTTTACCCTGTTGTCTTCGTAGCGTAAGCGGTTGCGGTGCAGACTCTTGATTTATCATGTAGCACTGGTAGGAGTTCGAATCCCTCTTCGGGTATACTTTTTTTAAATTTCCGTATTCGTCTTTCTTGGTATTAAAACTTAGTAATGTGTGTGATCTTTTATAATTTCATTGTCATAGACATATTTTATATTCATATGGATGAAAGTTCGAGTGAAACTCGTTAACAAACCGCCATTGTGAGATGCACAAGGCACTGTTTAGCCGTTGAGTGGCCAGATTTGGCCATTTAACGTAATTACTTGTTAGTGATAAGTTAACGAGCATTTCTGTTTGATGATGTACTCGTGCTAAGTTAAATAACTTTTAATGATGAATTAAGAGATAATTGACGGTGAAAACAGCCCTAATTTACATTGTCCTTATGGCTTATTGACCGGGACCAGTGAAAATAAACGTTAATTGTGGGCAAAGGTAATTTCAAGAAATGTTAAATTGGGATTTGACAGTAGCACCAATATTGTGAACTACCAGTAATACGTGACTTTTGCACGCAGCATCCACTGTACTTGTATTATGTATCTGTCCACAGTGCTGCCAACAGAGAGTCGTATCGATTTGTTCGTGCCCATCATGCCTGCCTTGGTTCGTATCTGCAAGGCCTTTCCCCCTCTGGTGGATGATGTGGTGTCGCTACTCATGCAGCTGGGACGTATCTGCACGTCACGGGACTCCCTCTCGACAGCCAAGGACTCTTACGACGATAAGGACATATTCCGCGCCAATAGTAAACTGTGTCAGCTCATCCAGGACACCTTCGCAGATATCCTGAGAGAAGCCATTCTTAAAGTCAAGATCTACTGAAGTATTTACTTCTGCATAGCACATGCTCTTATTTGTTGGCTGAGTGGTTAGCGTTGGTTCATTTTACTGCTCGTTTGTCTTTAAAATAATGAGAGGAAAGTGTCTGTCCCTCCCCCTCCTAATATGTTCTGGAAACCACCTCGGATTTTCATGCAAAGTGTAGGTATACCGTATTTACAAACCCTATAACTAATGCCCTGCGCGGATGCGGATATCCGCGGAAAATTTTTCGCCACGCGGCTATAGTTTGTATGGCTGTGCGGATAGCGGATATGCTGCGGATAATGTTTCAAGTAAATTTGCGGATAGTTTTTAGAATAAAATGTGGAACAATAATATTACATATTTGATATGGCAATCTACAGCTTCATGCTTAAAAGAGGAATGCTCTTATAGCCCATTGCGTTCGAAATATTCAGGCACGTATGTGCACGAGAAGATTATTTTACTCATATGCTTTCAACTATATTTTATTAAGTACCGTATGTTTGTAGTAGATGGTCTTGACATCTCATCAATTCTCACTGCCATTATTACTATACGTACGAGATATAATGCTGTCAATAAGCCTGTTAGTTCATCGTGGTGACATCATTAACATTCCTCAAGTCAGCTACTTCGCGGTCTAAGCTATCCTGGAAGATCTGGTTCCATGAGTAGCCTATCTGTAGATTTATTTCCAACTTGACACTGAAACACGCTGACTGTGATATTGCAACGGATAGAGTTATGACATCAACTATGCGGACATGGATGGGTCAAGAAGCAGATGGATGATGACTGACTTGGAATTTCCGGCCAAATATCAATCCCTTTCTCCAAGCGTAAAGAAAGGTCATTTATTATTAGTGAATGTTACCGCGACCTTGAGTATGAACATCATTTCACCAACATGGATAAACTATCTATTAAAATAAAACAAGGTGAATATTGAATAGTGCGTGAAACTAAGCTCAAGTCAACGATATGGCAGACATTTGGTTACATTATCAATGGATAAGTCCAACCCCTCGTCCACGTCGTGGGAGACGGGCAACGGCACAAAGTAGGGGATTGCCTGTAGGGGCGAAGTACAGTGGGGACTTTGTGTGCCCCGGGACCGTTACGGTAGCTGTGAAGGTCCTACAGGAACCCTGAAAAGTAACGGCTAACGGGGCTCTGGTGAAGCTACGATAGGCCCAGCAAGCCAGTAGTGGATGAAACCAAATGCTTTCAAAAATGGAACGAGCCTCGGACAGGATGGATTTATTAGACGACGACACGGCTGTACACACAGACTAAGATTTGGAACTTTTAACGTAAGAACGCTGACGGGGAAGGTGGAGGAGATAGTGGATATGATGGAAAGAAGGAAGTTGGATTTATTGGGATTGGCAGAAACAAGGTGGAAAGGGGAAGAAAGGAGAGAACTGAGAAAAGGCTATAGACTGTACTGGAGTGGGAACGAAGAGGGAAAGAGGAATGGAGTGGGAGTAGTAGTACGAGATGATTTAAAGGAAGAAGTGAGGAGAATAAGTGATAGGATGATGAAAGTGAAAGTAGCACTGAGGGGAGAGACCGTAGAAATAGTGCAAGTGTATGCTCCACAAGTAGGCTGCGCCTCTGAAGAGAAGGAGGAGTTTGAAGAGGAATTGCAGAAGCAGCTGGTAGGAAGAAATATGATTGTTATGGGGGACCTCAGTGCCCATGTAGGAAGAGAAAGACAAGGTTATGAGAGTGTTCTAGGACCAGAGGGTTGGGGCGGAAGAAATGAGGAAGGAAAGAGACTGTTGGACTTCGGCCAGAGGAACAGCCTGCTAGTTGGGAACTCCTGGTTTAAGAAAAGAGAGAGCCACACAATCACATGGTACAGTGATGACTTGACCAGGATGTCGGTGGTCGACTATATACTGTATGAGAAAGAACTAAATAAGAACATCACGGACATCAAGGTTATACCATCGGAGAACCTGGATAGCGACCATCGATTGCTGGTAATGAACCTGAGAGGGAGTAAGGAGAAGAAAGGGACTGAGAACCAGGAAAGACGTATAAGGATATGGAAACTGAAAGAAGGGGATAGAAGGGTCGAGTACCTCAAAATGGTAAAGGAAGGAATTCCAACAGATGAAGAAAGAGGGGTGGAAGAGGAATGGGCTAGATTTAAGAAGACACTAGTAGGTGCAGCAGAAGCAGTATGTGGGAGGACAAGTAGTAAGAAGAGGTGGAAGGAAACACCATGGTGGAATGGGAAGACAAAAGATATAGTAAGGGAAAAGAATAGAGCCTTTAGGAGGTGGTATCAAAATAGGACGGTAGAGACAAGGGAAGAGTACCAGGAAAGAAAGAAGGAGGCGAAGAGAGTGGTGGCTGAGGAGAGAAGGAAGTGGATGGAGGAGTGGACAAAGATGATGGAGGAGGATAGTGAAGGTACAAAAAAGGTCCTGTATGGGATGGTAAAAAATAAGAGGCGGAAGGATCCTACGGATTATGTTAGAATGGTGAACAAAAGGGGACAAGAGATAGAAAATAGGGAAGAACTGAAGAAAATGTGGAAAGAATATTTTGAAGAACTTCTGAACCCAAATGGAAAAGATGTTGAGGAGGAAGAAATCGGGGAAGAGGAAGATGAACTGCAAACAGAAAAGGACTTAACATGGAAAGAAGTGGAAGATGCAGTGAACAAGATGAAAGGAGGGAAGGCACCGGGTGTGGATGAGTTGAGTGTGGAGATGATGAGAGCAGCAGGAGAGGTGGGGATACAGTGGCTGTACCGAGTGATGAGGACAGCATGGAAGGAAAGGAAGAACCCAGAGGACTGGAAAAAAGGAATCATTGTCCCGATCTTCAAGAAAGGTAGTAGAACAGATTGCAGAAACTATCGGGGAATAACACTGATGAGTCATTGTGCAAAGATCTTCGAGAAAGTTTTGGAAAAGAGAATTAGGACAAGGATAGAAGGAGGGATGAGGGAAGAACAACATGGCTTTAGAGGAGGAAGGTCCGCAGTGGATTTGATTTTTGCTGTAAGGCAGTTACAAGAACAGCACTATGAGTATGGAACAGATCTACTGATGGCCTTCCTGGACATTGAGGAAGCATATGACAGTGTATGCAGAAACAAAGTATGGAAGTCCCTGGAGGATAGAGGAGTAGAGAAATGGACTATAAAGAGGATAAAGGAGATGTACAAGGGAAGCGTGAGCTGTGTGAAAGTGGGAGGAGAGAGATCAGACTGGTTGGAACAGAGAAACGGCCTGAAACAAGGAAGTGCACTGTCACCGTTACTTTTCATTGTGGTGATGGATGACATAATGACCCGAGTGGCACAAGTAATTGGGGAAGGAAAGATGAAAGCAATGGTGTTTGCAGATGATTTGATGATTTGGGGAATCAAGGAGGAGGTGGTACAGGAACAGTTGGACGTGTGGGAAGGAATAATACAAGGATATGGGATGAAATTTAGCATAAATAAGAGTGAGATGGTGATCACAACAAGGAAGAAGGAAAGAACCACAACGGGAATAACAATTGGTGGGGATCAGCTGAAGAAAGTGGAGAGTTTCAAGTATCTGGGAAGCCTGATACAAGATAATGGAAGAAACGATAGAGAAGTAAATGAGCGGGGGAGGCAGGCAGAAGCATTCCGGAGGAGTGTGAAAAGCATGTTATGGAGCAAGGATGTCCCTCAGAACAGCAAAAAGATCATATATCGGACGTACTATGTCCCTATCCTGACGTATGCCTCGGAGACCTGGGTTATGAAAGGAAGGGAGAAGAGCAAAATACAGGCCAGTGAGATGAGGTTCTTGAGAAGCAGTATTGGAGCTACAAAGATGGACAGAATAAGAAATGAGAGGACCAGAGAATTAATGAAGGAGGGACCATTACAGGATGGTATAGAGATGGTATGGACATGTAAAACGAATGGAGGAGAAGAGGATACCCAGGAGAGTACACGAGACGAAGTGGGAAGGAAAGAGACCGAGAGACAGGTGGCTGAAGGGGGTGGAAGAAAGAGTGAAGAAGAGAGGAGAAGACTGGACAAGGGTGGAGGCTGAGACATGGTGGGAAGAGAGGCTTGTGTTCCAGACCCGGCCAGTGGCTGGAAACTGTGCAAGATGATGATGATGATTAGATAGATCAGCTGATTGCTTTGAGAAGTTGAAATGTGAACTGACGATAATAATGTCATAATAACAATGTTTATGGTGGCTTCGGTGGCGTAGTTTGTAGCATGCTGAGCTTCTATGCCCAAGATCGCGGGTTCAAACCCGGCCGAAGTCGTCGGATTTTTTAAGAGCGTTAAAAATTCCTCAGTATGCCTTCCTTCGGCGGGGAAGTGAAGTCGGCGGTCCCATGTCATAGATTTATGGCATGAAGAACCTTCCACTAATTACACCTGTGTGAAGCTTAATTATATTGGTTAAGAATGTAAACAACACTCTTAGGTTCCTACGTTCGTTGCCAGGAGCCGACTGTGGTGACGTCTAGTGGCTAAGTTCTGAACTAGTAGTCATTGATGGTGGTGTTTGGCGGCAAAAGTAGGAACTATTTGAAAAATTCAAAGACTGCAGTCCTTCATCATCATCATCATCATCTTGTACAGTTTCCAGCCCCAGGCTGGGTCTGTTTGGAACATAAGCCTCGCCACTTAGTCCTTTCTTCCCACCACCTCTCCGCTGTCACTCTGGTCCAGTCCTCGCCTCTCTTCTTGACACATTCCTCCACTCCTTTCAGCCATCTATCTCTTGGTCTTCCCCTTGGTCGTTTCTTCTGCATCTGCATCTCATGTATCCTCTTGGGAATCCTCTTCTCATCCATTCTCTTTAAGTGTCCATACCACCTCAGTCTTGACGTCTCCATCCTACCTTGCAAGGGCTCCTCTTTCACCATTTCCCTGACCTTTTCATTCCTCAACCTGTCTCTTCTTGTTACTCCGATCCTACTTCGCAGGAACTTCATTTCACCTGCCTGTATTCTGCTTATGTCTCTTTTCTTCATTGTCCACGTTTCTGAAGCATAGGTCAGTATCGGGATATAGTAGCTTCTGTATAACACTTCCTTGCTTTTTTGTGGGACATCTTTATTCCACACTAAGCTCCTAATGCTTCTCAGAAATGCTTCTGCCTGTCTGCCACGTTCCGTAATCTCTTTGTCATTTCTCCCATTTTCCTCCACTAGACTTCCCAAGTACTTGAGACTTTCCACCTTCTTCAGCTGTCCACCTCCAAGTGTTATCCCACTCATTGGTCCGTCCTTTTTCCTGGTCGTTAACAGGATCTCACATTTACTGATGTTGAACTTCCATCCGTACTCTACCACTGTTTCTTCCCAAGCCTTCAGTTGCTCCTGAATATCCTCCTCCTTGTTTCCCCAGACCATGAGATCATCTGCAAACACCATTGCTTTCATCTTATCTTCTCCTATCTTTCCTGCAATCCGTGTCATTACCTCGTCCATAACCACAATAAAGAGAAGGGGTGACAGCGCACTACCCTGTTTCAGGCCACTCATTTGTCTGAACCAGTCTGTTCTTTCCCCTCCAACTTTCACACAACTCACACTTCCACAATACATCTCCTTCACTCTGCCTACAGTCCCTTTTTCCACTCCCATGTTTTCCATTGCTTCCCAAACCTTCTCCCTACACACACTATCATAGGCCTTTTCGATGTCCAGGAAGGCCATCAACAGATCCTCTCCAAATTCATAGTGGTGTTCCTGGAGCTGTCTCACTGAAAATATGAGATCCACTGTTGATCTCCCAGGTCTGAATCCATACTGCTCCTCTCTCAATTTTCTCTCCACTTTGGCTCGTATTCTACTTTCTAATATCTTTTCATATATCTTGGCACAGTGAGATATGAGTGTGACTCCCCTGTAATTTCTGCACTCCTTTCTGCTTCCTTTCTTAAATATTGGGACAATTAATCCTTTCTTCCAATCTTCTGGGGTCTTTTTCTCCTTCCATATCACCCTCATCACACGGTACAGCCACTGTTTCCCAACCTCCCCTGCTGCCTTCACCATTTCAACACTCACTTCATCCACACCCGGTGCCCTTCCTCCTTTCATCTTGTCTATAGCCATCTCCAGTTCTCTCCAAGTCAGGTCCTTTTCCATTCCTGTGTTGTCTTCTCCATCTTCCAATGCATTGTCTACCTCCCTATGACCATTTGGATTCAGCAAATCCTCAAAGTACTCTTTCCACACTGTCTTGAGTGTCTCTTTGTTGTGTACCTCATTTCCGTTTTTGTCCATCATTACCACATCCTCTCGCAGACCTCTTCTCTTACTTTTGACCATCCCATAAAGTACTTTCTTATTTCCTCTACTGTCTTCCTCCATCATCTCTGTCCACTTTACCATCCACTTCTTCCTCTCCTCTGCGACAATCTTGTTTGCTTCTTTCTTCTTTATCTTATAATCTTCCCTTGCCAGATCAGTCCTTACTTGAATTAAAAGAGATAACACACACTAATACCGTCATCACATTTAACACTGGTTACCAGACAGATTCTACACACTCCCCAAGTACACGGGGCGACATGGCCGCGTTGTCGCAGCCCCTAAACTAAGGAACCAACAATGTTTATGAAACTAATATAAGTGAATTTCAACAAGGTAATGCCAGATATAATGTGTAATTATTTGAGAATTATATAAGAATTTTGACAAATTAAATAAAATATGAACAGATGAGTTTTATCAAAAAAAAAGTGTATTCGATGTTCAGTAAGTGAAACGTAGGGAAGAAAGTTATTGAAATTTATATTTACTGATAAATACACTCACCGGCAAACAAACAAAAAAACCAACACTTGATTTTTAACATTAAAACTTGCGTATTAGCTGCATACTGCCTCAATTCTGACACTAATCTTATAGTCTACTATTATCAGACCTTTCTCTGTTCAGTGTGTTTGTTTACCATCCATTTCCTTTAAATTATCGATATAAAGTTTGATTCATGACACCCCAGTTCGCTTAAAGTGCTTGGGTGATAAGTCTCATCCCTACAAACCAAATTTGCTTTGTTTGATAAAATGTATTCTTCAAATGATTTCGGTCCCAGATTGGAACATCAACATCGCAGGGCACGTCTTCACTTCGCTCGCCTCCAACAGCAAACGCAAGCCGTTCTCTTCACAGAGGAGAAGAGATTCAGTCTTAGATCACCTGACGGAAGAGAAAGAGTGTGGACGAGGGTCGGAGAAAGGTTTTCTCCTGTGGGGACGAGCCTGGCCTATCAGCCCTGGTTGGATTGACTGTCTAGCGTCTTTTAAAGACCGCCTACTTGCCCTAGAAAGGCAGGCCCGCCCCAGAAATCTCTGAACAAAATGGCGGCCAGGGGGAAGGTGGAACATCGTACATTATCTTGCCTCATATCACATAATGCTTATAACAGTTACGAAATACCTGTCTAATTTTCCTATTTAATTAATATGACTATATTTCCATTCATAACTTTCAATAATTTCAGTAATATCCCTAGCCTATACTGTATAGTCATGTTATACACTCACCGGCAAAAAATACTCAACACTCGTATTTTTTAATTCTCATAATTTATTGCAATGAATTATTCTTAAGTAAAAGTTATGCATAATTAATTGTTTTCTAAACACTTCAAATACAGAAAAATGCTTCAAATAAAAATTTGTTTAATTTTATTGAATTAAAAAAAAAGTGAAAAATGTCTTAAATTTTGAGTAGATTACAAAGACATTTAAAAATGTTTATCTGAGTTCCAAAATTTATCATTACAGAATTAAATCATTTCTCTGGGTACTAACACAAGAACTGAACACTTAAAAACGGGTATTTCCACCCTTAGCACGAATCACCTTGCGTAACCTCTCTGCCATACTTGCGATGATTTGTGAAATGCTTTCCTGTGGGATGCGTTCCTACTCATGCAGAATCACCCGAAGTTGCTGGAGAGTCTCAGGATTGCGTTGCCGAACATTTTTGGCCAACATATCCCAAACATGTTCAATTGGATTGAGGTCAGGGAAGAGAAACAGTGTGGTCAGAAAGAGGGACAACCAAAGTTTTGGAAGAGAGGAAAACCATGCGAGTACCAAAAAGTTAGTGAGGCTTTGTATCTTTGGTTCACCCATAACAGGGATAATGGTTAGTGAGGCTTTGTATCTTTGGTTCACCCATAATAGGGATAATGGTTAGTGAGGCTTTGGTTCACCCTTAATAGGGATAATGGTTAGTGAGGCTTTGTATCTTTGGTTCACCCTTAATAGGGATAATGGTTAGTGAGGCTTTGTATCTTTGGTTCACCCATAACAGGGATAATGGTTAGTGAGGCTTTGTATCTTTGGTTCACCCTTAATAGGGATAATGGTTAGTGAGGCTTTGGTTCACCCTTAATAGGGATAATGGTTAGTGAGGCTTTGTATCTTTGGTTCACCCATGATAGGGATAATGGTTAGTGAGGCTTTGTATCTTTGGTTCACCCATAATAGGGATAATGGTTAGTGAGGTTTTGTATCTTTGGTTCACCCATAATAGGGATAATGGTTAGTGAGGCTTTGGTTCACCCTTAATAGGGATAATGGTTAGTGAGGCTTTGTATCTTTGGTTCACCCTTAATAGGGATAATGGTTAGTGAGGCTTTGTATCTTTGGTTCACCCATGATGGGGATAATGGTTAGTGAGGCTTTGTATCTTTGGTTCACCCATAATAGGGATAATGGTTAGTGAGGCTTTGTATCTTTGGTTCACCCATAACAGGGATAATGGTTAGTGAGGCTTTGTATCTTTGGTTCACCCATTATAGGGATAATGGTTAGTGAGGCTTTGGTTCACCCTTAATGGGGATAATGGTTAGTGAGCCTGTGTATCTTTGGTTCACCCATAATAGGGATAATGGTTAGTGAGGCTTTGTATCTTTGGTTCACCCATGATGGGGATAATGGTTAGTGAGGCTTTGTATCTTTGGTTCACCCTTAATAGGGATAATGGTTAGTGAGGCTTTGTATCTTTGGTTCACCCATGATGGGGATAATGGTTAGTGAGGCTTTGTATCTTTGGTTCACCCATAATAGGGATAATGGTTAGTGAGGCTTTGTATCTTTGGTTCACCCATAACAGGGATAATGGTTAGTGAGGCTTTGTATCTTTGGTTCACCCATTATAGGGATAATGGTTAGTGAGGCTTTGGTTCACCCTTAATGGGGATAATGGTTAGTGAGGCTTAGTATCTTTGGTTCACCCTTAATAGGGATAATGGTTAGTGAGGCTTTGTATCTTTGGTTCACCCATAATAGGGATAATGGTTAGTGAGGCTTTGGTTCACCCTTAATAGGGATAATGGTTAGTGAGGCTTTGTATCTTTGGTTCACCCATGATAGGGATAATGGTTAGTGAGGCTTTGTATCTTTGGTTCACCCATAATAGGGATAATGGTTAGTGAGGTTTTGTATCTTTGGTTCACCCATAATAGGGATAATGGTTAGTGAGGCTTTGGTTCACCCTTAATAGGGATAATGGTTAGTGAGGCTTTGTATCTTTGGTTCACCCTTAATAGGGATAATGGTTAGTGAGGCTTTGTATCTTTGGTTCACCCATGATGGGGATAATGGTTAGTGAGGCTTTGTATCTTTGGTTCACCCATAATAGGGATAATGGTTAGTGAGGCTTTGTATCTTTGGTTCACCCATAACAGGGATAATGGTTAGTGAGGCTTTGTATCTTTGGTTCACCCATTATAGGGATAATGGTTAGTGAGGCTTTGGTTCACCCTTAATGGGGATAATGGTTAGTGAGGCTGTGTATCTTTGGTTCACCCATAATAGGGATAATGGTTAGTGAGGCTTTGTATCTTTGGTTCACCCATAACAGGGATAATGGTTAGTGAGGCTTTGTATCTTTGGTTCACCCATAATAGGGATAATGGTTAGTGAGGCTTTGGTTCACCCTTAATAGGGATAATGGTTAGTGAGGCTTTGTATCTTTGGTTCACCCTTAATAGGGATAATGGTTAGTGAGGCTTTGTATCTTTGGTTCACCCATAACAGGGATAATGGTTAGTGAGGCTTTGTATCTTTGGTTCACCCTTAATAGGGATAATGGTTAGTGAGGCTTTGGTTCACCCTTAATAGGGATAATGGTTAGTGAGGCTTTGTATCTTTGGTTCACCCATGATAGGGATAATGGTTAGTGAGGCTTTGTATCTTTGGTTCACCCATAATAGGGATAATGGTTAGTGAGGTTTTGTATCTTTGGTTCACCCATAATAGGGATAATGGTTAGTGAGGCTTTGGTTCACCCTTAATAGGGATAATGGTTAGTGAGGCTTTGTATCTTTGGTTCACCCTTAATAGGGATAATGGTTAGTGAGGCTTTGTATCTTTGGTTCACCCATGATGGGGATAATGGTTAGTGAGGCTTTGTATCTTTGGTTCACCCATAATAGGGATAATGGTTAGTGAGGCTTTGTATCTTTGGTTCACCCATAACAGGGATAATGGTTAGTGAGGCTTTGTATCTTTGGTTCACCCATTATAGGGATAATGGTTAGTGAGGCTTTGGTTCACCCTTAATGGGGATAATGATTAGTGAGGCTGTGTATCTTTGGTTCACCCATAATAGGGATAATGGTTAGTGAGGCTTTGTATCTTTGGTTCACCCATGATGGGGATAATGGATCTTTGGTTCACCCATTATAGGGATAATGGTTAGTGAGGCTTTGGTTCACCCTTAATGGGGATAATGGTTAGTGAGGCTTTGTATCTTTGGTTCACCCTTAATAGGGATAATGGTTAGTGAGGCTTTGTATCTTTGGTTCACCCATAATAGGGATAATGGTTAGTGAGGCTTTGTATCTTTGGTTCACCCTTAATAGGGATAATGGTTAGTGAGGCTTTGTATCTTTGGTTCACCCATTATAGGGATAATGGTGTGCCAATATTGAATCAAAGAGCCCTGCAATTCCGTAAGGAGTTTAATGAGGGTGACCCTAACTTTACAGCTAGCATTTTGCTGGCTGGACTGCAGGAAGAAGAGGTGTGGAATTCGACTACTCAATTTTTGCGGAGAAAAACTCTCATTTAATAATGAATCAGTACACATCTTTAGGGAAAAGTTCCATGCTTTAATTGATAGTGAAAGTGTGACCAGAGAACAGCTGTTTAACTGTGACGAAACCGGCCTAAATTATAAAATGCTGCCAAGCAAAACACTCGCAGCTCCAGGGTACAAGCGAAGTAAGGAAAGAATAACAATTCTTGCTTGCAGTAATGCTACTGGAAACTTAAAGTTTAAACTTGGTATGATCGGGAAATTAAAGAACCCAAAAGCTTTCAAAAACGTTTCAAGAAATGATATGCCTGTCAAATATTATAACCAAAAGAGTGCTTGGATGAGCTCAGAAATTTTCCAAGAATGTTTTCTTAGCGAATTTGTACCAAAATTTTAACAGATTTTAAAGGAAAAGCAGCTGCCGAGAATAGCCGTTTTACTGTTAGATAATGCTCCCACTTATCCCGATGAAGATGAACTTCGAGATGGAGAAATAAGAGCATTGTTCCTGCCGCCAAATGTTACGGCTATTTGTCAGCTTATGGATCGGGGTACTATGTTGGAGGCGTTAAAAAGAAATTACCGTAGAGAGCTTTTGTCATCTTTGATTGACACTATTGACCATAGGGAAGATATGATTGTGAAATTGTGTCAATTAAATATGAAAGACGTGGCTTACTTTTTGGCACAGTGTTGGGAAAATGTTAATACAGGTACAATTGCAAAATCGTGGAAAAGTCTCTTAGGTGAGGAGACAGAGAGAAATTCTGGCAATGAAAGAATTAGCACGGAAAATATGGACAGTATGTTTGCCTTTGCTGAAACATATCCCTGGATGAGGACCTTAATGAGGGCTTGCTTGCCCTTGATGACCAGTATCAAGTCACTGACGAAGACATTGTCGATATTGCTAACATCGGTGAAAAGGAAACAGAAGAGGAAGAAAACATTATTGATCGAGGTGGTGCCAAAATAACACACAATGATGGATTCAAAGCCCTTAAAACAGCATTGAAATACATGGAGCAACAAGAAGAAACCTCCGGTACTGACGTGTTACTTTAGTACAGTCATGTTAGGGCAAAATTTGGCCGGATACGGAAAAAAATAAATGATAACGAATTTCTTCAAAAACATGTTCTATAAGTCCCCCTGAACATCCCCAGAAAAATCGGCCTTTGGGAACACCCCTAAATATTAAAAAAACTCCCGCCATCTTGGATTTTTCAAAAAACAGTTATAATTTATGAACGAAAAGTAGAAATAAGGTGCGGTTTTTGCCCAAAGTTGTGTTTCGACTTCTAGGTGTTGTACCTACTATGAAAACTCACATTCAAGTCGGGGACAGTCTTTAAATTTTGAAAATAACTCTTATTATCTACTTTTTTTTTCTTAAAAAAGCTTTCTCCTAAACGAAAAGTGATAAAAAGGTGCTGTTTTTCTCTATATAATTAATTTAACTTTCAGAACTTCTGTTTATTATATTTGTGGAGAAAGTGTACTAAAGCTCTTTCGAGCAATCGACTTCCTGTAGAAAATAGACAGTGTTTTGATTTAGAAAATAGACAGTGTTTTGATTTACATAGTTTTGGTTTTGTTATTTTTGAGTGTAGTGTCTTTGGAATGGCTTTTGGACACGATGTTGAGTTGTGTTAATAAAATATTGATTACTGTATATTAAAATGATTTGGTATGGTATATAACTGGTGACCGTGACCGGATTACTGGCAATCTCAACATCAAATAAAACAGAACAACGATGACCGAACGTCGAGTATTACGCGGCGTATTTACACGTGAGGTAAACAAGCTTGAAGAACTGTTGGCGCTTGCTGATGGTGACCATGTGGAGATTCGTAGCAGATATGCTTCACTTGTGGAACGCTACGAGAAGTTAAAACGTCTGGATGATGAAGTTTACAATGAGCTGCTGCAAAAGGAAGACCTTGAAGACATCGTGCTTGAAACAGAGATCAACAATTGCAGTGAGTACGACTTGAAATATTTTAAGGTTAGGGAAAAAGTGCAGGCCTTACAAGTTGGAGATCAAGCCGTTTCTGAAGCTAATACGAGTAACTGTTCACGTACTTCTAATCAGAGACTACTAAGACTACCAAAACTAGAACTGAAAAAATTTGATGGAAACATGAAGTGCTGGATTGGGTTTTGGGTGCAATTTACTAAAATACATGAAGATAGCAGCCTTAAAGATGAAGACAAATTTGTTTATTTGATTCAGTGTATGGAACCTGGTTCGTGTGCTCAGAAGTTGGTAGAAAACTTTCCTCCTTCAAAGGAAAACTACAAAAAGGCTATAGAATTGTTGAAGTCTAGGTATGGGAAGGATGAGTTACTCATCGAGTACTATGTTAGGGAACTTTTATCCTTGGTGTTAAAGAAGGATAATTTAAGATCCATAGCCCAACTGTATGACAGTCTGGAGGGACAGTTGAGAGCACTTGATTCCTTGGGAGTAACAAAGGAGAAATACGCTGCTATGTTATTTCCACTAGTAGAGAGTGCCTTGCCAGAGGTTATGTTTAGAACTTGGGACAGGTATCGTGTATCAAAAGAAACGTCTACCAAGGAACCTGACTGTTGCTTGAGTGAATTGTTAGCCTTCTTAAAGACTGAGGTAGAAGGTGAAGAACGGCTTAAGCTAAGACATAGTTCTTTTGAAGTTAACGAGAGGACGGATCGAGTTAAGCAAGACGATAGGACCAAGACTAAGAATAGGGACGTACCTTCAGCGGCTTCTTTAATTTCAATAGAGGATGTTTCAGTTAGTAAGGGAAACAGAAATAACAAAGATACGGCTTGTATATTCTGTGGCAGAACCTCACATCTTTCTCAAGACTGTGCTGTAGCTATTGATTATTCTCAAGAAGAACGCCAAGTAACGTTAAAGAAAAAGGGAGCTTGTTTTAGGTGTCTACGACCGGGACATGTCAGTGTTAAGTGTAAGATGTTTGTGAAGTGCCCATTTTGCAAGGGGAAACATTACGCTTTGATGTGTGCGAAAACAGCCTCAGATGAACCAAAAGGTAATTCGGTTCCAAAAACAGTTAGCATGATGGCAGGTAGTAATAAAGAACATGTTACCTATCTGCAGACTTTAGTTGCTAGAGTAGTTGTTGGTGGATCCACGCACAGAGTAAGAGTTCTGTGTGATAGTGGATCGCAGAGAAGCTACATAAAGAAGTCTTGTGCTAAGAAATTAGAGTTGGAACAAACTGGAAAGGTAACACTAAGTCGAGAATTATTTGGAGGTAGGAAAACAGCACCTGTTTGTTTCGAGTCCTATCAAATAACTTTGCTGGGTATGAACGAGGACAACAGATGTAAGGTTGCAGTGTTAGGCTCTGATAGTATCTGTGGAGGTGCTCCCCTAGTTGATGCTGACTTGTTTAATTTACTGAGGGACAAGGGAGTTGAACTTAGTGATGTTGGCCAAGATAATGGTGGCAACAGTACTGACATACAGGTATTGTTAGGAGCTGACGTGTGGGCTCAGATAATCACGCCAGACAATCTACATGTAAACAAAGAGTCTAGTAGCTGTGAGAACTTGTTTAGGGTGGACACTTATGGGCTCTTCTGAGATCACCTCAACTACTGCTTCGTCTTACACTCTACTTACTTTAACTCAATCAACAAGAGTGGCGGATTTGTGGGAAATTGAGACTTTGGGTATTAAAGATCCTGGCGAACAGATAAAAAAGGAAGAAAGGGAACAACAAGTTCAGATGTTCTTCGATAGAACTGTGAAGAGAGAAGAGGAATCTGGGCGCTACATTGTCAAACTACCCTGGATTGATGGTTGTACTTCTCTGGAAACATTTGGGGCCGATAACCTCGATGTTAGGCCCCTTAAAACAACAATTATCATCATCATCATCCCTGGAAACGAATCGTGAAATTTCTCAGAAACGATTATTGAACACTTCAAGAAAGTTACGAGGGATGCAGAAATTTCAGGATTATGATGAGGTGTTACAGGAATGGGTCAACAAAGGGATTATCGAAGGTGTTGAAAACGAGGTTTTGGGTGGGCCTACACATTATTTGCCTCATAGAGCTGTGCTGAAAGATGGTGGCACTACAAAGATAAGGCCGGTGTTCGATGCTTCCAACAAAGACAGAAATGGACATTCCTTGAATGATTGCCTCGAGCCCGGACCCAACCTCATCAACCTTGTTCCATCAGTGCTGACCAATTTTCGAACCTATCCTATAGGTCTAATCTATATATATATAAAGCACAATGTTTGTCAGTCTGTCTGTCTGTTATGTATACAAATCTACACCGTTTCACCGATCTGAACCAAAATTTGTATACATACCCTTTGGAACCCTGCGGGTAACCCTGTCAGCTTTAAATTTCGGACAGACCACCCCATTCCCTGCATTTAGGCCCTTTTGCACAAATCTACACCGTTTCACCGATCTGCACCAAAATTTGTATACCTACCCTTTGTTACACTGCGAGTAACACTGTCTACTTAAAATTTCGGACAGACCACCCCATTCCCTGCATTTAGGCCCTTTGGTCCAAATCTACACCGTTTCACTGATTTGAACCAAAATTTGTATACTTACCCTTTGGAACGCTGCGAGTAACACTGTCTGCTTGAAATTGCGGACAGACCATTCCATTCCTTGCATTTAGGCCCTTTGTCCCAAATCTAAACCGTTTCACCGATCTCAACAAAAAATTGTATATTTACCCTTCGGAACACTGCGACTAACACTGTCTGCTTTAAATTGCGGAGAGGCTACTCCATCGCCTGCATTTAGGCCCTTTGGCACAAATCTACACCGTTTTATCGATCTGAACCAAAATTTGTATACTTACCCTTTGGAACCCTGCGAGTAACACTGTCCACTTAAAATTTCAGACAGACCACCCCATTTCCTGCATTCAGGCCCTTTGGTCCAAATCTACACCGTTTCACCGATCAGAACCAAAATTCGTATTCTTACCCTTTGGTACCCTGCGAGAAACACTGTCTGCTTGAAATTGCGGACAGACCACTCCATTCCCTGCATTTAGGCCCTTTGGAACAAATCTACACCGTTTCAGCGATCAAACCAAAATGTGTATACTTCCCCCTTGAAACCCTGCGAGTGTCTGCTTGAAATTGCGGACAGACCACTCCATTCCCAGCATTCTAACTCTGTCTGCTTTAAATTGCGGAGAGGCTACTCCATCGCCTGCATTTAGGCCCTTTGGCACAAATCTACACCGTTTTATCGATCTGAACCAAAATTTGTATACTTACCCTTTGGTACCCTGCGAGAAACACTGTCTGCTTGAAATTGCGGACAGACCACTCCATTCCCTGCATTTAGGCCCTTTGGAACAAATCTACACCGTTTCACCGATCAGAACCAAAATGTGTATACTTCCCCTTTGGAACCCTGCGAGTAACACTGTCTGCTTGAAATTGCGGACAGACTACTCCATTCCCTGCATTCTAACACTGTCTGCTTTAAATTTCGGAGAGGCTACTCCATCCCCTACATTTAGGCCCTTTGGCACAAATCTACACTGTTTCATCGATCTGAACCAAAATTTGTATACTTACCCTTTGGAACCGTGCGAGTAACACTGTCCACTTAAAATTTCGGACAGACCACCCCATTTCCTGCATTCAGGCCCTTTGTTCCAAAACTACACCGTTTCACCGACCAGAACCAAAATTCGTATTCTTATCCTTTGGTACCCTGCGAGAAACACTGTCTGCTTGAAATTGCGGACAGACCACTCCATTCCCTGCATTTAGGCCCTTTGGAACAAATCTACACCGTTTCACCGATCAAACCAAAATGTGTATACTTCCCCCTTGAAACCCTGCGAGTAACACTGTCTGCTTGAAATTGCGGATAGACCACTCCATTCCCAGCATTCTAACACTGTCTGCTTTAAATTGCGGAGAGGCTACTCCATCCCCTGCATTTAGGCCCTTTGGCACAAATCTACACCGTTTCATCGATCTGAACCAAAATTTGTATACTTACCCTTTGGAACCCTGCGAGTAACACTGTCCACTTAAAATTTCGGACAGACCACCCCATTTCCTGCATTCAGGCCCTTTGGTCCAAATCTACACCGTTTCACCGTCAGAACCGAAATTCGTATTCTTACCCTTTGGTACCCTGCGAGAAACACTGTCTGCTTGAAATTGTGGACAGACCACTCCATTCCCTGCATTTAGGCCCTTTGGAACAAATCTACACCGTTTCACCGATCAGAACCAAAATGTGTATACTTCCCCTTTGGAACCCTGCGAGTAACACTGTCTGCTTGAAATTGCGGACAGACTACTCCATTCCCTGCATTCTAACACTGTCTGCTTTAAATTTCGGAGAGGCTACTCCATCCCCTGCATTTAGGCCCTTTGGCACAAATCTACACCGTTTCATCGATCTGAACCAAAATTTGTATACTTACCCTTTGGAACCGTGCGAGTAACACTGTCCACTTAAAATTTCGGACAGACCACCCCATTTCCTGCATTCAGGCCCTTTGTTCCAAAACTACACCGTTTCACCGATCAGAACCAAAATTCGTATTCTTACCCTTTGGTACCCTGCGAGAAACACTGTCTGCTTGAAATTGCGGACAGACCACTCCATTCCCTGCATATAGGCCCTTTGGCACAAATCTACACCGTTTCATCGATCTGAACCAAAATTTGCATACTTACCCTTTGGAACCCTGCGAGTAACACTGTCCACTTAAAATTCGGACAGACCACCCCATTTCTTGCATTCAGGCCTTTTGGTCCAAATCTACACCGTTTCACCGATCAGAACCAAAATTCGTATTCTTACCCTTTGGTACCCTGCGAGAAACACTGTCTGCTTGAAATTGCGGAAAGACCACTCCATTCCCTGCATTTAGGCCCTTTGGAACAAATCTACTCCGTTTCACCGATCTGAACCAATATTTGTATACTTACCCTTTGGAGCCCTGCGAGTAACACTGTCCACTTAAAATTTCGGACAGACCACCCCATTCCCTGCATTTAGGTCCTTTGGCACAAATCTACACCGTTTCACCGATCAGAACCAACATTCGGATTCTTATCCTTTGGTACCCTGCGAGTAATACTGTCTGCTTGAAATTGCGGACAAACCACTCCATTCCCTGCATTTAGGCCCTTTGGCACAAATCTACACCGTTTCACCGATCAGAACCAAAATCTGTATACTTACCCTTTGGAACCCTGCGTGTAACACTGTCTGCTTGAAATTGCGGAGAGAACACTCCTTTCCCTGCATTTAGGCCCTTTGGCCCAAATCTACACCGTTTCACCGATCTCAACCACAATTTGTATATTTACCTTTTGGAACACTGCGACTAACACTGTCTGCTTGAAATTGCGGAGAGGCTACTCCATCCCCTGCATTTAGGCCCTTTGGCACAAATCCACACCGTTTCACCAATCTGACCCAAATTTTACATACTTTGGAACCCGACAAGTAACACTGTTCACTTTAAATTTCGGTCAGATCACACTATTCCCTGCTTTTTGTCCCTTTGGCACAAAACTACACCGTTTCACCGATCTCAAATAATTACCCTTTGCAACTCGACGAGTAACACTGTCCACTCGAAATTTCGGACAGACCACTCCATTCCCCGCATTTAGGCCCTTAGGCACAAATCTACATCGTTCACCGATCGAAAACAAAACGTGCATACTCACCCTCTGGAACCCGATGAGTAACACTGTCCACTTGGAATTTCAGTCAGACCACTCCATTCCCTGTTAGGCCCTTTTGCACATATCAACATCGTTTCACCGATCTGAACCTAAATTTGTATACTTACCCTTTGGAACCCGACGAGTAACACTGTCCACTTAAAACTTTGGACATACAACTCAATTTCCTGCATTTAGGCCCTTTGGCAAAATCTACCCTGTTTCACCGATCTGAGCCAAATTTTACATACTCACCCTTTGGAACCCGACGTGTAACACTTTCTACATGAAATTTCAGATAGACCATTCCATTTTCCGCATTTAGGCTCTTTGGCAAAAATCTACATAGTTTCACCCATCTCAACCAATCTTTATGTAAGTTACTTACCCTTTGGAACCCGACGAGTAACACTGTCTGCTTGAATTTTCGGACAGAGCACTCCATTCCCTGTATTTAGACCCTTTGTCACAAATCTACATCGTTTCACCAATCTGGATCAAAATTTGTATACTTACTCTTTGGAACCCAACGAGTATCACTGTCCACTTTAAATTTCTGACATTCCTCTCCATTCCCTGCATTTAGCTCAGGAATTCCTCGGGGTTGCCAGCTTCCTAACTCACCCGCCATGAGCCCTTGAGGGTGTACCAGAAATGGTGGGGCTACACACAACCTCTTTGAGGGCCTTGAGCAGAAGACAGGAGATATAATGAAACGGAATAGAAAGCAGACCCCTCGAAGAATGAGGGCATCAGGAAAGATGAGACAACGGCCAATTAAGCGGGAAATTGAAAGACTCCCTAGCCCATTGGATGCCCTAATACAGTCGGGATCGGAAGAGAACAAGAGTTGACCAAAGGAGGCCGACAGGAAAGAGAACTGAAAGGAGCCTGGCACCAGAAAGTAGAAGCGATGCCAGACTCAGCTGGGGTCCGGTGGTCGCCAACCCACGTCCCACAAGTTGTGAGACTATGGGGGGGGGGGGGGGGGGGTGGCGTTGTGAGAATAGCTTGCTGATTCATCGCGAGGTGACATGAGAGGACTTTCCAGAGCTGTCTATACTGATGCCAGCACAGGGCCGTTGCTCAAGCCACTGTGGTTTTGCGAAAGAGTGAGTGATTCCCCGGCCAATCTAAATACGACGGGGAACCCCGAACGTGTGTCATCGTATTTCGTCATCATCTACGATCATCTCAGGTTCGTGCAGCTTGGACCCATTTTCTTTGCCGAGCAGTACGCCATAAGCTCTTTCACTAGACGCATCGAGTACAGGCCTAAGCCAGAAAATAAGGTTGACACTTTGGAAGACATCGAAGCTAGACATCTGAATTACCTATATCAGTTGTAAATTACACCATGTTCGTTTAGTAGTCATTTTTTCATTACCTTATTATTATCATCATCATAAGTGCAAATGACCTAGATGTTACGCGCATCATACCACTAATCACCGCCGCATAAAGTCTTTCTCGGCTGTGATTTTTAAAATATTTATTTTTATTACAGTACATTGTGTACATTATAAGTTGAAGTGTCAATTCAATACAGGTAGTAGTTCCCCTCATCATCCTCATCATGAGGGCAAATGACCTAGATGTTACGCCCATTACACCATTAATCACCACACACAATAAGTCTTCCTCGCCTGTGAATTTTGAAATATGTATTTCTATTCCGGTAGTTTGTAAGTTTGACGTGTCAATTCAACAGTAGTTTTCATTATCATCCTTATCAAAAGGGCATATGACCTAGATATTACGCCCTCATTGTCTTTGGGGGGGGGGGGGGAAATGACCTAGATTTTATGTCCATTATATTTCTAAGTAGACTTTGATACATTATCATCATTCCACCGGGCGAAGCCGGGTACTACTGCTAGTAGCTGATATAGAGAAGGCATTCCTGCAGATTATAATTGATCCTGAAGACAGGGATATGCTCCGTTTTCTCTGGTGGGATAATGATAAGATTACCACTTTTCGACATTGCCGGGTGGTTTTTGGTGTTTGTTCCAGTCCCTTCCTATTGGTTTCTGTACTGAACAACCTTCTGGAAGAGCCCCCAACTCATTTGAAGGAAGTAGCTACAAAAATGAAACCTGCATTTTATGTGGACAACTGTCTTACTGGAGTCGCTTCAAAGGAAGAAATTGGACCCTTTATTTTAAAGGCACAAGAATTGATATTATCCGCAGGTTTCAATTTGAGGGGATGGGTGAATTCCTTTGATTGTGGTGTTGGTAAAACTGAGAATGTCTTAGGATTTCGTTGGTATTGCGACGTAGATGAACTTGGATGTAACTTCAGCCCGACTACAGGTTTAGTAACCCGAAGAGTGGTAGTATCTAGCGTGCAAAAAATATTTGATCCGATTGGATTTTCGGCGCCAGTAACTCTGATTCCCAAGCTCATTCTGCAGAAGACATGGCAGAAAAGGATAGGATGGGATGAGGTTTTACCAGGATACATTTGTGAGGAATTCTGTCGATGGACTCGGCAGTTGCAATACCTACATGACTGTCGGATACCTAGAAGGATTTTCCTGAACGCTAGCAAAAGAGCGTTTGGTTGTTGTATATTTCTGAGAACGGAAGAAGAAGATAAGATCAAACTGAGTCTTCTGATGGCTAAATCTAGAGTGGCGCCTCTCAAAGAACTGACACTACCCCGCCTTGAACTGATGGGAGCGCTCCTTGGAGTTAGAATGTCTCGGTTGAGCCTTCGATGCCTACACCGGAATGACATACACACAGTGTTTTGGTCCGATTCAACAGTAGTCTTGGCTTGGATTGCTAATAAAGGGCTTTGGTCGGTGTTCGTAGAGAATCGGGTAAAGGAAATTCATGAGTACAGTAAGGCTAGTTCATGGAGACACATACCGGGCAGCCTCAATCCAGCAGATGTCCTGTCTAGAGGGTGTTCACCAACACAACTTTGGAGATCCAGATGGTGGGAGGGTCCGTCTTGGCTTAAATGTAAAGAAGAAGAATCGTCCTGAACCATTGTTGGAAGAAGTCAACAGGGAAAGGAGGAAAACAGTTGTAGCTGCTAAGAACACTGTTGTGGAAACTATTTTACTGCAATTAAGTTCACGATTCTCTGGATACATCAAAATCGTTATGACCATTGCTTAGATTTTGAGATTGAAACAAAGGAATCGTAGAGACCACGTATCAACGGAAATTGATAGCGAAGAGTTTCTCAATGCTGAGAAGAAACTGTACTTCCTTATCCAGAAGGAAACGTTTTATGAAGAAGAGAGAAAAGAACAATTGAAGAATCTGGAGGTGTTCACAGACGATGAAGGAATTCTACGCATGAAGTCAAGAGTCGTTGATTCTGACGACACTCCTGAGTATACCTATCCAGTTGTACTTCCATCAAAACATGTGATGGTTGAAAGAATGATTGAACAATTTCATCGATTCCATAACCATGCTGGGATGCACACACTGCTTGTTTTGTTGCGCCAAAGGGTTTGGATAATTAGAGGAAGAAGGACGGTGGCAGCAGTTGTTCGGAAATGTGTGATCTGTCGTCGTAACTCTGCTAAGGGTTTTGAGGTACCCTTTTCTCCGTTGCCACAGGATCGAATCAAGGCATCGAGTGTTTTCCAGATCACGGGCACAGACTTGGCCGACCCTGTGTTTCTACAAGGAGGAGAAAAGGGATGGATTGTGATATTCACTTGTGCAGTTTATCGGGCTGTACATCTGGAATTGATCACTTCACTTAGTACAGTAGCGTATATCCAAGCACTACGCCGATTTGTGGCAAGAAGAGGAAGAGTGAATACCATGTATTCGGACAATGGGACGAATTTCACCGGACTTCGCAGAACCATGGAGCAATTGGATTGGACTGAAATAGAGAGGATGTGCAGCCTTCTGAAGATTAAATGGAAGCTGAACCCTCCCACTGCAGCCTGGTGGGGAGGATTCTGGGAAAGGTTGATTAAGATTCTAAAGGATTTGCTTCGCCGTAATTTGGGTAAAGCTTGCCTAAATTATGAGGAAATGTGTACTCTTTTGTGCGATTGTGAGAACCTGATGAACAACCGACCTTTGACTTATCTTTCTGAAGAAGATGAACTCAAGCCACTCAGACCCTCCATGTTCCTGCAGAGCCTAGAGGGTAATGATGTAACCGACTTAGACCAAATTCAAACCAGCAGTTTAAACGACAGATGGCGTTAGCTACAAGCTGTTCGGGAGAGCCTGAGAAATCGCTTCAAAAAAGAATACCTGGGATTTCTCCGATCACGGAGCAAAAAGCAACAGGGATCCATACAAGTAGGAGACATAGTACTGGTGGAGAGCGACAACAAGAAACGTATCAACTGGCCCTTATGGAGAGTGGTGGAGCTGTTACCTGGAAGAGACAATGTGACTCGTCTGGTTAAAATTAAGACAGCAACTGGCATTCTACTTCGTCCAGTACAGCGACTTTATTCTTTAGAGATAAAATGTCTTAACAAAGGTGATTCTATCAACACTTCACAACACCGACTAAGTGAGCCGGTCCTTAATGAAGACATTCCCTGCAGTAACTCAGGAACTGAAAAGGAGAGTGAATTCAAGACTCGTTGTGGTAGAACTGTTAGGCAACTCAAGAAACTAGACTTATAGTGGTTCACATTCCTGAGCTCAATGTTCAACTATAATTTTAGAATGTTTACTTCAGTTTATGAGTGTGTGTTGCAAAACTACCTTTTGCAAGGTGGGAGAATGTGGAGAAAGTGAACTAAAGCTCTTTCGAGCAATCTACTTCCTGTAGAAAATAGACAGTGTTTTGATTTAGAAAATAGACAGTGTTTTGATTTACATAGTTTTGGTTTTGTTATCTTTGAGTGTAGTGTCTTTGGAATGTCTTTTGGAGGCGATGTTGAGTTGTGTTAATAAAATATTGATTACTGTATATTAAAATGATTTGGTATGGTATATATACAATTCCGAAGAAAGGACAATACCGTGCTGGTTGTACTTCATCGTTTCCGCCGCGTAATTTGGCCTGCAGGACGACCCGTCTGGCTCGTTGTTTATTAAAAGTAGTATTACACTAAATACTGAGCAATGTGAATAACCGCAACAAATTTTCAAGGGAATACGAACATATTAAAATACTATCCAGAACATACTAAAATAAATGACTAAGAACAATGAAAAACACAAGTAGTTCCGTGATGAACTATACAGCCTATTTTCATATATACTACTTATGTTAATTGCCTCTATCAACATACAAAATTTCAGTTTGATTGCTGTAATAGATTCGTAGATATTGAGAACTGACTAAATATTGCGGAAGGTTGCCATTTTGGATTTTTATATATGTAGGACTTAGAGTTATGTACTGTTACATGGAGATTATTGTGTACGTGTAGTATTAAAACTTCAATCGTATGATTAGTACACAAGAAGTAAAAACATGATTTTAAAATTTCGCACAGCTGCCATCTTGTGGTTATGGAAACAATATTTTAAAAAAATTAGATGGCAGTGGATTAACATTTGTATAAGGATTTGCTGTACCAAGTGTCACTGCACTCGGATGGTTAAATTGCGAGAAACGACCATGTGAATATTTATACTTCGCGTCGCCGCCATGTTGGATTTGTGATCACAAGGTTATTGAAAGTCCTATAGGTGAACTTAGGGTCATAGCCCCTATAAACAATAAAAGAATCAGTTTGATTGCTGTAATAGATTCGTAGATATTGAGATCAATCTAAATATTTCGGATGGTCGCCATGTTGGATTGTTATATGTACTGTATAGGGCATAGAGTCATGTACCATTAAAGGAAAATTATTGCGTAGGTTCATTATTCAAACTTTCACTTCGATCGCATGATTACGACACAAGAAATAAAAACTTAATTTTAATATTCGTTCAATTGTTTACATAACTTCAAGATGGCGGCTGTGCGAAATATTTCACCGGAATTCTATATCTCTGAAACTATTAGTGGTATCACCCTGACATTTTGTACGGAGATAAAGGGCACTACAGGAAGTTCATCTATGAGACTTTCAAAAAACCGGTGAACTACAAAATGGATATGGCGGCCAAGCGACCCATCTTGAGGTTATGTAAACAATTGAGCTAAATTAAATTCCAGTGCATTACAATGTGTATAAACATTTCCTGTACCAAGTTTCATTGCGTTTGGATAATTAAATCGCGAGAAAGGTCGCTTGGCCGCCATATCCATTTTGTAGTTAACCGGTTTTTGAAAGTCTCATAGATGAACTTCCTGTAGTACCCTTTTATCTCCGTACAAAATTTCAGGGTGATACCGCTAATAGTTTCAGAGATATTGAATTCCGGTGAAATATTTCGCACAGCCGCCATCCTGAAGTTATGTAAACAATTGATCGAAGTTAGATGTTGCTGCATTACAGTGTGTGTAAGCATATACTGTACCAAATTTTGTTGCGTTTGGTTGGTTAATTCGCGAGAAACGTCTATTTAAATGTCGCAACTTCGCTTGGCTGCCATGATGGATTTGTAGTTACCAGATTTTCAAAAGTCACATAGGTGAACTTCTAGTAGTTCTCTTTATCACCGTAAAATATTCCAGGGTGATATCGGTAATAGTTTCGGAGATATTGAACGCTGGTGAAATATTTCGCTCAGCCGCGATGTTGGATTGGTGAGACGTAACAAAATTTGAAGGGCATGGTCGGGGTCGTCTGGAATGGTGCCGAGTTTCATTGAAATCTCTCCAGTGGGTTAGAACTTATTAGGGGGGGGGGGACACACACCATCACACACACACGCACCCACAGACAGACACACGGACAAAAGGTGATCTCATAAGCCTATTTATTCATAAGTGAAAATAGGCTAAAAATCAATGGACGAAATCACAGACTGCTGGAAATTAATCAGAGATTCCAAAATGCTAGTAAGATGTTTTACGTTTTGGTAAAACACCTAACCATGAACATAAATCTAAGGACATACAACACAAATATTCGGTCTATTTTAATTGGTGGTGCAGAATCGTGGAGTCATACCAATAATGAAGAACATAAATCTCAGGGTTTTGAAAATAAAGTTTATAGAATCAGTTTTGGGCCTTGCTGTGGCTCAGTGTCACAAAAGAGGTCAAACAAGGTAATTTGTGGACCATGCTATGACTGACAAGTGAACGGCTTACGGTGTAAAATACTACTCTGGTTGAAATTTAGTACACAATATTCCCTCAAAGTTGTACAATGACGTAGTGAAAACCGCACGGGCCACTTTCAATTTTGAATGCCAATATTGAACGCCGAAAACCTGCCCGGCGACGGCATGAACGAGGAGGTGGGAAGACGTAAAGCTGACCTTGAATCGAGCAGTACGCGATGGCTCCCGGCCACCAGGCAGTTTTATTTATTTACAATATGGCCAAGCGCAAAACATCACATTGTATACTCGAATCGAGTGGGTAGAAGAGTGAGGGGAAGGTGGAAGGTGGGGAATGCAACGCAGCAAGGCACCTCCTCGCTCATACCGTCGCCGGCCAGGTTTTCGGCGTTCAATATTGGCATTCAAAATTGAAAGTGGCCCGTGCGGTTTTCACTACGTCATTGTACAACTTTGAGGGAATATTGTGTACTAAATTTCAACCAGAGTAGTATTTTACACCGCAATCCGTTCCCTTGTCAGTGTCATAAAATTGGAAAAAGATATCAAATAATTAAATGCTCGCACTATCATAGCAAGCATCGAGGCTAAGCATTGAAATACTCTAGTGCGCTGGTCATCTTCTAAGGGTGATGAGGAATTAGCAAGGGGGGAAAGACCATGAGACACCTGGAAGACTGTGATCACCGAGCTGTGTGAAAGACTACTCGTGGATAACTGGCAGAAACTTTCCCAAGACAGATATCAGTGTAGGCATTTAGTGAGATCGGACGGGATCTGCGCGTCTCATAGATGCCTGCAGAGTGAATGATGATGATGATGATAATTCTTGTTTTAAGGGGCCTATCATCTAGGTTATCCCCTAAGAGTTTGGATGAGAGTGAAAGAAGAGACGAAAATGAAAACTATAAATAATACTAACTGCAAACTTACATACTAGAAGAAGAAATGGTAAAAGGATGAGACAAATAGAGGACAGGAAGGAAAGACATGCCCTCAACCCTCGGAGAATGAGGATTGAGGGACTTGGAAGGAAGGAGAGCCGTGAGAGACAGATAGGAAAGGGAGAGAGGAGAGGGTCCGCCCCAAGGTCAGAGGAAAAAGGGGACAAAACGGACCCAGCTCAGGAATCCCTTGGGGTCACCAACTCCCGAACTCACCAGCCGTGAGCCCTTGAGGGTGTAGCACTATCCAGGGTGCACCAAAAGTTGTGGGGCTATATACACCCTGCCTCCTTGAGGCAGGAGATAACATGAAAAGAAAAAGAAGGCTGACACCTCGAAGAATGAGGGTTTCAGGAAAGATGAGACAAGGGCCAATTAAGGCGGGAAAGTGAAAGACTCCCTAGGCCTCGGATACACTAATACCGTCGGGGTCGGAATAGAACAAGAGTTTACCAAGAGGGGTCAACAGGAAAGAAGACGGAGAGGAGCCCGGCACAAGTAAGTGGAAGCAATGCCGGACTCAGCTGGGTCCCGTGATCGCCAACCCACGTCCCACTAGATGTGAGCCCCTGGGGGATACAGAGTGAATGGAGTATATACTATTTATTCATAAATAGTTTGCAAATCCACCAAGTTCCGTCGGCCATTACTATTAACAGTGATTCCCTACTGATGCAGCCACCACAAATGATCTGGAGGTGTTCAAATGTTGAGTTGGATCAATCTGAGTAAATAGAAATTGTCTTATGTACGGTATTTGATATAAATCACTTGGTAAAGTTCTTTCAATTTAATGAAGTTTGGTTATTTAGTTTTCTATGCAAGCTGGAACCAATCAATCAATCTCTAAAGGCAATGCCTTGTCGATTCAACCATTGTCTTCTGTCTTCAGCTTGTCTTTTCATCTCACAATAGGAACCACATCTTAAGTTTTGTATCAATGCTTGAAGGAATTGCTTCCTAGGTCGACCTCTTCCCTTCTTTCCTAAGACCTTTCCTTCTAGTAGATTGGTTAGAAAGTCATTATGACGCACGGTGTGTCCAATTAATTTAGCTGTTCTTCTATGTACTGTTACCATCAGCTGTTTCCTTCCCTGGATTACTCGCAGTATACTTTCGTTTGTTCTTTTTTCAGTCCAACTGACCTTTAGCATTCGCCTCCAGACCCACATCTCAAACGCTTCAAGCCGTTTCCTATCCTGTTCTCGAATTGTCCAAGATTCGCATCCATATAAGAGTACGCTCCACACAAATGACATCACAACCAACTGGAACCAACCTCTCAATATTCTGTACAATTTAAGTTCTTCGAATAAAGAAAGGCATTATTTTGTGTTCCAACACTCAACTCATATTCAGTATGAGAATATCACTACGTTCCTGTAAAAGAAAGACAACCACATTTGTCACATCCGTAGAACAAATTAAGCCCCTCAGTTGTTGAATTTTGACTACGCTTCTGAATGAAACACATAGGCTACGGTAAGCAAGTGCGTCATAAATAAAGGGGCAAGTGTACCAGCTCTCTTTTATATAGAATCTACGAGTAGGCTACATCAAGCAAAACAATGGAACTGCTACATTTTCATTTATTGTTAAACTATTTGTTGCTTTTGATTCATTTAGGAGCTTTACGACATTGTGGTCCTGTAGCCCCGTGTACTTGGGTGTGTGTGTTTTATAATTTTGGCAGGAGGCGTACTTGGCCTTAGGATTGGTACCATCCCGGGATTTGCCTGGAATAGAAGTGGGAATAGAATCCACCTAGTTTAAGTTCTATCTCATGAGGCTGAGTGAGCGTTCGTTCCAGTCCTCAGAGAAGAATTAAATTTCTTGGCAAAACCGGGAACCGAACCCAGACATCACGGGTAAAAACCAAATATGCTAACCTCTGCCATCTCAAGGGAAATAGTTAAGTGTAGAATAACATAATGTCATACGTCGATGTTCACAGAATTTGCTTTTAAAAGGAGCACAACATGTTTGTGTGACACACCTTGGACTATCGCAAGGCTATCTTTGACCCGAGGCTTAGAAAATGCTGTTTTGGTCAGCCCTCATTTCCTGTTGTTTACTGGACCTTATTTCCTAGCCTTGAACTACACCCTACAAAAGAAACATGTCCGTAGCTTATTGAACACTCAAGTCATTTCTATATTATTTATGGTTGGGTCAGATTTACCCATGGTGCCAGTCCTCGCGTGACAATTTTTGGCTTACGTTAGTAGGAACAATCTGTAAACAAGATGTTCAGTAAAGAACATATAGCCTACTTTCTCCTAAATGCATGGGTATTGTTATAACTCTTTGTCCTTTTCAAGGAGTATGATTGAATGTTGGTTGTAGTAGCTTGTTGAAATACAACGTGCTATAGGGATATTAAACATGAATATGAGGTGCCCTTTGCTAGTGCTACCTCTGTACCAAATTTCGTTCAATTCGGTTTCACCGTGTTTGAATTGATAGGGGGAATCGATTTGCACACATACTTGGCCACCATCTGCAAACTATTGGGCTGATGTTCTTGCAGTTTGGTCAGAATATGTTTCCCACATAAAGATATGGTGTTGCAAAATTTGGTAGAGACTAGATTATTAGGTTGGTCGTAATTACATTTTAGCTTTGAACATTTGGGTGGCCGCGATTACGTTTCCGTCAAGATAGCGGTGATATAAAACATGACACTGAGGTGCCCTTTCCTAGTGCCACCTCTGTACCAAATTTCGTTCATTCGGTTCCACCGTGTTCGAATTAATAGGGGGAATCAATTTTGACATAAAGATGGCCGCCATCCGCAAACTATTAGGCTAATGACCTATTAGATTGGTCAAAGGATGCTCCCTCCATAAAGGTATGTTGTTGCAAAGTTTGGTAGAGATCGGATGGTTATGTTAGTCGTAATTTGATTTAAGCTTTAAACATTTGTGTGGCCGCCATTACGTTTCTGTCAATATGGCGGCGATATTAATCATGACACTGAGATGCCCTTTGCTAGTGCTATCTCTGTACCAAATTTCGTTCCATTCGGTTTCACCGTGTTTGAATTAATAGGGGGAATCGATTCTGACACAAAGATGGCCGCCATCCACAAACTATTAGGCGAATGACCTATTAGATTGGTCAAAGGATGCTCCCTCCATAAAGGTATGTAGTTGCAAAATTTGGTAGAGATCGGATGATTAGGTTAATCGTAATTTGATTTAAGCTTTGAACATTCGTGTGGCCGCCATTACGTTTCAGTCAAGATGGCGGAGATATAAAACATGACACTGAGATGCCCTTTGCTAATGCTACCTCTGTACCAAATTTCGTTCCATTCGGTTCCACCGTGCTCGAATTAATAGGGGGAATCAATTTTGACATAAAGATGGCCGCCATCCGCAAACTATTAGGCGAATAACCTATTAGATTGGTCAAAGGATGCTCCCTCCATAAAGGTATGTTGTTGCAAAGTTTGGTAGAGATCGGATGGTTATGTTAGTCGTAATTTAACTTAAGCTTTGAATATTTGTGTGGCCGCCATTACGTTTCTGTCAATATGGCGGCGATATAAAACATGACACTGAGATGCCCTTTGCTAGTGCTACCTCTGTACCAAATTTCGTTCCATTCGGTTTCACCGTGTTTGAATTAATAGGGGGAATCGATTTTCACACAAAGATGGCCGCCATCCGCAAACTATTAGGCTAATGACCTATTCATTTGGTCAAAGGATGCTTCCTCTATAAGGAATTTGGTAGAGATCGGATGATTAGGTTAATCGTAATTTGATTTAAGCTTTGAACATTTGTGTGGCCGCCATTACGTTTCCGTCAAGACGGCGGCGATATAAAACATGACACTGAGGTGCCTTTTGTTAGTACTACCTCTGTACCAAATTTCGTTCCATTCGGTTTCACCGTGTTTGAATTAATAGGGGAATCGATTTTCACACAAAGATGGCCGCCATCCGCAAACTATTAGGCTAATGACCTATTCATTTGGTCAAAGGATGCTTCCTCTATAAGGAATTTGGTAGAGATCGGATGATTAGGTTAATCGTAATTTGATTTAAGCTTTGAACATTTGTGTGGACGCCATTACGTTTCCGTCAAGACGGCGGCGATATAAAACATGACACCGAGGTGCCTTTTGTTAGTACTACCTCTGTACCAAATTTCGTTCCATTCGGTTGCACCCTGTTCGAATTCATAGGGGGAATCGATTTTCACACAAAGATGGCCGCCATCCGCAAACTATTACGCTGATGACCTATTAGTTTGGTCAAAGGATGCTCCCCCCATAAAGGTATGTTGTTGCAAAATTTGGTAGAGATCGGATGATTAGGTTAGTCGTAATTTGATTTAAGCTTTGAACATTTGTTTGGCCGCCATTACGTTTCCGTCAAGATGGTGGCGATATAAAACATGACACTGAGGTGCCTTTTGTTAGTACTACCGCTGTACCAAATTTCGTTCCATTCGGTTGCACCGTGTTCGAATTAATAGGGGGAATCGATTTTCACACAAAGATGGCCGCCATCCGCAAACTATTACACTGATGACCTATTAGATTGGTCAAAGGATGCTCCCTCCATAAAGGTATGTAGTTGCAAAATTTGGTAGAGATCGGAATATTAGGTTAATCGTAATTTGATTTAAGCTTTGAACATTCGTGTGGCCGCCATTACGTTTCAGTCAAGATGGCGGCGATATAAAACAAGACACTGAGGTGCCCTTTGCTAGTGCTACCTCTGTACCAAATTTCGTACCATTCGGTTCCACCGTGTTCGAATTAATAGGGGGAATCAATTTTGACATAACGATGGCCGCCATCCGCAAACTATTAGGCTAATAACCTATTAGATTGGTCAAAGGATGCTCCCTCCATAAAGGTATGTTGTTGTAAAGTTTGGTAGAGATCGGTTGGTTATGTTAGTCGTAATTTAACTTAAGCTTTGAACATTTGTGTGGCCGCCATTACGTTTCTGTCAATATGGCGGCGATATAAAGCATGATACTGAGATGCCATTTTCTAGTGCTACCTCTGTACTAAATTTCGTTCCATTCGGTTTCACCGTGTTTGAATTAATAGGGGGAATTGATTTTCACACAAAGATGGCCGCCATCCGCAAACTATTAGGCTAATGACCCATTCATTTGGTCAAAGGGTGCTTCCTCTAAGGAATTTGGTAGAGATCGGATGATTAGGTTAATCGTAATTTGATTTAAGCTTTGAACATTTGTGTGGCCGCCATTACGTTTCCATCAAGACGGCGGCGATATAAAACATGACACTGAGGTGCCCTTTGCTAGTGCCACCTCTGTACCAAATTTCGTTCATTCGGTTCCACCGTGTTCGAATTAATAGGGGGAATCAATTTTGACATAAAGATGGCCGCCATCCGCAAACTATTAGGCTAATGACCTATTAGATTGGTCAAAGGATGCTCCCTCCATAAAGGTATGTTGTTGCAAAGTTTGGTAGAGATCGGATGGTTAGGTTAGTCGTAATTTGATTTAAGCTTTAAACATTTGTGTGGCCGCCATTACGTTTCGGTCAATATGGCGGCGATATTAATCATGACACTGAGATGCCCTTTGCTAGTGCTATCTCTGTACCAAATTTCGTTCCATTCGGTTTCACCGTGTTTGAATTAATAGGGGGAATCGATTCTGACACAAAGATGGCCGCCATCCACAAACTATTAGGCGAATGACCTATTAGATTGGTCAAAGGATGCTCCCTCCATAAAGGTATGTAGTTGCAAAATTTGGTCGAGATCGGATGATTAGGTTAATCGTAATTTGATTTAAGCTTTGAACATTCGTGTGGCCGCCATTACGTTTCAGTCAAGATGGCGGCGATATAAAACATGACACTGAGATGCCCTTTGCTAGTGCTACCTCTGTACCAAATTTCGTTCCATTCGGTTCCACCGTGCTCGAATTAATAGGGGGAATCAATTTTGACATAAAGATGGCCGCCATCCGCAAACTATTAGGCGAATAACCTATTAGATTGGTCAAAGGATGCTCCCTCCATAAAGGTATGTTGTTGCAAAATTTGGTAGAGATTGGATGATTAGGTTAGTCGTAATTTGATTTAAGCTTTGAACATTTGTGTGGCCGCCATTACGATTCCGTCAAGATGGCGGCGATATTAAACATGACACTGAGGTGCCTTTTGTTAGTAATACCTCTCTACTAAATTTCGTTCCATTCGGTTGCAAATGTTCGAATTAATAGGGGAGTAGTGTGTTTTGGCCGGTTCAAGGCCCTCCACCTCCACACAAGATGGCGGCAGCCCGATAACTCCCGAACCCGTGGTCGGATTGTGACGAATGAGGTGTCATTGAACTCGGGCCGACACCCCCTTTCCAATGGACAACATATTAAACCCCAAAAATAAAACCTACCCCTACTAGGGGGTGAAATTGTAATTTTTAGAGAATCTCTCTTTCCAATTGCAACATGTGAGAGTTTGAATGCTAATATGGAATGAAACGTTGTTCTACATAATGTGCATGTGATCGGTAAAAAGCCAATATGAATTAACATGCTAGTTTTTTTGTTTTTACACATGTCCACTCATAGGTTTGGTAAGAGGGCGGGCTTTTTAAAAGATGGTGGCTGTAGTGTAACCTAACCCAACCTAACGGGTCCTTGTGGACAGGTCATTGTTGACAAGTCATTGTGGACGAGTCCTTGTGGACAGGTCCCTGTGGACGAGTCCTTGTGGATGAGTCCCTTTGGACTGATCCCTTTGGACCGGTCCCTTTGGCTTGATCCCTATGGACTGACCCATGTATTTATTCAAATCATGTCAAAGGGCCTAACTACATTTGTGTGTGTTGAACTGACGTTGTTCACTAATCCCCCACTAGTATAATGGGATAACGATATGAAAGGAAAGTGACGAAATACATGTGAATATACAAGGGATCTAACTTGGTGGATGGATGTGTTCTAACGAGTCATTTGTAGTTGAAAGAGAATAATACATGTTCTTAAGATGTTAAAACTGAGGAGATGGCACGTGCAGTAAACCGACTTGTTACTTTCTGTGTCATATTACAGACATGACAGAGAGCGCGAAGATCTGTTGCTATGACTAACGCAGCAGTAATTTGAAACCGCAAGTGTTCATGAAGACAATGGATGATGATCATGCAAAGTTAGCAGTTATTGGATATTACACAGGTGTTCCTTCCGGTGTCATGTTGCTGACATGGCAGGGAGTGCACACTGCTGTTGCTATGACTGACGCTGCAGTAATTTGAAACCTCAGGTGTTGATTAAGACAATGGGTGATATCATGCAAAGTCAGCAGTAATTGGATACCACACAGGTGTTCCTAGTGTACTTTGGACTCTCAGCTGTATTGGGAAAGGAATTGCAATGATCTGCAAAAGATGCTGACACGAGCGATGAGAGTTTATATAAGAGGGGTGTCATATATCTCCCTACTGTCAGTCTTTATTACTCGCTTTGAGTGAACAGTGCTCTATTACTGCTCAAGAGTTGTAAATAAAAAGCCTTTTTTTTGGTAGAAAATCATTAAATTATTTTGCAAGGTAAATACATATTATTAATGGATTGTAGTCTTTTATTACTAATTGATGTTGAAGTTATTGATTGGAATGTATTTATTGATTGATTGATTGATTGATTTGTTTACAGATAATTGGGTACCTGTAGGTTACCAGATTCCTACAATCTGTTCATTCAGTGACAGCAGTTGATAAATTATAAAAAGGTAAGTGCCCCTCTAAGAACTTTTAAACAGTTAGAGTGATATTTTCCAATGTTCACTATTAGATGTCAGTAAAAATGGTATATTTGGTAGTGAAAGTTGGAACTACTTGACCATGGTGTGTAAAGCTAATTTTGTAGGTTAGATTTTGATTACCGCTCTATTAAGTCCGAATGTTCGTTGCTAGGTGTTAGTGACATAGGGAATATTTCAAGTCTTAACCTCAGTTCACCTAACATAACCTAACTTTACCTAACTTAACCTTGTCACTTGACATATTTTACAAGTTTAGACTTGCTTTATAACTGACTATGACGTCACACTTAGCTCACTTAACTGGTGGCTGCTGGTTTCTATCACGTGATATGTTCTACAAGTTTAGACTTGCTTTATGACTGACTATGACGTTACACTTAGCTCACTTAACTGGTGGCTGCTGGTTTCTATCACGTGATATGTTCTACAAGTTTAGACTTGTTTTAAGACTGGCTATGACGTCACACTTAACTCAATTAACTGACGATCGCTGGTTTCTATCACGTGACATGTTCTACAAGTTTAGACTTGCTTTAAGACTGGCTATGACGTCATACTTAGCTCACTTAACTGGTGATCACTGGTTTCTACCACGCTATCAAGTTCCAATGTTCACCGCTAGGTGTCAGTGACAGTGGTATATAGTAACCCACAGTTAGAACTACATGAAGTTAGACTTGCTAGGAGTTCACAGATGATCGATTTAAATACCCTGCTATAACCATTGACTGGAATGTAATTAAACTAATTATATTGTACTTTGCTTTATCATTTATTAACTTTTTTGATTTCTTTCTTTTATAGGTAATTTCGAAAGTGATCATCATGTTCAAGTGTGGTGAATGTAAGAAACAGTTCTCAAGACCTGACAACCTTCAACGACATGCAAATGCTAAACATGACATTAAAATGTTTGTGTGCAGTCATTGTGCTACCACATTTAACAGACAAGATAATCTTGCACGTCATGTAAATTTAATGCATGTTAGTTCAGCACCATTTTCGTGTTCAGTTTGCGAACTTGGTTTTTCTGCTGTAAAGCGATATCAATCCCACATGGTTGAAGTGCATGGAGAACAACAGGAATTGAAATCTGTAAAACCATCAACTAGCATGGAACCTTTAAATGAATGTGATGCTCAAAAGCGTAAACGTTCTCAAGATTGTGAAAATAGTTGTGCAACAAAAAGAAAGAAGAATGGTGAACCTTCGATAACACATTGTGATGTATGTAATATTGATATACCTTCTTCATTCATTCATGGACATTTACGCAGTATTCATCATAAAAATAACGCTTGCCATGAAAGAAATTCTGGAAATGTTCAACAAATTTGTAGTGCATTTAAAAGTCGAATTGCTAGTTATAGACTTTATAGTAAAGAAAAAACTCAAAGTATTGAATCATTTTTAAAAAATGTTCAACCTACTGTGTTTGGCTTAGTAGAAAATGTTTTATTAGAGCATAAAACAATTAAAATTAATTTTGAACTTTTTGGACTCTATGTAAAAACTGGGAGCGAAGGTGAAATTACGGATATCAAATCTTTTAATACAAAAAAACATAATTGTTAGCGAATCAACTAATATTAGTGATATATACCAAAATATTTCAAGTGCTATCATTGTGAAGAGCGAAGAGTTCCAGGAAAGGGAGTCAGGCTGGGCGTTGGTTGAAGTACTTTATTTAGAAACCAACATGAATAAATACAACCCCCTTCGAGCATCATCATACGTTGATTTGCCAGGATGGATCAAACGTAAGCACGCTTGTGTAAACGTTATGAATAATGATGACGCATGCTTTGCATGGGCTGTAACCTCAGCTCTCCATCCAGCAGTGAGGGACACGATGAGAACATCATCTTATCCTCACTATTCTTCAGTGTTAGATTTAAAAGAAATAGAATTTCCTATGGCGATAAAAGACATTCAACGTTTTGAAGAGCTGAACAATGTAAGTATTAATGTTTATGAAATCGAAAACAAGAGAATAGTAGGTCCTCTATATTATACTCAGGAAAAAAAGGATGCTCATGTAAATTTACTATACATAACCGAAGGTGAAAATGCTCACTATTGTTGGATAAAACATTTCAGTAGACTTGTCAGTAGTCAACTATCAAAAAGAGAAAATAAGAAGTGGTTGTGTGATGGCTGTTTGCTATATTTCAGGAAAGAGGACCAACTAACTCAACATCAAAAATGGGGATGTAATCATGTGTGTACGGTATTACCGACTCCTAAAATTAACATTCTAAAATTTAAGGATTATGAGAAACAGCTTCGAGTACCATTTGTTATATATGCTGACTTCGAGGCTTTGCTAAAACCATTTAATACATGTTCATCGAATCCAGCTCAACCTTTCACCAACACTACTCACATTCATGAACCTTTTAGCTTTGCATATTATATTAAATGTAGTTATGATGACTCTTTAAATAAGTTTGAGCTCTATAGAGGACCTGATGCACCTGAAGTTTTTATGGAAAGGCTTGAGAAATATGCCATCCGTATATCCTCTATTTTAAATACGATCATTCCAATGGAGCCACTAACTTCATCAGAGCAAATGAATTTTGAGACTGAAACTAATTGTTTTATATGTGGTGAATGTTTATATACAGACAGGGTTCGCGATCATGACCATTTAACAGGAAAATATCGTGGTGCTGCTCACCAAGAATGTAATTTAAATTATAGAGTAAGTAAATTCATTCCGGTCATTCTACACAACGGTAGCAAATACGATAACCACTTTATCGTTAATGAATTTAGAGCTTCAGATGTGAAAATTGATGTGATTGCAAATAATAAGGAACAATACATATCGTTCACAAAATACATCAAAACTATCAATAAAAAAACTATAAAACTGCGATTTTTAGATTCATTCCGCTTTATGTCGAGTAGTCTTGATAAGCTGGCTAGTAATTTAAAATCAGATCAGTTTCAAGAAATTCAACGTGTCTTTCCTAAAGAAGATGATTTTAATTTGATTTGTCAAAAGGGTATATTCCCTTACGAATATATTAACTGTGTGGAACGTCTTGAGGAGTGTTCTTTACCACCGAAAGATGCATTTTACAGTTCCTTAAACACAAGTCATATCAGTGATCAGGAATATTTACATGCACAACGTGTATGGGCACAGTTTGACATTCAAACTTTAGGAGAATTTTCAGACCTATATTTGAAGACAGATGTGTTGTTATTACCAGATGTTTTTGAAAATTTTCGGAATGTTTGTATGAAAACTTATGACCTTGATGTTTGTCAGTATTTCACTGCTCCTGGGTTAAGTTTCAGTTCAATGTTGAAAAAAAAAACGAAAGTAAATTTAGAATTAATGATCAATTTTATAAAATCATCAATTCGAGGTGGATTAAGCCAATGTAGTGGACGGTACTCTAAAGCGAATAATAAATACATGCCTAGCTACAACCCTTGTGAAGAGTCAAAGTATATCGTCTACCTCGATGCAAATAACCAATATGGTTATTATGGTTATTTACCACTGAAAGATTTTCGCTGGCTGACACAACCTGAAATTGATGTCTTACATGTTGACACTCTTAATGATAACGATGATAAAGGATATATTTTAGAGGTAAATCTTGAGTACCCTAAAGAGTTACATGATGATCATAATGATTTACCATTTTGTGCTGAGAATATGAAATCTCCATACATCACATCACGAACAAAAATGTTAATTGCTAATGTAAATAATAAATGTAAATATGTAATACATTATCGAAACTTGAAACAGTGTCTACAGCATGGATTGAAATTAACTAAAATTCATCGCGTATTGCAGTTTCATCAGTCAGCATGGCTCAAACCGTATATTGATCTAAACAATAATTTAAGAACACAGTCAACAAACGCGTTTGAAAAAGATTTTTATAAACTCATGAATAATAGTGTTTTTGGAAAGACTATGGAGAATTTTGATAAACGAGTTGATATAAAGCTGATAACAAAGTGGGAGAATGATGGTAAGGTATGGTGCGAGCAACTTAATAAGCAAGCCTAACTTTCATAGCTGTTCAATTATTCATGAGGATTTAGTTGTAATACAAATGAATCGTCTTAAAGTAACTTACAACAAACCCATATATGTGGGTTACACCATTCTGGAATTATCAAAAACACTTATGTATGAATTTCACTATGATTATGTAAAGAAAAACTATCTTGATAATGCTAAATTACTCTACACAGACACAGATTCTTTTATTTATGAGTTTAAAACTGATGATTTTTATGAGGATATCAAAACTGAGCTAAATAGGTTTGATACAAGTGACTATCCCGAGGATAATATTTACCATTTACCTCTAGTAAACAAAAAGGTTCTTGGGAAATTTAAGGATGAATGTACTGGTGTTATTATAGACATCTTTGTAGGCACAAAATCTAAATCATACAGCTATATGACAATTGATGATGTAGTAGTAAAAAAAATTAAAAGGAGTGAAAAAGAATGTTGTTAGTAAAGAGTTAGATATAAGTGATTATAAAAACTGTATAGTTAGTAACCCACCTGTATTATATAAGAAAATGAGTGTATTTAGAAGTAAAAATCATCTGCTACATACCAATTTGCTGAACAAAGTTGCTTTAAGTAATGAAGACAACAAACGATTCATTATACCCAACACATTTGATACTTTTGCTTGGGGAAATAGTCGCATTGACGACTATTACTTTACTTAAGTCTAATGATCACTATATTGTAATATTTGTAGTGTGTTTTATATTGTAATATTTTTTTGTAAAAAACTGTAAGTAGAATGTATAATGTTAGGCTACTGTAGTTTAGTAAAAATAAGATAAGTAATACATTTTAGTGTAAAATGTTTGCTTTTGTATATTACGGAAAAGATTTTAAAAAAATGTACAGAATGTGTGAACTAAACAAGGGAAATGTAAAAATGTAAAGTGGAAAATTGTAAATACCCATGTGTGAAAAAGTGAAATAGTTATCACCATTTTAAAATTAAAAGACATTGTGATCTGGTAAACCTTGTTTTTAATTCATAACAACAAAAATGTACAGAATGTGTAAACTAAACAAGAAGAATGTAAAAAAAATGAAAAGTGGAAATTGTAAATATTCATGTGTGAAAAAATGAAAATAAAGAAATGGCTATCACCATTTTAAAATTAAAAGACATTGTGATCTTGTAAACCTTGTTTTTATTTCACAACATATATGGCTTTATAAAATAGAATACAAAGAAATACCATTTCCTCAATCCTTTTCAATGTTCATGTCCACTCATCATTAACTTCCCTGTTATAGCAGTAATCACAATGAGGGCTGCCAACCTCTCCCCCACTGAGCCATTATATGATGTCAAACGTTGCTTAGCTTTTCAACGATACTTTATCCACCACACGTATTAAAGCATAATGACTATGACGATAAGAAAGGTCGTGTTCTTTACATGCTTAATCCAAAGAAATAATAGGTATTTACTTAACACAGGGTATTGAGTCCATGAGTTTGGTACATGTTGCAAGATTTCTTTCACGGCATTGACTGTCACAAAATAAATGAAAACTTGGAGAGCACCAATAATTCATCTTTGGTAAGACTATCCAGGATCTTGAGTCCATGATTTTGGTATAAGTTGCCAGATTTCTTTCACGGCATTGACTGTCACATAATAAATGAACAACTTGGAGAGCACCAATAATTCTTCTTTGGTAAAACTATCTGCATATCGATGACAGATAACCTTTTAGTTCCACCCTTAAAACAACAACACTACCTCTTGCATAATCTGCGATGTTGATGGCTCTTGAGACGTGAAAGATGGATTAAACATAACTTTTACATCAACAGGAGTTAGACTTTGCTCAGTAAACAATGCACTGTCATGAGCCACATTTTTTTTTTCTTGGACTTGCTTTTTTCTTTTCTTTATAAGTGTTTGAAACGGTGTATTAAAAGAGAATGATAAACATCCAAAGGGTAAATAGAGTAACAAATAAAGAGAAATGAAAATGATACTTCCATATCAATTGTCAAGCATGAACTAATCTCTAGCAAAGTTCACTCAATACTATCAATAATAGTTTAAAGTGGGTGCAAAAGTGGGTGCATAAGTGGGTGCAAATGTGGGTGGGTGAAAAAGTGGGTGCATAAGTGGGTGCAAATGTGGGTGCATAAGTGGGTGAAAAAGTGGGTGCATAAGTGAATGCAATCCCTATGGACTGGCCCATGCATTTTATCCAAATTATGCCAAAGGGACCCGCCCACAGGGACCCGTCAACAAGGACCCGTCAACAGAGACTGGTTCGCGAGATATTAACAAAAGTGCACTTAGACCCTTTGTCAAAATTTCAAAAAATAGATTAAAAAGAGGACGTTAGCGAGATTCAAAAAGGGGGGGCATTTTTTCACTCACTTTTGTACCTACCTTTGCACCCACTATTGCATTCACTTATGCACCCACTTTTTCACCCACTTATGCACCCACATTTGCACCCACTTATGCACCCACTTTTTCACCCACCCACATTTGCACCCACTTTTGCACCCACTTTAAACTATTATTGATAGTATTGAGTGAACTTTGCTAGAGATTAGTTCATGCTTGACAATTGATATGGAAGTATCATTTTCATTTCTCTTTATTTGTTACTCTATTTACCCTTTGGATGTTTATCATTCTCTTTTAATACACCGTTTCAAACACTTATAAAGAAAAGAAAAAAGCAAGTCCAAGAAAAAAATACTGTGGCTCATGACAGTGCATTGTTTACTGAGCAAAGTCTAACTCCTGTTGATGTAAAAGTTATGTTTAATCCATCTTTCACGTCTCAAGAGCCATCAACATCGCAGATTATGCAAGAGGTAGTGTTGTTGTTTTAAGGGTGGAACTAAAAGGTTATCTGTCATCGATATGCAGATAGTTTTACCAAAGAAGAATTATTGGTGCTCTCCAAGTTGTTCATTTATTATGTGACAGTCAATGCCGTGAAAGAAATCTGGCAACTTATACCAAAATCATGGACTCAAGATCCTGGATAGTCTTACCAAAGATGAATTATTGGTGCTCTCCAAGTTTTCATTTATTTTGTGACAGTCAATGCCGTGAAAGAAATCTTGCAACATGTACCAAACTCATGGACTCAATACCCTGTGTGAAGTAAATACCTATTATTTCTTTGGATTAAGCATGTTAAGAACACGACCTTTCTTATCGTCATAGTCATTATGCTTTAATACGTGTGGTGGATAAAGTATCGTTGAAAAGCTAAGCAACGTTTGACATCCTATAATGGCTCAGTGGGGGAGAGGTTGGCAGCCCTCATTGTGATTACTGCTATAACAGGGAAGTTAATGATGAGTGGACATGAACATTGAAAAGGATTGAGGAAATGGTATTTCTTTGTATTCTATTTTGTAAAGCCATATATGTTGTGAAATAAAAACAAGGTTTACAAGATCACAATGTCTTTTAATTTTAAAATGGTGATAGCCATTTCTTTATTTTCATTTTTTCACACATGAATATTTACAATTTCCACTTTTCATTTTTTACATTCTTCTTGTTTAGTTTACACATTCTGTAATTTTTTGTTGTTATGAAATAAAAACAAGGTTTACCAGATCACAATGTCTTTTAATTTTAAAATGGTGATAACTATTTCACTTTTTCACACATGGATATTTACAATTTTCCACTTTACATTTTTACATTTCCCTTGTTTAGTTCACACATTCTGTATATTTTTTTAAAATCTTTTTCGTAATATACAAAAGCAAACATTTTACACTAAAATGTATTACTTATCTTATTTTTACTAAACTACAGTAGCCTAACATTATACATTCTACTTACAGTTTTTTACAAAAAAATATTACAATATAAAACACACTACAAATATTACAATATAGTGATCATTAGACTTAAGTAAAGTAATAGTCGTCAATGCGACTATTTCCCCAAGCAAAAGTATCAAATGTGTTGGGTATAATGAATCGTTTGTTGTCTTCATTACTTAAAGCAACTTTGTTCAGCAAATTGGTATGTAGCTGATGATTTTTACTTCTAAATACACTCATTTTCTTATATAATACAGGTGGGTTACTAACTATACAGTTTTTATAATCACTTATATCTAACTCTTTACTAACAACATTCTTTTTCACTGCTTTTAATTTTTTTACTACTACATCATCAATTGTCATATAGCTGTATGATTTAGATTTTGTGCCTACAAAGGTGTCTATAATAACACCAGCACATTCATCCTTAAATTTCCCAAGAACCTTTTTGTTTACTAGAGGTAAATGGTAAATATTATCCTCGGGATAGTCACTTGTATCAAACCTATTTAGCTCAGTTTTGATATCCTCATAAAAATCATCAGTTTTAAACTCATAAATAAAAGAATCTGTGTCTGTGTAGAGTAATTTAGCATTATCAAGATAGTTTTTCTTTACATAATCGTAGTGAAATTCATACATAAGTGTTTTTGATAATTCAAGAATGGTGTAACCCACATATATGGGTTTGTTGTAAGTTACTTTAAGACGATTCATTTGTATTACAACTAAATCCTCATGAATAATTGATCAGCTATGAAAGTTAGGCTTGCTTATTAAGTTGCTCGCACCATACCTTTTACCATCATTCTCCCACTTTGTTATCAGCTTTACATCAACTCGTTTATCAACATTCTCCATAGTCTTTCCAAAAACACTATTATTCATGAGTTTATAAAAATCTTTTTCAAACGCGTTTATTGACTGTGTTCTTAAATTATTGTTTAGAACAATATACGGTTTGAGCCATGCTGACTGATGAAATTGCAATACGCGATGAATTTTAGTTAATTTCAATCCATGCTGTAGACACTGTTTCAAGTTTCGATAATGTATTACATATTTACATTTATTATTTACATTAGCAATTAACATTTTTGTTCGTGATGTGATGTATGGAGATTTCATATTCTCAGCACAAAATGGTAAATCATTATGATCATCATGTAACTCTTTAGGGTATTCAAGATTTACCTCTAAAATATATCCTTTATCATCGTTATCATTAAGAGTGTCAACATGTAAGACATCAATTTCAGGTTGTGTCAGCCAGCGAAAATCTTTCAGTGGTAAATAACCATAATAACCATATTGGTTATTTGCATCGAGGTAGACAATATACTTTGACTCTTCACAAGGGTTGTAGCTAGGCATGTATTTATTATTCGCTTTAGAGTACCGTCCACTACATTGGCTTAATCCACCTCGAATTGATGATTTTATAAAATTGATCATTAATTCTAAATTTACTTTCGTTTTTTTCAACATTGAACTGAAACTTAACCCAGGAGCAGTGAAATACTGACAAACATCAAGGTCATAAGTTTTCATACAAACATTCCGAAAATTTTCAAAAACATCTGGTAATAACAAAACATCTGTCTTCAAATATAGGTCTGAAAATTCTCCTAAAGTTTGAATGTCAAACTGTGCCCATACACGTTGTGCATGTAAATATTCCTGATCACTGATATGACTTGTGTTTAAGGAACTGTAAAATGCATCTTTCGGTGGTAAAGAACACTCCTCAAGACGTTCCACACAGTTAATATATTCGTAAGGGAATATACCCTTTTGACAAATCAAATTAAAATCATCTTCTTTAGGAAAGACACGTTGAATTTCTTGAAACTGATCTGATTTTAAATTACTAGCCAGCTTATCAAGACTACTCGACATAAAGCGGAATGAATCTAAAAATCGCAGTTTTATAGTTTTTTTTATTGATAGTTTTGATGTATCTTGTGAACGATATGTATTGTTCCTTATTATTTGCAATCACATCAATTTTCACATCTGAAGCTCTAAATTCTTTAACGATAAAGTGGTTATCGTATTTGCTACCGTTGTGTAGAATGACCGGAATGAATTTACTTACTCTATAATTTAAATTACATTCTTGGTGAGCAGCACCACGATATTTTCCTGTTAAATGGTCATGATCGCGAACCCTGTCTGTATATAAACATTCACCACATATAAAACAATTAGTTTCAGTCTCAAAATTCATTTGCTCTGATGAAGTTAGTGGCTCCATTGGAATGATCGTATTTAAAATAGAGGATATACGGATGGCATCTTTCTCAAGCCTTTCCATAAAAACTTCAGGTGCATCAGGTCCTCTATAGAGCTCAAACTTATTTAAAGAGTCATCATAACTACATTTAATATAATATGCAAAGCTAAAAGGTTCATGAATGTGAGTAGTGTTGGTGAAAGGTTGGGCTGGATTCGATGAACATGTATTAAATGGTTTTAGCAAAGCCTCGAAGTCAGCATATATAACAAATTGTACTCGAAGCTGTTTCTCATAATCCTTAAATTTTAGAATGTTATTTTTAGGAGTCGGTAATACCGTACACACATGATTACATCCCCATTTTTGATGTTGAGTTAGTTGGTCCTCTTTCCTGAAATATAGCAAACAGCCATCACACAACCACTTCTTATTTTCTCTTTTTGATAGTTGACTACTGACAAGTCTACTGAAATGTTTTATCCAACAATAGTGAGCATTTTCACCTTCGGTTATGTATGGTAAATTTACATGAGCATCCTTTTTTTCCTGAGTATAATATAGAGGACCTACTATTCTCTTGTTTTCGATTTCATAAACATTAATACTTACATTGTTCAGCTCTTCAAAACGTTGAATGTCTTTTATCGCCATAGTAAATTCTATTTCTTTTAAATCTAACACTGAAGAATAGTGAGGATAAGATGATGTTCTCATCGTGTCCCTCACTGCTGGATGGAGAGCTGAGGTTACAGCCCATGCAAAGCATGCGTCATCGTTATTCATAACGTTTACACAAGCGTGCTTACGTTTGATCCATCCTGGCAAATCAACGTATGATGATGCTCGAAGGGGGTTGTATTTATTCATGTTGGTTTCTAAATAAAGTACTTCAACCAACGCCCAGCCTGACTCCCTTTCCTGGAACTCTTCACTCTTCCCAATGATAGCACTTGAAATATTTTGGTATATATCACTAATATTAGTTGATTCGCTAACAATTATGTTTTTTTGTATTAAAAGATTTGATATCCGTAATTTCACCTTCGCTCCCAGTTTTTACATAGAGTCCAAAAAGTTCAAAATTAATTTTAATTGTTTTATGCTCTAATAAAACATTTTCTACTAAGCCAAACACAGTAGGTTGAACATTTTTTAAAAATGATTCAATACTTTGAGTTTTTTCTTTACTATAAAGTCTATAACTAGCAATTCGACTTTTAAATGCACTACAAATTTGTTGAACATTTCCAGAATTTCTTTCATGGCAAGCGTTATTTTTATGATGAATACTGCGTAAATGTCCATGAATGAATGAAGAAGGTATATCAATATTACATACATCACAATGTGTTATCGAAGGTTCACCATTCTTCTTTCTTTTTGTTGCACAACTATTTTCACAATCTTGAGAACGTTTACGCTTTTGAGCATCACATTCATTTAAAGGTTCCATGCTAGTTGATGGTTTTACAGATTTCAATTCCTGTTGTTCTCCATGCACTTCAACCATGTGGGATTGATATCGCTTTACAGCAGAAAAACCAAGTTCGCAAACTGAACACGAAAATGGTGCTGAACTAACATGCATTAAATTTACATGACGTGCAAGATTATCTTGTCTGTTAAATGTGGTAGCACAATGACTGCACACAAACATTTTAATGTCATGTTTAGCATTTGCATGTCGTTGAAGGTTGTCAGGTCTTGAGAACTGTTTCTTACATTCACCACACTTGAACATGATGATCACTTTCGAAATTACCTATAAAAGAAAGAAATCAAAAAAGTTAATAAATGATAAAGCAAAGTACAATATAATTAGTTTAATTACATTCCAGTCAATGGTTATAGCAGGGTATTTAAATCGATCATCTGTGAACTCCTAGCAAGTCTAACTTCATGTAGTTCTAACTGTGGGTTACTATATACCACTGTCACTGACACCTAGCGGTGAACATTGGAACTTGATAGCGTGGTAGAAACCAGTGATCACCAGTTAAGTGAGCTAAGTATGACGTCATAGCCAGTCTTAAAGCAAGTCTAAACTTGTAGAACATGTCACGTGATAGAAACCAGCGATCGTCAGTTAATTGAGTTAAGTGTGACGTCATAGCCAGTCTTAAAACAAGTCTAAACTTGTAGAACATATCACGTGATAGAAACCAGCAGCCACCAGTTAAGTGAGCTAAGTGTAACGTCATAGTCAGTCATAAAGCAAGTCTAAACTTGTAGAACATATCACGTGATAGAAACCAGCAGCCACCAGTTAAGTGAGCTAAGTGTGACGTCATAGTCAGTTATAAAGCAAGTCTAAACTTGTAAAATATGTCAAGTGACAAGGTTAAGTTAGGTAAAGTTAGGTTATGTTAGGTGAACTGAGGTTAAGACTTGAAATATTCCCTATGTCACTAACACCTAGCAACGAACATTCGGACTTAATAGAGCGGTAATCAAAATCTAACCTACAAAATTAGCTTTACACACCATGGTCAAGTAGTTCCAACTTTCACTACCAAATATACCATTTTTACTAACATCTAATAGTGAACATTGGAAAATATCACTCTAACTGTTTAAAAGTTCTTAGAGGGGCACTTACCTTTTTATAATTTATCAACTGCTGTCACTGAATGAACAGATTGTAGGAATCTGGTAACCTACAGGTACCCAATTATCTGTAAACAAATCAATCAATCAATCAATCAATCAATCAATAAATACATTCCAATCAATAACTTCAACATCAATTAGTAATAAAAGACTACAATCCATTAATAATATGTATTTACCTTGCAAAATAATTTAATGATTTTCTACCAAAAAAAAAGGCTTTTTATTTACAACTCTTGAGCAGTAATAGAGCACTGTTCACTCAAAGCGAGTAATAAAGACTGACAGTAGGGAGATATATGACACCCCTCTTATATAAACTCTCATCGCTCGTGTCAGCAGTCTTTTGCAGATCATTGCAATTCCTTTCCCAATACAGCTGAGAGTCCAATGTACACTAGGAACACCTGTGTGGTATCCAATTACTGCTGACTTTGCATGATCATCTCCCATTGTCTTAATCAACACCTGAGGTTTCAAATTACTGCAGCGTCAGTCATAGCAACAGCAGTGTGCACTCCCTGCCGTGTCAGCAACATGACACCGGAAGGAACACCTGTGTAATATCCAATAACTGCTAACTTTGCATGATCATCATCCATTGTCTTCATGAACACTTGCGGTTTCAAATTACTGCTGCGTTAGTCATAGCAACAGATCTTCGCGCTCTCTGTCATGTCTGTAATATGACACAGGAAGTAACAAGTCGGTTTACTGCACGTGCCATCTCCTCAGTTTTAACATCTTAAGAACATGTATTATTCTCTATCAACTACAAATGACTCGTTAGAACACATCCATCCACCAAGTTAGATCCCTTGTATATTCACATGTATTTCGTCACTTTCCTTTCATATCGTTATCCCATTATACTAGTGGGGGATTAGTGAACAACGTCAGTTCAACACACACAAATGTAGTTAGGCCCTTTGACATGATTTGAATAAATACATGGGTCAGTCCATAGGGATCAAGCCAAAGGGACCGGTCCAAAGGGATCAGTCCAAAGGGACTCATCCACAAGGACTCGTCCACAGGGACCTGTCCACAAGGACCCGCCCACAATGACTTGTCAACAATGACCTGTCCACAAGGACCCGTTAGGTTGGGTTAGGTTACACTACAGCCACCATCTTTTAAAAAGCCCGCCCTCTTACCAAACCTATGAGTGGACATGTGTAAAAGCAAAAAAAACTAGCATGTTAATTCATATTGGCTTTCCACCGAACACATGCACATTATGTAGAACAACGTTTCATTCCATATTAGCATTCAAACTCTCACATGTTGCAATTGGAAAGAGAGATTCTCTAAAAAATTACAATTTCACCCCCTAGTAGGGGTAGGTTTTATTTTTGGGGTTGAAATATGTTGTCCATTGGAAAGGGGGTGTCAGCCCGAGTTCAATGACACCTCATTCGTCAAAATCCGACCACGGGTTCGAGAGTTATCGGGCTGCCGCCATCTTGTGTGGAGGGTGTGGAGGTGGAGGGCCTTGAACCGGCCAAAACACACTACTTAGGGGGAATCGATTTTCACACAAAGATGGCCGCCATCCGCAAACTATTACGCTGATGACCTATTAATTTGGTCAAAGGATGCTCCCCCCATAAAGGTATGTTGTTGCAAAATTTGGTAGAGATCGGGTGATTAGGTTAGTCGTAATTTGATTTAAGCTTTGAACATTTGTGTGGCCGCCATTACGTTTCCGTCAAGATGGCGGCGATATAAAACATGACACTGAGGTGTCCTTTGCTAGTGCTACCTTTGTACCAAATTTCGTTCAATTCGCATTCACCGTGTTCGAATTGATAGGGGGGGGACAGACATTCAGAGTACACAAACACAGACACACACAGACACACATACACACACACAGACAGACACACTTTTTTCGCCCTGTGTTGATCTCATAAGTCTACTTTCATTTTTTGCAAAAATCGAAAGTAGGCTAAAAATAAGGAGGAAAATCCACCTATTTTGGTACAGCACAATGACTTAGGCTAACTCACGTTCTTATTGATCCATGTTAAGGGTGTAGGGACACCTTGATCATCAGCTCATTTGTTCAAACAAAATAGAATCGGTGTTTTTTTTGAAAGGACATAATCGACATTTTTTGACATTTTCACTTGTTTAGCGTTTTGTTTTCCTTTTCGATAGAGCAATCTGTTTCCATTGAAAGGACGCTTGCGAAAGCGTTCTTTTCGTATAAAACTCATGTTCATAAATATTGAGGTTTTTTTTTGAAAGGGTGGACGTGCGTCACACCCAAAGTACACGGGACTACACAACCGCGTTGTCGCAACCCCTAAACTAAGGAACCAACCAACAATGACTTTCCTATGTATTAAGTGTTTCCCTGTGATTCAGATTTGTTGCAATTTTTGTGTGTAGCAAAGACATTCCATCTGAACACATTGTCTGTGCTTTAGATTTGCACTAATTCCTTAGTATTGCAAAAAAAAAAAAAAATGCAATTTAAGTCCTGAACTGATATTTAACAATGATCCATTATATGTTGTGTCCATCTTTGCCATATATTTGTGTAAATATCTGTGTCTAGCAAATAGATTGCATTTTCGAACAATTTAATGAACATTTTTGTGTCTAATTATTCAATTCTTTTGGAAGGGCGTAGTTGAACGATTTTCTTTTGCGCATATCTTCCGGACAAAAATTTATAAAATTATTTTAGAGAGTGGAACATGTTCCATAAAAGCATGTTAGTCACAAAATCCATTAAAATAAAAATTAAATTAAAAATTGAGCCTTTGGGGAAGTTATATTTAGTTTCCCAACAATTTTCTTTCGTTCACCTACGCCCTTTCAAAAAACACTGATCCAATTGATATGACTGCTTTGCCGCCACTATCACAGCCAATGATACTGTTTCGAAAATGAGTGTCATATTTTCTGCATGTTAAATTTGAAAAGTGTAAATAAACCTCATTTTATATTGGGAATAGTTCATAGGATTACACAAGGTGTAAAATTACTTCATTAAAATACGTACGACTACGACTAATTATTAATGGGAGTGACACGCTATGGGTCAAAATGACCCGGCGCCAGTCCTCGTGTTATATTTTTAGCCTACTTTCGATTTTTGCAAAAAATGAAAGTAGACTTATGAGATCAACACAGGGCCGAAAATTGTGTGTCTGTCTGTGTGTCTGTGTGTGTGAGTGCGTGTACTCTGAATGTGTGTCCCCCCCTATCAATTCGAACACGGTGAAACCGAATTGAACGAAATTTGGTACAGAAGTAGCACTGGCAAAGGGCACCTCAGTGTTATGTTTTATATTGCCGCCATCTTTACCAAAACTTAATGGCGGCCACTCAAATGGTCAAAACTTAATAATGCATTACGACCAAACTAATCATCGAATCTTTGCCAAATTTGGTAACAACATACCTTCATATGGGACGCGTCTTGTGCCCAAACTACGAGGTCATCAACCGTACCATTTCAGGATGGCGGCCGTGTGAATTATGCAAACGTTATAATCCATAACATGGGACCCACCAGTTCCGATTATCGAACCAAGAATCGCTTAATCTGTTCTAAACGACGTGGCCCGTTTGAAATTAAAAGTTTATATTGTAATATTATAGTCTAGAAGTGATTTTAAAAAGCTGAGTCGTCTGGATTATTTGACAAGATGGCAGCTGATCTTTCGGTCTGACCTATATTTTATGATTAATTTCAGTATGTTGCATGCAATATAGCCTAGTGATATAAATTATATGAACTTTATATGAAATGAACTCGGTTTGATATATACTCCAGTGAAGAAATCGTTTAGTCCATGTCATATTTTGCTATAACGTTGTATATATATTGGTTCCTAACGCTCAATTAGTGTGTGCACGATTGGCTGAGTGGTTAGGGCGTTGGTCTTTCATCACGCTGGCAGTGGTTCAAATCCTATCATAGTTGAACTTTCTTGCTTGAATGTTTTTATATTTATTATTTCTTGAGTACTGAGACGTTATAAAATAAAGCATTATATGGTGCATTTAGTAATGGAATATGTATATTTAATTAAAACAACATTCTCCACCGGAGTGACATCTAAGAGTAATTAGTTGAACTATTTTATAGCTAACCACAGCCTTCTATAAGATGTGAGCTGCGGTCTATGCCGGCCAGTTAGTGAACCCATGTCTACAGTATAATTGAAAAGTTTATTATTTTTTCGGATAGAGGGCACACATCCCCAAGATAAGGCACGATTATCACGGCGAACGAGAATCATCTTGTCTACATCATTGAACCTGTATAAACGTTGGTATTCATTTATCACTTGTCTTCATAGAAGGTATTGGTACAAGTCGTTAGTCGGTGGCGAGTGTATTCTGCAGATCTCTTCTATAAACGTATTAATTTATGTTTCGCCCCTTGAAACAACAATAAGTTAATGATATATATACTGTGCTACAAGATACTTTGATCTAATTATACTCATGTGCACATAATTTAACTCACAACGAAGGTCACAGACTCTACAACTCAACTTGCTGCAGCCTACTCGTTGCAGCTATTAAAGACACAACGAACCCTTGAATCCTAGTTCGCGTGGATTTTTTTTGTAACGAGTACCTTCAACAGGCGTAGTCTTGCAAACCTATACAGTATAATTTATCGTGTTTGAAAACACACGGAACATCTAAACTGCGTCCATTTTATGAAGATTGATATGAAATATTGCATTTCTGATGCTTAGGAATTGCTCTCGACTTACACGTACAAGCACCATCAAGCAGTACATTGCCTACGTCACAGAAGGGTTTGGTTTACGCGCCATGGCCTGTCTTTCTCGTTAGCCGTGCGCGATTACAAATTAGCTGTGTAATAGGTATATTAAATATGTTTCTCCCAGTGATACGTTTAGAGCAACGAAGTTTAAATTATTGTAAGTAGTCTGTGTTAATATACTGAATACCTACGTTGTTTAGAGTGTTTGATGATGAAATTGCAAAATGCTGGGGTAAATTATAAACTATGGTTTGAACGCCACTCCTCAAATCTAGTGTGCCAAATTGCACTTCGAATTGGAAGAAATTATTTATTTATTTATTTATTTACATAGGTCCCAATGAGCCTGAGCTCGTGTTAGGGACAATCAAGTAACATAGTTACAGCATGGCATATATATAATTTTTGTAACATTATTGTTTAATTTAATAGTAACTTATATTATATTGCTAGTGACTAATTTTACAGAGATAATTCGGTATGATACATTGCATTGCTTAAGGCTATTGTACATGGGCTATTCATTCCTTAATAGGAAGTCTTTTGTTTTCCTCTTAAATGTTTTTATAGAGAAACTTTCCCTTATGCCTAATGGTAGCGAGTTGTATTCTTTTATTATAGAGGACATAATTCCTTTAGTTCCAAATTTAATGGATTGGGAATGGCTGGTGAATATTTGATTTACTCCTCTTGTTGCATAATGATGAATGTCATTTGCATGGGTAAAATGGATGTGTGTGTGTATCAATTTGTTTCCTAATTTGTATACAAATACTGTTGCTGACATAGCTATTTGTTTTTGCAGTGGCATAATTTTAGTTCTTGAGTATAATTCATTTGAGGGTGTGAGCCAAGGAAGTCCAAAGATAGATTTTATAGCACGTTTCTGGAGTATCTCAAGTTCTTTTATCAGCTCCTTCTTACAATATCCCCATATGAAATTCATGTACATTAGATGTGAATGTATCAGAGCAAAGTATATATTTTTCAATTGTTGGCTAGTAAGACAGCTATATCTTAATCTGAAAATAATACCAATTATAGGGCTGATTTTATGTTTTACATTTTCTACATGATTTTCCCAGGTTAGTGTACTATCTAGTGTGATACCTAAGTATGTTGCCGATTTAACCCTTTCTATTTCTTTGTTGGCTATGTTGACTATGTTTGTGGTCTCAATCTTGTATGATGGTTTATGGAAGAATAAATATTTTGTTTTAGTGATATTGATAACCATTTTGTGTGCTCTCAACCAATCCACCAGCTTATTGAGATCATAATTAATATTTAGCATAATTTCCTGTTCAGATGTTCCCAGATAGAGTATAAAAATATCATCTGCAAATAGTTTAAGCTTGCCTTTCAATTCTAATAATACTATATCATTAATATAGGCCAAGAAAAGAATTGGTCCTAAGACAGAACCTTGAGGTACTCCTGTGTCAATTCTCATTTGAGACCCTTTTACATTATCGATTGCAACATATTGTTTTCTGTTAGTGAGTTAGTTCTTGAACCAATCATGTGCCACTCCTCTGATGCCTGCAAATTCTAGTTTATTAAGGAGAATCTTATGGTTAACCAGATCGAATGCTTTTTGAAGGTCAATTAGTACACCAGCAGCTAGTTTGTTTTCATCTAATGCCTTTTCTACATCAGTTACTACTTCAAATATAGCACTATCAGCTCCTCTATTTGGAATAAACCCATATTGGCAGTTTGCAAAGTAATCATTTTTCATGAAGAAATTCATAAGTCTTCGTTTAACAACGCTTTCTAGAACCTTGCTGATGGCAGATATAATATTAATGGGTCTGTAATTTGATGGGTGGGTTTTGTCTCCTTTTTTGTAGATCGAGACCACCCTAGAGACTTTACAGGCATCGGGGAATATACCAGTCATCAGTGAAAGATTTATTATTTTGACAAGATATGGTGTAAGGCCCTCAAGACACAATTGTAGCATGACATTAGTAGTGTTGTCCTCACTTATATTGTTTTTGTGTTTTAGGGAGTTTATAATTGATTGTATTTCATTAGCATCAGTAGGTAACATAAAGATTGTCTTAGTGCTAGTAGTATTTTTATAGCTTGCAATGTCCGAGGTAGAACCGTTTCCTTGATTTTCCCATATACTGTTAGCAATATTGACATAATATTTATTAATTTCATCACATATATTTTCCTTTTTTTCGACATTTGTGCCATCGACTATAAGTTTGACAATTTCATTTTTCCCCTTCTTTGGCCTATTTAACATCTCATTAACAACACTCCACACTTCCCTCTGATTATTTGCATTTTGAATTTTTTGGTCAAAGTAGTTTCTTTGTAGGTTTCTCTTAAGTTTTGTAACTTGGTTGCTAATAATTTTATATTCTTCTAAAATTTCTGCAGATGGATTTTTAACTTTGGTTTTTGTATATATCTTATCTTTCCTGTTTATTAGTGCTAAAAGATCTTGTGTGATCCAGGGTTTTATTGGTGGGGCACTTGGCTCCTTATTCGTATATTTCATAGTACAGGCTTCTATTCCTTTATTAATAAAATCACAGAATTTATTGTAGTAGTCATTGATGTTAGTTTCATTGCATACAAATTCTTGAGTTATTAAATATTTATTAAGTTTTTTGTAGTTTATTTTAACCTTTTCTATTGGCCTATCATCACATATTGAGTTCCTGTTTATCTTTTTGTTTCTCATTTCACAGATTAGTAAATGGTGATCACTCAAATCATTATCAATATTATAGACATTACATATTTTGTCACAGTCGTTCACCAATACATGATCAATTAGAGTAGAGCTAGTTTGTGTTACACGAGTTGGATATTTTGTATTACATAAGACTAGACCGTATGATTTGACTAGGTTAATATAACTACTAGTATATCTGTCCCCAAATAATAGATCGATATTCATATCACCTAGTATTATAACAGGATTCGTTGAGTAAGAACTAATAATTACTTCGAGATCAGTTAGAAAGTGTGGAATGTTGCTTTTATGAGGGTTATAAGCAGTGATTATATTGTATTCTTGATGGCCTTTTCTCACAGTAATGTGCAGTATGCTGTGGGTGGAATTTATTTCCTTTACAAGGGTACTGCTACATTTGTTTGAAATATACAAAGATACTCCCCCTCCAGCTTGCTTTCTAACTATGTGATATGCAACATATTTCTTAATATTGAAAAACATTTTTGTTTGTTCTGTTAACCAATTTTCTGAGATTGCTAGGACATCTACACCTTTGATTCTGTCTAACATTATTTGGATATCATCGAACTTGTTTTTTATGCTATGTGCATTTATGTGTACGCATTTTAGTGTACTGGTATCGGTTATTATGTGTTTACTGTCCTTAATTTTATAATAATCGCTAAGTGTATTACAGTTACACTCGGTTAATTCTAGTGTATTATTATTTGCATTACCTAAAAAATTTAATTTCTGTGATTCTAGTTCCATATGGGATAATACTTAGTAGATATCTTACTATTCCATAGATTTTAGTTTGAGAGGGCGAGTGAATCCAGTATTTCAGCACTTGATATAAGCTTTGAGGGTCCATTTTGATTTTTCCGAATGTATATTTTGCAGTCTCTGACCCAAGTTGCAAAGATTTTTCCCTGTTGTCTCAATTCACGGCACTTTTTGGCGATGGTTTCATTTCTTGGGGTCAGGTGTTCATTGATATATATATTACCACCATCACTGTAACCAATTTCACTCGTCTTCAGGGTCTTCTTTTGTCTTCTGCTACTGAGAATCTCTTCCTTCTTCCACCTATTATTTAATTTCACAATTATCGGTTGAGGCCCAGGCTTTGTTGACGGGAGGCGGTGAGCTGCGTCTATGTTTGCCCTGGTGATTTCAACTCCTAACGTCTTGCCAATGTCCGAGATTTTGTGAAATACATCCTCCTCTCTTTCAGTGGGTATTCCATACACTATCAAGTTGTTCTTGCGCTGGTACTGTTTTAGTTCCTCCAATTCATTGATAGCTCTAGATGCTGCCATTTCTGCGTCCTTGACGGTTTTTCTCTCTTTCTTCAGAGTTTCAATTTCCCGGTGGAGTTCATCATACTTTTCTGATAAGAAAGTTGCTAGTTTTCTTACCTCGTGGTTTTCTTCTCTCATCGCCGAAAGGGATTCCTCAAGTTTCTGGGAGAAAGATGCCATAACCTCTTTGAGGTTAGGTTGCGGGAGGCAGTCTTCACGATTGCATGACCATTTAAAAGTATCATCTTTCCGGAATTGTTGGTAAGTGTCTTTACTCATTTTCATGCATGTTACATGAAACCAGCGTCCACACTCACCATCACATCCTACAGCCTGCTGATTATTCTTGATCTTTTTGCCGCATGGAGCACAGTTGACCGTCATTATATTAAATGTTATATGTCTTCTCTTTTAACAAGTTATGTATTGTATTTCTCCTACGTATTTTATCTACACTGTTCACACAATATTTAACACTTTAGTCACTCGCGTAATCCTCGGTAAACCTGCGAAATTTCTTAATTTTGCTTACGTTTAGAATATAAACCTTTTACATAACAAAGAGTTATAACTATACCCATACATTTAGGAGAAAGTAGGCTATATGTTCTTTCCTGAACATCTTGTTTCACGCCAGTTCTCAAGGGTTAAAAGTAAGTAAAACAATAATAACAAAGAAAAGAAGTTTAAAAGCTAACTTTTGTAGCTGTCGAAGAGCCACAAAACCCAAGGACGCAATTTACTACCGACTATATACCGTAGATAGCAGCAGGTAATGAGGCAAGTTACGCTGCAGGCTCTCACAGCTACAGAGGTGAATGGTTTAATTTCCTTCTCGCCGTAAATGCTGTTTGATCAAACATCTCATTTCCAGGCTTGTCTCTTTGAGCGCTCACAGGTGACTCCGGTAACACCATCGTTTGGAAATAAGGCCAAGGCTTCATTACAATGACGAGACTTCACGGCTCGCACCCTTCGGAGAAGACTGTCACAAGTCGAACAAGTAGTTCGTAAAAAACTAAATTATGTGGATTATTTTCATACTAGGGGACCTGTGCGAGTAACCTCCCGCCCGGCTTTACTGTTATGCGGGATTCTTTAAATATGTTAATTTTTAGCCTACTTTCGATTTTTGCAAAAAATGAAAGTAGACTTAAGAGATCAACACAGGGCGAAAAAAAATTGTGTGTCTGTCTGTGTGTGTGTGTGTGTGAGTCTGTGTGTCTGTGAATGTGTGTAATCTGAATGTGTGTCCCCCGCTATCAATTCGAACAAGGTGAAACCGATTTGAACGAATTTTGGTACAGAGGTAGCACTAGCAAGGGGCACCTCAGTGTCATGTTTAATATCGCCGCCATCTTGACGGAAACGTAATGGCGGCCACCCAAATGTTAAAAGTTTAATTAAAATTACATGGCAGGCGTCTTTTGATTAAACTACAAGGTCATCAGCCCCATACTTTGCGGATGGCGGCCATGTTTGTGTGCAAATCGATTCCCCTTATCAATTCAAACACTGTGAAACCGAATTGAACAATATTTTGTACAGAGGTAGCACTAGCAAAGGGCACCTCACTGTCATGTTTTATATCGCCGCCATATTGACGAAAACGTAATGGCGGCCACCCAAATGTTAAAAGTTTAATTAAAATTACGACCAACCTAATCATCTGATCTCTACTAAGTTTTGCAACATTATACCTTTATGTATGAAGAATCATTTGACCAAACTACAAGATCACCATATCAATAATTTACGGATAGCGGCCATGTATGTGTGCAAATCGATTCTCCCTAACTATTCAAACACGCTGAAACTGAATTGAACGAAATTTGGTACAGAGGTAACACTAGAAAAGGGCACCTCAGTATCATGTTTTATATCGCCGCCATATTGACGAAAACGTAATGGCGGCCACCCAAATGTTTAAGATTAAATAAAATTACGACCAACCTAATAATAATCTGATCTCTAACAAATTTTGCAACAACATACCTTTTTGTAAGAAGCATATTTTTACCAAACTACATGATCATCAGCCCACTAGTTTGCAGATGACGGCCATGTATTTGTGTACATCGATTCCCCTATCTATTCAAACACGGTGAAACCGAATTTAAAGAAATTTGGTACAGAGGTAGCACGAACAAAGGGCTCCTCAGTGTCAAGTTTTATATCGCCACCAGTTTGACGGAAACGGAATGGCGGCCACCCAAATGTTAAAAGCTTAAGTCAAATTACGACCAACCTTATCATCTGATCACTACTAAGGTTTGCAACATTATACCTTAATGTATGAAGAATCATTTGACCAAACTACAAGGTCATCATACCAATAATTTACGGATAGCGGTCATGTATGTGTGTAAATCGATTCCCCCTAACTATTCAAACACGGTGAAACCGAATTGAACAAAATTTGGTGCAGAGGTAGAACTACAAAAGGGCACCTCAGTGTCATGTTTTATATCGCCGCCATATTGACGAAAACGTAATGGCGGCCACCCAAATGTTAAAAGCTGAAATCAAATTACGACCAACCTTATCATCTGATCACTACCAAATTTTGCAACTACATACCTTTTTGTGGGGAGCATCGTTTGACTGAACTACAAGGTCATCAACCCAATAGTTTGCAGATAGCGGGCATGCATGTGTGCAAATCGATTCACCATATCAATTCAAACACGGTGAAACCGAATTGAATGAAATTTTGTACAGAGGTAGCACTAGCAAAGGACACCTAATATTCATGTCTAATATCCGTATAACACGTTGTATTTCAACAAGCTACTATAACCAACATTCAATTGTCTACTCCTTTAAAAGGACAAAGAGTTATAACAATACCCATGCTTTTAGGAGAAAGTAGGCTATATGTTCTTTACTGAACATCTTGTTTTAAACGCACTTTTTAAACAAATTGTAGATATTTATGTAATCAGAATGCAATTCGTCACTGTTGTTGGTAATTCTGTGTTAATATTCTTTTCAATGCACAATGGGTTGTGTGCGCCCCATATGTACAGACTACCCACCCGGCTCTAGTGTTATGTGGGCTGGACGTGACACAGTTCTGCCAAGAGTTATTGTCTTGTTTATTTGTTTAAAGAAAGAAATACATTTCCGTCGACTTTTCAAGAAATGCAAGATTTGTCCTGTACTATTGAAACGATTTGGAAGATTTTGGCACAAAACGCACATTCTAACTATTTCTGGTTCAGGAGCTTGAATTTTTTTCGGATGAACTTAGCGTATCATATAATAGATATTCCACAGACCATTTCCATTTAAAAATTCTCCCGACTAGACTATTAAAAGAATTTCCATGTGATGTGCTAAATAGCTTTTAGTAATAAAGTATGGAGCTACAATTTCAAACTCAAAACTCAGTATCCATGAGTTGTAGTCATTTAGGCAGGTTGAATAGAACACAGTGAACTATGTTCCTTTTCAGACTTGAACATGCGTATAATGCATAATTTATGATGCCTGAAATAGAAACTTGGGGTTGATGATCTTGGGTCAAATTTACCCTAGGCGCCAGTCCTCGCGTGACAATTTTTGGCTTATGTTAGTCGGAGTGATGGTGTTTTACACTTAAAAGCAGGACTGCCTTACCTACGACCTGCGAGATTATTTTGTCCGGCCCGCCGCTCCACGTCCGCGTCCACACCGTGTTTCCAAAACTTTTGAACAACCAAAGCCAACTGGACAAAGAAGTGCGCACGCATCCCTACCCAAGGCCATCGACTCACCGATGAACACTTAAAAACATTATTAATGATTGGTACAACAACGTTCGATCGAAAATGGAGAGACATGTTACGTACCGGTACAAAGCTTTTCCAGTCGTCGCACTAACCTAAATTATCATAAACCTTATTTCATAATTCGATTAATAATTTGTCATTCATGCTGTAAGAGTGTACTGAATATCATCGTACTTCTACTTCTTCGCGAACGGGTCGCTTCGGACCACGCGAAATCAACACTTTCTAGCCTTCCTGTTGGCCCAGTTTTCCTTCATTCGCAACGAGTGGGTCTGTTTCCGTTGCTCTGACCATTGATGTTGTGTAGTCTTCTTCTCTTCTTCCTCGAAACCCCGCGTCTGAGTGATTTTCCTGATTTCTTTCCGGTCATGTAAGATTGGTGATCCTAATTCCTTTAAGTCTCTCTCTCTAAATTTATACCAATTCGGTGTAGTAGCCTTGTTCTTTAAGAAAGAATGTATTTTGTGTGTCAGTCTGTTCGGGTCCATTCTTTCTATCTGTTCCATAAATTGGATTCTTCGCATTCGCATTGTGTCTGTGACTTTGGAAACTTTTTTGTATATTTCTGTATTAGGATTTGGATAATGTACACCATCTTTTGTTCTGGGTCCAAGGATTTTTCTCATTATTTTACGTTCATTCACTTCTATTTGATGGAGCGTTTAAACGAAATCTAACCTGAAAATTTAGCATCGCACAAGTTTAATTAGTGGAAGGTTCTTTTACATGCCATAAATCTATGACATGGGACCACCGGCTTTACTTCCCCTCTGAAGGAAGGCATACTGAGGGATTTTTAACGCTCTTAAAAATCCGACAACTTGGGCTGGGTTTGAACCCCCGATCTTGGGCATAGAAGCTCAGCCTACTGACAAGGGAAGTATGAGGTAAGACAGGTCGAAACCTATCTTGAAACTTGGTGGACGCAATCGTTGTACTATAAGAGGAAGATCAGTCACCAGATTGAACTGCACGGCTCCGAAATCGTACCTGACAACTCAGGGGCGTATATAAGGGGGCTCCAGCCTTCTCCCCCGAAAAAAGTCAATAACAATTAAGAAAGTGTTGCTTTGGTAAGAGCACAAAATAATTGTAAATTTGGTTGTACCCTAATCTTAAATTAATGGCTAAGTTATAAACAATATTCAGATTGAAATTAGACTAACTTGTGGTGTAGTGGCTAGCATTTTTGGCTGCCGCCCCGGCGGTCCAAATTCGATTCCCGGCTCCCGCAAGGAATTTTAATTCTAGTCTGAGAGCTGGAACGGGGTACACTCAGCCTTGTGAGGCAAAACTGTGAATTTCACAGTACGGTAATTTTGAGAAATAAATTATCAACTTGAAAAAAAAAAAAAAATGTTTACCTTTCTGCTTAGTAAATTGACAAATATTTAGATATTTGCCATTCATACTCCATAGATCAGAATGGAAAATGCATTAAGTATAAAATTTTATTTGTGTGTTGTGTTCTATTTTACAATTATTATTTTGTATTGCCAGTAATTGTAGGCTATATAAACTTTGAATCTTATCTAAAATAATTACACAAAGTTATATGCTCTAAGATATTGGTTGATATTTCAGGGTATTTTGCGGTGAGAATACTCACAATTTTCTAGGATAGCCACCCCGCCCCACGGAAAAAGAAATGTATATACGCCCCTGTGACAACTTGATACGCAGGCATGACGGCTGGCGGTGCTAGACATCCCGGTGTCACTCGGAGTAGTAGCGAGGCGGGACGTATATGCTGACTGGAGCGTGTGGCTGCTTCCCACCGACCTTGAGTGCTTGTACGTCAGGGGTGTCCATTCCAACATGTACGGTACTCGCTACCTCCCATTGATTTATATGAGAGATTCGCCACATGTTTTCGGAGCCTTGCAGTTCAATCTGGCGGCTGTTTTTTGCACTGTCCTCTTATAGTGCAACGAAGGCGTCCACAAAGTTTGAAGATAGGTATCGACCAGTGTCACCTGCTACTTCCCTTGTGAGATACGTTTTTGGCCCTCATCCCAAGAATAGCAGTCCACTGACTTTGAATGGATTCTATTTTTCACATACTGTATTAAGAAAGTTAGAGTGATATTTCATTTTTTCCATCCCCTTGGTCCGATTTTGCCCACGAACAAACTCGACAGAGATTGTATAAGGTGATGGGCTATATTATTTATAAATCTGAAAGTGATTGGTGGTAAATGGCGGTAGTTATCGTGTCCACAAGAAAGTGATATTTATATACACAAACATTTGAACTGGCGGTGGTTTTGGGGTCTGGGGGATGTGAAACGCGTAGATATGTGGACATTTTCCGGAAGTCGAAACATGATACACATTCAAATAAGTAGCTTTCTAATGAAATCTACCGTAAAGGGGGAATTGCAAACGTTGATTCTAAACAGTAGTTATAATAAAGCTGATACAATTGCAACCACCAATACAGTATTTAAACCCTCATCATCAAACTTGCCAGCTCACTCAATAAATGTTGAGCTAACTTCACTGAATAAAATTGTAGATAACACGTTACAATAACGTTACATTATTCCTTGGATGAGTGTGCTGAAATACAGTGCAAGGAAGACAACCAGATAAGTAATATTACAGTTTAACCATAGTTGATTTTTACAACCTTATAATCACCCCAAATACACACTCCGGATATCTATCACCATTTAGCATTTCACCTAACATCATATATACTGCATTTACCATACACCGACAGTTGCAGTACCAATACTGCAACTAAATAATTGTACATATTGTAAATATTTTCACCTGTATTTTCAAACATAGATTTTATAGCCTAAGTGTAATGGATCTGATGATGATCGCTTGACGATCGAAACTGGTCATCCTAGTGTATTTATTAATCTCGTGTAATTTATTTCAGAATTAGGGCATAACCCAGCTCTTTTGGGTACATTCGTTTTGACCGACTAAAAGCACTAAACTCTTGTTTACTAGGGCAACACTGAAAAAATGGCTTCATACCCTACAAATAAGTTATTGTTGTTTTAACCCTAGAACCTCACTGTCCGGCTATTTTATGACCTCTTCTGCGCACGCGTCAAATGCCGTTAGGTTGCTGCTACATTCAGTATCGGAATAATTGTTGGTGTAACTACATCGTTAAAGGGTTTGGGATATTTTGTTGCTGATTATTGTTATGTTAGGGTCCATACGACCCCACGGTGTGGTTTGTGTAACAAAACTTTCTACAAGGTACCTTGCTTTATCCTAAAATGTAATCTTGTCTAGTTGTGAAAACACTGTAAACCCTTGTAACCTAAATAGCAAGATGGTTTATTATTCATTTTAACCCATTTTATGCCATCATAGAGTGTGATTTGATCTTTCAGTCTGTGTGAAGGACACCGACAAGGAATCTCCCGAGAGTGCAAAGATGACAGGGCCTAGGTTTTCACAGAATGGCTGAAATGAACAAAGGTGTGCTATTTTTTGTTAATTCATATATCGACGTTTTAAAGTACACTGAAGAAAATGGAAATTGCAACACCCTGAAGGCATTGGTCGTTTGTGTTGATTTTCAAGATATGGAACGATGCCAAGTAGGTATGTAAACGATCAAAGTTTCAGACCCATTGGATTGTTGCTACAGGTCTCCCCACGTGATTGGTCGCGGAGGAATCAACTCCAGTATACGGACTCTGGTGTAGCGTAGTTGACTTGCAGTCTGTGCAGTGAAGTGTTCCCCGTTAAACATGCCTCGACGACAGAGAAGAGCACGCTATCGTCAACTGTCGCCGTTTGAGAGGGCTCTGATAATTGGGCTGTGTGAGGCTGGATTATCGCTAAGGACTGTCGCTGCACGTGTTGGCCGACAGGCATCTACGGTACAACGTGTATGGCAGCAGTGGTCAAATGAAGGTACCCACACTCGTAGACTTGGCACAGGCCCAGCGCGTCAGACAACTGTGAGAGAGGATCGCCGCATCATTCGGATGGCCCGAATGGAACCCCATGCAACAGCAGCGCAAATTCGAGGAGCTGTGGCACCCCACTTTACACAACAAACAGTTGGTAATCGCCTGCGTGCAGCTGGCTTATGATCCCGTGTCCCTGCAGAAGGTGTTCCATTGACCCCACAAAAGCGACGTGTAAGGCTGGCCTGGTGTCGAGAACGATCGACGTGGGTCGACGAATGGCATAGGGTCGTCTTTAGTGATGAATCGCACTTCTGTCTTGCCCGCAGTGATCGCCGGAATCGTGTGCGCCGACGTACCGGGGAGAGGGGCCGCCCAGACCTTATTGTCGAGAGGCACACAGGGCCAACACCAAGCATTATGGTCTGGGGAGCTCTTGGCTTTAATGTGAAATCACAATTAGTGCTTGTTGAGGGCACTATGACTGCTCGACTGTACGTTGATAGGGTACTCAATCCAGTGGTTGTCCCTATGATGGCGAACATTGCTAATGGGATGTTTCAGCAGGACAATGCCCGGGTTCACACTGCACGCATCTCCAGAGAAGCTCTCCACGACTTCACAACCTTAGAATGGCTCGCCAGATCCCCGGACCTCAGTCCTATTGAGCATGTGTGGGACATGATGGGTCGACAACTGGCCAACCGACCTCAGCCACCCACAACTCTGGAACAACTGACACGTGCAGTGCAGCAAGCATGGGCCACAATTCCTCAGGAAACGATCCAGGGCCTTATTGACTCCATGCCTCTCCGAATTCATCAATGTATTGCAGCTCGTAGTGGGCTCATCTTGTATTGATTGGTGTCCAAACTTGCTGTCAGAGGGACGTGAAAGTGTAATCATTGAATCACTCGTCCTGCATGTTCAATTGCAGCAATGTAGCACCACTCCTTCTGGGTGTTGCATTTTCCATTTTCTTCAGTGTATGTTCCTGTATTCATTAGAATAGTGATAATTTATTAAATTATTACCATTAAAATTTCGTGTATAGTAAATTGTTATTTTTTAACAAGGCAACTTTATTAAACAATAAAATACATGTGTGAATGCATAGAAGCAGGGAAGTACATCAGTGTGACTCTAGAGCAGAGATTCCCAAACTGGGCGAATTCGCCCAGTAGTGGGCGATTTTAGCACGCCAGTGGGCGAAACTGACAGAATGTGAATTGAATGGGCGATTTGAAAAAAATGGTGGGCAAATAATTCATCTTTTTATATGTCCAATAGGACCGAGAAGTTTTAGCCTATAAAAACAAGGAATAAAATAAAAATGCAAACAAGTAATTTAATTATATCAAATTATGTTTCCTTTTTAATATATTTAATTAGGTGGCAGCACGCCGGCCTCTCACCGCTGGGTCCGTGGTTCAAATCTCGGTCACTCCATGTGAGATCTGTGCTGGACAAAACGGAGGCAGACAGGTTTTTCTCCGGGTACTCCGGTTTTCCCTGTCACAATTTCATTCCAGCAACACTCTCCACTATCATTTCATTTCATCTGTCATTCATTTAATCATTGCCCCAGAGGAGTGCGACAGGCTTCGGCAGCTGGCACACTTCAAATCCTCGTCGCTAGATGGGGGCTTCATTCATTCCATTCGTGACCCGGTCGGAGACTGGAAGCAGGCTGTGGATTTTCATTTTTCACAACTACAGTAGTTTATCAAATTACATTAATTAGACATAGGTATTCATGATGTTTAATTAATTAGATATAAAAATCATGTGGTTGTAATTTTATTTTTTCTTTAATTCATTTCATTGATTGTTATTCCTTTTTAGACCTATTATTTGCAAATTTTTAAGGTACATAATTATAGCTAAATACACATGTTGTACCCATTAAGAGAAAAATGTCCATAAAAACCTTACGGTGCCTACAGGGCGACAAGTTGAAGAGTGCAGCGTAGCAGATAGGCTCTATAGCCAACCTTACGGTGCCTACAGGGCGACAAGTTGAAGAGTGCAGCGTAGCAGATAGGCTCTATAGCCAACCTTACGGTGCCTACAGGGCGACAAGTTGAAGAGTGCAGCGTAGCAGATAGGCTCTATAGCCAACCTTACGGTGCCTACAGGGCGACAAGTTGAAGAGTGCAGCGTAGCAGATAGGCTCTATAGCCAACCTTACGGTGCCTACAGGGCGACAAGTTGAAGAGTGCAGCGTAGCAGATAGGCTCTATAGCCAACCTTACGGTGCCTACAGGGCGACAAGTTGAAGAGTGCAGCGTAGCAGATAGGCTCTATAGCCAACCTTACGGTGCCTACAGGGCGACAAGTTGAAGAGTGCAGCGTAGCAGATAGGCTCTATAGCCAACCTTACGGTGCCTACAGGGCGACAAGTTGAAGAGTGCAGCGTAGCAGATAGGCTCTATAGCCAAGCTTACGGTGCCTACAGGGCGACAAGTTGAAGAGTGCATCGTAGCAGATAGGCTCTATAGCCAACCTTACGGTGCCTACAGGGCGACAAGTTGAAGAGTGCAGCGTAGCAGATAGGCTCTATAGCCAACCTTACGGTGCCTACAGGGCGACAAGTTGAAGAGTGCAGCGTAGCAGATAGGCTCTATAGCCAACCTTACGGTGCCTACAGGGCGACAAGTTGAAGAGTGCAGAGTAGCAGATAGGCTCTATAGCCAACCTTACGGTGCCTACAGGGCGACAAGTTGAAGAGTGCAGCGTAGCAGATAGGCTCTATAGCCAACCTTACGGTGCCTACAGGGCGACAAGTTGAAGAGTGCAGCGTAGCAGATATGCTCTATAGCCAACCTTACGGTGCCTACAGGGCGACATGTTGAAGAGTGCAGCGTAGCAGATAGGCTCTATAGCCAACCTTACGGTGCCTACAGGGCGACAAGTTGAAGAGTGCAGCGTAGCAGATAGGCTCTATAGCCAACCTTACGGTGCCTAGAGGGCGACAAGTTGAAGAGTGCAGCGTAGCAGATGGGCTCTATAGCCAACCTTACGGTGCCTACAGGGCGACAAGTTGAAGAGTGCAGCGTAGCAGATAGGCTCTATAGCCAACCTTACGGTGCCTACAGGGCGACAAGTTGAAGAGTGCAGCGTAGCAGATAGGCTCTATAGCCAACCTTACGGTGCCTACAGGGCGACAAGTTGAAGAGTGCAGCGTAGCAGATAGGCTCTATAGCCAACCTTACGGTGCCTACAGGGCGACAAGTTGAAGAGTGCAGCGTAGCAGATAGGCTCTATAGCCAACCTTACGGTGCCTACAGGGCGACAAGTTGAAGAGTGCAGCGTAGCAGATAGGCTCTATAGCCAACCTTACGGTGCCTACAGGGCGACAAGTTGAAGAGTGCAGCGTAGCAGATAGGCTCTATAGCCAACCTTACGGTGCCTACAGGGCGACAAGTTGAAGAGTGCAGCGTAGCAGATAGGCTCTATAGCCAACCTTACGGTGCCTACAGGGCGACAAGTTGAAGAGTGCAGCGTAGCAGATAGGCTCTATAGCCAACCTTACGGTACCTACAGGGCGACAAGTTGAAGAGTGCAGCGTAGCAGATAGGCTCTATAGCAAACCTTACGGTGCCTACAGGGCGACAAGTTGAAGAGTGCAGCGTAGCAGATAGGCTCTATAGCCAACCTTACGGTGCCTACAGGGCGACAAGTTGAAGAGTGCAGCGTAGCAGAGAGGCTCTATAGCCAACCTTACGGTGCCTACAGGGCGACAAGTTGAAGAGTGCAGCGTAGCAGATAGGCTCTATAGCCAACCTTATGGTGCCTACAGGGCGACAAGTTGAAGAGTGCAGCGTAGCAGATAGGCTCTATAGCCAACCTTACGGTGCCTACAGGGCGACAAGTTGAAGAGTGCAGCGTAGCAGATAGGCTCTATAGCCAACCTTACGGTGCCTACAGGGCGACAAGTTGAAGAGTGCAGCGTAGCAGATAGGCTCTATAGCCAACCTTACGGTGCCTACAGGGCGACAAGTTGAAGAGTGCAGCGTAGCCGATAGGCTCTATAGCCAACCTTACGGTGCCTACAGGGCGACAAGTTGAAGAGTGCAGCGTAGCAGATATGCTCTATAGCCAACCTTACGGTGCCTACAGGGCGACAAGTTGAAGAGTGCAGCGTAGCAGATAGGCTCTATAGCCAACCTTACGGTGCCTACAGGGCGACAAGTTGAAGAGTGCAGCGTAGCAGTTAGGCTCTATAGCCAACCTTACGGTGCCTACAGGGCGACAAGTTGAAGAGTGCAGCGTAGCAGATGGGCTCTATAGCCAACCTTACGGTGCCTACAGGGCGACAAGTTGAAGAGTGCAGCGTAGCCGATAGGCTCTATAGCCAACCTTACGGTGCCTACAGGGAGGCAAGTTGAAGAGTGCAGCGTAGCAGATATGCTCTATAGCCAACCTTACGGTGCCTACAGGGCGACAAGTTGAAGAGTGCAGCGTAGCAGATAGGCTCTATAGCCAACCTTACGGTGCCTACAGGGCGACAAGTTGAAGAGTGCAGCGTAGCAGATAGGCTCTATAGCCAACCTTACGGTGCCTACAGGGCGACAAGTTGAAGAGTGCAGCGTAGCAGATGGGCTCTATAGCCAACCTTACGGTGCCTACAGGGCGACAAGTTGAAGAGTGCAGCGTAGCAGATAGGCTCTATAGCCAACCTTACGGTGCCTACAGGGCGACAAGTTGAAGAGTGCAGCGTAGCAGATAGGCTCTATAGCCAACCTTACGGTGCCTGCAGGGCGACAAGTTGAAGAGTGCAGCGTAGCAGATAGGCTCTATAGCCAACCTTACGGTGCCTACAGGGCGACAAGTTGAAGAGTGCAGCGTAGCAGATAGGTTCTATAGCCAACCTTACGGTGCCTACAGGGCGACAAGTTGAAGAGTGCAGCGTAGCAGATAGGCTCTATAGCCAACCTTACGGTGCCTACAGGGCGACAAGTTGAAGAGTGCAGCGTAGCAGATAGGCTCTATAGCCAACCTTACGGTGCCTACAGGGCGACAAGTTGAAGAGTGCAGCGTAGCAGATAGGCTCTATAGCCAACCTTACGGTGCCTACAGGGCGACAAGTTGAAGAGTGCAGCGTAGCAGATAGGCTCTATAGACCTCGTGCGCATGACGATATTTTACCTGCTGGCGCTCCTAGCGGTAACTCGCTCAGAACACCCATGTGGCTAGTGTGTGTACTGGCTTGTGCGGCAGAATCAAGTGTGATAGTGAAGGAAGCAATTTAACGCTGAAATGTCGTCGTCCATAGAGGTTCACGTGGGCTTTCAGAAGATTCGGTGGGATTCATCGTATTTTAGAGCTTCTATGCTAGAGAAAGGCAAACAGCTCAGTGAAGGTAATCACATATTTCAGGTGAAGGAACGATTGGGAGAAGAAATATCCAGCTTCTGTTTCAGAGAAACGAGCATTAATCAACCGCCTTATGCTGTTAAACTTAAGGTAATTTTTACCTTTCTTTTTGGTCCACAGATCATATGTATATTTAGACTATTAATTTTAAACATAACTTTATTATATATATTTCCCGAATCCATTGCCGTTGTAAATTATTTTTTCATTAATTAATGCTAGTCTTTTTTTAAATATTTAACAGATCGATTGCAACAGGAACATTCAGTCAGCCGAGTGTGAATGCAAAGCAGGCCTTTCCAAATGCTGCAAGCACATTGCTGCGCTTTGCATTTATGTTAATACCGAGAGAGATTCTTCGAAGACTTCCTTCCTTCAACATTGGGAGAAACCTAAGAATTTTATCGCGGGATATTCTAAAGGTGAACATTTAGGAGAAATGTTCAAGGATAGATTAAATAAGCGGGGAGTTTGTAGCGTGTCGGAAAGTGTGGGATTAGAAACATTCACCAAAACTGAACTATACGAGAAAATTAAAAGTATAGACTGTGCTTTTACAAGAATTTTGAAGGCCGAGTGTAAAGGTGAATCCATAATTATCTCCACTTCTATTGTTGAAGCTATCGTGGATGATGCTGTAGAACAGAGCGAATCAAGACTTTTACTTCAGTGTCTTCAGCAATTAGACCATCAAAATGTTAATAAACTGTTTAGATGCTATGGAATAAATTACTTGCCAAGTGGCAAGATATCACTAGTGCCAAAAAATTATGAGTCCATGTTGCCAAGCGACGTCCTGAATTTTTATTTTGACAACGTGAATGTCACAAAATCGCCGAAGGATGCTATTGCGATTGAGACTAGGGCTCAATTTAAGAATCCTGCTTGGTTCCATCAAAGAAAATTACGCATATCGGCCAGCCAGAGCGTACACAAGATCATGACACTGCAGAGTGGAGATTATAATAAACTGGCATCTCAGCTTCTTATTTCTAAAGACATAAACAGTCCTGCAGTGAGATACGGAAGAGATAATGAGCAGAGGGCATTTCAGGAATTCTGTTTATCGTCCCAATGTTGCGTGTCACAGCTGGGGTTGTTTATAAAAGAAGAGCAACCCTGGCTCTGCTGCAGCCCGGATGGGATAGTGTTAGGTCAGAAATGCCTTTCTCTTTTGGAGATTAAGTGCCCTTACTCGTGTCGGGGAAAGCCTGTGGTTGATGACAACACGTGTAATGTTCCATATTTGTACATTAACATTGATGGTGATATCAAGTTAAAGAAAATTCATGTATATTACACCCAGGTACAGGCATCATTGTATATTTTGAACCTCAACTTCTGTGACTTGTTTGTCTATTCGCCCAAGAAAAGTGTGAAAGTGAGTGTCTCCAGAAATGAAGAATTCATTTCAAATATTATTCCCACAGTAGAGATGTTTTATTTCGAGCATTACCTCCCGCTAATTTTCAAGCGTTATACATAGTGTTACATTGTTACCATTCTCATGCTGGGTTTTACCACTATTCAGACATTTGAAACATTATATAATTTCTACTCGAGTTAGAAATATAAAAAAAACAGTGAATTAGATTGGTGTAATCATGTACAATTCAATAATTATATAATCATGTTTAAGTTAAGGACCTGCCTAAAGTATATCAGTCGTCTAATTTAATGATAGGAGGACTGAAATTCACTAAGATACCTATGAGATGAACAATCTTGTCTAAATGAGGTACCAAATCCATAGTAACTCGGTTACTTAATATTTCATAAACCTTCATTCTATGTATAGCTCTTTCAACATGAATTCTGACAGATGCTATAGCATATGTTGATTCTACTTCATCAGCTGAAAACTGTGGATTAAATGCAAATGGTGGCATTACTATTACTGCGTTCTTATTTTCAATGCACGTTTTTATCTGTGGGAATCCTTTATCACACATAACAAGATCTCCTGCTTGAATATGATTTAGTATACCGGAATGTACGGTAATGTAGCTGTCAGTCGCTCTTCCACCATAACATTTAGAAAGAAAAGAAATATAACCTGATGGAGTAATGGCATCCAGAAATTTTACAGTGAATGCATTTTTATAATGAGAGAACATTAAAATTCTTTGACGAACACTTTGCGGTCTTTCACAGTATACTTCAGTACAATCTATAATGCACGTGCAATTTTCAAAATGACGTTTAAAGGAATTTGGCATAGTACATTTAATAGTGGATCGTTGTGGCCAGAAAATCCATTCCTTAGTTTTCTCAAAAAGATGGTAGAGTGTAAATTTAAAGGGAGCAGAAGCCTTAGTCCTGTGACAGTTAAACATAACGCCGAGTGCAGCAAAACTAATACCCAGTTTGCACTTCAATAACAGGAGAAGTAACATATTTTCCTTGTCAAGAGTACAATTGTGATGAACAGAAGGTAACAACGATAACAGGATAGAGCCTCGGTATGTAACCGGGACTGTCAGGATCTCTTGTCGGTGTTCCGTTTATAAAATGCCGACTACAAACACGTGAATTAATTGTAGGATGCCAAGGTTTGCCATCACTCGTGTCCCGTTTTAAAGCCACAGTCCAAGCGTTCCTTCTATGAATGTGCTGTTTATTGTTTGGGAATACGAAGAACTTCGTCCCAGGCGGACAATTTCTGTAGGAGTAGTTACATCCAACCACAGAACAATTGGTTTTACTCTTTGTAGAACTTTCTTCCATCTCGAACTTCAATTCGCACCTCAACAAACGCAGCCTGGTAATCACGTTGCTTCACTTCACTGACAAGCACCACATGGACTATTCGAACGACTTGCCGCCAGAGTGCAGCAACATTCATGCGCACGAGGTCTATAGCCAACCTTACGGTGCCTACAGGGCGACTAGTTGAAGAGTGAAACGTAGCAGGTAGGCCTTATAGCCAACCTAAAAGTCATTGTATATCGGCGGGCTGACAAACGTGAGAAGATATTCTGTTCTCAATTATGGTGGTGTCTGCACCAGATCTTCAATTGGAGTGGGTTTTGATTCTGATGTTATGCGAACATAATTGTGAACATAATTGTGAGCTATAACAATGTTTCTGAAGCAGCTGATAAGTTTATGAATATAATACACACTTCCTTAAATAAATGCTGCCCAATTAAGAAAAAAATAATTATCACTCCAGATCAAAAACAAAGTAAAAATAATACCAAATGGTATACGCCTTACCTTGATGTTATTAGGAAGCTAAAGATCATGAATTACACTTAAGCAAAGAAAGGAGACCCACAGGATATAGAAAACTATAATCACATAAAAAAAAAAATATATATATCGGGGGGAAATTAAAGCAGCAAAAAAGAGAGCGAATGATGAGTTCATTAATAATGCAAAGAATAAATGTAAAGCTGCTTGGTTAATCATAAACAAGGAACTGGGTAAAAATAAAAGTAAGGATTCTACACCAATAACGCCAAATGTGTTAAATGAATATTTTATAAATTCTGTTGAAAATATGGTCAAAAGTTTGGAATATGAAAATCATCATACAAAGTTTATGGAGAAATTGGAAAACCATAAGGTACCGTAGATGAAAATCCCACACCATCCTTCAGATGGAGACAAATAACATATGACAAGGTTCTAAAAATAGTTTCAGAACTAAACAATTCAAAATGTGAGGATTATTATGGAATGTCGAATTCTATTCTAAAACAAATAATAGACATCATAGTATTACCTTTAACTTATCTAATAAACTGGATATTTACTACTGGAGTTTTTCCAGAGTGTCTGAAAATCACCATCACAATTCCAGTCCATAAAAAAGGAGATATGATGGACCCCAGTAACTATAGGCCAATCTCAATTGTCCCAATTATTTCCAAAATAATAGAACAGTGTATGAAAGAACAATTATCAGCATTCTTTGAGGAGCACAAGTTGTTTAATAGTACCCAATTTGGTTTCAGAACTGGTAAGTCAACGGTTCAAGCTGTTGAAGCTGTTGTTGATGAAGTGATTGCTGGATTTGAATCTCAACTTATTACATCTGTCACACTCTTAGACCTAAGTAAAGCTTTCGATTCTGTGGATCATAATATATTAATACAAAAACTTCACTATTATGGAGTCAAAGATTGTGAATTATCATTAATTACCTCCTATCTCCACAAGAGAAGGCAAATAGTTGTAATAGACAACCAAAAATCTGCTCCGCTCATTGTAAATACAGGTGTAGCCCAAGGTTCAGTCATTGGAGCCTTTTTCTTCCTGGTCTATATAAACGACATTGTTAGTAATATAAATGCCAAGTCAATACTGTATGCTGATGACATCACTGTAATAACAAGTGATAGAGACCTAACTTGCCTTGAAGAGAAAAGAAACAAATTATTAGGTGAATCAACTTCTTGGATAAAGGTAAACAAACTATTTCTAAACAGTAACAAAACAGAAGAAATCTATTTTCACTTAGTCAAATTGGCTTCAAGTAGTCATGAATGCAGCTCTGTTAAGTTGTTGGGAATCCATTTAGACTCTAAATTAAACTGGGACATTCACACACAAAAATTATGTACAAAATTAGCACGAGTCTTATTTTTATTGCGAAGACTCAAACAATCAGTTAGTGCTAATCAGATGATTCTCGCATACTATGCATTTTTTCATTCACATTTAACTTATGGTATAATATTGTGGGGAAACTCAACAGGGGCACAAGATGTTTTCAGATGGCAGAAGAAGGCGATAAGATGTCTACAAGGCAAGCCTAGTACAGAATCCTGCAGAAATCACTTCCAAGAACTTGGAATTATGACTCTTACATCAATATACATATTCCATAGCTTAGTGTATATTAAAGAAAATCTAAGTGTATATAAAAATCGAAGGGATGTGCATTCACACACCACAAGAATAAGAAACCAGCTAGATACACCTCATGTCAGGTTAAAGAAAACACAAGACCACTACAAATACTATGGAATTAAAATCTTCAACAAACTACCAACACAACTACAGCAGGAGTCTATAAACATTTTCAAAGCATCCATTAAGCGATGGCTCATTATCAGCAGTATTTACACTTTGGTCGAATTTGAAGAGAAAATTACACTCTACCCAGATGGACTATAGAAGATCAACTTCTTCTTACTGTATTCGTGTTATTTTATTCTTATTTTATTTTATAGAATTCAGTAAGCTGGTAATATATTATACATAACTTTGTGATTTTATTGTAAATTGAAAATGTATTTTTAACAATGTGACGTAGTCTAATACAACGATAAGTTGTTAAATGACAATAAATATTGATTGATTGATTGATTGACATGTGTTTGACATTCTAAATGTACATCTGACCACTGGGTCTGTGGTTTATCCACCAACCTGTGGTGGTGCTGACAGCTTTCGCTAATGGGCATCCAAATACTGTGAAAGCAGCTCAGATACATTACCAATGCATCGTTCGGTCCGTGATACTATCACAACTATATTCTAAAATACATTAACAGACTTGGCCAGATGATTAGAATAAACTTTCATGATCCCAATTAATTATCTATCAGCAACCATGATGAAGCATTACCCCCCTCCCCCCCCCCCCTTTTAGATGTTTTGCTTATAGTTACCGTTGGTTGTGAAATACCCATGTCTTTTAGGTATTGGATGTATTGTGCATTGTTAGGTTAATAAGGACTATACTCGACGTTTTCCCCCTCCAACTTATTGTCATGTAAGCACCGTTAGGTTGTTTGACAGGTCTAGCCGCCACAGTGGAACCCCCCAGTTTGTCGCCCTGTAATCAGCGTTGGGTTGGCTATAGGGCCTATGTATATGCTGCGATGCACCCTCCTGCTTGTCCAGTTAGCACCGTTGGGTTGTCTATAGGGCCTATGTATATGCTGCGATGCACCCTCCTGCTTGCCCAGTTAGCACCGTTGGGTTGGCTATAGGGCCTATGTATATGCTGCGATGCACCCTCCTGCTTGCCCAGTTAGCACCGTTGGGTTGGCAATAGGGCCTATGTATATGCTGCGATGCACCCTCCTGCTTGCCCAGTTAGCACCGTCATTACGTTCCTACTGTACTTAACCGTCTCGGGGTATTATTTGAGACTATTGATCATAAGGCCCTGGGATCGATTCCCGGCTCTGCTATGAAATGTCAGATAATGGTGAGACTTGGAACGAAGTGCCGTATATCTACTTCCTGAGGCAAAACTGAGAAGTTGTGGGTTCAATTCCCTGAGACTCATTAGGCCTACTACTGGGATGTTGGTTAGCAGCCACAAGATCCCAGCTGGGTTCCCATTTAGTTATGGTGGGTTTGTACCATTCCTCTTTCCTTTCGACCTCCGTAGGTCAAGATTTGTTCTCTTACCATCCCAACGGCATTAGGGTATTCGATCCTAGGGTGTCTTCATTTTCCCGCCTTAATTTGTCCTTGTCAGATCCTTCCCGATTCCCTCATTCTTCGAGGGGTCAGACCTGGTTTCTTCTGTTCATCGTATCTCCTGCCTTATGTAAGATGCCCTAAAAGAAGCAGAGAATGTGTGGGCGCACAATGCAATGTACTGTATGATGCACCCTGGATAGTGCTACACCCTCAACGACTCACGGTGAGTTCAAGAATAATTGGCGACTCTGAGTGTGCGTCCGGCTGGGTGTTGATTTTCGATTTTGCCATTGAATTTCCGGCCGGAAACTCACAATTTTCCTTTTTTAAAATCTTGTTTCCATGTCTCTACCTCCTCTTTTTTTGCAGCGTATGGCTTTTAGTGCCGGAAGTGCACGAGGACATGTTCGGCTCGCCATAATTTAAAGCTGCTTCTATGCGGACACCCATGGGACGAGCTAAAAGCACCGTCGCGGATGGAGTGTTGTCTTGGTAGGAAAGGGTGAAAGTAAGGACGATGAATTGGAAGGTAGTGGCTGTGGTCAATAGTTAGGCACCAACCCCGGCATTTGCCTGGAAGGAAGATGGGAAACCACAGAAAACCATCTTCAAGGTTGCCGACGGGGGGATTCAAACCTCCTCGCCTCCCGGATGTGAGCAGCCACGCCGTAAAGACCACGGCTAACTCACCCGGTTCTATTTCCTCTTAAGTTACGTTAGTTATTGTTGTTTTAAGGGACGGAATAGCGAGGTCATCTGACCCTAAACGTTTTAAGTTTCTCAATTCTGATTCTTCGAGGGCCGAGGATTCTTTTCCCTGCCTTTTATTTCCCTTTCTTCGTCTAGAACAGACATGTTAGGGGCAGTGCCAGATAAAATACGAAATAATCTAGGTGGGCGGAGAAAAGAACATGTTTATAGATAGATTATAAACTTTCTATTTCTGATTTTTAAATCAAACAAAACTTAGGAGAAAAGAGCACACCTTCATTATTTGTTAGAAGAGGAAGGAGGATGTGTGACAAGTGAAACTGTGACTGTGCTTCTAAAAGGTTTTCATTATCTGGTTGAAACTGGGACGAGCTGATTCTTAGTAGCGCTGCTAAATTGTGGTCTGTCGATATATTTCTGACGCTATTTTTGCGAAGCTTCATTGTAGAAAACACCTGTTCACAGATAGATGCAAACATGGCAGTTATCTTTTGTGCATGAGATTTCAAGTTTGAGAAGCTTGATTTTGATAGCGCCTTGTAGAACTCAATTTTCGAAATGTTGAATTCGTTGTTACATTGTAACTCAATCAGTTCTAGCTGCACCGGGTGAGTTAGCCGTGGTCGTTACGGCATGACTGATGACAGTCGCTCACATCCGGGAGGCGAGGAGGTTCGAATCCCCCCGCCGGCAACCTTGAAGATGGTCTTCTTTGGTTTCCCATCTTCCTTCCAGGCAAATGCCGGGGTTGGTCCCTAACTATAAGCCACAGCCGCTACCTTCCAACTCCTCGTCCTTACATTCCAACTTTCCTTCCCAACGGTACTTGTAGCTCACCCATCGGGTGACCGTCTCGAAGCAGCTACAAAACTGGCGAGCCAAACATGTCCTCGGACACTCCCGGCACAAAAGCCATACGCTAAAAATAAAAAAAGTTCTAGCTGCAACTCTGGTTTTACTGTTCCATAGTCAACATTAAATAACACGCTGAAAACGTTAAAATCCTGTTCAATAAATTTGAAAACCTGAAATCTTCATTCAAATTCGTCGTGGAGATTTTTCGCACAAAAAACAAGACGCATAAACACGATTGAAATAGGTTTTCACTTCTGTGAAGCTGATTCCTGCCCGTGGTGCCCCTGCATAGGTACTTGGACTCAAATTTCCAGTACTGAACTGAACGTCAGCATTCCAGGAACATAGTATATTTACATACCAGAATGGTCTATGATAAATGGAAAAGGCTCTTATCAGAGCCAAAAATGACTATAATTTCTGTGAACATTGAGGGAATTTCTATAAATAAGGAAGAACTCTTACATGACATATGCCACAAACACAATTGTGACGTATTGTGCATACAAGAAACGCACAGAGACATTAACCAACGCCGACCTAAAATTCCAGGTATGAAGCTGGTAGTGGAACGTCCTCATGGCCAATATGGTAGTGCTATCTTCACGAAACCAAACATCATGATCCAGGCGACATCCATTTCAGAAGAAAACGATATAGAAATCATTGCCGTAGAACTGAGCAATTTGATCATTTTCTCAATATACAAACCACCTAAGTCACAGTTTTCATTCAAAGTTCCTGACAATTTAAGTTCGCAAAAAGTGTCTGTTATCATTGGTGATTTTAATAGCCATAGTAGTGTGTGGGGATATTCCCACGATGATGAAAATGGGGAAGCAGTTTTAAAATGGGCAGTATTACTTCAGCTGTCCCTCATACATGACAGTAAACTCCCTTCATCATTTAACAGTGGAAGATGGAAGCGTGGCTACAACCCAGATCTCATATTTGTAAGTGAGAGTGTCACCAGCCAATGTGTGAAATCGGTTTGTCCGCCCATCCCAAATACTCCACATCGTCCCATAATGTGCCAGCTATTTCCAGCTGTCAGACCACAGACTGTCCCTTTTCGAAGAAGATACAACTTCAAGAAGGCTAACTGGACACTGTTCACCTCATTACTTGATGAGAAGATCACCTCAGTCAGTCCCATTCCAGAATCCTATGAGCAATTCATTGATGTGATTAAAGTATGTTCCAATGCAGCCATCCCGAGAGGATGTAGAACAAATTACATACAAGGTCTTACTCCTCAGACAACGACTCTTTTGTCAAATTACTGCAAATCATTTTACGAAGATCCTTTCAGTGAGGAAACTATTGCTAGCGGACAACGTGTTCTCTCTTCTATTTCAGACTCAAAACGACAACAGTGGTTAAAGCTTATGGAAGATTTGGATATGGGAAGGAGCAGCCAGAAAGCTTGGAGGTTTCTTAGACGCCTTAACAATGATCACAATAGAACTTCTTCACATTCTAATGTCTCTGCCAACCAAATTGTTAATCAACTTATTCGAAATGGTAATTATGGAAAGACAATCCAGAAACCTAAATTGAAGTTGGTAAGGGAACATGAACAGGAAGACAACATGTTCCTTAAACCCTTTGTACTTTCAGAACTGAATATAGCTATTAATTACTGTAAGAATGGAAAGGCGGCTGGTCTGGACGGAATTTGTGTGGATCAAATCAAACATTTTGGACCTGGGGCTAAGGAATGGCTGCTAGAATTGTTTAATAACTGCATTACTACCTGTAAAATACCCAAAATGTGGAGGAAGAGCAGAGTAATAGCGATTCTCAAACCCGGGAAAGATGCACATGATCCTAAGAATTATAGGCCTATTTCATTGCTCTCCCACCTTTTCAAGATACTGGAGCGAATGATTCTAAGTAGGCTCACAAAGGTAATTGAACCTTTCCTAATACCTGAACAGGCTGGCTTCAGAACAGGTAAAAGCTGCACTTCACAAATCCTACATCTTACTCAGCATATTGAAGATGGATTCCAGAACAGGAAGATCACAGGGGCAGTATTCATTGACTTAACAGCTGCTTATGACACAGTTGATCACTTTTGTGATACTTTCAATGTTTAGCTTGGCCCATTTGTCGGTCAAATTTTATTTATTGTTACCGAGATCCCCGAATGGTAATTATTTCTTTACAAATGTTAATTGCTTAAACCATATGCATAATCTTGTTATCAATCACTTATTCATAGATATTATAGTTCTCACCTCGAATGTTACAGTCGCTCGCTACCTCAGGCGTCCTCACTCCCGACATACAGGACTTCTACTGGTTGATCCACTGTCCGCTGAGTAGTGTCGACTGACGTCACCCTGACTTTCGTTCGACCAATGGCAGGTCTTTGTCTGGTCGGGCGATCTCCAAACTTCGAGAGAGTTCCATGGTCCCTATTTAAGACGCCGCTTGCTGGCGTTCTTCACCACTTCTGATCAACCGCCACTTCTGATCCACCACTTCTGATCAATCATCACTTTGGATCACTTCAACCTGCTGGTCACCGCTACTGCATCTCATGACACCATCGCTAGTCTCTACGCTACCTAGCAGTTACGTCACGAGATATGCACCATGACGTATTACTCAAGATGGCAAGAATAATTGCCAGCCGCTGTACTCTTCACCTTCACCTTAGAGAGGATACTTGGAATCTTCTTTCGAAATATTGATGGATCAGCTCTTGGAAACTATAAATGTCATTCCTGCGCAAGAAAAGAAGAGAGAGTTGACATTTTATCGATAGTGCACATAACTCTAGGCCATGTACGCCTCTTTCCGAGAAAACCGTGAAGAACTTTAAACCAACATTTATGCTAGCTGGAACTTTTTAAGGAGCTGGCTCTTCAACCCTCTTCAAAGATAAGTTTAATTTTATAAAGAGCTTATATCATACCAGTTATTTTACACTCTTAATCATTTTTTTGGTTCTCTCTTTTTATAAACTGCATTTTTATATGTTAAGCTCAACTTTTCTCCAATCAAGCAAGCTTGTTTCATGGACCTTTCTATAAATTGGGTTTCTGTCATCAGGCCCTCACACTTTGCTACATTATAATTGTTCATTTCTGTGATAAGCACTTAAGTGCAATTTGTTTATTCATTATAAATTTATTATTAGGAATAAAAATTGTTAATGTATCGCTCCCTATATTGGTTTTCTAGTCACGTATTTCATGCCCACTACCCCGCACCGCTTCAGTCTAATTTTCTTGACCACAGTAGTTATTTTGTCCAGGCTTTCGCCTGATGCGTTTCGTTCTCCCGTATGGGGAAGTTTTAGGGCAGAACTTATACTTCTCCATTTTGTTGGTGCCTCACCCCCGGGAAACATATCTGTTGCACCCTGGATCCCTATACAAGTTTAATATTGTGGATTTTACATTGACAATTTTTGTTCATTGTGTTTCAACACTAATTCACATTGTACGTTTCAGCTTAAGGCGCATGTCCAGCAGAGGAGGAGAGAAACGTAAGCTAAGCCGGTTTCTTCCGCATCAGACTAAACCTTACTACCTAGCAAGCTGTCATCCTCTGACTTCCAGTACTCGAAGTCACAATATTGACGTGAGTAACAAACAACTTTTGACATGCCTAACCTTGATGAAAAACTTAGCAACGCCTGAGCCTCTTGTAAGGGCAAGCTCACATGGTTTCGTACTTTCTTAATGGAGCTCGAACCCCAAGAGCGTAATCTTGACATAATTTCGCAGAGGCTTAAGGATTATGAACAAGCCTTTGAGAAATATGATGAGATACAATGCAGTATAGAAACTCAGCATCCGGACCGGCAAAGTGATAGGTTGGAAGTTGGAAAATTATACTATCAGGGATTTGCTGAAGCTAAACAGCTTATTAGGGCTTTAACTTTAAAGGGAAAACAAGAAGATCAAACTTCTGCAGCATCTTCTACATCTTCTTCACGCATTATATTACCCAAATTCACTGGTAAAGACATAGAATGGGAACCATTTTTTGAATTATTCAATTCTTTAGTACATGAGAATACTTCTATACCAGTAATACAAAAATTTCACTACTTGCGTCTGGCAGTTCAAGGCAACGCACTTAACCTGATTCAAGCACTTTCTTTGACCAGTGATAATTATGAAGTTGCTCTGAATCTTCTTAAGGATAGATATGGGAACATTCGTTTATCTATTCAACGCCATATACAAAGCTTATTCGAGTTACCTAACGTGCAAGCAGATAACAGTTTATCACTTCGTAAGTTGATTGACACTGCAGAGCTACACGTCAGAGCATTGTCCAATTTAAACCAACCTGTAAATCACTGGGATTTATTTCTAGTTCACCTCATTTCTGCAAGATTGGATGCAAATACATTAAAAGCGTGGGAAACAGAACTTTCCCAGAATTTGCAATGCACTTATGAGGCGATTATTAACTTTTTGAAGGCCAGAAGCCAAGTCTTTTCCGCCATAGCTAATCAAAAAACTAGTAGTTCAGATTCAAAAGCCTTCTCAAAACATAAGGTTAGCAGTTCTAATCAAAGAATTTTAAGATCACAGGCTCTTCCTGTTGATGCTCGGTCACCTAACCAAATGCAAACGTGCGGTCTGTGTCAGCAATCGCATACTTTATACAATTGTGATGAATTTAAATCTTTATCAGTAGATGAAAGACGAAAGTTCATTACGAACAAAAAACATTGTTTCAACTGTTTGTCAGGAACGCATATGTTAAACAATTGCCGTTCACAACGTTTATGCTTTCATTGTAAGGCTAAACACCATTCACTTTTGCACAGACATGAAAGATCACGGTTATCAGGACCAAGCAGTTCCAATACCAAGTCTAATTCTGAGACTTCTCAAAATAGTGCGCAGTCGTATGCTCAAAGTTCTACCTCGCTTGGCAAAGTCCAGGTTTTATTATCTACCGTGCAGGTTCTATTGAAAAATTCTCACGGAAAATGGGTATCTGTCAGGGGATTATTGGACAATGCCGCTACCAACAATTTTATTAATGAATCGTTGGTACAAAAGTTAGGCCTCCCAAAACATCCTACCTCAATAGAGGTTACAGGAATAAACTGCTCTAAATCGCAATCCTTAAGCTTCGCTAAAGTGGATCTGAAGGACTCTAATAATCTTGGTACGCAGTTGCAATTAGATTGTTTGATTATCAAGTCTATAGGCAACAATATTCCTGGCACTTCTTATCCTATTCAAAGTTGGAATATCCCGAATTTTGTCCAGCTAGCTGACCCTCATTTCAACAGAGCTTCACCCGTAGAGCTTCTTTTCAGCTCAAGCGTATTTTGGCAATGTCTTCATTCCAATAAAGTAAAAATTGCTCCTAATGTTTTCTTCCGCGAAACTGATTTTGGTTGGATTGCTACTGGCCAAATATACCGTAATCCTATTCAAACTGTATCGAATTGTTATTTTGTTGGTACCGATTTGAGCCAAGAGCTAACCAAGTTCTGGGATCTTGAGAATGTTCAGGCTACTTCTTCTTCTTCTTCTTCTTCTTCTTCTAACGAAATTTGTGAAAAGTTATACAAGGAAACCACTGTCCGTAATGCTGAAGGCAGATTTATAGTAACTCTTCCACGTATTCCCAATCCTCCCGCCATTACGGGCTCGCATTTCAGAGCACTTAGGGCACTATTTGCTATTGAAAATCGGGTCAAACAAGATGCTTCTGTCAAAACTCAGTATGCTTCCTTTGTGGAGGAATACGAATCATCCAATCACATGGAGGTAATTTCTAAATCAGAAGAAATTGACCATCCTTTAAATGAAATAGTTTATCTAAATCATCACCCGGTATGGACAAATTCCTTAACACAAGACAATATAAGAGTAGTTTTCAATGGCTCATCACCAGATTCCAATGGAATCTCTTTAAATGATACCCTGCAATGTGGTCCCGCGATTCAAACAGATCTCACCTCTGTTTTGCTTAATTTTCGAAGGTTTCCTATTGCTGTAATCTCAGATATTAAGCAGATGTACCGGCGGATTCTCGTAAATTCTGAGCAGCAAGATCTGCAAAGAATATTGTGGCGCGATGAGAGTTCCAAATCCATAAAGATATTTAGATTGAAGACTGTGACATATGGCCTGAAGCCTTCAGCCTTTCTTGCGATTCGGTCTCTCCACATGTTAGCCGAGCAAGATGGTCATCTGTATCATCCTTTGGCCTCTGAGTCATTAAAAACGGCATTTTATGTCGACGATTTCTTGTGCTCTTTCCCTAATATTTCTGAAGCGCTCCTTGTGTGCGAAGATTTGAAATCCCTGCTCCTGGGAGGTGGTTTTCCGCTCCATAAATGGACTTCAAATTCCACTGAATTTATATCAAAATTTTCATCAGAGGTCCCAGTTGATGAATTTGTTGCCATTCCTACTGATGAAGCAGCCGTAAAAGCATTGGGTGTTTTTTGGTGTCCTTCTTCTGATACCTTCTCTTATCAGGTACATCTGTCAGAATCTCCCCCTGTAACTAAGAGACAAGTTCTGTCAGAAATCGCAAAGATCTTTGATCCTTTGCAATATATTGCTCCTATAGTTATTGTTGCAAAAATGTTCTTGCAAAAGCTTTGGTCATTAAAATCAGACTGGGATGAAAATCTCCCCCTTCCTCTTGTAGAAGAATGGTTAGAGTATCGCAGCAGTTTTCTGGATCTCTCCAAGGTTTCTATACCCCGCCCTTTAATTTCTAATCCCTTATACCAGCAGTATGACCTGCATGTATTTTCTGATAGTTCAGAACGGGCTTATGGCTGTTGTGCATACATAGTAGGACGTTCCTCAGCTACTTTCCCTGGATTTTCTAATTTAGTGTGCGCTAAATCTAAGGTTGCTCCACTTAAAACAGTATCATTGCCGAGATTAGAATTATGCTCTGCTTTAATGGCAACAGAATTAGCTACTAAACTAAATGTCAGTTTAAAGTTAAAATTTTCCCGCACATTTTTTTGGAGCGATTCTTCTATTGTATTAGCTTGGATTTCCAAGCCTTCTTCTCATTGGAATACCTTTGTGGCAAATCGCGTTTCTAAGATTCATGAAGTCTCTCATTCTGAACAATGGAGACATGTTCCTAGCCGTGAAAACCCCGCGGATATAATATCACGAGGTTGCACGCCTAAAAAATTGATTTCTTCAGACCTGTACTGGAATGGTCCTCCTTGGCTAAGTCAGGAATCATCTTGCTGGCCTCGCTTAGCTAATCAATTTGCAGAAGAAATACCTGATGCCCGTAATGACCCTGTCACGTCGCATCTTACTTCTACTACTAGCCTTTTTCATAGATACTCTTCATTTGATAAATTGATTCGTGTAGTGTCTTATATCTTCCGATGGAAATATTTAGTAATTGATCAACCTTTGAAGCCTCAACCCTTTCTCTCCAGAGTAGAGTTAGAATTTGCTACTTGCAAGATTTTGTTACTTGTTCAGCAGGAAGTATTTGCTCCTGAAAAGCAAGCTCTTATAAGTGGTAAAGATTTACCCAAGTCTAGCAGGCTTTCACCACTCACTCCTTTTCTAGACCAGGACGGCATAATACGTGTGGGTGGAAGATTAGCTATGTCTAGTTGTGAGGATGGGAAAAAGCATCCCATCATCCTTCCTTCAAAGCATCCTATCACTACCCTTATAATAAAAAAGTTTCATTATAAACACCTTCATGCTGGCACTCGCACCTTGCTCTGTCTAATTCGTGAACTCTACTGGATCATCAATGGCGTTCATGAGGTTTCTTCTGTTGTCAAAAAGTGTATACCTTGCTTCAAGGTTAAACCAAGGCCCGCCACGCAGATTATGGGTAATTTACCTCCATTTCGTTCAGAACCTAGTAAGCCCTTCGCTCTTACTGGGATCGATTACGCAGGTCCTTACGTATATCAGACCAATCCCTCTTCATCTAAGCGCAAAATCTTAGGTAAACTCTACATCTCGTTATTTGTATGTATGGTGACGGGAGCTATCCACCTTGAGTTGGTTACGAACGCTTCTGTATCCTACTTTTTGGCCGCCTTTTCTAGATTTGCTGCTAGAAGGGGTGTTCCATCTGAAGTTTTTTCATATAATGCAAAAATTTTTGTAAGCGCTTCTGATCTCTGGAAAAAAGTGTTAAGCTCCCCTTCTGCTAAAGAAAAAATTTCCAACTTTTCCTATTCTAAAGGTTTCAAATGGCATTTCACCCCTCCTTATGCTCCCCATCATGGGGGCCGTTGGGAATCCTGCATCAAACTTACTAAAAGACAGCTTAAGAAAACTCTTGGTCCTACCATACTTTCTTATGAGGAATTCAACTCTTTGATTATTCAAATTGAAGGTATTGTAAATTCCAGACCTCTGACCCCTCTTTCAAACGATCCTAAGGATCTTTTACCTTTAACTCCCAGTCACTTCCTGATTGGCTGTTCGCTTGCTGCTACTCCGCCTTTGCTGGTTCGACGCTGTGATCCTAACTTACCTATCTTTTGGAGAAAAGTAGAATCTTTGCGATGTTCTTTTTGGCGCCGATGGAAGTTAGAATATCTCAGCTTGCTAAATAGGCGTGAGAAATGGTGGCTTCCTCAACCAGATGTACGAGTGGGGGACATGGTTCTTCTTCGGGACCCATCTCCGCCTCTCGTGTGGAACCTAGGTAGAGTTATTCACTGCCACTTTGGCCGTGATAAACGCGTCAGAGTTGTTGATGTTTTAACTAGTAAAGGTCGTTATACTAGACCCATCTCTGCTATTTCTGTTTTGCCTTTCGAGTCTTAGTTTCTCCTCGTCTGTTATCCATGTTTTGCTTTGACTGATTCTTTTGTTTGTTTTCATTCGGAGTTCTCGGAGCATGATCACTTTTGTGATACTTTCAATGTTTAGCTTGGCCCATTTGTCGGTCAAATTTTATTTATTGTTACCGAGATCCCCGAATGGTAATTATTTCTTTACAAATGTTAATTGCTTAAACCATAGGCATAATCTTGTTATCAATCACTTATTCATAGATATTATAGTTCTCACCTCGAGTGTTACAGTCGCTCGCTACCTCAGGCGTCCTCACTCCCGACATACAGGACTTCTACTGGTTGATCCACTGTCCGCTGAGTAGTGTCGACTGACGTCACCCTGACTTTCGTTCGACCAATGGCAGGTCTTTGTCTGGTCGGGCGATCTCCAAACTTCGAGAGAGTTCCATGGTCCCTATTTAAGACGCCGCTTGCTGGCGTTCTTCACCACTTCTGATCAACCGCCACTTCTGATCCACCACTTCTGATCAATCATCACTTTGGATCACTTCAACCTGCTGGTCACCGCTACTGCATCTCATGACACCATCGCTAGTCTCTACGCTACCTAGCAGTTACGTCACGAGATATGCACCATGACGTATTACTCAAGATGGCAAGAATAATTGCCAGCCGCTGTACTCTTCACCTTCACCTTAGAGAGGATACTTGGAATCTTCTTTCGAAATATTGATGGATCAGCTCTTGGAAACTATAAATGTCATTCCTGCGCAAGAAAAGAAGAGAGAGTTGACATTTTATCGATAGTGCACATAACTCTAGGCCATGTACGCCTCCTTCCGAGAAAACCATGAAGAACTTTAAACCAACATTTATGCTAGCTGGAACTTTTTAAGGAGCTGGCTCTTCAACCCTCTTCAAAGATAAGTTTAATTTTATAAAGAGCTTATATCATACCAGTTATTTTACACTCTTAATCATTTTTTTTGGTTCTCTCTTTTTATAAACTGCATTTTTATATGTTAAGCTCAACTTTTCTCCAATCAAGCAAGCTTGTTTCATGGACCTTTCTATAAATTGGGTTTCTGTCATCAGGCCCTCACACTTTGCTACATTATAATTGTTCATTTCTGTGATAAGCACTTAAGTGCAATTTGTTTATTCATTATAAATTTATTATTAGGAAAAAAAATTGTTAATGTATTGCTCCCTATATTGGTTTTCTAGTCACGTATTTCATGCCCACTACCCCACACCGCTTCAGTCTAATTTTCTTGACCACAGTAGTTATTTTGTCCAGGCTTTCGCCTGATGCGTTTCGTTCTCCCGTATGGGGAAGTTTTAGGGCAGAACTTATTCTTCTCCAACAGTCAATCATCACTTACTGCTGAATAAACTCTACTTGATGACAAAGGACTATAAATTAACTGAAATAGTCAGGTGTCTTCTTCAAAATCGTAGACTCTTTGTAGACTTTCAAGGGCAGCACAGCCGTTGGAGGAATCAACGAAATGGACTGCCTCAAGGTAGTGTTCTGGCCCCTATCCTCTTTAACATATATACAAATGACCAGCCAATACCAGTACCGTAGGTACTCGAAGCTTTATTTATGCGGATGATCGTGCCATTACCGTCCAGGCGGATCAGTTTGAAGTTGTGGAAAGACGTCTATCTGAAGCTCTGGGGGAACTAAGTGATTATTATAGAGGAAACCAATTGAAACCAAACCCTTTGAAAACAAGTCTGCGCTTTCCATCTCAAGAACAGACAGGCAAAGAGGAAACTGCATGTAACGTGGGAAGGCATGCTGTTGGATCACTGTGCGAATCCCAAATACTTAGGGATTACATTGGATCGTGCACTCACGTATGAAAGACATTGTCTAAACATCAAAAATAAGGTATCCGCAAGAAACTGCCTCCTTCGCAAATTATATGGTACCAGCTGGGGGACTCAAGCTCAAACAATAAGAACCACTGCTTTAGCACTCTGTTACTCTGCAGCAGAATATGCATGTCCTGTGTGGTATAGGTCGTGTCATGCCAAGCAGGTTGATGCTGCATTAAATGAAACGTGTAGACTTATCACTGGCTGCCTGAGACCCACGCCATGTGATAAACTGTATTGTTTAGCAGGCATTACACCCCCAGATATCAGAAGAGAAATTGCAGCTAAATGTGAGAGATCTAGGGTTGATGTGTCTCAAGCACATCCATTGTTTAGCCTTCAACCAGCCCACTCTCGACTGAAGTCCAGAAGAAGCTTTCTTCACACAACTGAGTGCCTAACTGACAAACCTCAGGTTTTGAGGATTACATCTTGGTTGACCAGAAGCCCCCACATTACCCAGTGGATGGTTCCATCTGAAAGGCTCCCAGCAGGACATACAGAGGCTTGGACAACTTGGAAGTCTCTCAACAGTCCAACCTTCATAAATGGTTTTTTTGCTGCGATCCGGTCCTTTGTGAATGCGGTGAAGAACAGACTATGGGTCATCTGCTTCAGTGCAGTCTGTGTCCTATACTGTGCACCATGGAGGATCTGGTGAAGGCTACACCAAATGGACGTGACATGGCAAAATATTGGTCATGCATTATTTATAACCTTAATGTTCAAGTGTTGCCATTGTTTTGCCCATTTTGTACATAGTTTGTTATGTAATATTTTTGTTCCTGACACGAGTAAATAAACTTCTGTTGTTGTTGTTGTTGTTGTTTGAGTCTTCAGTCTTTTGACTGGTTTGATGCAGCTCTCCGTTCCTCCCTGTCCTGAGCTAATCGTTTCATCTCTACATAGCTACCACACCCTACGTCCGAGGCAATCTGTTTAACATATTCTAACCATGGTCTACCCCTACAGTTCTTGTCCTTGACCCTTCCTTCCATAACTAAGCTTGCTATTCCTGGATGTCTTAGTATGTGTCCTACCAATCTATCTCTTCTCTTCATTAGCAGTCGCCAGAAACATCCCTCCTCTCCCACTCGTCTTAATACCTCTTCATTCGTAACCCTATCTACCCTTCTGATATTCATCATTCTCCTGGAACACCACATTTCAAACGCTTTAATTCTCCTCTTTTCTGCTGCACCAATAGTCCAAGTTTCACTTCCATAGAGTGCCATGCTCCAGACTAAGGCCTTCAAAAATGACTTCCTAACACTTAAATCTATATTCGATGTCAACATATTCCTTTCCTGTAGAAATGCTTTCCTTGCCTGAGCTAACCTACCTTTTATATCCTCTTTGCTTCGTCCATCACTGGTTATTTTGCATCCTAAGTAACAGAAGTCTCCTACTTCCTTTAGTTTTTCACCTGCCAATTTGATGTCCATAGATGATTCTGATTCATTTCGGCTGCATTGCAATATTTTTGCTTTACATTTATTAATTTTCATCATGAATTCTTTCCTCAAGACGGAGTCCATACCATTCAAAAACTTATTCAAATTATCAGGCGTGTCGGCCAAGATGACTATGTCATCAGCAAATCTCACTTCTAGGTACATAGAACAGAAAGTATGACCTACGTGGAATTGTAGGTAGTATAATTTGAAACCATGTCGCGGGCCGTACATTGCCCATGACAGGTATAGAAGAAAGCAAAGTCAACTCCGTACAGGCCATGGAGGCCCTTGGAACAGCGGAAGGTGACATCCACACTAGATGGGATGCAGTTGTTAGCTCCGTGCCCGGCTACCTTTGCTCCCAGGAAACCTAGTAACCGGCGCTTAGATGTGCACGAGAGCTCAGCGGTAGGAGAGGTGTGTAGAGCGTTGTGGGGAGTAGGCCGAATACTTTGCTATGTGATAACATTGACGCTCGTGACAGTAGGCTCTCACAATCAGACACAGACGCGCTCAGCGCGGCAAATGTTTTACGCTGCAGTAGTACACCAGGGGAGTAGGATGGGGAAGTGCAGAACTAACTGCCGGTAACTGTGATTTGGTACTCATTTCTGTTGTGCGCTGCGTGAACCCCAGGGCAAGTTACGCTTCTGACATTGGTAGTTCTGTTCCTAAAATCCATTATCCGTGTGGGAATCGAACCCACTCCGTTTCAATTAGAAGCTCAGCACCTCACCGACTGGGCTACGTATGTATGTATATAAATGATGATGATGATGATAATTGTTGTATTAAGGGACCTAACATCTTGGTTATCAGCCCCTAATGGTTTGGGTGATAGTGAAAGATGACATGAGAATGAAAACTATAACTAATACTAACTACAAACTTGCAAACTAAAAGAAGAAATGGTAAACAAATAAAGGATAAGACAAATTAAAGGACAGGAGGAAAAGAAATGCCCTAAAGCCTCGAAGAATGAGGATTGAGGGACTTGGAAGGAAGGAGAGCCAGGAAAGGCAGATAGGAAAGGGGAAGAGGAGGGGGTTCGCCCCAGAGGTAATGGAAAAAGGGGGAGAAAACGCACCCAGCTCAGGCATCACTGATTGCCAACTCCCGAACTCAGCAGCCGTGAGCCCTTGAGGGTGTAGCACTATCCAGGGCGCACCAGAAGTGGTGGGGTTTCACACACCCTGCCTCCTTGAGGGCCTTGAGCAGAAGGAGATAGGAAGAGAACAGAAGAGGTCTGACCCCTCGAAGAATGAGGGATCAGGAAAGATGAGACAAGGGCCAATGGACGACTAGAACAGTACCGCCCTCTGACGTCACGCTATCTCGCGACTTTGTTTACAAACCGATCTTGTGGGCAGCCATGACTATATCTTGTGTGAGTTGTAGTTACGAATTACGCTTAAATCTTCGTTGTTTTATGCATTATAGAATAATGGCTCAATATTGTGCAGTTCCCCAGTGCAAAAACAGATGTGGCAACTACAAAGTAACGTTTACTTCCTTGTCATTGGTCGTATTTTGAGGAAATAGGGGCTTTTCAAAATTCTTCGTGCTGAAAGGAAATCACACTTATCAGCCCACATGAGAGTATGTTTAGCCGATTTCTTACCTTTAGATTACAAGCCACGAAGCCAGTATTGCCTGGAAGGAAATTTTTAAGTGATGATGCTGTGCCAAATGTATTTCCTGCTTTCTTCTCCAATAAAATTGAAGCCACCACGTCCTAAGCTGGCTTATAAATTAGGCCTACGCCTAGATTTAAGATGGTATTATTCACACTGTCTTTGTCAAACGCTTGGTATGATATGTTAAAATAATATGCTAGTATAGAAATAAACTAACGAGATTGTCTTCCTATTGATGAATACGGTGTCAGTGCAGTGCCTACAAGCCATAATTCAAAGTAAAATAAGTGCAAATCGCAGCTGTAGGCATAGCCTAAGATAATATTTCTAGTTATTCTAACATATTGAAAACTCTAAGGAAATATACCGATATTTTAGGTGAGGAATTTGAGCTTAGTTACTTTCACATGCCGGCAGGCCTACCTTGGGCGTTATCTTTAGTTGACATTTTTGAAATTAACTGGCTTAAGGTAACCTTTCTTTCAAAATACGATATCAGATTTCCGAAACAAATAGTTTTTATTAAAAAAAGATATACCGGTTGAGTTGCTTTAATATCAGTTTTTACATTAGACATACCGGTACTGTACTGGTAGTAGCCTACTAAGGTTTTATGAACTTGGCAATTAACAGGCTAAACATAATGAAAAGAGGAAGATTGGTATAGGCCTAAGAGCTATGTGGCCTTAAATCCAGGTCGTTAGTCAAAAATTGCGGATGAAATATATCTAGGCCTATATGTAGACCTAGGTCTACTGTAAATACCAGTATGATTTATAAAGAAGCTTAAAAATGGATTCTGTACAGGTTCTACACACTTATTTGCTTGTAAAAAGACATCGCATGGAATTTGGCCTACGTTGCTATTATCCTCTACTGCAGTAAATTGGGGGCAGATAATCTTGCTGTTCCGCCCCTGAAAACAACAATAACTAACTAGCAGCAGTAAATTCAAACATAAATTAAAATTTACAGCTGTATTTTAAGAAGCTTGTATGTCTGTGGAATTTGGAAAATTGACGGAATTAAGAATTCTCCTCTTCCTGTTAGGTTTCATCACCGGTTCTGGATCTATGCACTTTCCCCTAGGTTTAGCCTATACCATTGCTGCTCAACAGATGTGCAGGATATTTTATAGCAAGAATTTCAGTGGCTCCAGTACAGCAAAGATGAGGTAATACAGTCCCATTAGATGAATGCATTTCCTTAGGTAAAAAAATAAGAGTTAATGTCTTACAAGACAGCCAATTCCTTTTAAATTGGAAATATTCACGAAAAAATCACCCAGCTTTGCACGAACAGTACGACCTAAGAACGTTGAACACGTCATTCTCTTCATATCCTTGAAAATAAAGTGGCTTTTGTTGTTGTTTTTTTTGGTATCATTTGAGGGCCTTGGACATCGTGATCATATGGCCCCATGTACCTGAATGAGTGTGGGATGATTGTTTGATAACCTTTGTTATTGTGGTATTTGTAGTAGTGTGTATATTTATAATTCAGGTGAGATGTGGGAAGGAAACGGCCGTTGCCTTTTAGTTAGGAACCATCCGGTATTTGACTGGAGTATAAGTGGGAAACCACCGAAAACCACTTCCAGGATGATTGAGGTGGAAATCGAACCGCTTCTCAGTTTTGCCTCACGAGGCTTAGTGTAGCCTACTCCATTCCAGCCCTGAGACCAGAATTAAATGTCTAGACAGAGACGGGAATCGAACCCAGACCTCCGGGGTGACAGCTAACAAAGCTAGCCGTCGACACCACGAATAAAATATTCTTGGAGGAGATCCCTCTGTCTAGCAAAACAGACAGCCTTAAAAGTCACTAGATAACCTTGATAGGCACACCAAACATCTTCAATACCGGTAATTCATGTATGCACAGATTATAGCCTTCATTCATTAGTCATTGAGAACCATCATCACCTTCCGTACCGGTACGTATTTTGTAGCACAGTTCAACCAAACGTTTTGAGGTTCTCTAACGACTTGGTCCATGTCAGCTGCTTTAGAAACAAAGTTTCATTTCGCACAATGAAACTTGTCATATCTACGAATACGGTGCCGTAACTATAAGAACATAAACCGGTTCTGGCAATTTCATGCACTACATTTTACAACCCTCATCATTACGCCTATATTGGAGGTATATTCAATACGAATTACGGTAATATATTCGTATTACCAAACGCAAATCGTTGACACTTCAACTCGGTAAATAACATTTTGGCACAAGACAACGTGCCTCCATTTTTCTCTCGCCCACATGACCACCTGCGCACTCTGTGAAACACATCAGGAACCTCAAAGCCACGCCCACGGCCGACTGAATGCGCTCATACCGGCCTAGACAATGAGACCTTTTTCATGAAATCTTGTTAGTTACTCAACTGTTCACACAGCGCTGTTCACCAAGCATTGCTCGACTAAGACTTATCTCTACTTAGTGTAAAACAAAGTCCCCGATTCTTGGATATCACGGGTAATCTCGAGAACCACTGGATGGATTTTGATGCGGCTTTCACCATTCTGTACAGGTAATATCGAGGAAGATTTCTGTAGAAAATAATTTATTTATGTTCAAAGGGAGCCAAGCAGTAACGATTTTAGATTTCAGTGAATAGGTCGAAGAAAGAACTTGACGTCCGTGCGCTTTTTAAGCTTACGCTGGACAAACCGTTAAAAATATCAATATACTATGAGTGTAAGAATTGTTCAGCATGAAAAATTGTACAAAAAAGTCCGCGTGAGCATATCTCTATCTTCGATACATCGCCCACTATAAGTGTTTTTAGTTTGGACGGGAGGGGGATTTGGCTTGCACCTCGCCATTCTTAAATTACGTCTGACAGGAATTCCTTGCACATTCATAACTGTTCCCGGGCGAAGCCGGGGCGGGTTGCTAGTGACACTATTATATTATCATAATAATTCCCACAATATCAAAATGCAAATTATATCACAAAATAAAATAGCGTGCTAATAAATCTAAGAGAAATTAGACATACCTTGCACCTCGTTACAGTTGAATTCGATCAGAATCACTCGGTTTTCATTAAAGTTTATGCATTTTTCTGCTGAACGGTTTGGAAGTTCGGCAACAGGAAACTAGGACTGTTATTTACTTAAAATATTCATTTTTGTATTTTTGTACTATTTGTGTTCATGATTTCATTACATTGTCAGAATTACCGACAGTAGTGGCTACGCTGGCTAAAGCGCAGCGTTAGGCCATGGGGCCAAGCTCTCTGCTGACTCGGTAGACGCGTGTGTTCGAGCCCCACCGTCGGCCGTCCTTGAAATGATTTTCCGTGGTTTCCTATTTTTCAACACCAGGCAAATGCTGGAAAGGTACCTTCTAACAGGCCACGGCCGCTTCCTTCCACATCCTTGCCCAGTTTCATTCATCTTCATCCATTCCATCTCTCATCCTGACGCGCAGGTCGCCCACGGGCGTCGACTAGAAAGACCTGCACTCGGCCTCTCAGGAGGCCACACGAAAAGAAATGTCAGAATTAATGCTTTAATTAGTAGGGTATACTATTCAGTGTACCTATTATAAATAAAAACCGTGAGGTTTCTCACCTCCCCATATTACGAAACCCGGTTGCCTAATACGGGGAAAGTGCACTTTTAAAGTTAACAATAATATCAGAGGGTATTACAACATCAAACGTGCCCATATTAGTAATATACGTAGTATATCGCCTAGGTTTACATTGGTGAGAAAACCAAAATTATTCCGTTCCTTCTTATGTCTAATATGAGCCCTATAAAAAAAACTCCCCATATTTGGCGACTCTCGTCTACCCATTTTTAGAAGATACCTTATGCACTGGACAGCTGAATTCGTAAGTCTCAGAACTCAGGAAGTCCTTTCTAGCAGCGTTACTAGCAGCTTTCAAAGTTTCAAGGTAAGAAAGAAAATATTCCTCTAGCCAGTTTAGGCGACTGACATTTAATGAGAAAAAATGCCCGTTATCTGGATTTCTAGATTGAATATGATGATATGTGATGCTTACGTCATGCATAGCGAACCATTTATTAACGTTTTTCAAAAAAAATGGTTGCTTCTGCGTCCATGAATGTGTACGCTTCCGGGTGCATGCCTATATTTTCTTTCAGTGTACTAATGGCACCAATAACTTCTGACGAGAACACTTCCTTGGCACGCCGAACATTCATTTTTCAAATTTAGTGGGTTCGATGTGTTTTTTTAGTGAGGTGTCTGACCGGTTTGACGATCTCACCCTTTTGCACTGTGTATAGTAATGACAAGTATTTCCCTGAAATTATTCCAGTACCATCAGTCATCTCTCGTTACAGAAACTGCGTTCTAATTTTTTTTTTTTTTTTTTTTTTTTTTAGAATGTGACAATGATCAAAACTAGGGAATACATTCCTAGACTCGTCGTATGGGTGATTGACCATTGGTTGCAAATTCCCTCCCCCTAAATGCCTCATCATTGTAGTGTTAGTTTTGTGATTATCAGAGACAGTTATTATAATTATGAAACCGCATTGTTCAACCTCGAGAATAACGTCCAGCAGCAGTTTATGTAAGTCCCGTCCTGACAGCTGCTTCGTGAAAAAGAAGGCACACGGTATCTGATAATTTGTCGAAAGATCTCTTAGCACAAAACACAACACACGATTAGCTGCTACTTGTTCCCGGCTGTAATTTTGATCCTCTCTTTCCTTTTAATGAGACGGTGCTGGAGTAGTGTCCTTATACCCGAAGAAGGTGCAAGGTATGTCTAATTTCTCTTAGATTTATTAGCACGCTATTTTATTTTGTGATATAATTTTAATTTTGATAATGCGAAAATTATAATGATAATAATTATATAGTGTCACTAGCAACCCGCCACGGCTTCGCCCGGGAACAGTTATGAATGTGCAAGGAATTCCTGTCAGACGTAATTTAAGAATGGCGAGGTGCAAGCCAAATGCCCCTCCCGTCCAAACTAAAAACACTTATAGTGGGCGATGTATCGAAGATAGAGATATGCTCTCGCGGACTTTTTTGTAGAATTTATCACGCTGAACAATTCTTACACTCATAATATAATGATATTTTTAACGGTTCGCCCAGCGTAAGTTTAAAAAGCGCACGGACGCCAGGCTATTTTTTCGACCTTTTCACTGAAATCGTTACTGCTTGGCTCCCTTTGGTCATAAATAAATTATTTTCTACATAAATCTTCCTCGAGATCACCTTTGCAGAATGGTGAAAGCAGCATCAAAATCCATCCAGTGGTTCTTGAGATTACACATTTAATATTCGTACTGTACAGCTGATTCCTTATCGCGCCTATAATGGGAGGGGAGTGTGCTCTACCGGCAACGAGTAGAAACTTTCCAATTACATGTTATACATGGGTTCTGACTGGGAATGTCAAGGCCGGTATAGAGCGCAGCTCGTATTCAGTCGGCCGTGCCACGCCACAAGTAAAGTCGTCAATGAAGACGGGGAAGGAAACGACTCCCTAGGCCTCGGATACCCTAATACCGTCGGGGTCGGAAAAGAAGAAGAGTTGACCAAGGGTGGTCAATAGGAAACATTACAGAGACGACACACGTAAGTGGAAGGAATACCGAACTCAGCTGAGGTCCCGTGGTCGCCAACCCACGTCCCACTAGCCGTGGGCCCCTGGGGGAGTACATAATTTATAAGTCAGTAGTCGCTGTAGTAATTTGTGATTTTATTCTCATTTTTCATTATCACCAAATCATTACGGCGGATGGCCTAGATGTCGTTTCTTTTAATACAACAATCACCTCCTCAGCCAATAGTTACTTCATATGACCATGCCACTTACATGCCGCTTGTATTATTGTACGAAAGTACTAGGAAGGAGTTGTCTTTGACATTGTACGCATGGGAACGTGTAAATATCCCAACGAGGGATGTTTTATCAGCTGTAATGTGTATAAACATCTAAATTCTCAAGTGTGTAACTACTCAGGAACTTGTTTTTGCTTTAATTTCAGACTTGTTTTGTTTTCGACATATTTTCGTTTGTTATTATTATTATTATTATTATTATTATTTTAAGCGAATTCTCCCAATAAGTGGAAGACGTTAGGCAAATAACTCAATCAACTTTTTCTTTTGTTCTTATTGTTCCAATAGGTTTTCATTCATTCGACTACAGTAGGCTACTTTGGTCTGTACTGTTTTTGTTTTGGATGCTCCCATGTAACTTCCCATTTGTTTACGTCGTGTCTGAAGGTGTCCCTTTCTGAAATGTGTGTTGAACTTATTTTTGCGTTTTTGGAGTCATTTCGAAGTTCTTCCAGCCAAAGTGTTCTGGTCTTGAGTGAGGTCACATAATCTATTATCCTTTTCGTCAATAGATTTTCTGGTAGGCCAGTGAGATGACCAAATAATTTCATTCGTCTTTTCTTATAAATTTCGATGTTTGAATACTGTTCTGTTGTTTTGATTGATTGTAGCCTGTAACCAAATTTGGTATATCTTGCTCCTAAGATTTTCCTAATTATCTTCCTCTCTACTCTTTTGATTTCTTCAAGCCCGTGTTTATTGTTGGTTGGTTGGTTCCTCAGTTTTAGGGGCTGCGACAAAGCGGTCATGTAGCCCCGTGTACTTTGGCTGCGTGTAGAATCTGTCTGATAACCGGTGTTAATTGTGATGACTGTATTAGAGAGTGTTATATGTAATTCATGTAAGGACTGCAGACTTTGAATTTTTCAAGTAGTTGCTACTTTTGCCACTAAACGCCACCATCAACGACTACTAGTTCAGAACTTGGCTACTAGACGCCACCGCAGTCGGCTCCTAGCGACGAACGTAGGAACCTGAGCGTTGTTTACATTTTTAACCTAATTTAGCTTCACACAAGTGTAGTTAGTGGAAGGTTCTTTTTCATGCCATAAATATAAGACACGCGACCGCCGGCTTTACTTCCCCTCCGAAGGAAAGCATACTGAGGGTTTTTTAAAGCTCTTAAAAAAACCGACGACATCGGCCGGGTTTGAACCCGAGATCTTAGGCATAGAAGCTCAGCATGCTACCAACTACGCCACCGAAGCCGCTTGTGTTTATTGTTAAGTGTCAGAGTTTCACTTGCGTAAAGAACCATTGGTTTTATGACTGTGCTGTAGTGCCGAATGTTTGTTAGAAATGTTTTGGACTAAACCTAATGCCTTTTTGACTTTTTGGAGACGATTTTGTTGTGAGATTTTCTTTTATTATTATAATTATTAGTTTTATTTTATTACTTGGTTTATTATTTTTATATTTTTTCATATTTAGTTGTTCACCTCTAAATTTGTTATAAATCTACATTTGTATAATTTTATCTGACCTTGCTCTTCCACCCTTTTAAACAAAAATATCTAACAAACGAACTGTGTATAAATTCTGCCCGCCAATTGTATATATCACTTTTACAAGATGATTATTTAGGCCTACACAATGTATCATTGTATCTTATTTAATTTGCAATTTCAATCCATTGTTCTCTAAAAGAGGGTACTGCACAATGTTTTAAAGGGGACCCGGAACGTCATATGTTTACAATGTTAAACCATGCTACATTTTCTCAGATTCTTTTCAAGGTATTCATTTGAAATTTTCATAGTTTTGAATCAATGTAATTGGCTTTTTCATTTATGACATTTTTATGAAAGGCCAAAAATGTCAGTACGTTTTCCCTAGATATTAGGATCATCAAAATGTTACCTACCACCAAAATGCCATTTCTGTACATTCCTATGGAATATTACATATGAAACCAGAACGTTTCAAATTCCTACATTCAACACAAACTGAAAAATGTTCCTTAAGTACCGTATTAAAGAAAATCAACTTATGGGAAAATACATTTTAAGGTCCAATACTAATACATAAAGGCTATGCATGCCATAACAAAATAATTAATTACCGTAAAATATTTCCGGCTTGAATGTTGTCAATTTTAAAACACAGATGGGAAGTGAAATTATCACAGATTCAAAGTCAACAATTTGAAAATTTTGAATTTTTCATCGAATATTGGACTTCAGGTCTCTCCGGGATTAGCGGGAAAATATTCCAACAGTTAGTTACTATGGCAACAAGTGTTCGTCAGCTAGGCCTCCTATTTATTACCATGGCAAGAAGTGTACGTCATCTAGGCCTACCATAGTCAATGGTTTCCAAGGCAACAAGTATTCATCATTTAAGCCTAAACATGATGTTCGGTAAAGAACATATATATCCTACTTTCTCCTAAATGCATGGGAATCGTTATAACTCTTTGTCCTTTTGAAGGAGTATAATTGTTGAATGTAGGTTGTAGTAGCTTGTTGAAATACAACGTGCTATACGGATATTAAACACGAATATGAGGTGCCCTTTGCTAGTGCTACCCCTGTACAAAATTGTATTCAGTTCGGTTTCACCGTGTTTGAATTGATATGGTGAATCGATTTGCACACATACATGGCCGCTATCTGCAAACTATTGGACTGATGACCTTGTAGTTCAGTCAAAAGATGCTTACCACAAGAAGGTATGTTGTTGCAAACTTTGGTAGAGATCAAATGATTAGGTTGGTCGCAAATTGATATAAGCTTTTAACATTTGGGTGGCCGCCATTCCGTTTCCGTCAAGATGGCGGTAATTTAATACATGACACTCACGTGCCCATTGCTAGTGCTATCTCTGTACGGTACCAAATTTCGTTCAATTCGGTTTTACCGTGTTTGAAAAGATAGGGGAATCGACTTGCACACATACATGGCCGCCATCTGCAAATTATTGAGCTGATGACCTTGTAGTTTAATCAATAGATTTTTCATACTTAAAGGTATAATGTTGCAAAATTTGGTAGAGATCGGATGATTAGGTGAGTCGTAATTTGATTTAAGCTTTGCACATTTGGGTGGCTGCCATTACGTTTCCGTCAAGATGGCGGCGATATAAATTATGAAACTGAGGTGCCCATTGCTAGTGTTACCTCTGTACCAAATTTCGTTAAATTCGGATTCACCATGTTTGAATTGATAGGGGAATCGATTTGCACACATACATGGCCGCCATCTGCAAATTATTGAGTTGATGATTAGGTTAATCGTAATTTGATTTAAGCTTTGAACATTTGGGTGGCCGCCATTACGTTTCCGTCAAGATGGTGGTGATATAAAAGAGGACACTGAGGTGCCCTTCTTAGTGCTACCTCTGCACCAAATTTCATTCAATTCGGTATCACTGTGTTTGAATTGATAGAGGGGGGGGGGGGGGGCAGACATTCAAAGTACACACACTCACACACAGACACACAATTTTTCGCCCTGTGTTGATCTCATAAGTCTACTATCATTTTTTGCAAAAATCGAAAGTAGGCTATAAATACACCCATGATTCGATATTTATCGTTGTAAGGGGCTGTGACAACGTGTCATGTAGCCCCGTGTACTATGGGTGTGTGTCTGATAACCGGTGTTATTGTGATGGCTGTATTACTGTGTGTTATCTGTGATTCACGTAGAAGGACTGCAAACGATCAGTTTTTTTCAAGTAGTTCCTACTTTTCCTACCAAATGCTACCGTCCACGACACCTAGCTGTGGACTTGCCTACTAGATGCCATCGGAGCCAGCACCTGACGGCGAACGTTGGAACTAATAGCGCATTCACTTTTAACTTTTCCCTCCTTGTTAAGCTTAATCTTCCTTTGCCGCTCTCTAGTGAGCAGTCTGTCAGTTAAATCACCCCCAGAACCATTTAGCAGAGATGGCTCAATGAAACCTGAAAGAGGGAACTTCCAGATTAGGACCAGTTATGTTAATTATGTGCTCAAGTTCTCATTAAAAATGAAATGATGATTACTTTCTTTAGAGTGCACAATTTCTTGAGCCTGTAGAGCTATCAGTGAATAAATCTGAGAACGATTCTCAGATGAACCACTAACTCAGCGGTAAAGCTACACTGCCATTCAATTATTTCCACAGTTGATTTTTATATCATTGTTAACAGCATTCAAAGAGAAGAGCTTCGGGAATAAGTTAGAAGCCTGTTCTATGTCTAGGCTTTGCCTTTACTCCGTAGATGGCAGTAAGATCGCAAGCTAGTGATCGTTTGATCATTTACTTCATATTTTTTAAATAATGTATTTAATAGTCTGGCCTGTTTGCCATCTCTTGATGAATGCAGTACATTTGCATTTGTCTGTTGGCACAGGCTAGAGTAATATGTGGCTTTTCACCGATGTCTCAGTCTCACTCATGGCTGTGATTATACGGAAGCTACTGAGGTATGGGTGGTGCTTAGTAATGACATTCAGGACACAGTCTGTGCCTGTGGATGCTGTGAAAGGTTCTACTCATAGGGTTAGTACTGCTGTATTGACTCAGTGGGGAAAGCAATGGCAAAGTACCTCACTGCTCATCTTGCCTAGTATGCCTCAATATAGCGCTGCCTTGAGTTTTTGTGGGTATCTAACCACATAACCTAACGGCGGTACTTTTTGAGGATCCAACCAGCCTTCGAGCTGACTACCCAACAGACAGATTTAATAATAGAAGAGGACCGCCCACGGTGGCGGAGAGCGTTGACATGCGTCTAGCTGGAATCGGCAGAGCGTGGGATTGAATCCCACCTCGGCCGTCCTGAAAATTGATTACGTGGTTTCCCATTTTCACCACAAGGCAAATGCCGGGACGGTTCCTTTCAACAGGCCATCGGCCGACTTCGTTATTTAATCCAAGTTAGCGGTCGCCTGGGCGATCGGCCTGTCACCATCCCCAGTTGCGGTGGAGGAATGATCCCGCGCAGAGTCCGAGCTTGGAGGATAAGCGATTCATATTCTTCTTCTTCTTCTTCTCCTTCTTCTTCTTCTTCTTTTCGTTTGGGCCTACTGAGGACCATGGGGCTCCTTTTGACTTCTTGTAAGGAATTTATGTTTCTTCTTAGCCCAGGCAGCTTTCATCTTCTGGCTGTGTGTCTGCTTTCTTTCCTGTGTCCACTTCGGTCTGGTAGTCCCTGTATTTTTCCTGCTGGTGAGAGACACTGGAAAGACACCATGTTGAATCATCTGTCGGAATTGTGATCGATCCTGTATGTTTCTTGATGAAATTCCAAGTTGCTCTAGGTCTGACCTCACTGTGGAGATCCATTTGTTTTTGCACGCTTTCCCTCTTCCTGTCGTGGTGAAGATCAGGCTGGTAAGTCTATCTGGACCCATGCGTGTCAGATGTCCGTAGAAAGCTAATGGTCTCTGCCTCATGGATGTGACGATATCTTCTTGATGATCATAGGGCTCATTGTTGTGCCTGATCCTGTAAGTACCACCCTCTTCCCTTTTGATCCTAAAATCCTTCTAAGTATTTTCTGTTCCTTGAGCTCTAGTTTCCTCAGTGGGCCTTTTCGGTTCGTCAGGAGACACTCAGAGGCATATAGAACGGAAGGTCTTACTACTGAGTTGTAATGTAGAAGTTTAAGGTTCTTAGAGAGGCACTTGGATGTGTAGATGCTCTTACAGGAGTGGTAGACCCTTTCCAGTTTCGTGCATCTAGTGTCTATTGCTAAGTGGGTAGTTTATTGGCTGAGGAATAACCCACCCACCAAGGGAAGATGATTAAGAGAAGGAAGTAGATTTTGGATTGGAGAAAAAGGATAGAAAAATAGGAGGAGAGTCCCACAAAATTAATAAGTTTAACTTTAAACACACTTAGAAGCGGTTGCAACTGCAAATTAACTCTTTGATAGCTAAAGTAGGTGCGAGCTTGGTCGAAGCTGACGGGAACCGCAGCTAAGACTTGGGCAGTTTGCCAGAGAAAGGCTTTAGTGTATTTCCTTCCAAGCACGAATAAGACTACTATAGGGAAGGGTGATAGTCTGGCAAGACAAATAGTAAAAGCTTTATTGAGTATGAACGAGGGCATAAACCTAGGAGGAGCTAGGAAAGCCAGGATCTTGCCTAACTGTAGCATCAGAGAAATGATGAATCCAAAAACAAATATTTAATTTATTTGACAATGCAAAGAAGTTTGAGGAAATTAACAAGCATGTAATATAATTTTGACAAACATAGTTCATTTGAACTTTTTAACAAATGGGGTCGCAGACCTCTCAACATTAAACGTTTGCTCCAGGCAATTGACAATTTACAAGGTTTCAAACCTTACATGTTTCTAAAATCTTTATAAGATTTAAACAAATAAACAATGAAGCAATTAAAGTTTGAACGTGAATTGGAGTACAAAGAGTGCACCTTAAGAAATTCTTGAGAGAATGTTCTAGAGAAAGTGACAACTTCGAAAATAACAATAATAAAAACATAAAAAATAAGATAGAAGTTCCTACAACTTCTTATATTTATACAGAATTACTATATGAGAATTATACAAAAGAGGGCAGGTCACTTACTGTGAAACCTGAAGAAAGTTAAAAGGAAGGTTCTAGACTTCCCAAGTTTGAGCAGGAATCACTAGCCAAATGGGACAGTTTCCATTTCGTGAAACCTGAACATGACTCGCTCAAGAGTTTAGAGAATTGTTTTCCCTGATTATAGGAAAGGAACAATGTGAATTTGAAACTTGTATCACACAAGCAATTATGCAGAATTTAATTAATGTTAAACTAGCAAAGTTGTAAGGGCACTTCGAGAGTGACACCTTATAGGAAAGTTACAATTTTATTAATAATGGTGGTTAGTAGAAGGTTGAGGAAAGATCATTGGGATATAGGATCAATGTTCATGGCCGTATTTAATGTAAACGGACGAGCGCGACGCGGTAGAAACGTGGAGCAAGCACTGGTTATCACTGTAGTCTATAAAGATGGATGCAAAGTTCACTATAGAAACACTAAAGTTTATGAGAAAGAAAGTTATTGCAATTATGGAAATAACTGATTGCACTATATAGGTGAGAGTCTATTTCTTGAAAAAGTTGTGATTTACAATTAAATGTACCATAAAACATTCCAGTGGTTCCAGCGGTGGAAGAAAGTTAGCTATTGCAACAATTTGTAAGGAAGATTCCTCATTTTAAATATTATTGTCACAAGTGAGTGAAAAATACCTGACGGCAAGACTCGCAGATAGAGTACAAGATCTCGAAGGTTCCAGAACGACCTTAGTGGAAAAATGGGGTTGAGAAAATCCAACGGAGGAACTAGCTTAATGAATTATAGACAGCGGGTATTAGGTAATATCCCACGTAGTGAGAGGATTTCTCATTTGAATAGCTTAAGAAAGCTCTTTTTTAGTAAAGTTGGCTTATACAAGCAAAAGCTCAACATGGCAAATCCCACGAAGAATGATTTTTGCCCCAAAGTAAATAATTTCACACTGTCTATAAAAGTATCGTTAAAAGCACGTGGAAGTTAAAACCATGAAGATGAGGTTAAAACTTTTAAAATGGTACTTATCTTGATTTCATGTTGAAGGCGAAGTTTCTCTGGATGACAACTACCTTGCCAACATGGCGTAGAAGAGTGTGTGCCTCTTGGTTTGAGGAGGCTAGCTCGAGAGGAGCTTTAACTGATCGAGTCAACTGCCGACTGAGAAGTGAGACCAGCTCAACGGAGCACCTAGGGTCCAAGGAAGGGGAAAAGAGTGGGGGGTAGGAGACAAAAGGAGAACATATAAGCATTGCCAATGTTACAACAAAAAAATGATCTCTTGCTGAGCTGGTCTTCAAAGAGTTGATAACAGGCGATACTAGCGCAGCATGGTGAGTGAAACAGTAGACGTAGTCCTCTTGCTCAAGGAAAAAATAGCTGGCGATGGTAACAAGATCTGGTGGCCAGATTGATATGTAAGTCCTCTCGCACCAGGAGGAATAGTTGAAGAGCTTCAGATATTCGCTGCTATATGACGCTAGGTGGGTCATAGAATATATAACTGGAACAGACTCATAAAATATATAAGAGACCTGAACTCCTAAGAGAAAACAGAAGATCACTGTTGGTGTTTGACAAAGAGGAAGGAAAGAACATGCAAAAGCATTGAAAATTATAATCTCTGGTACCGTGTATTCCAAGAATACACCACTAAGGTCTCACTCTCGTTTGCTGGAATCCACTCCCCTAGGTACTTCACTGCAGGAACTTTTTGAATTGCGGTGTCTTTCACAAGAATAGTAGATAGGGCTCCCTTTATATTTGTCATGAACACTGTTTTTGTACCAGGTATATTGACCTTCAAGCCAGTTTTAGCTGCTATGTTATAGAGGCTCTCTAGTTGTGAGCAGCTTCTTCCATGATGTTCGCTAACAAGGCAAGGTCGTCGGCAAAGGCCAGGCAAGGTACATTGAGATTGTCATTCTTGTACCCAATTTATTATTATTATTATTATTATTATTATTATTATTAATAATAATAATAATAATAATAAAAGAGGACGTCCTACTTCCTTCGCACAAAGTGAGATAATCATTGGTGAATTTAAGGGTGCATTGATTGTTCTTATTTGATATGTTGTCAGAATGTCTTATCGATATACATTATTGGTTTGAGTACCGGGTGAGTTAGCCGTGGTCGTTACGGCATGACTGCTGGCAGTCGCTCACATCCGGGAGGCGAGGAGGTTCGAATCCCCCCGCCGGCAACCTTGAAGATGGTCTTCTGTGGTTTCCCATCTTTCTTCCAGGCAAATGCCGGGGTTGGTCCCTAACTATAGGCCACAGCCGCTACCTTCGAACTCCTCGTCCTTACATACAAACTTTCTTCCCCAGACAACACTCCACACGCGACGGTACTTGTAGCCCACCCATTGGGTGTCCGCCTCGAAGCAGCTACAAAACTGGCGAGCCGAACATGTCTTCGGACACTCCCCGTACTAAAACCCATACGCCAAAGAAAAAAAAAGTTTCGAGTACTGTAGTTGGTCTTGTTCTGATTTGAACAAGCAGGCGCAAGCCTTCGTGTCTCCAGTGTGCAGTGGTATACAGCTGTGTGATTTCAAAATATGTTGCATGTTGATTATTTTACGAAGTCAGTATTTAAAATCGGCATGCATTGTACAGAGCGTCCGCAAAGTATCTCCGCAGTGGCGAGCTACTCAAAATAAGGTAGGCCTACTATCCCAGCATTTGCTTGGAGGGAATGTGGAACACCCCGGGGATAAACCACACTCAGGCTAGCCGCTGTCGGCGCCGGGTTTCCAACCTCTAATATCCGGGCTTGCTGCAGCTGGCCTCGCGGCTGTGGTGCATGATTTAACGAGCACGACTACGCTGATAATTAGGCTACAGCTACCCACACAGATTGTTAGTCAAATTCAACACTTAATAAGCAATAATTGGTCTTTTAAGGGGCTGAACAGCGATGCCATCTGCCCCTAAATTCAACACTTACCCAAGTATACGGGGTTGATGACCAAATATGTCCCAATCCCATAATATGAATAATTAGTAATAAAGTGGGACCATGGTTCACTCTGAAGATCGTTGGGGAAGTACTTGCAATGGCATGATTGTGTACAGTCTGCATCATATGTTTAAACACAGCTCTTCATCCCAGTCTGCTGTCTATACTATATACTCTGTATTTCAAAAGAATGAACTTGAAGGAAATGGCGGGAGCTTGGAACAGCTGAGCTGTGTTGCCAAGTTTTTATTTTTGATGTAGATCAGCTGATTCGAATAATACACAGAGCTACGCTTCGGACATCATTTCGGTACTATTATGCGCAATATAATGCAAATGTCGATCCTGAGTCAACGCCGAGGACATTCAAATAGAGAAATACGGTGCACAGAAACAACGTCATAATAACACTAAGCACACTCACTGTATCGCGACTCATTACGGTTAATAAAAATAGCTTTTGTGATTCCACAAACGTAATGTTAGCCGAGCACACCAACAAGCGATATTACTGCCGTGTTTTTACATTGTCGATTTGCAGGCTATTGAATGACAGGCGGTAATTTGAACACTACGGTATGACGGGAAACGATAACTGGCTGCGAATTGGAACACCTCAACCAGTGTTAGATCTTTCACAGGGTGGACGAGTCTTGGGCCTGTCTCTCGAGAAATCGTATCTCAAACAGAAATAACTACAATACTTATCTACTTATAACCTACCTATAATTAACTAACTAGCTAACTAAGAACACGATGAAATTAGAAAATAATAATAATAATAATAATAATAATAATAATAATAATAATAATAATAAAAGAAATAAAATCAAGAGATATATAAAATGCGAGAACATTTCAACATCTATGAGGAAAAGACGATTAACTTTCTATGGACACTTCAGAAGAATGGGACCGGAACGCCTAGCAAATAAAATCCTCATCTTTCAGGAAAGGAGAAAGACTCAAGTACCATGGTTGAAAGAAGTTTATCAGGATCTTAAACAAGTAGTTCCGTGAAGAACTATACAGCCTATTTTCATATATCCTACTTATGTTAATTGCCACTATCAACATAAAACATTTCAGTTTGATTGCTGTAATAGATTCGTAGATATTGAGAACCGACTAAATATTTCGGATGGTCGCCATGTTGGATTTTATATATGTAGGTCCTAGAGTTATGTACTGTTACATGAAGATTATTGTGTACGTGTAGCATTCAAACTTCAAGCGCATGATTAGGACACAAGAAGTAACAATGAGATTTTAAAATTTCGCACAGCTGCCATCTTGTGGCTATGGAAACAATTGAAATAAATTAGATGCCAGTGGATTAACATTCGTATAAGGATTTACTGTACCAAGTTTCACTGCACTCGGATGGTTAAGTTGCGAGAAACATCCATGTGAATATTTATACTTCGCGTCACCGCCATGTTGCATTAGTGATCGCCAGGTTATTTAAGGTCCTATAGGTGAACTTAAGTCCATAGCCCCTATTAACATAAAACAATTCAGTTTGATTGCTATAATAGATTCGTAGATATTCAGAGCCGTCTAAATATATCGGATGGTCGCCATGTTGGATTGTTAAATGTAAAGGCCATAGAGTCATGCGCCATTAAAGGACATTTTTTTTTTGTCGTGTAGCCTCCTGAGAGGCCGAGTGCAGGTCTTTCTAGTCGACGCCCGTGGGCGACCTGCGCGTCGGGATGAGAGATGGAATGGATGAAGATGAATGAAACTGGGCAAGGATGTGGAAGGAAGCGGCCGTGGCCTGTCAGAAGGTACTGTCCCAGCATTTGCCTGGTGTTGAAAATGGGAAACCACGGAAAACCATTTCAAGGACAGCCGACGGTGGGGCTCGAACCCACGCGTCTACCGAGTCAGCAGAGAGCTTGGCCCCTTGACCTTACGCAGCGCTTTAGCCCGCGTAGCCACTACTGTCGGTAAAGGACAATAATTGCGTAGGTTCATTATTCAAACTTTCACTTCGATCGCATGATTACGACACAAGAAATAAAAACGTAATTTTAAAATTCGCAAAGCCGCCATCTTGAGGTATGTAAACAATTGAACTAAATTAGATACCAGTGCATTATAATGTGTATAAACATTTCCTGTACCAGGTTGCATTGCGTTTGGAACATTAAATCGCGAGAAAGGTCTATTTAAAATTTTCAAATTCGCTTGGCCGCCATGTTCGTTTTGTAGTTAACCGGTTTTTGAAAGTCTTACAGATGAACTTCCAGTAGTACCCTTTATCTCCGTACAAAATTTCAGGGTGATACCGCTAATAGTTTCAGAGATATAGAATGCCGCCGAAATATTGAACGAAGTTAGATGTCGGTGCATTACAATGTGTATAAACATATACTGTACCAAGTTTTATTGCGTTTGGTTGGTTAAATCGCGAGAAACGTCTATTTAAAAGTCGCAAATTCTCGTGGCCGCCATGTTGGTTTTGTAGTTACCAGTTTTTCAAAAGTCACATAGGTGAACTTCTGTTAGTTCCCTTTATCACCGTAATAAATTCCAAGGTGATATCGGGAATAGTTTCGGAGATATTGAATGCTGGTGAAATATTTCGCACAGCCGCTATGTTGGATTGGTGAGACGTAACAAAATTTGAAGGGCACGGTCGAGGTTGCCCGGAATAGTGCTATGAACTTACCGAGTTTCATTGAAATCGCTCTAGCCGTTTAGAAGTTACTAGGGGCCACTCACACACACACACCCACACACACACATACAAACACACACGCACACACACACTGACAAAAGGTGATCTCATAAGTCTATTTTTGCAAAATTGAGAATAGGCTAAAAATGTGGCATCGAGGAGGGAGCTATTGCAAACAGAAAAGTGTTCAGAAGGAAAATTGCGGAGGTGACAGATCTGTCCGTAGAGAAACCCAAGAGAACTCGAAGGGTGTTTACGGACGAGGAACGAGCAAGAGTGAGCCAACGAATGAAAGAGTATTGGCGTAACAGGAAAGAACATTAACAGTCAAGGCAGTTGTGTAATCGTAACCCATAGGAGGTTGATAACAGTCAAGGCAGTTGTGTAATCGTAACCCATAGGAGGTTGAAACGATCCTAAATAAATAAATAATAATAAAAGAAATAACGAAGTAAAAATGGAAACAAAAAAATATTAAAACTAGATGCTAGAAGTAAACGAAACTATGACAATTAAACTAACTCCGACACAGACAGCAGTTAACATGCGACTGAATCATTAGCAATGCGCTGGCAACCTGCGGCGCTAATTGACAAAATCCAGCCAATAGGAGCCCGCAGCGGCCATTTCATATCGTTCCCGACAAATATGCCAGGTTCTTACTCTAGAAATACAGAGTGTAACAACAATATGCGACCATGGTTGATTGTGAAGATCGGGTCGATAACCTTGATGTTAGGCCCCTTAAAACAACAATTATCATCATCATCATCATCATCATCATCATCATCATCATCATCATCATCATCATCAGTGTGATGATCATTGAGGGAAGTACTGGCAATGACATGTGCACAGGCTGTATCATATGTATAAACACAGCTCTTCATCCCAGTTAGCTGTCTGTACTATTATAGCGCTCCCCAGAGCGAAGCAGCCCAGCCAAGGAATTGTTCCAAAAGTAGACGCGTAAAGTTTCAAGAACGAACAGAAAGTTTAACGTTGTAACTTTCCAACGATTGAAGTGGGTTTTCTGTCGTTACTTCGCTAGATCTCCTCCCCACCTCCTCTAGCGTAAATTTGTCTTTCTTTCGCGTCCTCTTCCATTGAAGTCTCTTCCTGGCACAAACAATCCAAATATACAAGCTTGTAGTAGTTGCACACGTCGATTGTTTGTCAATTGTTAAGGGGAACACTGAAAAAGGGTTGGTTGGTTAGTTCCTTAGTTTAGGGGCTGCGACAACGCGGTCATGTAGCCCCGTGTACTTTGGGTGTGTGTAGAATCTGTCTGAAAACCGGTGTTAATTGTGATGACGGTATTAACGTGTGTTATCTGTTTTTATGCCAAGTAAGGACTGCAGACATTCAATTTTCAAGTAGGTAGTTCCTACTTTTGCTACCAAACGCCACCGTCAACGACAACTAGTTCTGAACTTGTTTACTAGATGCCACCGCAGTCGGCTCCTGGCGTCGAACGTTAGAACCTAAGAGCGTTAGTCAAATCTAACCTATAATTTAGCTTCACACAAGTGTAATTAGTGGAAGGTTCTCTTACATGCCATAAATCTATGACATGGGACCGCCGGCTTTACTTCCCCTCGGAAGGAAGGCATACTGAGAGATTTTTTACGCTCTTAAAAAATCTAACCACTTCGGCTGGGTTTGAACCCGCGACTATGGCCATAGAAGCTCAGCATGCTACCAACTACGCCACCGAAGCCGCCATGAAATAGGGACACAAGCTACATTGTAATGGTTTTTGAGCTTTTGTAAAAATGAGGTTAATCCTATAATATATTGTTGTTTCATGAATATTGCCATGTACCCAATTCTCACCAGAATCATCATAGAACACCCGGCCGAAGACGTCACTGCTGCTGGTTGCACAATGGGTTGTGTGCGTCCCATGTGTACAGACTACCCGCCCGGCCCTAGTGTTATGCGGTTGTACGCGACACAGTTCTGCCAGGGGCTATCGTCTTGTTTATTTGTTTAAAAGCACTTAAAAACAAATAAATATATTTCCGTTAACTTTTCAAGAAATGCAGGCTTTTTCCTGTACTAATGAGACGATTTGGAAGATTTTGGTACAAACCACACCTTCTAACTCCCTCTGGTTTAGGAGCTTGAGTTTTTTGAAACATACACCTTAGCGTATTGAAGTACATCTTCCAAAGACTTAACTATAATTGTCGCTCTATGGTTACCAGCTTTTGTGTCTAGACCTTAGCCCTCTTTACTGCTATATCAAGCTCGCAGTCAAAGAAATTCATAAATTCGTTCTGCAAAAGTAATACGCGGTAGTGCGTACATGCTATATAGGTGCCTTTTCTGTATTGTTGCAGTTCATTGCCTTTATTAGCTGTATAATTCCCAGTAATACGAAGAAGTGCTTTTCATATCAATTTCACACTGCTTATTTTATTTTATTAAGTTTCATTCGACATTTCTGATATTCAAAGCATCAATAAGAGTATATGCATGTTCAAGTACTGTTCGTTCCTTGATCTGATCTGACTGTGATATTACGGGGCTCTAGAATATATCTTCTACGGCATGTTGATCTCGCAGTTCCAATACTTTATCCTAGCAACGCCGGGTAGAAATACTAGTGTAATATACTATATCATTCGAAATATAGTATTTAGGAATTTATTGGTAAACTGCGCGACAGTAAAACTGAACTATACGGAGGTTAAATGGGTGCTTAACAAATAAACGTTTATGGCGGTAAACCGGTGTAACGGTTTCATGGAGTAATATAGCGTAAAGTGACTGGTGGTGAGATGGCGAGGATATTAAAAAAAATCCTCTCGGCACGCCGGAAGGCGGAGGTAGACTTCACCGGGCAAACTAGGGAATAGGCTATAATAGGCAAAATATGCAGGTTTTCGTAGAAGGATCAGACCTCATTTATTGCGAGAAAGTATTTTACAATGTAATTGGAGCTCAATTAACTTTTCTTTCGTCTTACTATGCATATTTTTAACATTCTATTGTGTTAGGGGGACGGTAACCTTCTTGTCATTTGGGGTCCATTTTTAGTCTACTTTTCACATTTTGCAAAAATGAGGAAAAAGTAGACTTATGAGATCGATCCGGGAAAATGTGTGTCTGTCTGTCCTTCTGTCTGTCTGTCTGTCTGTCTGTCTGTCTGTCTGGCTGTGTGTGTGTGTCCCCCTATCAACTCCTAAACGGCTGCAGCAATCAAAACCAAATTTAGTATGAGTAAAGATGTGCACCGGAATATCTCACGTCCATATTTGAAAATGATGTCAGTGCTACCAACTGCTGAAAAAACGCACTAGAAATTTGAGCTCCATGTTGGATATCTCGCAAGGTATGCATGGGAGCTATTCCAAAATTGGTACACATGCAGATAATACTATTTCAGTTTAATTTCCAGGAGGCCAACAATGACAGTGTTGCCAAAATAATTTTAAGCCTTCTGATAAGTCCAATGTTTAAATGCATATAACTTCTACACTATCAATTGGATTTCAACCAAATTTTGTATGTAATATCTGTGCATAAATAGATGTGATTGAGCGTATTCTCAAGAGCCACCAGGGCTGCCAACTGTTAATAATTGCTCTCTCTCTATTTTTTTTATCCAAGTACCAATATATCAGAAAATATGCAAGCCAACAGCTTTAAACTATGCACACGTATATTCTAATATTTTAGATTAATTTGGAGTAACTTATATACGTCAGTTCTACCAACATGATTATAAGCCTGCTGATAGTACCAATTTTTAAATACATGTAACTTCTATACTATCAGTTGGATTTCAACCAAATTTCGTATATGCTATGTGTACCATAACAGATATGACTGTAAGTATTGTTAAGATCAATCAGGGCTGCCAACTGTTAATAAATGCTGTCCATATTTTTTTACCCTAATATCAATATATCAGAAAGTATGCAAGCCAACAGCTCTATACTTTGCACACGTATAGCACCTGACATTCTAGATTAATTTGGAGTAATTAATACAAGGCAGTGCTGCCAACATGATTCTATGTCTGCTGATATGTCCAATTTTAAAATACATGTAACTTCTATACTAACAAATGTATTTCATCCAAAATTGGCACAACAAGATATAATATTTCAGATTATTTCTGACCAGCACACGCGTGGTATTGTTGGCAACATGCTTTTACGCGTGCTGATAGATCCAGTGTCTAACTGCGTGTAACGTCCATTGGACTTCAACCTAATTTTGTATTCTGTACCTTAAGAGATGGAACTAAGAATATTATCAGTCACCAGGGCTGCCAACTGTAGTGCTCTATTAGGCTACATTATACCAGGTATATTTTGAACTAATTTGATATTTCGATATTACCAACTTAATTTTGTCATTATTCTAGATAGGTTCATATACTGTAGAATAATCATTGGCATGAAAAGTAGGCTGTATAGTTCTTCACGGAACTTCTTGTTATACTTGTGGTCACACTGTCCTTATGCAAGGTTTGGAACTGATGTATAACTATCTAACAGTCTGTTACTTCTTCACTTCAAATTTTATCTCCCGCAGAGATGTTGGTTGATTCCTCAGTTTAGGGCTGCGACAACGCGGTCATGTAACCCCGTGTACTTTGGGTGTAAGTAGAATCTGCCTGATAAATGGTGTTAATTGTGATGGCTGTATTAGTCTGTAATTCAGGTAGGGACTGCAGACGGTCAATTTCAAGTAGTAGTTCCTAATGTTGGTACCAAATATACCGTCAACGACACCTAGCTGTGAACTTGGCTACTAGATGCCACCGCAACCTGTAACTTGCAACGAACGTTGGACTTCCCCTCTGAAGGAAAGCATACTGAGGGATTTTCAGCGTTCTTTGAAAATCCGACGACTTCGGCCGGCTTTGAACCCGCGACCTTGGACATAGAAGTTCAGCATGCTACCAGCTAGGCTACGTCACCGAAGCCGCTTCCCACATAGTCAGATGGAAAACTGAAAGTGATATCGTTGTCATGGCAACCTCTGATAGCTCATCCCTCATCAATTTAGAAGCGTTGTCATGGTAACCTCTGATGGCTCTTGGCATTTTCTTCTAATTCCGAAATCATTTTTCTCATCCCTTGGCGTAATGGTGGGTTGTATCAAAAATTATTCAGACAAAAGTTTTAGGTAATTATTAGGGGAATATCATCCATTTTGTACGGTTTAGATATCGTGCCTATTAAGAGAGATATGATTAATGTTTCCCGAAAAACTCACTTTTTTCCACCCCATTGGCCAATGGTTGGTGCTATCAAAAACCTTTTCAAACATACATTTTTGGTACTTATCCGACACATAATATGAACTTTGAAGGGATTCGATATTTCACATATTAAGAGAGTTAGAGTGATATTTCACTTTTTCGAAAAAAGCCCCCCATTTTTACCCCCTTCGACCGATTTTGCCCATTAACGAACTCGACCGAGATTTTATAGGTATACATATTCGGTAAAACATTCAAATTGATTAATGCAAAATTACGGCAGTTATCGTGTCCACAAGAAACTGATATATATATATATATATATATATATATATATATATATATACATACATACATACATACATAAATTATATATAAACTTTTGAACTGACGGTGGTTTTGGGGTCTGGGGGATGTGAAACGCGAAGATATGTCAAAATTTTCCGGAAGTCGAAACATGGTACCCATTGCAATAGTTAGCTTTCTAATGAAATCTACCTAAAAAGTGCTACCAAGGTATTTTTAACTTTATTTCCCTGGTGAAGTAGCAGATCACCATAACACTGTAGATCGTTATATTTGTGCGCAAGGGCAATTCCCATTTCCATATAATACGAGGTGATGGGACTTGCGCTCTTTCTGTAGCACCAGTAGCGGCTTCGGTGGCGTAGTTGGTAGCATGCTGAACTACTGTGCCCAAGATAGCAGGTTCAAATCCGGCCGAAGTCGTCGGATATTTTAAGAGCGTTAAAATCCTTTAGTATGCCTTCCTTCGGAGGGGAAGTAAAGCCGGCGGTCCCATGTCATAGATTTATGGCATGTAAAAGATCCTTCCACAGACTAAACTTGTGTGGAGCTAAATTTCTAGGTTAGATTTCGTTGTAACGCACTATCTACGTTCCAACGTTCACCACTAGGTATCATTGATATCTGGTAGCGAAAGTTGGAACTACTTGAAATTGAACGGAACATGTAGCTCACCCTAGTGGTGTCCGCTTGAAGCAGCTACAGCCTCTGGCGGGCCGAACATGTCCTCGGACACTCCCGGCACTAAGAGCCATACGATAAATAAATAAATATAAATGTAGCACCAGTTCTTTACTTCATAACTGCAGAGACGTGTAATCAATTTCCCCCGTGAGGTTTATGCCACAACAGATAGCATTTCCAAATTTTTCCCAAACATGCTAATTAATACATTGAATGGGTGGACGATAGAAATATTTTGTTGTTATTGTTTCCTCATTAAGCGCTAAAAGCAACGAAATATGTCGTAAGATATCAGCTGGTGATACATGTGTGTAAGGATGCTGAACTAAACGATATTTGCATAAACCATCTTTTGATAAGTCATAGTGCAAACCCGCAAAGACCTCCTAGAATGCGTTGTGGAATAAATTACGTATTGTTTGGTACAGTACTAAAACCTGTCCCCTTCGCAAAATGAAGAGTTATGGAGGCCGCTTTTGTATCGCCCAATCTTCTTAATGTTTTAAAATATCAAAATGCTTCCATATAAGAGAGTAATTAGGTCCTAAAATTTGAGTGATATAGCCACTGTATATAACCTACAGTAAAATGTTAGTGCCGAGGATTAACCGGTAACTCAGAATTCTTTTTGAACCGAGATACCAATCAATCAACATGTTACTGCTGATAGTACATTAAGCAACGAGCCTATACTGACAATAATTAAGACACGAGTATGTTTATAAAACGAGCGAAACGAGTTTTATTATTTCCATAGGAGTGTCTTAATTACCATTATAGGCGAGTTGCATACATAAATATTCATAAATATCTGTCGAGAATTCGCCAGTTTTTTGTACTGAACAGAGCGCAAGGGACGCAGAGAATATCTTGTATTTGACCATGGCCTCTACAAATACACCTCTATGACACTAGCCACGCAGTGACATTTAAAATAGGAGGCCATGGAAGTCAGCGCTGATGCGATGCTATCCTTACCTAATTGGTCACAAAACTGCATTATAATGATGAACATTATAACACAATTTTTAGCCTATTTTCAATTTTGAAAAAATAGGCTTATGAGATCACCTTTTGTCCGCGCGCGTGTGTGTGTGTGTGTATGTCCCCTAATAACATCTAAACGGCTGGAGCGATTTCAATGAAACTCGGTAAGTTCATAGCACTATTCCGGGTGACCTCGACCGTGCCCTTCAAATTTTGTTACGTCTCACCAATCCAACAGGGCAGCTGTGCGAAATATTTCACCAGCATTCAATATCTCCAAAACTATTCCCGATATCACCCTGGAATATATTACGGTGATAGAGGGAACTACTAGAAGTTCACCTATGTGACTTTTGAAAAACTGGTAACTACAAAACCAACATGGCGGCCACGCGAAGTTGCGACTTTTAAATAAACGTTTCTCGCGATTTAACCAACCAAACGCAATAAAACATGGTACAGTATATGTTTATACACATTGTAATGCACCGACATCAAACTTCGTTCAATTGTTTACATTACCACAAGATGGCGGATGTGCGAAATATTTCACCGGCATTCTATATCTCTGAAACTATTAGCCGTATCACCCTGAAATTTTGTACGGAGATAAAGGGTACTACTGGAAGTTCATCTATAAGACTTTCAAAAACAGGTTAACTACAAAACGAACATGGCGGCTAAGCGAATTAAAATGTTAAATAGACCTTTCTCGCGATTTAATGTTCCAAACGCAATGAAATCTGGTACAGGAAATGTTTATACACATTGTATTGCACTGGTATCCAATTTAGTTCAATTGTTTACATAACCTCAAAATGGCGGCTGTGCGAATTTTAAAATTTAGTTTTTATTTCTTATGTCGTAATCATGCGATCGAAGTGAAATTTTGAATAATGAACCTACGCAATAATTTTCCTTTAATGGTACATGCCTCTATGGCATATTCATTTAACAATCCTACATGGCGACCATCCGAAATATTTAGACGCCTCTGAATACCTACGAATCTATTATAGCAATCAAACTGAATTTCTTTATGTTCATAGGGGCTATGAACATAAGTTCACCTATAGGACTTTAAGTAACCTGGTGATCACAAATCCAACATAGCAGCGACGCGAAATATAAATATTCACATGAACGTTTCTCGCAATTTTACCATCCTAGTGCAGTGAAACTTGGTACAGTAAATCCTTATACGAATGTTAATCCACTGGCATCTAATTTATTTCAATTGTTTTCATAACCACAAGATGGCAGCTGTGCGAAATTTTAAAATCTCCTTGTTACTTCTTGTGTCCTAATCATGCGATGGAACTTTGAATGCTACACGTGGCCAATGATCTTCATGTAACAGTACATAACTCTAGGACCTACATATATAAAATCGAACATGGCGACCATCCGAAATATTTAGTCGGTTCTCAATATCTACGAATCTATTACAGCAATCAAACTGAAATTTTGTATGTTCATAGTGACAGTGAACATAAGTAGGATATATGAAAATAGGCTGTATAATTCTTCACGGAACTACTTGTTTGTTGGTGTAATGCTGCTATAAAGTGCAGGCACATACGATTAGCCTTGTTATACTGCCCATAGCGCATACAAAGCAGTATGGATGACAAGGTTCCTATTCTCAGCTGATTTTGCTTCTATTTGCACAATCATAGCTAGTTAATTCTCCTAATTAGCTATATAAATTGCCAATTAGTATTTTCAAATGAACACTGATATTGTTTAGAATGATCGTGAAGAATGACACGGTTTGTTTTTTAATTCATTGTTTATTTATCTATTTGTTTATTTATTTACGTATTTACTTGTGTATTGATTTATTTATTTATTCATGCATTCATACATTTATTATTACTAATATTATATAATTTTTGCCCTTATGGACAGTGTTTGAAATTAAATATCTCATGGTGACACAATTTTCACTTCTCTCCCTTCTTCCTCTTCATCCTTTGACTGTGCTCCTGTTGTGTCCACAATTTTCCCGTCTTCTTCTTTTCATTTGCTTTAAAGTTTGTAGGTATTCTTAATTGTCATACGCAGTAAGCACCTGTTGGCAGAAAACAACAACAACAACAACAACAATTTGAGAAAGCCAACAACATATCCATTAATGTATTTAAAGGAAACAGTTTTTTTGTTGGCTTTCTCAAATTGTTGTTGTTGTTGTTGTTGTTGTTTTCTGCCAACAGGTGAATACTGCGTATGACAAGGCTGTACACTCGTGGGTTAGACAGCCTTTCTTGCTAAGGGTCTCCTATATACCCTAAACATGGCTATACATGTTAGTTCTGAACATTTAGTGGTTAATTGTATATTGAGTTTAAATAGAGAACTTATACTAGCACGTCTTGCATGTGGTTAAACTTCACAAGTGTCACATGCAACATGCAAAGTATGTTTCCGCTACCTAGCGGTAAATATGAGCACTACCTGTACTACTAGCATGCTACCTAGCAGAGGATATGAACACTTACTAGTAATATCCAAAGTGAGCTGAGGTTAGGTTAGATTAGGTAAAGTTAGGTTAGCCATTAAAATAAGTTACCAAAATAAGTCGTCAAAAATAATTGTTTTTTTACCCCTGAGGTCTTGGGTTCCAACTCGACTATGCACAGAATTTAATTAACATCTGAGAGTTGAAGGGTTAGGTTAGGTTAGGTAAAGTTAGGTTAAGTTAGGTTAGGTTAGGTTAGTGAGTTGAGGTTAAGTCTTTAAATATTCCCTCTCTTTCAACTAATTTCCAACACCAAGAAAAAAATCCACTAAATACATTGACACAAATAACTTGTCAAATAAGCCAATACAAAAGCCAATACTAAAGCCAACACAAAAAGCCAACTCGAAAAGCCAATACAAAAAGCCAACACGAAAGGCCAATACAAAAAAGCCAACACGAAAAGCCAACACGAAATGCCAACACGAAAAGCCAACACAAAAAGCCAACACGAAAAGCCAACACAAAAGCCAACACGAAATGCCAACACGAAAAGCCAACACAAATAGCCAACACGAAAAGCCAACACGAAAAGCCAACACAAAAAGCCAACACATAAGCCAACACAAAAGCCAACACGAAAAGCCAACACAAAAAGCCAACACATAAGCCAATATATAAGCTTATGGTAGGTCACTCCATCAGCAAAACAGTTGTGACCTTTGTAGTGTGAACACCGTACTGACAGGTCAGTTACTACTATGGAACTTATTACAACCAACAAAGGTAGGCTACGTGCACTCTATCAAGGCTACTCCTATAACTATAATCGCCAGAATGTACTGTTTACAAACAATTATCAAAATGCTAAAAAGCAAGTTCAAGAAAACGATATTGTGGCTAAAGATAGTGCAGTGTTTGTTCAAAAGGACTTATCATGTCCTCAAAACGTCATGTTAAGACAGTTGTCAACGTCCAAGAAACCTTCAACACTATCAAAATCAACTCAGACTATAAAGAAAATGGTATTGCAAGAGGATCAAAAAGGACTATATAGTAACAGTAATGATGGTCATGATGATAATGGTGATCATGATGATGATAATGATGATGATGATGATAATGATCATGATAATGGTAATGCTTTGTTTACACCTAAAAAATCATTTGTTAAATTTGTATACTGGAACAAACCCAGTAAGCTAATTCAACGGCTTCGACAATTGCATGCTTTACGACAAGCTGGGCATATCGGTCACGATTGGGAAATCAAAGAAATTGAACAAGAGCTTCGTCGTGCTGAAATTATTGTGTAATGGGTCTGCCACTTTGCGACCACTTTTACCCCCCACTCATGTTTCTTATATTTGCTTATTTGCTTTCACTTTTACCTGAACTCTTTGGATCCATATTTGCTCTCACACTAAACTAGTATTCTTATTACCAAGTTGACTTTACTAGAGCTTAGTCTACGCTTGACAGTTGATATGGAAGTATCAGTGACTAGGTATGGTATGCCTTACGCATACTATAAAGGATATTCATATATTGTGAAACGAACCAATAAAAATGGAACTGTTACTTGGCGTTGTTCAAAGCAACGTTCCAAACATTGTCGTGGTGACCTAAAAGTAAAAATAGTGAGGTTTTAAGTGTCAGTGATCATCAATGTAGTGTGCTGCATGAAACACAGTTGCCGTCGACAAAAAATCAAGAAAACCATATTGCTACTCAAAATAGTGCATTGTTTAATGAGCAACGTTTAACCCCAGTTCTAAAAGTTATTTTTAATCCATCTACCACGTCGCAAGAGCCATCAACATCACAAACAATGCAAGAGGTAGTGTTGTTGTTGTCGTTTTAAAGAGTGGAACAACTAGGTCATCTGCTCTTGATATGCAAGGGGATCAAAGTGACTAAATAGTAATAACAATAAGGTTTTTATGCCTATACAACCATTGCGGCTTCCCACTTTTCGAAAACAACGTTGAATGGACATTGCTATAAAATAATCTACAACAAGCCTTGTGTTTAAAACTATAACAGACTATTGTAAAGTGAGAAAGGCTTGTATTCAGTGTGCATTTATTGTCATAATCATGTATACTCTGCAATGTTAAATATACTAACTTTGTATAAAATACAACAACATTGTAACATGATTTTGCATTTATTTACAAACTTTATATACAATTCTTGTTTTTTTGTTTCATCATAATATTTTTAAAGACAACACTAAACACTAAAACATTACTATTCTATACACATATTTTCTTTCTTTTTCAGTATATTGTCATTACTTATATTTTCCATTATTATTTCACATTTTTTAAATTTATTTAATTAAAACGAACCATGCACCTATTGTTTTTAAAACCTTCATAAATTAAGTGTACAGGTTGCACAGCATTATTGACTTCATCAAAAACTTTTTCCGACATATCATTAAACCGTATAGGCAGAAATGTCTCAAAGTTTTCACATACACAAAGTACACGATCACCATATGCTGTTTTCAATTTCCGAATCTTGATAATGCGGAATGGAATTTGCGTTGGCAATTCGCTGAGCTTCTTTGTCTCTAAGCCACATGATTGTCCCACAGCATTCAAAACATTCATTGTAGTAGTCTATAAACAAAACAAAAGCATATCTATTACACTCTAAAACAGCTTTAATAATATTGTGCAATTAGGGATTTTGCACTATGCATGGTGAATAAATTATACTAGTTATGCAAGAAATGCCCTAACTGTAGCAGATACTACTTTTCTGCATATAGCACTAGTGTTAAGTTCTAATGCACACTTGACACAGGCTATCATGTGTCCACAGGGTAAAAATACAACACCTAGTTCATCTTGATAACAAATTTTACATAATTGTTGGTCACACTTTTGTATCTGTTCGTGAGACAAGTCTTTTCTTTCAGCCTTATGTATTTGCTCCGCGTGCTCTAACTCTAAAGGCACTTTTATGTCTTGTGCTGCAATTACTTTTTCTTTACGAATAGTGTTCACAAATTCCTGACCTTTAAGCAACACCATGTATTTACAGTTTGGTAACCAACGAGCGTGTTGCACAAAAGGGTCATCAGTCATTTGCCAATCCTTTAAAGCAAATCCACAATAAAAACATATTGTTTTATCCACTTCACCAGTATAAAAAAAATCCAGCCTCACTTAGCTGTTTGGTAAGGTGTTTTAATATTAATGGCCAAACATTTTTATAAGATTCGAAACGTTTTTCAACAGAGCTGTACTCTGAGTGTGCTAGTGCTTTAGTCTTGCAAACTCCCAATTTTTCAAAAGCACACGCCAATTCAACACTGTCTATGGCATATGGACCACATATATCGACACTACCGTTGGCTGGTAATACATCATTATTATTATTTATTTGTGATTCAGCAACGTAAGTAGCGGCCAAAGGCCTTGTGGTTCGGTAAAATGAATGCACGTGTAGGTTACCCACTTGCTTTCCAAGCATGTAAGGACAGTGAGGAGACCATCGCAAATGGTCTCTAAAGGGATCATCCCCTTCTTCCCAGTGTGAAAGTTCAATACGACAAAACACACAGCGCACCACATCTTCTCGGTTCAAGTAAAAAAAAACCGGCTTTTGCAAGTTCATGCGTCGACAAAAAGCCTACAGGCCAGGATTCAAATGTTAACCATCGATCATGTTCTTATTTTAAATTGAACCCACATGATAAACCAACTTGCTCACTTGTTGTATTTGGTACTAACGCCATGTGTTATAATAAAACTTTTTCTTATTTTAAGTTATTAACATTGCACAAGAGCACAGAGTACTTTAAAGCATAATGCATGCTTGTTCACTGTCTGTTCATTACGTTAATGGCACATGACGACACCTAAAAGCAAACAAAATAACCCATCACTCAATCAATCAATCAATCAATACTTGTAAATAAAACGTTAACGTTAATTGACATTAATATATCAAAACACCATTAAAAATAAACTGTATGTTGGCACTAACAATAACCCATGTACTTATTTTCTTTTTTATAAAGCTACAGTCATTTACATTCCCCCACCCTCCCTTTAACCAATATATAAACAAAAATGAATGTCATGTCATTTTGTTCACATTATCATGTTCAAACCTGTGGATATTCGTTGAGTCCATAGGGAACCACCCATAAATTAAATTTATTATTTTTATTTTTAGAAAATCCAACATGGCCTTGTACTTTTCCCAGTCAACAACAACAACATAGCCATTAATCAAGAAAGCAATCATTGTCCCAGTCATGTACAGGTAATGAATTTTTTTTGTCTACGAGTTTTCAGTAGTGGTAAAATGGAATAGCATTTTTAAGTTGGACTTACCTGAGTTTTAATCAATTCACTCTTTGGCAGTGGTTTCGCTTTAGTGCGTTTCTGTTTTTTTTCAGCGACTGCTACGGCGGTAAGGCTATTCTTTCCATTATTCTAAAAATAAATAAAATCAACCGCTATAAATACCTAAATTCAGGTAAATACATACATTTCATAAAATAAAAACATAAAACAAAAAAAAATGAAACAAGTTAGTTTAAAAAATCATCTCACCTTTACTTGCAGTGACTTGTTGCTCTTCCCTTCTAGTGGGCTCAAAAGTGCAATGGTTTCTTCTCCCTCAGACATGTAAGGTATGCCGGTTATCTGCAAACAAATAAATAAAATCATTAATTACCTAATCAATAAATAATTGCTTGTAAATATATATACACACATCAAAAAAAAATTGCATCACCTCGGTTCCAAGAGTTCCGGAACCGTTAAATACAAAGGGAATAGAGATCAACACAAACAACATTTCAGCTCGTTTTATTGCTCATGAGACCCACACATTGCATGTTGTACCATCATACAGCTAGACTTTCAGCATTTGTGGTCCAGATTGCAGTACACACCACTACCTCTAATACCCAGTAGCACGTCCTCTTGCATTGATGCATGCCTGTATTCGCCGTGGCATACTATCCACAAGTTCATCAAGACACTGTTGGTCCAAATTGTCCCACTCCTCAACGACAATTCGGCGTAAATCTCTCAGAGTGGTTGGTGGGTCAAGACGTCCATAAACAGCCCTTTTCAACATATCCCAGGCATGTTCGATAGGGTTCATGTCTGGCGAACATGCTGGCCACTGTAGTCGAGCGATGTCGTTATCTTGAAGGAACGCATTCACAAGATGTGCACGATGAGGTCGAGAATTGTCGTCCATGAAGACAAATGCCTCTCCAATATTCTGCCGATATGGTTGCACTATGGGTCGGAGGATGTCATTCAGGTATCGTAAAGCCGTTTCGGAGCCTTCCATGACCACCAGTGGCGTACGTCGGCCCCACATAATGCCACCCCAAAACATCAGGGAACCACCACCTTGCTGCACTCGCTGGACAGTGTGTCTAAGACGTTCAGCCTGACCAGGGTGCCTCCAAAGACGTCTCCGACGATTGTCTGGTTGAAGGCATATGCGACACTCATCGGTGAAGAGAACGTGATGCCAATTCCGTGGGGTCCATTCAGCATGTTGTTGGGCCCATCTGTACCGCGCTGCATGGTGTCGGGGTTGCAAAGCTGGACCTCGCCATGGACGTCGGGAGTGAAGTTGCGCATCATGCAGCCTATTGCGCACAGTTTGAGTTGAAACACGACGTCCTGTGGCTGAACGAAACGCATTATTCAACATGGTGGCATTGCTGTCAGGGTTCCTCCGAGCGGCAATCCGTAAGTAGCGGTTATCCACTACAGTAGTAGCCCTTGGGCGGCCTGAGCGAGGCCTGTCATCGACAGTTCCTGTATCTCTGTACCTCCTCCATGTCCGAACAACATCGCTTTGGTTCATTCTGAGACGCCTGGAAACTTCCCTTGTTGAGAGCCCTTCTTGACACAAAGTAACAATGCGGACGCGATCGAACTGCGGTATTGACCTTCTAGGCATGGTAGAACTACAGACAACATGAGCAGCGTACCTTCGTCCTGGTGGAATGACTGGAACTGATCGGCTGTCGTACCCCCTCCGTCTAATAGGCCCTGCTCATGCATGGTTGTTTACATCTTTGAGCAGTTTTAGTGACATCTATGAACAGTCAAAGGGACTGTATCTTGGATACAATATACACAGTCAACGTCTATATGCCGGAGATCTGGGAACCGAGGTGATGCAAAACTTTTTTTGATGTGTGTATTAATCAATAAATGTATAAATGAATAAATATCTAAATAAATACCTACCCCACAACAAGGTTAAGTATTTTCCACCAACACCAAAACTGTTAAACAAGACCAGGGGTTTCATGCAACGCAGTGTGTTCAAAGGTAGTCCACCCAAGTGAGAGTGGAAATGATAACGACATGTCTTTATATATGCTACGTTGCATGTATAATCATTTTTTCCCACGATTTGAACATTCTGTTATCGGTCACGTGGACAGCTAACGCCCAAAGTGAACACCTGTGGCGAATCAAATTTCACATGAACTTGCATTTTGTCACGTATGAAGCAAAACAGGATGTAACTTGTTAACAGTTATCGCGCACGTGGACAGCTAACGTCCCAAGCGAACACCTGTGGTAGATCAAATTTCACATGGACTTGCATTTTGTCACGTACGAAGCAAGACAGGATGTCACTGGTTTAGCGTACATGTGGTTTCACACATGTGTGTGCATGCATTTCACACTCCCCTGCCACCACGATGGTCAGATTATTTCACCTTCAAGCGTCACCTGTTGTCAAGTCAGATCAACGCCATCCGATAACCTCAAATGACATTCACCTCCTGCTCCTCGGCAAGTTTGTTTTCTGTACTCGCTTCGACCAACATAGAACCAAGTTCTCATCACCGTTTACACGTTAAAGGTAAAATATCAGAAAACGCATGCTCGCTCTGTCATACACCGACCCGTCGAAATATCGATTGTTCTATTGAACACAGCCACCGTGGTCAGCGACAGGTTCGTTGAAACACACACACCCAGCCGTATCGTCTCTCTCAACCACCACGCTTCATAAACATTATAAACAGGTATCGGTAAAGAATTTTTTTCTCAACATGTATGGCGTTAGGCCCTTTGTGAATTATCTTTTTAGAAAAAATATCTACCACATTTGAAAGGGGGTGTTAGCCCGAGTCCGAGGACACCTCGTACACATCTCTAGCGTTATTGGTTCGTGAAATATCGGCAAAAATCACAAAAAACACGTGTTTACCCCAAAATCGAGTTTCCAAAATTTAAAAAAATTACGAGTGGTCTATAGCAAAGAGGACGTCTGCCCGAATCCTTGGACCCATCGTACATGCCTCTAGCGTTATTGGTTCGTGAGATATCGGCAAAATCACAAAAAACACGTGTTTACCCCAAAATCGAGTTTCCAATTTTATTAAAAATTATAACGAGTGGTCCATAGCAGAGAGGACGTCACCCCGAGTCCTTGGACCTGTCGAACACGCCTCTAGCATGATTGGTTCGCGAGATATTAAAAGCACATGACCTTTTAGTTTTGGTCGTTTAATTAAATAAAGAGCCTATAGGAAAGTAGGGGGCATCACTACGAGTGCTAGGACACCCTGTATGTTGAAATCCCATGATTGGTTAGCGAGATATCAGCTTCGGGGCAAATACGAGGAGGGTTCAATAAGTTAGTAGACAGCTCCCGTGTCATCCCACTACTTACAAAACACAAATTTTTCCTCTAGAGACTTGAAATTTATTTTGGGGGTAGGGGGCATAGGGACCATTAATTTACGTCAAACAAACCATTTTGTAAACTTCCTAGTTTCCAAAATATAGGATTTTCAAAATTCGAGTGTTTTCAAAAAAGCATAAAAAATAAAAAAGGTTTACTATAGAAAATAAAGGTCATAAAGACCATTCGTTTGGGCCATGGCATAACGTTCTATCATCTTTGGTTTTCAAACTATCACCAACTTTTGAAAACAAAAATTTTCAAAAAAAAATTCAAAAATATAACGAGTAGTCCACAGCAAAGAGGACGTCAGCCCGAGTCCAATGACATGTCATTTGTTAAAATCCGACCATGGGTTCACGAGATATGAATAAGCAAAAAGTGTGTACTAACTTTTGGAACAGACTGTGCGTTAGAACCCCTCTCACTCCCCTACTATTTCAAGATACCAATTAGTTTTCCTGCTTGAGCTGTTTACTTCTTTGTAAGTCTGTTGTTGTGTTTGTGCCCGTAAGAAGTTACTCTGCGTTTTCCGATCATATCGGTGAGTCTGTCTGTGTACTCGTATAGCTCTTTATTAGAGCTTTTCATCATCTCTGTGTATTGCTCCAAATAATTTTCTGAGAATTTTGCGTTCTATTTTTCCAGTTTCTATGATGTCTGATGCACCAATTGTTGTAGTTTCTGACAAAAATAATGCTTCTGGTAGTACGACTGTTTTATTTATGTTATTTATTTATTTATATATTTATTTATTCATGTATTTATATATTTATTTATATATTTATTTGTTTATTTATGTATTTATTTAGTTAGTTAGTTAGTTAGTTTACGCCCACATTGGAGCAATCAAATCAAACCAGATACATTGAAGTCCTCTAAGGACCTGGCTGCCCTTTCCTCATCAGATGTTTGTTCTTCAGAATCCTTTTTTCTCCTCTATTTTCAATTTGATTCATTGTAATATTCAACTTATCTACTCCTGAACCATTTTGAACTTCTTTGATCCAATTATTTTTAGGTTTAGTTTTCCAAAATTTTTGATTGATTTATTTACTTTAAAATATATTTATTTACACATTTCATTTATTTGGTAGAGACTAAGTTAGAACCTCTTACACTTGACCACGTAATATGGCAAATTTCATAAAATACAATAAATACATGTTCATGATGGCTGTAGTTGTTTGAGTATTCAGTCCTTTGACTGGTTTGATGCAGCTCTCCATGCCTCCCTGTCCTGAGCTAATCGTTTCATCTCTACATAGCTACCACACCCTATATCTAAGCCAATCTTTTTAACATATTCTAACCTTGGTCTACCCCTACAATTCTTGCCCTGGACCCTTCCTTCCATAACTGAGTGTGCTATTCCTATTAGTTATTGTTGTTTCAAGGGGCTGAACTACGAGGTCATATGCCCCTTTTGCTATTCCTGGCTGTCTTAGTATGTGTCCTACCAACCTATCTCTTCTCTTCATTACCAGTCGCCAGAAGCATCTCTCCTCTCCCACTAGTCTTAATACCTCTTCGTTTGTTACCCTATCTACCCATCTGATCTTCATCATTCTCCTGTAACACCACATTTCAAACGCTTCAATTCTCCTCTTTTCAGCTGCACCAGTAGTCCAAGTTTCACTTCCATAGAGCGCCACGTTCCAGATAACGGCCTTCAAAAATGACTTCACAATACCTAAATCTATATTCGATGTCAACAGATTCCTTTTCTGAAGAAATGCTTTCCTTCCCTGAGCCAACCGACTTTTTATATCCTCTTTGCTTCGTCCATCACTGGTTATTTTGCTTCCTAAGTAACAGAAGTCTCCTACTTCCTTTAGCTTTTCACCTGCCAATTTGATGTCCATAGAGGTTTCTGAATTATTTCGGCTGCATTCCAGTATTTTTGTTTTACATTTATTAATTTTCATCATCTCTCACTGCTGGGTCAGTGGTTCAAATCCCGGATACTCCATGTGAGATTTGTGCTGGACAAAGCGGAAGCAGACGGGTTTTTCTCCGGGTACTCCGGTTTACCCTGTCACAATTTCATTCCAGTAACATTTCATCTGTCATTCATTTAATCATTGCCCCAGGGGAGTCCGACAGGCTTCGGCAGCCGGCAGAGTTCATATCCTCGCCGCTAGACGGGGGATTCATTAATTCCATTCCCTGACTGGTCGGTCGACTGGAAGCAGGTTGTGGATTTTCATTTTTCATCAGGAATTCTTTCCTCAAGACGGAGTCCATACCATTCATAAACTCATTCAAATCATCAGGCGTGTCGGCCATGATGACTATGTCATCGGCAAATCTCAGAGTTGAAATTATTTCTCCTTGAATCGTCACTCCCACTTTAAACTTTTCTCCAATTTCCATCATTGCCTGCTCAATGTAAAGATTGAAAAGTATGGGTGATAAGTTGCAGTCTTGCCTTACACCATTCTGAATACCAGCTTCTCTCTCAAGTCCTTCAGCTCAAATGACTTCTGTCTGGTTTCTGTATAGATTGTAGATCACCCTCCTATCCCTGTACTTTATTCCAATCGTTTTCAAAATGCCTAAGACTACAAATGCCTTGAATGTTCTCTTATCTTTCCTTATTCTACCTTCCAAAATCAGCCTAAGACTTAGTACAGTTTCCCTTGTTCCTACATTTCTCCTGAAACCAAACTGGTCTTCACCCAACTCCGTTTCTATCCGGCTTTCCATCCTCTTGTAAATTATTCTAGACAGGATCTTTGAAGTATGAGTAATTAAGCTGATTGTACGGTAATCTTCACATCTGTCAGCTCCCACTTTCTTCGGTATGGGGATGTTAACATTCTTCTTGAAATCAGAACCTCACCTGTCTCACAAATCCTACACACCAAGTGATATAACCTGATCAGAACTTCATCGCCTATGCAGCGTAGCAACTCAATCGGTATATCATCATGATGGTGATTGTGATTATTATTATTATTATTATTATTATTATTATTATTATTATTAATAAAGAGTAAATTAATTATGTTAATATTCTAGTCATATGCCGCATCGTTGTGTATCAGTATGTATTGTAGGCCTACTACTCAAATTTGGATTTTTTTCTTCTAGAAGTAACTAACAGAGCATTTTGTAGCCATCTATCCTCTACAGCTGGCATTCATCTGTGATGTAAACAGGCATGGTGGAACAACACGCAAGATCTTCCCACCATGTTGTATTTTGTGATTTTGGATCCATGAATATTATTTTTTGAGCTAGTTTATAGCAACAAGTATTACTTGCCTACTAATTTCAGGAAATTATTTTATATTCGTCCCCTTTACCTGGTATGTACTGTAAACAATGCAAGCGTAGGCGCTTTATTTTTAAGTTTGGTTGGTCTCTAAATAATAAAAATTTGTATAATCGTAGAATTTTGAATTTGCAAAAACCTATAGACATTTTGAGCCTATTAAGCCTGTGGAGGGATAAGGAGGTGTAAGACAACACACACTGGTCACTATTCTAAACTCGCCATCTTGTATTGCACACCACAGAATACAGAGTAACAAAATACAAAGCACAGGGAGGTACAGATATAACACACACACACACTGCAGTCCAACATAATGTCAATGGCTATGGAGCTTGGGAGGTGGCACCATCTGTGGCCAGGTTGGAAGTCAATTCCCAACATCCTCCCCACCCTGGTCTACCTCTAGAGGTACGACCAGCTGAACGGGTCGGGCCAGCTGTTTTCCATCTGTTGTGGAAAGGATTACAGTCCTTACAATCCCGTCCCTTCCGGTACGCAGCTCGTGGATCCGGACCTTTTTCCAGAGATGTCTCGGCTGAAGGTCACTTTGAATGAGCGCGACGTCGCCTACCCTCAGCGTGGAGTTCTTCTTGGGCTGCTGGACTTGATGGAAGCTCTGCAGCAACAGTAGGTACTCCGTACTCCAGCGCTTCCAGAAGTCGTCTGCCAGTTGTCGACGCAGTCGGAATTCTCGAACAGGAACTCCCGTTGGTGGCTCAGGCCCAGATGGAACTGTAGTGAGTTTCTCTCCCACAAGGAAGTGTGCGGGAGTCAACACATCGCCGGTGTCTCCATTGCGAGTCAAGGGTCTAGAATTCAGTGCGGCTTCGATGCTGACCAGTACTGTTTGAAGTCCTTCTTCGTCGATGCTGGAGCGTCCAAGTACCTTTCGTAGACACCGCTTCGTCGATCCAACCATCCTCTCCCACCATCCTCCCCACCAAGCCGCGTGTGGGGCGATGAATTTCCAGGTCACACCGTGCTCGGAGAGGTAGCGGTGAGTCTTTGCCGCAGAGAGTGAAACCCAAATGCCACTCAGTTCCTTGTTAGCCGTGTGAAAGCTCTGGGCGTTGTCCGAATAAATAGTGTGTGGCAGACCGCGCCTACCGACGAATCTCTGTAGTGCTTGCATGAATCTGTCGGCGCTCATATCACCACTCAACTCCAAATGTAGGGCCCGTATAGTGGCACACGTAAAGAGGGTAATGTAACAGTTTTTGGCTGATGTTCCTGCCCTGACGTACAGCGGGCCCGCGAAGTCGATACCTGTGACAGCGAATGGCTTGCTTGGGGTCACTCGTTGTGAGGGCAGTGGCGCCTCTATTGCCTGGCCGCCAACATTTTTTACCATCTTGCAGGGTAAACATTGGTGAAGGACGTGTTTGATGGCACGGCGGGCACCAAGGATCCAGTAGGTGCTTCGGAGGTCAGAGAGAACAATCTGACTCCGAGATGATGGAGCCGTATGTGCTTGTCTCTTATCAGCAGTTGTGTGAAGTGATGTCGTCCTTCCATGATGATTGGATGCCGTTCACTCTCTGAAACCGCAGCATATTGTAGGCGTCCACCGAGGCGAAGTATGCCATTGTCGAGAAATGGATAGAAACGTTTGATCTTCGATTTCTCCGGCAGAGGGGTCTTCCGTTCGAGAGCTGCAAATTTGGCAGGGAAACATTCCATTTGCACTGCCTTTATCCAATAGCGGAGGGCTCCATTTATGTCTTCTGCTGTCAGTTCCCCCGTTGGTTGGTCCTCATTTCTAAGTAGGCGTACGAAGCGAAGAACCCATGCGGTTACGCGAAGAAGTTTGTATCCGGTAGCTTCAATTACTGGGTCTGGTGATTCAATTTGGAGCACATCCTGAGCGCGAGTTCTTGCTTCAGGGAGGGGCGTAGAGACGGGTGAGCTGTGTGGCCAATGGCATTGGTCGAGAGATAGCCATGATGGTCCTTTGCACCAGGCTTGAAGAGTTTTGATCTTCTCTGCCATCAATCCTCGTGACAAGTGATCTGCTGGATTGTCCTTGCCTGGGCAATGTCTCCACTGTGACGGAGTGGTAGACGATTGAATCTTGGTCACGCGGTTGCAGACGAACGTCTTCCAACGACTCGGATCATTCTGAATCCATCCCAGGGTTACTCTTGAGTCCGTCCACAGGGTCCCTCTGCTTGTGTCGAAGGGCAGCGCCTTAGCGCAGTAATTCAAGAGTCGAACGCCTATCACCGCTGCTAGCAACTCTAAACGTGGTAGTGTCACCTTCTTGACTGGCGCAAGTCTACTTTTACTGCACAACATGTGGGCAGATGTGGTGCCATTGTAGAGAGATCGTATATACAAAACAGCTCCATACGCTCGCTCTGAATCGTCGCAGATCACATGGACATCTGTAATGTCGCGTTCGGGCATTCCTGCCCATCTTGGGACGGTGATCTGCGAGAGTTGGGGTAGACTTGAGGTCCAGCTGTGCCAGCGACTGGCAAGGTCCTGCGGTAGGAGTTCATCCCATGTTAATCCTCTATGCCATGTGTCCTGAAATAGGATTTTCCCCAGTATTGATACCGGCGTCATTAAGGCCAGAGGGTCGTAGAAACTAGCAGTCGCTTGGAGCAGGTGTCGTTTCGTAGCGGGGCGGTCCTTCAGTCTCGTTGTGATTTCTGTAACATCTATAGTGAGCGAGTCTGTTACTGTGTTCCATGGAACGCCAAGAACGTGTGTTTCCGTGGTGATCTCTCTTCCTTCGGCCTTCCATATCTGGATCAGCTGTTGGGAACTCGTGGCCCATTTCGACATGGGTAGACTTATCTTCTTCATGAGAGGGGTGAGTTCATAGTAGAGTGCGATCGCTTCATTTTCTCCTCGGGCACCTGCTATAATGTCGTCCATGAATGTATTTTCATCTATTAATGAAGCCGCGGAAGGAAACTGAGATCTGTTTCTAGTGGCTAGTTCTCTCAGTGTAGCTGAAAGGAGAAATGGGCTGCAAGTCAGTCCGAATGGGAGTCTTGTGAAGCGAAAAATCGCTTGCTCGTTGGAAGCCACTTGAACACCATTCTCATCTTCGACAACACGGTACCACAGGAATCTGGTCAAGTCTCTATCCTCTTCGTGAAGGGACAACTGAAGAAACGCTTGGCTGATGTCTCCTATCACACCGTACGGGAATGAACGGAACCGCAACAATACTGCAAACAGTTCGGGGAGTAGGTTGGGTCCCATTTCCAGGGTCTCGTTGAGTGGGCGCGCGTTTTCTTCGTGTGACGATGCGTCGAAGACTATACGCCATATAATGGTTCCATGTTTCTCTTTCTTTACTAAGTGATGAGGAAGATAGAACTCATCCGTACGGGTTTCCTCTGGAGCTAGCTCCACGTGGCCTTTCCTTATGTAGTCCCTCATGTGGTTCGTACATGTTTGTTTCAGGGCTTCGTTCTTCCGGAATCGGGTTTCCAGTGATTGGAATCGTTTTCCTGCAACGTGATAGTTGTTGGCAAGTTCCATAGTTTCCTTGCGTGGCAATCGTACGACTCTTCTTTGGTCCTCAATACTGTATGACGCGTGAAATTGTGTTAGAAGTGAGGTGTCTTTAGCGCTCATTGCTCGGTCTTGTTCAGCTGCAATCCCAATGGACTCCAGATCCCAAAAACGTCGAAGAGAGTCGTCACAGGGCATGGAGTGACATGCATCGATGAAGTTTACAACCGTGTTAGTAGCTGATACACCTGAGCTGTTTCCGGTGAATATCCATCCAAATTTCGATAGAATTAACACAACTGACGAGGAGAGTCGTATCGGGGCAGAGTCACTGACGATTATCCAATACTGATCTCCTCCGATTAACAGCTCGATTGGAAGGTCAGTTGAATCATCTGTAGGGTCAGCCAATTGCAGTTTCCGCGTATGTCCGGTCATCGTGATATCTCGTGGTACTGCTGGGTGGTGAGAAAAGGAGTGGGTGGTTTCAAATGCCGTCAAGGTTACTTGGGAACTGTCCCAAAATCCTCTCGTCTTCAGGCGAACGAACCTACGTGAATGTGATGTGTTGGATGGTGTTTCAAACGCGTGGACCTTTAATGATGCGTCTCCTATGACTTCCAGACCCAGCTCATCGACCAAGGAACTTTGGACGAAACTGGATTGACTACCTCCGTCGAGAACGCACCTCATCAGCTTACTCGAACCCGTTGGTCCCGAGATCCATATCCTAGCAGTCTGGAGATGGGTAAATCCCGGAGTAGTGACGTTTATTTTACCAACGGCGGTTGTTTCTGTGCAATTCGCGACAGGGGAATGATTTAAGTTGCTGCAAATCGCTCTATGGTGACCTTTTCCACACTGGGAATACGAAGCTCTCCCTTTCCTGCTACAGTCCTTTGTGTGATGGCCTCGTTTAAGACAGAGGAAACAACGCGATGATTGTTTCAATTTCTGAGTTCGAGCGTCAGTCCCGGTTACCTTAGTACAATCCTGAGCCCAGTGTCCTCTTCCCTCACAAAAGACGCAAAATGGCTGTAGTCTTTCCTTCTCTGTCTTCATCCCTTTCTTGGCGTGAGTGTCAATCTGGAACGCCGCTGTTGCTGGGACAGAAGCCGAGTGCTGATAGATAGAAGCCGGTTGCTGATAAGATTCCCCCCCCTAATCTTTTGACTGATGAGGGCACCTTCAACCTCTTCGTTCAAAAAACACATGAGTTTGATGATGTCACCTTCACTAACGTTGTCTCTCCGCGTGTGGATGATCCAACGTCGGCAGATATCATCTGGGAACGCTCTGAGTATCTTAGGGGCTAGCACGCGACCGTAGTTGGCAATATTTTCTCCCAGATCCTGCAGTGCTTGAATCCGTCGGTTGCACTCAACGTAAGTGTTATTTAGGGACTCGGGGGAGGCGGAGTGTATCGGCGGTATGTTTTCCAGATAGTCTAAGTGCGCATGGATAATTCTATTTTCATCTCCGTACTTGGAAATGAGATTTTTTCTTTGTGCTATTATAAGTGCCGGCCGTGATAGCAATACCGTCGACGAGATGCTTGGGTTCCCCTTCTAAGTAACCTCTCAGAAAGACGTGTTTGTCGACCTGCGATACTGTACGATTCTGGTCTATGGAAGTAGTGAACTGCTCCCAAAAGCGAGACCATTCTTCTGTATCTCCCGTGAAGGGGCTAAGTTTTATGGTGGGTAACTTAATTGGTTGTGACGTGGGCAAGGCAATGGGAGTGGTAGGAGCTTCGTTTATGGACAAGGTAGAGGTGACAGAGTAAAGCTTCTTGTCCGCCCCAATGGTAGGTTTCTGTATGGCGCGCTTTGCATTGTCAATATATTCGTCACATACAGTAATGTCAGCATTGTATTCTGCGTCAGATAATAGATCATGAATACCATCGTCCAGTTGGGTTAAGCTGGTGAGTGTTTCCTGCAGTCTGTCGCGGTGGAATGTGAAGTCTTCTAATGCTGTGTCTTCTGTAAGGCTGTTAATGGCTGTAATGAAGCGTGTGGCATTTGCTCTCTCACGTGTTCTCTTCCTTTTCAGATTGTGCAGGCTTGCTGCAGTAGCGGTCTCTTGTTCCGTCGGCATAATGGGTGCAATAAATCTTAAGCTTGATGACTGGCAGGCCTCCCTCCAGACGTGACGTAGTGAGCGGTGAGCGCACGGGGGGGGGGGGGGGGTAGGGATGATCCGTACCGCACCGGTACCTTTAAGGGCTGACAGAGGGCGTGCTAGGTCCGTGGAAGGTCTTAAGACCTTGCTAACAGAGTGCGCTGGAGAATGACTGGTAGGGCGCGTGAGCTAATAGATGGCGCTGTTGAGTTGATTTAGGCATGTGCGCTCAGATCGCACGGAACTGAACGGAACTACACATGCGTGACCCGTTGCAAAGTCCAGCGGAGGAAGGATATTCTACTACTCTTGAATACTGTAGATTAAAGGATCACTGGATTCCTTAATAAGTCATGCACAATTCATGCAGGCATTTCATAAATAATACAACATCCGTGCATTCAGTTTCTCTTTAGCGAGGGCCAGTTATATGTCTATCTCGCTAATAATAATAATAATATACACATTCAGTAGACAGGATGCGTGCTTCTTGATTGACAATACGCAGTTCCTGATCGTGTAATAGCAGTCGTATATTAGCTTCATAAAACCAAATTATAATAATGAAGAAATATCAGTTGTTTCAACATGCTATTTCCTTTCGTATTGAAGTTGACTTATCTGAGAGTGCAGTGTAGGCTAATGGAGGCATCTCAGCGTCTGGCGTGGGGTGGTGCAGTGGAGTATCCTCTTTCCCTCGTCGTGGAGCTTCCTGTAGTGTAGAAAGCTCGTCTGTAGATACAATTCCGTTGAAGAAGTTAATCCTTAGTCTTCCCGAGTGATTCGGCACCAAATGTGGAGGGATAGAGGGGTGTAAACAGACAACACACACTGGTCACTATTCAAAACTCGCCATCTTGTATTGCACACCACAGAATAGAGAGTAACAAAATACAAAGAACAGAGAGGGACAGATATAACACACACATACACTGCAGTCCTACATAATGTCAATGGCTATGGAGCTTGGGAGGTGGCACCATCTGTGGCCAGGTTGGAAGTCAATTCCCAACAAAGCCTTCCCCCTCCCCCTTTTCCCCAATAAGTTAAAAATTATACTGTAGTTTCTACATTATACCTGGGGTGCAAATAAAGTGGAACGCTATGTAACGGTACATCATTTAATTAAGTAATGTAATGTTTTTTTAAGATGGTTTTCAAGACTCGCTAGGATCACCATAAAGTGATGTGATAAACAAATCTACCTTTAAGTTTCCAATAAGATTTATTTGTGTTTGTAATTAATCAGATAGCGGCGTCGGTTGCATAATAGGTAGCATGCTGAACTGCTGTCACCAAGATCGCGGATTCAAATCCGTCCGAAGTCGTCGGATTTTTTTAAGGGCGTTAAAATCCTTCATTATGCCTTCCTTCGGAGGGGAAGTAAAGCCGACGCTCCCATGTCATAGATTTATGACATGTTAAAAATCCTTCCACTAGCTAAACTTGTGTGAAGCTAAATATCTAGGTTAGATTTCGTCGAAACACTCTGTAAGTTCCAACGTTCACCACTAGATATCAGTGACATCTGGTAGCGAAAGTTGGGACTACTTGAAATTGCACGGGACGTGCAGCTCACCCCAAGGGTGTCAGCTTGAAGCAGCTACAGCCCCTGGCGAGCCGAACACATCCTCGCATACTCCCGGCACTAAAAGCCATACGCTAAATAAATAAATAAATAAATAAATAAATAATAATTAATCAGATTAGTGTATTTACTTCAGCGTTCCAATGTTTATGCTCCCTAATGTATTTACATGCGAATGAAAAAAAAATCGGCACCGAGGTAGCAAACAGGTTACTGGTAACTCAACTCTTAAAAGTTTAAGGGATGATTTGAGAGAGAGAGAATTCACAGAACATAATTCTCTGATTATTGATCGCTAGGGCGACGCTGGGCACGTTTGATTGTTATTTTAAAAGAAGAAAGCATGTTTTTACTTCAGATGAAAAGTTCAGATCGTTTCAATTACAGCACAAACAAATCCTACCACAAAGGTAAATTCGAGAAACGTATGGCTACTCCAAGCTCTATGTGATAAAATAGTGATTATAAACAGCTTTGAAAAAACCTCAGCTTTGATTTCCAACTAATAACCTTGACATTCAAAAATTTGTTTTGTTATATCCTGACGGGATTACGACTTTTATTTGCCTCCCACGGCACTCTGCTTCAGAGGAAACAGACAAAGGTGAAATGTATATTTGCACTCCCCAGGTAGTCCTTTTGTTAGTACGCATCCCTGATGACCTTCGAAGTACGGGCTATGGAATTGAGTTTCCCATGGCTGATCGATTTTGAATCACAGATATTCTTGATCTTGGTGTCAATGCACTGATGCCTACTGTTCTGCTCCAATGTGTGCACTTTCTCATTTAAATCTGCTATTACTTTGTCTGGTAAATACTTTCGTCTTTTAATGTTTTTTATTTATTTATGTCGTTAACAACTTCAGAAGAGTCGCATTAGACCTACTAGTGTCCAAAAGTTAAGGATAAGTTACGAATAAGCAGGGCAACAGGAAATAGACCGCAAATCGTACGACATATGCACCTACCAACCTGCTTGACTAGCGGCATAACCGCTAGCTAAACACAGTCAGTACCTGCGCCCCATATTCCCTCAGTCGTGTTTGCCCTGTTATAGTGTGCGGAGTGTAGCCTCATGGTGAACGTGACAACATAATGGCACAACGACGCCATTTGGGCCCTGTTTTGCAGGGCAGAATACTCGGCCACCTGGAAGCAGGCCAGACACAGACCAAAGTCGCCGTATCCTTGAATGTGCTACAAAGTGTCATCTCCAGGCTTTGACGACGATTTTGAGACACAGGTGATGTTAGTCGTAGGTCAGTACCAGGTCGACCAAGAGTAATCACTCCACAGCAGGACCGATATCTGGCCTTAACCGCCCGACGAATCGGAGTGCACCTGCAATACAATTGTCGGCGGAGCTTGCAGCCGTCTCCGGGGTTGCCGTTTCCCTGCAAGCTGTGTACCGGAGGCTCAGAACAGCAGGCTGTTTGCCAGACGTCCAGCGGTGTGCGTCCCGCTCACTCCACCGCAGAGACGGGCCCGTTTACTGTGGAGCCGTCAACGTCGATACTGGACCATGAATGAATGGAAGCATGTGCTCTTCACAGATGAATCCCGCTTCAGTTTGCAGAACGATTCCCGTCGCACATTAATCTGGAGCGAACCGGGTAGCCGGTACAACCACAGGAACATCGTGGAACGGGACCAGTATGGTGGTAGTGGCGTCATGGTGAATGGTCGTACGGACCTGCACATCTTCATGGTTGGTCCGAGGAACACTGTGAACGCTCGGAGATACAGGACGAAGTACTGAGACCACATGTTCGACTCATCAGAGGTGCGGTTGGTCCAGACTTCCTCTTAATGGACCGCACCACGCTGCTCTGGTGGAAGAATTTCTGGCTGGGAAAGACATTCATTCATTCTGAACACTTACTAGTTACCTGTAAAGTATCGCACACCTGACACCAAAAGATTATGAAATAGGCATGTGTCCTTAAACTTTTAGTAGGTTCTGTATATTGTTTCTAAAGCAAGTAATTAACTGCAGAAAATAAAATTACACTACACATTGATATACAATCAAGGACGTGGGAAACATTAAGGGATCTAAAAAGAATCTGCAGCCTTTAGTATTTTCTCCGTAACCTCTCTTTCCTATTACGACATGGAAGTTTACACAAGAAATGAAAAGAGAGAGACCTTCCAGGTGCTCTCCTAGGTACTTGAATGAAACTGGCTCTCGTAATTACCCCCCCCCCCCCCAACTCTCACTGAATAACTGTTTCAAAAGTACGAACATAATAGCTATTTAAATCGATATTAACGCATCGCCCGTCTTTTCTGCATCAAGATAATTGATCAACGACATGGCGGTCTGGTGGTATCACGAAGTTACCCGTGTATTACGTTTATTACCTTTCAAATTGTAAGTAGCAAGCCTATGATCTCAATATACGATGTATTTCAAACTTGTGGTTCTACGAAGGTCGATCCGTATGCGGTTGGTTCCTCAGTTTAGGGGCTGCGAACACGCGGTCATGTAGCCCCGTGTACTTTGGGTGTGTGTAGATTCCGTCTGATAACCGGTGTTAATTGTGATGACTGTATTAGTGTGTGTTATCTGTTTTTAATTGAAGTAAGGACTGCAAACGATAATTTCAAGTAGTTCCTACTTCGCTACCAAATGCTACCGTCCACGACACCTAGCTGCAAACTTCGCTCCTACTAGATGCCATCGCAACCAGCGCCCGGTGACGAACGTAGGAACTTAAGAGCATTAATCAAACCTAACCTACATATTTGGCTTCACACAATTGTAGTTAGTGGAAGGTTCTTTTTCATGCCATAAATCGATGACATGGGACCGCGGGCTTCACTTCCCCTCCGAAGGAAGGCATACTGAGGGAATTTTAACACTCTTAAAAAATCCGACGACTTCGGCCGGGTTTGAACCCGCGACTTTCGGCATAGAAGCTCAGCATGCTACCAACTACGCCACCGAAGCCGCCGTTCTGTATGCGTACGGTAAGTTTCGTCTTTCACGGGGAAGCTCGAAAGTGGGAAAACATTTCCAGGACAAAGGCAATCTTTCCTGACGGCGCTGAGTGCCAAATTAGAGAGACATGGAGCTGATCGGTTTACTCGACTTCATTCGAGTGCAAACCGGTATATCAGATATATGTGTGCTGGAAACGTTCTCATGAATGGAAGTGCGTGCTGTCTTGCGCTATGAACAATCTCGTGGTACAAGTGTTATAGATGTTCATCGACCCTACTGAGCGTCTGTGCAGACATCAAGTCACGTCGAAGGGAACGCTAGCCACTACACCACGAGGTACTCAAAACATATTAACTAATCACGCAGTTTACACACTGCACAATGCAACCTGTAACTGCTCGCACCTCCTTGTTCATATCAGTTGTTTATTTCATTTCAGGAGCATAAACATCGATATCATTACTGGTTGCCTGAACCCTACACCTGCCCACAACTATATTCCTTGGTAGGAATAGCCCCTCTGAGGTACGCCGTGAGGTCATAGCACAAACGGTACGAAAATAAATCTGTAGAGGACCATGCTCACCCTCTCTTTGGTCACCAGACTCCAAGAAGGCGGCAAAAATCAAAGAAAAGCTTTCTGCAAACAACATCGATGACTATTACACAACCCGAGGTAGCCAGGATACAGCTATGGCAATCCACCATACCACCAGATTGGATGAAGGCCATGAAAGGCTTCCAGCAGGCCACAACAACTGGGAAACTTGGCGGTCACTCAACAGACTTGGCAGTGGTGTTGGGAGATGCAAAGTTAATCTCCACAAATGGGAATACCTACAGGAATCAGAACTCTGTGAGTGTGGAGAGAGACAGACCATGGTACACCTGTGTTCCTGTGAACTGTGTCCGTGCTCTTGCACAAGGCAGGAGTTAATGGAAGGTCATGGGAGGGTGTGAAGGTGGCGAAGACAATCTAATTCGAGACATTGTTGTATATTATTGTATTATTCCTTTGTATTATTGTGTATCATCCCTCTTGTGTATGTTGTAGTGCTTTTGACTCGAATTATAAAAAAATACCCAGTGTATTTGGGTGAGTATGGAATTTGTGCCTGATAACCTGTGTTATTGTGATGGCTGTATTAGTGTGTAATTCAGGTGAGGATAGGGAAGGAGACGGCCGTGGCCTGACGTTAGGAACCAACCCGGCATTCACCTGAAGTAAAAGTGGGAAACCACGGTCAACCACTTCTAAAATGGCTGAGATGGGAATAGAATCTACCACTTACCAGTTTTGCCTCACGAAGCTGAATGAACCCCGTTCCAGTCTTCAGACCAGAATTACATTTTGTGTAAAGAGGACAAGGTCACTGAAAAGTTATGTGGAAATCTACATTACTTCTAAACTGCAAATTTTGGCGCAATTAATAGTACATTATGCAACGAGCCTATAATGGCAATAATTAAGTCACGAGTATGTTGATGAAACGAGCGATGCGAGTTTCATAATTTCCATACGAGTATCTTAATTACCATTATAGGCTCGTTGCATACGACTGTTTATGTTCGACGATAATTTTATCTTTATTTTATTTTATGTTCGAAGAGAAATATTCATAAATATCTGTCAATATTCAGTTACTTGAATTTAGTGATCGGAGTGCAAGCGCCGAGTTTTCTCTCTGTGCTTTACAAGTTCTCTGACCCACGCATGCACTCTGTCTGCTTGGCAATGCCATATGTTTACAGCCTGCCGATATGCACCAGCATTCACTCAAACTGTCACTGAAGTTGTATGAAAGAATGCCCTGTGTAGAAAATGAAGTTGGTGATATTAAGGTACAGAGCTATTTCTTTTCTCATATTCGCCAGCGAACATATGGGACGGTGCACTTTCCATGTCGGTAATTTATATAGATGGATGCTGTGTTGCAATCTTCAGGACGTATATTCAAAAATTTCTTGCATATGTCATAGTATTTTCTTATTACCTTAAAAGTTCATGCTGATTTTGTGTTTGTGTTTGCCATTATATCTACAATGGTTGATCGGATATCTCTTACATTGTCAACTTTCAAATCATGTAGTTCTTGTCTGACATGTTGGATTCAGTGTTCTAGTGCGAAGCTATCAAGTACCTAATTGGTCACACATCATGCATCTTGAGCTCTGATTGGTTGGAGAAACTGTATCATAATGAAAACTTGTACTTTAATGACCATTATTATGATACAGTTTTTTGACACATAATATTCACATTTCGACACGATCGAACATAAAAGGCCTAAGTATGCAATATGGCAGTGTTCGTCGAGATTCACGGGGTTGAGCCTCACCATCACTCCCATGTGGTATAAATAAGATAGAGAACGACGACCTTTGATTAGTCCTGAACGCATTCTGTTTATTGCAGGGCTATTCTGTTCGCTGAACCGCGAGCATGGGCATGAGGCTGCACCACAGAGCGAAGCCAGTCTTACCTCAGGTGCTGGTTCACCGTGAACAATACAGACGAGGTGTGGACCCAGCTGCGCTCCACCTCGATCTCGGGCGGATCTGCAACAAGACATATGGAATTCCTGTACTTACAATCACTAAAACAACATTATTCTTTAGCAGTGATTTGTGATTGTAGGGTCATACCAGCTTAAGGGGAGTCGTAAAGGTCCAAATCGATAAAGTTTGACATTTTCACTTTTTACACATACGATTTATTCTGATTAATTTGGTATGGGTTTTATTAGTCGCCTCCGTAGCGTCGCGGTCAGCATGGTTAGCTGCCGCCCCGGAGGTCATGGGTTCGATTCCCGGCTCTGCCACGAAATTTGATAAGTGGTATGTGGACTAGAACGGGGTCTACTCAGCCTCGGGTGGCCCAAATGAGTAGAGGGTGTTCGATTCCCACCTCAGCCATCCTCGAAGTGGCTTTCCGTGGTTTTACACTTCGTCTTCGGGCAAATGCCGGGACGGCACCTACTGTAAGGCCACGGCCGCTGCCTTCCTTCTTCCTTGCCTATCTATCCTAATCTGCCCCTCCCTTCCCTCATGAGGTCCCTGTTTGCTTTGCAGGCGAGGCCGCCTGGGCAAGGTGCTGATCACACCTCCTCAGTTATATCCACTCCGACAAGATGTTCCCAGCTCTAGGACACTGCGCGTAGAGGCGGTAGTAGTGAGTTCCCTCGCTGAGTTCATGGTAAACACCAACCTGGGGGGTAAAGTGTGTTTTATTATAATAGTCACATATTTAATATTTTAAATTTATTTTTATTATATTACTGTAATCCTAATTTTTCCTTATAAAACCTTGAAAGATTTTTAAACAGCATATCTCACAAACTATTTGGTCTAGAAGACTGTGGTTTGCCTTATATTTCAAAGGAAATCATAAGTTGGCCATTCTGTCGAGATGAGTGTAGGCGCTTGTTCGTCCCCCGACATCCTTGTCTAACGGGCACAATACACTTATATAGTTGCCACTACTGCTGCAACTGAATAATTTCACCCGAACCTTTAGACATAGATTTAAGAGCCTAAGTGTAATGGATCTGATGATGATCGCTTGACGAAACTGGCCATTCAAGTGTATTTATTAATGTATTCATTAATCTCATATATTTTTCATGATTAGGGAATAACCCAACACAATATTGTAAAAAATATTAACATATTAATTAGTTATATTGAATTCTGTATTGAGTGACACTGTTAGTTGTAATATTTTGTGGGGGAAAGTGAAACTGAGTGAAACTGCTTCTAAACGAAATGGCCTTACTTTAACATCGATTTCAAAATAAGAGACCCGTTTTCTCAGGAACATCTGGTGGTATCTCCATATTATTATGCCATGTAATGTATATTGCACACCGTTACTGTGGATCCTCGACGGGCCAATTTGTTCAAGTAGATAGATTTAACAAGATGTTCAGTAAAGAACATTTCTCCTAAATGCATGGGTAAAGTTTTAACTGTCCTTTTCAAGGACTATAATTGGATATTGGTTGTAGAAGCTTGTAGAAATACAATGTGTTATACGGATATTAAACATGAATATGATGTGCCCTTTGCTAGTACTACCTCTGTAAAAAAATTCCATTCAATTCGGTTTCACCGTATTTGAATTGATATGGTGAATCGATTCGCACACATACATGGCCGCTATCAGCAAACTAATGGGCTGTGTACAGGCCCGGGGGGCTGTACCCCCTGAAAGCCACCCCCCATCATCTATTAAAACCACCCCTAACTGGCAAACATCATAAGTCCAGAACAGTACCTTTTACACAGCAAGGGCGGCCGACCAGCTCGGGAGGCTAGCCAACCACTTGCAACACACTCATAAACATCTACACAATAGCTAACTAGGGCAGCTACGTCAGTGGAATGCCGACTAAGCAACGGCAGGACCTATAAGAAGTTTGGGAGCTGTATCTGTCATACAGTGTGTGTCGCCGAAGGCCCTGCTCCAGCTACTATCATCAGGTGAGCATCAGCAAGTGTTCGGATATCCTTAACTTTGTAACACCCATCCACAAACTTGTACACTTAACTTGTACCATTATTCACATTATTTACATTACCCTAAAAAGGGACTTACAATTGCATACTGACCAATAAAACACTTGGTCAGTAAACTACACTTTGTACTCATAATTACACGCCTCTTCACATCCTAATACCCTTCCTGACCTCCGTCACGATTGACCGTGACTAGTAGCCAGTTATTGCTTGCTCAGGCTTCATTGTGTTTCCCGCACGCGTCTCGACTGCCTAGCAGCGAGCCTCTGGCGTAAGCACGTCTGTTATATCATTCACTCTGCCCAGCTGACAGGCCGGCACGTTGGCCTGCACTCAGAGGTTCATCCCCCTATAGACTCTTGCATCTTAGCAGGAACACCCCCTAGCATTTGAACACCAAACAACACGCTACACTGGTCAGCTCTCCCAGCTACGGGAAGCCGCCATCATTTAGAAACAACCTTCCAAATTAATACAATAACACTAATATTTAGATCCCTAAACTACCCCCCCCCCCCAACTAAGGGATCTAAAACAGTTGATTACCTTGTAGTTCAGTCAAAAGATGCTTCCCACTAAAAGGTATGTTGTTGCAAAATTTGGTACAGATCAAATGATTAGTTTGGTCGTAATTTCATTTAAGCTTTTAACATTTAGGTGGCCACCTCTCCGTTTCCGTCAAGATGACGGCAATATAAAACAAGACACTGAGTTGCCTTTTGCAAGTGCTACCTCTGTACGAAATTTCGTTCAATTCGGTTTCACCGTGTTTGAATAGATAGGGGGAATCGATTTGCACACACATGTCCGCCATCCACAAATTATTGGGCTGATGACCTTGTAGTTTGGTGAAACGATCCTTCATACATAAAGGTATTGTACAGGCCCGGGGGGCTGTACCCCCTGAAAGCCACCCCCCATCTTTTACTAAAACCACCCCAACTGGCAACATCATAAGACCAGAACATTACCTTTACACAGCAAGAGGCGGCCACCCAGCTAGGGAGGTTAGCCAACTACTTGCGACACATACATAAACATCTACACAACAACTAACTGGGGCAGCTACGTCGACGGAATGCTGACCACGCAACGTCGAGAACTATACGAATGGAGTCCTTTTTGGAGCCATTATCTGTTATACAGTGTGCGTCGCCGAAGGCCCTAGCCGACGTCTGCTCCAGCTGCATCATCAGGTGAGACTCAGCAAAGTGCTCAGAATCCTTTATTCTGTAAACACCCACTCATAATCTTGTACACTCTACTTGTATAATTGCCTACATTCCCCCAAGAGGGACTTACAAATTCACACTCACTGACCAATAAACACATGGTCAGTAAATTACACTTGTATTGTTAATTACACTCCTCTTTACATCCTCATACCCTTCCTGACTCTCGTCACGATTGACCGTGACCATAGTAGCCAGTACTTGCTTGGTCAGACTCCATTGTGCTTCCCGCACGCGACTCGACTACATAACGTCGAGCCGCTGACGTAAGCACGCCTATTGTGTTACTCATCCCGACCAGCTGGCAGGCCGGTATAGTAGCCTGCATTTAGAGGTCCATCCCCTAATCAACACTTGCATCTTTGCAGGAACACCCCCTAGCGTTTAAACACTAAACAACACACTACACTGGTAAGCTCTCCCAGCTACGGGAAGCTACTCTCTCCTAGGAACTACCTTCCAAATTATCACAGTGACACAAGTGTTTTATCCCAAACCACCCCCCAACTAAGGGATCTAAAACACATAGATGTTATAGCCTAAGTGTAATGGATCTGATGATGATCGCTTGAGGATCGAAACTGGTCATCCTAGTGTATTTATTAATCTCATGTAATTTATTTCAGGATTAGGGCATAACCCAGATCTATTTGGGTACATTCGTGTTGACCGACTGAAAAGCACCAAACTTTTGTTTTTATTTTTTGTCATCTGTGACTTGCTATATTAACTAACTGTTTGCCAAATTTCAAGGTGTTCAATAAATAACACATCTAACGTTATTAGATGGACATTTAACAGAAATAATAACAAGCAAACTGTAAGTATTAATTTTCACAATTCCCCTTCTCCCCCAAGAGAAGAAATTAGGTACAAAGTTGGTTTTGCACAACGAATAACGGCAAATGTCCAATAGTTACACACATCATATGATTTTCATTTGAGACTGTTCGCCTTTCAGCGTCCATCTAGTCTGCAAGCCTCTGCTTGTGAACAAGTGACTTCCATGATCTCCTATTTGCAGTTAGCATTGCTGCCTCGTATGCTTCTACACCTCTCACATTGAAATCATTCAATACAGAATCTAAGCTGATAAGTCAGTAATGACTAATCATTATCATCATCATAATCATCATCAGTCTACATTTTATCAGCATTTCCATTCCTTACTCTAATTTGAATCTTACGTCTAAGTATCTTACTTATTCACCCTAGCAATAAATTAGCAATACTACAATTTACTGCCTACACCAAGCTAATCTGTTTTTATATGTATTTTATATTGTATCAACATTGTTTTATTGTTAGATTTAAGTAGTATTTGTATTGTTCATTATGTATTAATTGAATAATCTAGTTAGATGAAAGAGACGGCCCAGTGGCTCTACTATTGCCAGGCAAAATAAGATAAATCTAACTAGGGTAAACTACATAGTGATTGGCCACTTAAGGTTTGTTTGATATTGCACACAAAGAAAGTAAACGAGATATATAGTTTAATTTTTTTTATTGAGTATTATTAACTTCTATGTAGTGTCTGCTAACGTGCAGTACAATTTCAACTTGATCAGATAATAATATAATTCCCAAATTTCAATAAGTTTAGAAAGATGCCAAAAGTTACAGTTATTGGCCACTTTTGACAGTTATTGGCCGGTATAATTTCAGTCCACTTATTCCTAAATTAAGGCAATTAGCCTAATTGACACAATTCCGAACTGATTGAATTACAGAAGTATTTCCTTCTGTGTACTGATGCAAAAAAATATTCATTTCCGTCCATAGTGTTGATATCACTCGCCTTTAAAATAGGTGGTCTAAATTAGTTGATGTTTCGTGCTGTAGTCATCAAATACGATTCTATTTTTATTTAGTTAATTTACACAGTTCATAGAGTTCATCATCTGATGACACTTCGCAGTTAAGGGAACTGTCCGAATCGTCCTCTTTGTAGCAATCGTGACAAAGAAAATCCTCTTCGTCGCTTTCAGGAATGTGAATCTGGTGGTATATTGGTATGCACTTTCTGTGGTACGTTTTGCGACAATAATCGCAAACAACACTGTCGTGAAGAACTATTCTTAGCTTGCAGATACAACATTTGACACATGCTTTCATTGGAGTGCTTTGTAAAAAGAGTCTTCTCTTTGTGTGGTCGTAATTGAAATGTGTCGGTGAATTGTCTTGGTGTGGACAAACTTTACCTGAGATTTCGTTTGTTTCGAACATCGAAGACCCTGATGGAAGGTTATTTGGCTTCACTGTTTGTATATTTACATCTAAGGACTGCCCTTCTGTAGGTGAATATTCCTTCCCTATTGTTGGTTCGCTACGTCTTGATGCTTCAACTCTAGGTCTATGTGATTTCTTTGCTTTGCTGGGCATGCAGTTCTTCTCTTCCCGTTTTCGTTTCCTTTCTTCTTTATCTTGTTGGGCTTTCATTTTCGCCTCTTGATTGTTTTTATACATGAGTTTGTATTTTTGGGATGTAATTACAAATGGAAATATCTCAGATACGCGCTTGCCTTTCCTTTTACGGGTTTCAGGCCAATCTTAAAATTCACCCATGTGATCATTTTTAGCCACTCTTATGACAGATGATTTATTGGATTCTTTCGAAACACTTCCCTGTATAGGATTGTTGGAGATGTTGGGGTTACCTTATAAATGATATTCATAATTTACCTGTGAGGTGGTGTTACTCGAAGTTGTAGGTAGATTCTCTGCTATGTTTGCAAGCATTTCCTCTGATGTCTGGGAATTAGCTTGTACTGATTCAGACCTACCATCTGATTCCCCTTTTTTGGCTTGAAACTTTCTCCATATACGGATAAGAATGATGAACTCCTCATTATTTGTCTCCTGACCCATAATATCCTGAAATGTTTCAAACTCTTTAATCTTTTCTGCTCCAACAACTTCACAGAATTCTTTGTAACTTATAGATGTGGTATCTAGTTGTAAAGAAGGCAGTAGGCCTATTGCTTCTCTCTCACTTCTTGATGACTCTAGGCATTTGGTATAATCCACAGTGTCGGGGTCAAAATGGTACAACCCACATACACGAAATCCATTTATCAACGATTCAGGTTTTATACTTGTGTATACTACCTCATTCAAAATTGGTGCAAAGTTTGCTTTGTTTATAACTTCACCGGGGTGATTTGTGTAGCATTCCCTAACAGCCCTTCTCCAAGAAACTTTCAGTGGATGGAATGCTGACACATCTGCTGGTTGTGGATTACGAGTCGCATTAGGATAGAGAGCAATGAGTTGAATTTGCAGTTCTGAACACAGCTGGCTCACTTGGAAAGTTAAATGGGTTTTGTGTCCATCAACGAAGAGAACCACTGGGAATTTTATCCGATGTTCCAAGAGGAATGGATGGAAAACATTACTGATGTATTCGTAGAAAACTTCGGCTGTCATCCAACCACTATCACTTCTTCCTACACCCAAACAATTGGAACGGACTCAGCAATTTTTTCAGGTATTCTTTGGTATTCATAAACGATCATTAGGCAACAAACTAATCCACTTGCCGAAAAAGTGAACATTAGGGTCAAATTATCTTTGGATGCACCCTGATCTACTGCATACACATTCTTGGAACCTTTCGGTGCGATGACCTTCCCAGTATTTGGCCAAATTTGAAAATTACTCTCATCACCATTAAATACCCGTGACGGATCAGACATTGCCTCACCTAAATTGTTTTCATCTATGTACATTTGAACCTATCTAAACCACCCTCTTATATCCTTTTCACTAACACATTAACTTGCTGCTGTCACTCCTTCACTTGCTCGTTCAGTCACTTCAGGGTGACGCCTCAAAAAAGCCTGTAAATAGAATACAGTTTAAGATTAAGTTTGAAATAGGCCTAGAAGATACGTAGTGAATGTTAAGAAGACATTATTTCAGCTCATCCCCTATTCATGTTTTGTAAAAGTATCATAACTTCACCCAGCCATCTCCAGGACGATTATCCTCAACGTATTAGGGCGTGGATGTACGACCAGGAATTGTTGGACGCGTGTTTTTAAGTCCTCCTTTTTCCTTAGGAAACCCTTCCGAGATAGTTCTATTATCCACCTGTAATAAGATAAGAAGGTAAGGAGTACCTGAAAATGGCATAGGCTTTGTTATAAAATTCGATGCAAGCGCACTAAGGAAGAGGAAATGTAGAGGCCTACCTCACTAATGTTGTCTCTTCTTCATTTGACAGAACTGTAGAGGGACCAAATGTATCATTATGGCCTAGATTTTTATTCTGAACTGGAGACTAGATCTCGGTACACCAAACATTGTAGCAAGAGCACGTACAGAAGCATTATTTCACTGAACGTTAGCCAGTGCTCTCTCCATTGCCTCTGCACTATAAGCCTGCTTGGGAGCCTTGGGCATGATGGATAGGCCCTATTTAAATGTCTGCACCTGTGTTAACATTTGGACACAGTTATTAGCCACTACGAATGACAGTGATTGGCTACCTGGTCAATAACTATTTTTCCACAATTATTCACACACAGTTATTGGCCACACCAAAACGGCGCGTGATATTGTGATTGATGGCATTTCAATTAGGCTAAACATCATTCCATGCCTTAAACTTCACCTACGTACAATATATCTATTTCAGAACAATTAATTCTCCTATGAGATGGCCGAACAAATTGCTCAATCCCTAACAAATATGTAAGGCATACCTTAAAATTTGGAGGGAGGTTCACATCAACAAACACAATATGCCATTACTCAACAGTCACGCTCCTGGTGACAAGGAAAGTAAGCCGGCATCAACAAGGAAGGTACACAACTGCTATCTAGTGGCATCAGCTGTAGTCAGACCGTAACCAAAGAGTACAAGAGGCAAAGAGATCACAATATGGCCAATCACTATAGTGTGGCTAATCACTGTATGGTTTTATCTATTTCCTCCTGCTTCTCTTTTCCTCTATAGCCGAGCTCAGTGACCTTTTAGGTACGCTCTCCTCCCCCCAATCTAATCGCATGACCCCACCATTTTCGAAAACAAAAACCCTTTAATATGCATTTTAATGATAAATTGAAATCTTCCAGATTTGAATATGATTTAAAAATTGTAGATTTCTGGATTTTATCGTTATCTGGTTCATATTACCTATTCTTTTTATTCGTGTCAGAGGTGCCAATATATACATACAAGTTACTGAATATGACTTAAAGCCGGCGGTCCCATGTCATAGATTTATGGCATGAAAACGAACCTTCCACTAACTACACTTGTGTGAAGCCAAAATGTGTATTGATGCTTGTAAGTTCCAACGTCACCGGGCGCTGGTTGCAATTGCATCTAGTAGCGAAGTCACAGCAAGGTGTCTTGGACGGTAGCATTTGGTAGCGTAAATAGCAACTACTTGAAATTATCGTCTTCAGTCCTTACTTGAATTAAAAACAGATAACACACACTAATACAGTCATCACAATTAACACCGGTTATCAGTTTCTACACACACCCAAAGTACACGGGTTACATGGCCGCTTTGTCACAGCCCTTAAACTAAGGAATTAACCAACCATAATGAATCACTTGAAAAGACTTGCATATAAAGTATAACACAAGAAAGAGCTGGAGACAGGAAACAGGAGAACTCAAGTATTACATGAGAATGCATACACAATATTTACACAAGTTGTGACCAGAATTTAGCTACATTGACTGCATTGTCTCCAATCAATGTCAGTTCCAATCCTGTGCATGAATCTGGGCATAGATTACAGTTCAGGAGATGACTAGAAGACTGTCCTTCTCTACATTGTACATTCTCACAGTGAGTCCCCATCATGCACGATGCCCCATTTTATGATATTGTCCTTAGATCTTGCTACGCCGGTGCACAGTTTTTATAAGGAATTCCATGTACTCCATTCCTCTTCGTGACCAGGTGGCAATATTTTCTTCAATTTCGGCAATTTCCAGATGATCAGTGTACCTTTGTTTCCATAGCTCAACCGTGGACATTTTTGGGTCAGAATCAAGTGGAGCAGAAGACTTTAGAAAACTTCAGTCGAGCTGATGGTGGCTGATGTTCATGAAGGGAATGGGCTAAGATGTTGAAAACGTTTTGTCTTATGACGATGTTAGCGGCCACCTCACGTCTAATATCAGGAGGGGCTATGCCTGCAAGAGAATACAACTTCTGTGTGAGTGTTGGTTTTAAACAATCTGTGATTAGCCTGCATGATTCATTCAATGCAATGTCGACTGAGCTGATTTGTACCACACGGGACTAGCATATTCAGCATTAAAATAGCAGAGAGCTAGGGCAGTTGTCCTTACCGTCTGAGGGTGGACACCCCATCCAGAACCAGTTACCTTACGCAGTAGGCAGTTTCGTGAATAAACTTTTGCCTTGAGTTTGGTGCAGTGTGTGTTGAAGGTCAGCGAACGTTCCAATGTAACACCAAGGTAAACTGGGGTATTGCTGTGTTCCAGCTCCAATCCTTTCCAATTCACGTGCAGCTTCCGCGAGGCTTCTTTGTTCTTCTAATTTATTTTCCGTGTCCGAATCAAATTACATGTTGCCAGATAGTGGCAACAGTTACAGCATTAGTATTTGCAGCCATAAGATCGTCTTTTGAACATTTGTCCTCCATCAAGGGCAGACCAGTATCTTGTAACATGCTGCTGTCGCAGAACTCATCATTGTTGACGAGCATGTTACATTTCTTGAAATTATTCTTGCAACGTGAAACACCCGTCCTCAGCCTGTTGAATGGTTTCCAAATTCCATATGGCAAGTTGTGACCAGGTGCCATTTTTTCTGATAGAGGATTAATTGGGTCTTCAAATGAAAAGCAGACACTTCAGTTTTTGATGGGTTTGGCATGAGGTGATTTTCCTCATAATAATCTGAGAGCATCTTCAAAGCAGCAGTAAGATTTTGTTCCTCTTCCTTGAAGCTGTTATTCGGGGTTGCCAGAGCCAGGTCATCTGCGTATAGGAAGCTCCTTGTATAAGGTGGAAGTGGTTGATCGTTAGTATATATGTTAAATAGTGTTGGTGCTAGGACACTGCCTTGTGGGAGACAGTTTTTTTTTGCCTACTTATCATATTTTGCAAAAATGAGGAATAAGTAGACTTATGAGATCGATCCGGGCAAATGTCTGTCTGCCTGTCTGTCTGCCTGCCCTTCTGTCTGTCTGTCTGTCTGTCTGTCTGTGTGTGTCTCCCCCTATCGACTCCTAAAGGGCTGCAGCAATCGAAACCAAATATGGTATGAGTAAAGACCTATACCTGAATCTCAGTATGCCTTCCTTCGGAGGGGAAGTAAAGGCAGCGGTCCCATGTCATAGATTTATGGCATGTTAAAGAACCTTCCACTAATTACACCTGTGTGAAGCTAAATTTTATAAGCCTTCATAGGGAGCTGAGGACTGCTTGGGCGAGCTTTTATCCCTCGCAGTGAAGAGGCGCTAGTGAGACTGTCAACAACCTTGAGACATGGGCGGAAGAAAACTCCTTGCAAATAAATGAGAGCCAGACAATGCACGTAACCTTCAGAAAAGGCGGAAGAGTAGCAGAAAATGAAAGAATAAAATTCAAAAGCAGACACCTTGAAGTAGTGCACGCATATAAATACTTAGGTACCACACTTCAGATGACAGGTAGATAATTCAGAATCCATATCAAAGGAAAAGCGACAGCGACTATTAGAGCCATCTAGGGAATAAAGGATCTCCACATACTCTCACTAGAATCAGCAATGAAAATATTCCACGCAGCCATAAGCCCGATAATAACATATGGGATTGAACTAGTCTGGGAAGCGCTATCACTAGCAGATCTAAGAACCATAGAGAAAGTCAAAGCAAGATACCTGAAGAGAGAGCTGTATGTCTCCCGTTGAACACACAATCAAGATTGGTATACGTACTGTGCCCTTTTAGCAAGAAATATGCAAATCACAGTATGCCAGCATTGCTCAATTCGGGATTTTTCGTGGCTGCGGTAAGTTCTCCCACTCTGTGACTTACATATTTTGGATTAAATAGAGGATACACTTGCAAAAATAACAACAAAATCAACTCCTATTTTAACATATTTAATTAATCAAAATTATGGCGCTACAAACAATAAAACAAATAAACTACTGACCAATATCATTATACTTGTTCAAAGTGAACAAGGAATAGCATAAAAATAAAACAAATATTAGATTAAAACACATGGTTTTCTTTAAAACCAACAATTCATGATTATTTTCACTTCCATAAAGTACCTATCTTAAAGTTCCATATAACTACGAGCTTCTTTGGCTCGATATTTTCCCATAATAATGGTGTCATACTTTTGTACACCTCAAGAACTATTTTTATCCTTTCTTATCATCAAAACAAATATATAATTACATTTAAAAATACGTGTTAATTATCTACCTCAATATTTGGGCATTTCACATATTCTCAGTATTTACTATCTCTCTCAAGTTTTGCAAATTCACTACGGTGATCGGGAAACTACTTGTGTACTCCAGAGTTATAAAGATTACTTGACAAAGTCAAAAACTATGATTACTCCCGAAATCTAGTTATCTTCATAAAAACTCGTGCATTCTTATTTCCATACAACATTACAATAGGGATTTTATTTAATTCATTTGTCTTATAAGACCATTATCACATAAGAAAACTACGATCTGAACTGGCAAGCGATAATATCAATCTACAAGGACCTCGGTTCAACGCCCGGGTCATTAACAACTTTAAACACTCACGGTGTATTTAACACTTCTTACAAGACGGTCTTTTACCCACCCTCGCTCTATGAGGGTCAGGCCATTATACTCGAGCGTGATTTATGACAGGGAGAGCGGCTCCCTGCCTAGCCTACGGTTGGAGCTCTCTTCAATGCTTTTAAATCAAACCTTCATTTTATTCTCAGTTCTTTGGGGAGACATGGCATTCTACTCATCGTTTTACTTTCAACAATATTATTGGCTCATAAACCACTCTCGTAACCTTGGCATTTATTAATTATGACGGGTCCTCATTGATTGGGAAGAGTAATACACATTCGACGACGAATAATAAGGGGCTTTAACAAACAGAGGATTCTAGGTTCGAATCTCTTAACATGCCTCGGGAACCATTTCCACATTGGAGGACTTATACAAGACGCGATTTAAAGTCGGCCGTGGCCTACATGACATACGCTCAATAATACCATACATTAGCTCCCTTTTAAATAATAACACACACATGGCCTCGTGATCTACGTCACAATTAGAGGACTTACAACATATCTCAATTCGATACAATCAACTACCCCTCATAAGTAATTTACCAAGTACTTTTAAATTCTACGCATTCCTAGCGTGACTTTTATTTAATTGCGTTCCATTGCGCTACACATTACTTTACGGCCGAATGTCTTCCAAAGAACTGATACATTTCATAGTAACAATTGATACATATCTCAATTCTTATATTAATCTTTTCCGTTGACAATAAATCGCTCCATTTTTAAGAACATGCATTCACATCATGTCTTATACATTTATTAAGGCTCCAACGCTCTATATTTTTATATCATTCAATTTAATCTTTATTTAGATTTCTTTACCTTGTTATTCACATCATGTCTTCATTCCTTACAAAAGCTCAAAAGCTATTTCTTTCATATAATTCAAATTTACCTTTATGGAAATATCTTTGTTATAATTATTATTATTACGCTTGCTTTTATAACATTCGTCAAATACACTGACATTTTATTCCATGCATTTCCTCTACAGGATTTATTCTTTCACATAATTATTTATTATTTCTTAAAACTTTATTTTTGTTCTGATCGCTTTCTTATTCAGCTATTATTTATTTAACAACATCCCTCTTATTCAAAACTCCGGTGGAATTGTACACAAAAATTTTCCCGACACCCAAAACATAATGAAAATCTTTACTCACATGTCTAAGGTCGTTTTCTGACCTTTATTCTCGTTCGATGTGACATTTTGGCCCACCTTCTTGACTTACTCCATATTGTACAAACTCATCTCATGTACAGACATTTCTTGACACATATTCAATACATTTAACACTGACAACATTTTTAATACACTGGTGTATCCGTTTAGAACACACAATAAAACACTAAAAAATATATTACTTTTAACACACACTCTTGATATATTTTCACTTCACAACTTTTTTTTATCACTAGGCCGTCTTTTTAGCCTATCACACGTGACCTCTTAATCTCCCGTCTCCAAGGGTGAAATTTATTCAATGTCGGCTTCCTATCCTGTAGAATACGAAAGTCTCGAATCATCTACTACTTCCCTGGAATAACAATTCTTCGAATCCTGTTCCTGATGATCGGCTATTTCTCTAGCTTGAACGGCTCCCCTTTTAGATCTGATTTATCGATCCTAGCGAAAGTCTGTTCTGATCGAGGTCCCCTTGATAACCTATCGGTGACCTATGGATTTTTTAGCAACTAATACTTCTCGAGTCTTAGTGCTTTAGAATAGTTCGTCTGCTTTCTTGAAAACAATGTCTATAGTTTCCGTTCTTCTTTGTTTATCCGGTTCTCGCACTTCTAATTTTCTGGAATACGTTGCGAACCTTACTCTGTTTTTCCCTGTTCGGGTTCTTTAAAATTGATAAATTGTTTATCTCGCTGTTCCGGTACTTCCGTACGTTATGATACTTTTGGTCGTTTACTGAAAGACCTATCGCCTGAATCCTAAGTTCGCAGCCTGCTTTGACTGTATTTTGGAACTTTTACGGTAAACTTTGCCCTGTCGGACCTAAATCCTGTAACTAGGATTTTCCTAATTTTTCAACACGGCGATACTTTAATACTTCTTCTTTGCAACTCCTTATGGAGGCACGCAAGTTACTGATACTTCGACGCCCGTGGCTGTCGGATATTAATTCTGCGGTGTAATACAGCGTTTCTCCCCTCAAGGAGTACTAGTAAACTGCCTTCGATGTCTGATACAGCGTAACGTTCCACCTCACGGGCTCTTGAATACTGCATATACGATGTAGTGCAGCACCTCCGCTCACGGAATGCTCGTAGACTGCATGATTGGCTTGGTGAGGCCAGGAGTTTTATACCTTTTAGTAAAAAAAAGATAAAATCCTAGTCCTTTTCGTGACCAACTTTTGAACTAATTGTCGCACAATTATAAAAATTATATCTCCAGAAAGCTCGTCTTCCAAACGTAAAATAATCTTCCTGTGCATGGACATCGATCGTGCATTTCCGAGATATTAATTAATTCTTCGTCCTCAACTGTGTGGGTGGTGCTGTTCATTTTTAATTCTCCCACTCCTTGGGTCCCGGTGAATTCCCAATGACGTATGCTACATTTGCACTTTTCTCCTGGACTATTATTAAAGGGTTTTTCTTTACACAAAAATCTCTAATCCAAAATGATTCACCGTACTGTATCTGTTTACTTATTTTTATACTCGTAAACGGGTTAAATTTAATTATTCTTGTTCTGACTCAGCAGCAAGGTTGCGGCTTTCCTGCAACGTAAGAGCAATTTCCGAGTCGAGCTTCTTCGTCTTACAGTCCAAACTTTCCACTCGTTCTAATAATATCCATGACTGGCTCCTTATAAATGTCAAGAGGCATGAGCTCATCTTAGGAACACCTGGCCCTAGCGTTTGCACAATGTTAGGCTAGAATCCTGGCTTGAAATCTCTCTCCGTTCCCTTAGAGACTGTATGATTCTTTCATTCCTTTCACAAAATACATGGATTCGACTCCCTTTGAAGCCTATGGTACATGGGTTCATCTCTCCCCTCCTTAGGTAAATACATTTTCGAAAACTTTTGAGGAAATTTATTTTAATTATCAAAAAAAAATCTTATTATTCCTTTAATAGTCGAAGCCATCATAACGTTCTCCGTACTGTTTGTTTCTTTATTCCTTAAAAATCCCACGATAATTTGATTACTTTCATCTTTTTAAGTCATATCCGGTAATTGTGTCGGTTGGGTACGCTCTGTCCCTACCCTTTCTTTCCCCTTTTTATTTGTCTGGACTTCAAGTTTCCAGAACCTCATTCTTCTTTACGGGTGTGGTCTATCCCTGCCCGTTCCTTTATTTCATCATTCTCCTTCCTTAAATTGAAATTTTCTTCTTCAATAAAATCAATTATTTCTTTTATTTCCCAATATAATTTCTCCAATTCTCATTCGCACTCGAATGTTTGAGCTCTGTTTCCTTTTCCTATCTCATTCTCGTTTCTATCAAAAGTGGATTCTTCATCTCTAAATGTTTCCATAACCAGGGCTTGTTCATTGGCTTCATCGAAGTCTTCGGGAGGGTAATACACTTTTAAATTTGATGAATTCATGGTCACTTCGTGATTCGTTTCACAGTGCCGAATTCTATAGGCGTTATTTCTCAAATCCCTTATTATTTGATACGGTCCGTGGTACATTTTCTGGAACTTTTTGTACACGCGGTTCCCTGGATCCGAAATGGCGGGTCTTTTTACTAACACCATTTCCCCTGCTAATAGTGGTCGATGATACCTCTTGTGCCTATTTCTTCTTTGTCTCCTGTCGGCTTGAGCTTTTAGATGCTCAAAGGCTCTTCTTATACGTACATCTCTTCCAGGCTGAGCGTCTGCTGGCCTAGGAATTACCAGACTCCAAGGTCTCTCTGGTTGCTCATTCCGATGTAACGTTATTGGTATCTCTCCCGTAGATTCATGGATTGTGTTGTTTACACAAAATTCGATAATATCCAAGATATCTATCCACTTCCAATTTTCTTCGGCACAGTATATTCTACAATACTTGGCCGTCTCCCTCATCACTCTTTCTACAGGATTTGCCTCAGGATGGCGAATACTTGACAAAATCTGACGTATTCCAAGTCTTTCTAATTCTTGTCTGAACTCTACACTGGTGAAACAACTACCGTGATCCGACAACAAATTCTCAGGTTTTCCCAGAATCGGTATCACTTTTTCTTTGAGTCGTTTTAACACCTGTTTGGTACTAGTCTTCTGTATGGGAGCAAGGACAACCATTTTAGTGAAGACATCCATAGCCACCATTATGTGTCGATTTCCTCTTCTTGCCTTTGGCAAAGGTCCGAAGTTATCAATAGAGATGATTTGACCTGGCCTCTCGGGCAACAATGGTATAGGCTTTTGTCTTATCAGAAATGCATTTGGTTTGATCCTTTGACATAGATCACATGTCTTTAGCGTGTCCCTTACAGTTTCTCTCAGTCTCGGCCATACAAATGCTTCTTTCAGCATCGAGACTGTTTTGTCGACTCCCATATGTCCGAACGATCTATGGGCTAACCATACTATTTTCCTCTGCAAAATTGCAGGTACAACAATCCTTAATCGTGTATGGTCAGAGTCCACAAACTTATATAATAATCCATTATAAAATGTGTAATCTTGAGCTATCTTATTAGCTTCTGTGTACGCTGGTGTTCCCCTAATCAAACTTCCTTCGAGGAAAGATATGAGCATGTTCATCCATGGATCCTCACGTTGCCGTTGACTAATGCTCCTTAACTCATTTAGAGTACGCTGATCCCTGTCTTCCAAATCAATAGCCATTACTTCCTCTTCTGTGGACTCTGGCTGTCTACTTAAATAGTCTGGAACTATATTTTCTTTTCCTGGGCAGTATTCTATCTTTACATCAAACTGTTGAATATATAAAGCCCAACGCATCAACCTTTGACTGGATAGATCAGTCTTCATCAAAAAGGTTAAGGCTTTATGATCCGTTCTTAAAATGACCTGAAACCCATATACGATCTTTCGCCAATATTGCAGCGCGTGCAATATCGCCAACAGCTCGATTTCGCTGATCGCATAATTTTTCTCGTGTGGTTTCAGTCTCCGACTTGTGAAAGCTAGATAATTTTTCTTATCAGGGTTATCCGGGTTTTCCTGATATAGCATTGCCCCTATTCCAATCTGGGATGCATCTGTTTGAATTATAAATTTCTGATTAAAATCAGGATATCCTAGCTTCACATAGTTTAAGAGCCTTTCCTTGGCCTCCATGAATGCTTTTTCTGTTTCCTCCGTCCATTTCCACTTGCCCCCTTCTTCAGAAGGTCCTGTAGTGGTGCAACAGTTTTTGTGTATGATGGACAATGTCCTGAGAAGAAACCAATCAATCCCAAAAACTGACGAACGTTCTTCACCTTCAAAGGCCTTGGAAAATCCCTTATCGATTCCAATTTGCATGGATTTGGTTTAACACCATCCTTATCAAACACATGCCCTAAAAATGTTACTTGTCTTTGACAAAAATTTGACTTCTTTAAATTGATTTTAAAATTTGCCCTTCTTAAGTCTTCCAATAATTTCTTCAACTTTTCTAAATGTTCCTCAATGTTCTCCGAGGTAAGCAAAATATCATCCACATAACGGATAGTGCAATCTTCCACTTCCTCTGACAGGATTCGATCAAGCGCTCTTATTAAGGCAGATCCTGCGGTCTTCAATCCAAACGGACATCTCCTAAAACAATAGGTTTGTTGGTCAAACTGAAATCCAGTCAACAAGATGGTTTTCTCTTCCAGTTCGAGATGATGATACGAAGAAGTCATATCAATATTTGTGAAAATCTTCTTGCCTTTGAATTTTCTCAGTATTTCTTTTATGGGTGGTGCCGAATCATTTTCTGGTATGATTTTTGCATTTAAATTTCTGGCATCTAGACACACCCTTACTGAGCCATCCGGTTTACTCACAATCACTAATGGACTAACATATGGTGTCGCCATCTTTTCTATAACACCTGCATTCATCATCTCCTGCAGTGTTTTCTTAGTTTGGGTAATGTTTTTCCGCAACCGGGTATGGTTTTTGTCTGAACGGTGCCCAATCATTGACTTGGAACGCGTATTTAAAATTTTCAATCTTCCCTTGCTTGGAATCAAATACGTCCCTAAAATTCAATAATAATTTCTTTAAATGTTCCTTGTTTTCGAGGTTAACTTTAGCCTCCTCTACTTTTCCTGACAGGTTGGTCTCGAACTCAGTTTCCAAATTATCTTCGAGTTCTATGTTGAGGACTTCAAATATCCTTTCTATGTCCTTATAACCTTCTTCAGTTACTTCTTCCATATGCCATACCTGTTCTCCTATTTTCACATCCTGTTCCTGTAGGTTAATGTTTTGTTCATCCACATCCTCTCTTTGAATTCTAATGCACTTTTGCGCTAGATCTATGATGACCTTGTTCTCACGGATAAAATCAATACCTAATATGACATTATACGGTAATTGATTTACCAGCAAAAAGCATTGCGAAATTTCAGTGTTACCCATGATCAGATCAATGTATACCTGAAATTTGCATGTTAAAGATTTTTCCGGGATAATTCCCTTAATCTTTACACTTGATGTGGGGATTTTTAATACGCGGCCTCTTGTTTCCAATTCATTCAGAAGGGTTTGCGTAATTAAACTTATTGTTGATCCGGTATCAATCAATGCCCTGACCAGTAATCCTTCTATCCTTAGCATAATTATGGGTAATTCTCTTTTAATAGGTGGGATTCCTTCCACATCCTCATTAATTAGGTCATGTGGCCTTGCTATCCAATTCACAATTTCTACCTCCTCCCAGCTCCTGGTATGTTTCCACTTTTGACGATTTAAATTTGGAGTTTTTTTATCCTGAGGGCTTCCTTTCCCCTCATTCTTTAACTGAGCTTGTAGTTCCAAGCTTTGAGCTCCATCTAGTCGGTCGGGTGATTTCCGGTTCTTGATTGCCTCACTCCAACGGACTTTTTGTCTTTCAGGTTCATCTGGTCGTTCGTTCATGTAACGAAGACATTCCTGATATCTTTCCTCGATTTCGGCTTGATTTTGACAATAACATTAGACCTGAGAGAAGGTCAGCTCTCGTAACCCATGAGTTATCAAGACTCAACGTTGACATTGCTGCTCTCAGTGAAACTAGGCTGTCTGCTGAAGGCAAGATTACTGAATCTGGAACAGGATATACCATCTTCTGGAAAGGAAAGGATGAGGGTGAATGTCGTATTCATGGTGTGGGCTTCGCTGTGAAGACCAAACTGGTAAATTATCACCAACTTACGCCCATTGCAATCAGCGAAAGGCTCATGACTCTCCGCATACCACTCTCAGGAGGTTCCTTTATGACACTCATCTCTGCCTATGCTCCTACCTTAGATTCTGATGATGAAGTAAAGGCTCAGTTCTATAATCAGCTAAGTGAAACCATCTCCAAGGTACCATCTGCAGATAAACTCTTGCTCCTCGGTGACTTCAATGCCAGAGTTGGGAAAGATCACAGGCTATGGAATAATGTGATGGGCAAACAGGGACTTGGAAAATGTAATCCCAATGGACTGTTGCTTCTTGGTCTTTGTGCAGAACACGAACTTTTCATTACCAACACGCAGTTCCGGCTACCTGACCGCTTCAAAACCACGTGGATGCATCCTCGTTCCAAACATTGGCACATTCTTGATTATATCATTACCCGGCAATGTGATAAGAAGGACACTCTTATTACCAGAACAGCAAGGAATATAGACGATTGTTGGACAGATCATAAACTTCTTATATGTAAGCTCAGGATATCCATCAGACCTAAACCACCTAGGAACATCAAAAATTTGCCAAGAAAGAAGTTTAATACATCCAAACTTCAGGATGAATCCATGTACAAACATTTTGGAAACAGGATCGTCACCCAGTTATCAGAAAACCCAGTAACAAATGATATTCAGCAAGAATGGGCCACATTACAGAAGATTATCACACAGTCAGCTGAGGAAACCATTGGTTTTATAGTGCGGAAAAGACAAGACTGGTTTGATGACAACAATGAGGAAATTCTGTCTCTCATCAATGCCAAAAGGAATGCCTATCTTGCCCATCTTCAAGACCCAACTTCCAACACAAAGAGAGATAAACTACTGGAACTCAAGGGTAAATGCCAGACGCAGATAAGGCAGATTAAAAATACTTGGTGGCAACAAAAGGCTCAGGAACTGCAGAGACTATCGGATGCTCGAGACTTGAGGAACTTCTATGCCGTACTCAAGGAAATATATGGACCATCTCGCTCATCATCAGGTACACTGAAAAGTGCTGATAATTCTACTACCTTTACTGATAGTCAAGAAATCTTGGAACGCTGGAAGGAGCACTTCTCCAATCTCCTAAATCGTCCATCAGAAGCTGCTGAAGACTTCCTCTGTGATGTGCCGCAACAACCTGAACAACTGTGGTTGGCAGTACCTCCTACTTATCATGAATTCAGTGCAGCTCTCACCCAATTGAAACCCAGAAAAGCACCTGGCCCAGATAACATCCCTCTGGAACTAATTCAAGCCGGAGGTCATTCCCTCAAATCAAGAATTTTCATCCTTATCCTCAGAATTTGGGAATCAAGAAAGGTACCTGGAGACCTAAAGAATGCCACTATCGTCACTATCTTTAAAAAGGGTGATCGCAGTGTTTGTGGCAACTACCGTGGTATATCACTGCTATCAATTGTGGGGAAGATTCTTGCAAGAATTCTACTTAACCGCCTCAAGGTTATCTCTGAGAGGATCCTCCCAGAGTCACAATGCGGATTTAGAACTTCCAGAAGCACAATTGACTTGATTTTCTGTGTGAGACAGCTACAAGAAAAATGTAGAGAACAGCAGAATCCACTCTTCTTAGTCTTTTATGACTTGGAAAAGGCATTTGATTCGGTTCCAAGACCAGCCATGTGGGCAGTGCTGAAGCGGTTTGGTTGCCCTCAGCGTTTTGTAGATCTAATCAAAGCTCTCCATGATGGCATGACAGGTCAGGTTTGCCATCAGAATAAGATGTCCGATGAATTTCCCATTACCCATGGACTGAAACAAGGATGTGTACTGGCTCCAACGCTTTTTGCGCTGTACTTGGCTGCAATGCTTTATGATTCACCCACAAACATCCCAGGTGTGGAGATCAAGTATCGTTTTGATGGAGGGCTTTTCAACCTAACTCGTCTCCGCTCCTTGAGGAAAACTCAGGTTACTAAGGTTATTAACATGTTGTATGCAGATGATGCTGCTTCACCAACTCTCACACCAGAAGAGCTGCAAGAGTCAGTTAACTGTTACAAAAGTGCATGTGATCGCTTTGGTCTTACCATAAATGTCAATAAGACTAAAGTCTTGGCACAACCTTCACCAGGCACACCTCTTCCTCAGTTCAATATCTCCATTTCAAATTTGCCATTAGAACAGGTTGACCACTTCTCGTACCTGGGCAGTACCATTTCTGTGAGCTGTACCTGTGAGCAGGATGTGGATAAGAGAATTGGCGCAGCCCATGCAGCATATGGACGATTAGCGCACCGGGTCTTCATGAATAAAGATCTATCCATGAGTACAAAGCTTATGGTGTACAAAGCAGTAGTCATTTCTACATTGTTGTATGGCTGTGAAACGTGGACCCTTTACCGACGTGATCTTAGGAAGCTTGAGCGTTTTCACCTACAAAAACTTCGATCAATCCTGAGGATTAAATGGGAAGACCGCATTACCAATATTGCTGTTCTGGAAAAGGCTCAAATCAACAGCATAGAATCATCCATAATAGGTCACCAATTTAGATGGATTGGTCATGTCCATCGGATGGATGATGTGAGATTACCTCGTCAAATGCTATATGGTGAGTTATGCTATGGCACCAGACCTCATGGTGGTCCTAAGAGGCGCTACAAGGACCAATTTAAGCAGACCCTGAAATTGACAGGTCTTGATCCACAAACCTGGGACATGCTGGCTGAAAACCGCTCAACTTGGCGCCGTACCATCTCGGATTCTGTAAAGACGTTTGAAAGGGATCGACGCATACATGAAGAGGCCAAGCGTCAAGCTAGGAAACTTCGAGCAGCCCAACCACGTCCTCCTCCAGCAATACTATGCGACTTGTGTGGTCGCTTGTTCCATGCCAGGATTGGACTCTTTAGTCACCGTAAACACATCCACAAACTGGACTGAAGGAAGAAGATTTATACTCGGATTCGAGTTAAAGCCGATGATGATGATCATCCCTATCCTCTGGCCTTACGTTCCTTCTGGGATAATTCTCCCATTTCTTTCTGTTTTCTTGCCTCTGATGGTTATTGTTATAGGGTCGGCTCTCTTGTTGCCTATAACCCGTATTCCTAGGATTTCTTCCTCGATATCCTCCTCTGTAGTATGGCTGTATTCCTCTAGGCTCTTGGTGCCCATACTCTCGACCTAGTCCTTGAGTATCAGTGCTGGTGGACTGATTCCTGGTCGATGGTTTTTCTCTGGTTTCCTGACTGCTGGCCATGTGTACCTGTTCAGTCTGTCTTTGATGCCTAGGAGTTACGTGTGACGTCGTCATGTCTAATTGACGTAATACACTCTCCACTTCCACAGCACTCCTGGCTTTGGATGAGATTAACAGCCTCTGAATCTCATATGGAAGTTGTCTTGCAATGGCGGCACACAGGTCGTTCTCAGCTGGAGCAATGTCAAGTTCGCGGAATTTACACAGCTGAGCGGTAAAAAATTCCGAGTACTTAGTTGGTGCATTTGTGCTGTACTTCCTAGAGTACAGATCTAGCCTCAAATTCTCCTGGACGTCTGCTGCCCAATATCGTTTTAAAAAGGCTTCTCTAAAGCCTTCCACCGTATCAAAGGTGTACCTAAAGCTTCTGAACCAGGTGAGACAATCACCTGCCAACAGCTTCTCAATATCTCTCAGTCTCCGATCCTGAGGAACCTTCATTTCGTTTAAGTACTCTGCGACTTCCTTTAGCCAGTATTTTGGAGTAATTGACATGTTATTACCCGTAAATTTTACCGGTCTATCCTCATTCGATTTGATAATGTTTATTATCTGACCATTTGTCTGGTTCATGTATGGGGTTGACATCGCCATCGGATATCCTGGGTTCTTATAAGGGCTCTCCCCTCCTAAGTCCCTATCTGTATCTGTGCATTGTTCACGGGAATCTACCCATCCTGTCTTTGGAAACTCCTCCTGATTCTCAAATTCTAACTTCCTTTCTCTTCGGGCACTTTCTTCATTAGCCATGAGTTGGATTTCCATTTGACTGTTCTTATGTTCAGTCCTCTCCAACCGGGATCCTAATTCATTTTGAATTCTTTCCTGGTTTTTCTTACTGGTTTCCAGTTCTCGTTTGAGTTGGTTTTTGTCGTCCCTGAAGCTATTCCTGATTTCATTTAAGTGTTCTTCTACCTCTTTCTTGATGACCATGACCTGTTCTGTTATAATTTCTGGTTTAACGTCACCTCTGGTATCTAAGTCTTCTCGTATTTTCTTTATTTTCTCCTCCATCTCTCTTCGTCCTTTGACCATATCTGCTTTAATTCCTTCAAGCTTTTCCTCAGTTTTCCCTTGACTCTTATATAATCTCCTCAAGTGGTCTTGGACCTGATTTACTTCCGTATTGGTTTTTCCTACTTGGACCTTTAATGTTCCGATGGTTTCCTGAACATCAATAATACCCTGACTTATTTCACCTATCTTATGAGTACTTTCCTTATTTTCTTCATTTCTTTGTTTTCTTTCTTTCTGGAGATGTTCTTCGTACATACCGAATTTTTGATTTATTTCCTCCCCGTGCTTCTTTAAGTTCTCATCTACCTGCCTGGTAAAAAGATCAATCTGCCCTTTCATATCCTGTACATCTTTGTGATTCTGACTTTCCATCTCATTAACTTTGGTCTGAATTTCCACGACTTTTCCCTCAAGGTTTCCTACTTTTTCCTCAACTCTTTCAAATCGGTTTCCTAGGTCACTAACACATTTTTTTTATCTCATCCCGGGATGTTTCACAAATACTCTTATTCGATTTTATCTGAGCTTCTAATTTTTCCTGCACACCTTGGATCTGGGTTACAAGTTTCTTTTCACAATCATCACCTTTTTTTTCCATGTCACTTAATTTAGTTTCTATAGTACTAAAATTATCTTGACATTTAGTTTGGGACTCTTCCATACTGTCCTTCAAGGTCTTTATTTGGCCTTGCCATTCTGACTTAAGTGTCCCATTTTCATTTTCAATTTTACTTGTTATTTCCCCTTTGAAATCATTTAACTTCTTCCCAAACTCAGTGTCAAAACCTTGAAATTTGTTATTTATTTTATCTATCTCAACCTTCAATTCACCGTTCATTTTTATACAGTCGGCTTCGATAACTTCTAATTTAGTTCCCATGTTATCACTTTTAGCTTCGATATCTACTAATTTAGTCCCCATATTAGCACTATCAGTTTTTAGTGACTCTAGACTTTGATTTATGGATCCTAACTTTTGGTTATTTTCCTCCTGTTGGCTGTCCAACTTATTCAAATTCTCATTTATGGATTCGAACTCTTTCTTATTTTCATCCTTTTGGAGGCCCAATGTATTGTTTATAGCCTCCAACTTCTCATTGCTATCGGCTTTTATAGCCTTCAAAAGCCGTTGAATCTCTTCACTCAATGCCATCTTATTAGAATATAGTGGGCTACTAATGCCACATCGCTAGAACATGCTTGAGAGATAGTAATCTGAACCACTGTATCCCAATTTCTTTAAAAATTTACTTTGGTACGGGTTTTTACTACACCGTACCCTTTAGATATTCTTATTCAAACTCAAAGACCTTTATGGAAGTATTCAAAATTCAAAATTTCGAAAAACCATAAAAGAAATGAAAATTTTGATTTTTCGAGAAAACTCGGGTTTTCCCTAGGAAAACTCATCCCTGCGTACTGGGCGCCATGAAAAACAGTTTTATTAGGTGTATGATAAAATCATACAAGCCCCACGTTGGAAAACGGTAAAACAAATAAACTACTGACCAATATCATTCTACTTGTTCAAAGTGAACAAGGAATAGCATAAAAATAAAACAAATATTAGATTAAAACACAGGGTTTTCTTTAAAACCAACAATTCATGATTATTTTCACTTCCATAAAGTACCTATCTTAAAGTTCCATATAACTACGAGCTTCTTTGGCTCGATATTTTCCCATAATAATGGTGTCATACTTTTGTACACCTCAAGAACTATTTTTATCCTTTCTTATCATCAAAACAAATATTATAATTACATTTAAAATTACATGTTAATTATCTACCTCAATATTTGGGCATTTCACATATTCTCAGTATTTACTATCTCTCTCAAGTTTTGCAAATTCACTACGGTGATCGGGAAACTACTTGTGTACTCCAGAGTTATAAAGATTACTTGACAAAGTCAAAAACTATGATTACTCCCGAAATCTAGTTATCTTCATAAAAACTCGTGGATTCCTATTTCCATACAACATTACAATAGGGATTTTATTTAATTCATTTGTCTTATAAGACCATTATCACATAAGAAAACTACGATCTGAACTGGCAAGCGATAATATCAATCTACAAGGACCTCGGTTCAACGCCCGGGTCATTAACAACTTTAAACACTCACGGTGTATTTAACACTTCTTACAAGACGGTCTTTTACCCACCCTCGCTCTATGAGGGTCAGGCCATTATACTCGAGCGTGATTTATGACAGGGAGAGCGGCTCCCTGCCTAGCCTACGGTTGGAGCTCTCTTCAATGCTTTTAAAACAAACCTTCATTTTATTCTCAGTTCTTTGGGGAGACATGGCATTCTACTCATCGTTTTACTTTCAACAATATTATTGGCTCATAAACCACTCTCGTAACCTTGGCATTTATTAATTATGACGGGTCCTCATTGATTGGGAAGAGTAATACACATTCGACGACGAATAATAAGGGGCTTTAACAAACAGAGGATTCTAGGTTCGAATCTCTTAACATGCCTCGGGAACCATTTCCACATTGGAGGACTTATACAAGACGCGATTTAAAGTCGGCCGTGGCCTACATGACATACGCTCAATAATACCATACATTAGCTCCCTTTTAAATAATAACACACACATGGCCTCGTGATCTACGTCACAATTAGAGGACTTACAACATATCTCAATTCGATACAATCAACTACCCCTCATAAGTAATTTACCAAGTACTTTTAAATTCTACGCATTCCTAGCGTGACTTTTATTTAATTGCGTTCCATTGCGCTACACATTACTTTACGGCCGAATGTCTTCCAAAGAACTGATACATTTCATAGTAACAATTGATACATATCTCAATTCTTATATTAATCTTTTCCGTTGACAATAAATCGCTCCATTTTTAAGAACATGCATTCACATCATGTCTTATACATTTATTAAGGCTCCAACGCTCTATATTTTTATATAATTCAATTTAATCTTTATTTAGATTTCTTTACCTTGTTATTCACATCATGTCTTCATTCCTTACAAAAGCTCAAAAGCTATTTCTTTCATATAATTCAAATTTACCTTTATGGAAATATCTTTGTTATAATTATTATTATTATTACGCTTGCTTTTATAACATTCGTCAAATACACTGACATTTTATTCCATGCATTTCCTCTACAGGATTTATTCTTTCACATAATTATTTATTATTTCTTAAAACTTTATTTTTGTTCTGATCGCGTTCTTATTCAGCTATTATTTATTTAACAACATCCCTCTTATTCAAAACTCCGGTGGAATTGTACACAAAAATTTTCCCGACACCCAAAACATAATGAAAATCTTTACTCACATGTCTAAGGTCGTTTTCTGACCTTTATTCTCGTTCGATGTGACATTTTGGCCCACCTTCTTGACTTACTCCATATTGTACAAACTCATCTCATGTACAGACATTTCTTGACACATATTCAATACATTTAACACTGACAACATTTTTAATACACTGGTGTATCCGTTTAGAACACACAATAAAACACTAAAAAATATATTACTTTTAACACACACTCTTGATATATTTACACTTCACAACTTTTTTTTATCACTAGGCCGTCTTTTTAGCCTATCACACGTGACCTCTTAATCTCCCGTCTCCAAGGGTGAAATTTATTCAATGTCGGCTTCCTATCCTGTAGAATACGAAAGTCTCGAATCATCTACTACTTCCCTGGAATAACAATTCTTCGAATCCTGTTCCTGATGATCGGCTATTTCTCTAGCTTGAACGGCTCCCCTTTTAGATCTGATTTATCGATCCTAGCGAAAGTCTGTTCTGATCGAGGTCCCCTTGATAACCTATCGGTGACCTATGGATTTTTTAGCAACTAATACTTCTCGAGTCTTAGTGCTTTAGAATAGTTCGTCTGCTTTCTTGAAAACAATGTCTATAGTTTCCGTTCTTCTTTGTTTATCCGGTTCTCGCACTTCTAATTTTCTGGAATACGTTGCGAACCTTACTCTGTTTTTCCCTGTTCGGGTTCTTTAAAATTGATAAATTGTTTATCTCGCTGTTCCGGTACTTCCGTACGTTATGATACTTTTGGTCGTTTACTGAAAGACCTATCGCCTGAATCCTAAGTTCGCAGCCTGCTTTGACTGTATTTTGGAACTTTTACGGTAAACTTTGCCCTGTCGGACCTAAATCCTGTAACTAGGATTTTCCTAATTTTTCAACACGGCGATACTTTAATACTTCTTCTTTGCAACTCCTTATGGAGGCACGCAAGTTACTGATACTTCGACGCCCGTGGCTGTCGGATATTAATTCTGCGGTGTAATACAGCGTTTCTCCCCTCAAGGAGTACTAGTAAACTGCCTTCGATGTCTGATACAGCGTAACGTTCCACCTCACGGGCTCTTGAATACTGCATATACGATGTAGTGCAGCACCTCCGATCACGGAATGCTCGTAGACTGCATGATTGGCTTGGTGAGGCCAGGAGTTTTATACCTTTTAGTAAAAAAAAGATAAAATCCTAGTCCTTTTCGTGACCAACTTTTGAACTAATTGTCGCACAATTATAAAAATTATATCTCCAGAAAGCTCGTCTTCCAAACGTAAAATAATCTTCCTGTGCATGGACATCGATCGTGCATTTCCGAGATATTAATTAATTCTTCGTCCTCAACTGTGTGGGTGGTGCTGTTCATTTTTAATTCTCCCACTCCTTGGGTCCCGGTGAATTCCCAATGACGTATGCTACATTTGCACTTTTCTCCTGGACTATTATTAAAGGGTTTTTCTTTACACAAAAATCTCTAATCCAAAATGATTCACCGTACTGTCTCTGTTTACTTATTTTTATACTCGTAAACGGGTTAAATTTAATTATTCTTATGCTGACTCAGCAGTGAGGTTGCCGCTTTCCAGCAACGTAAGAGAAATTTCCGAGTCGAGCTTCTTCGTCTTACAGTCCAAACTTTCCACTCGTTCTAATAATATCCATGACTGGCTCCTTATAAATGTCAAGAGGCATGAGCTCATCTTAGGAACACCTGGCCCTAGCGTTTGCACAATGTTAGGCTAGAATCCTGGCTTGAAATCTCTCTCCGTTCCCTTAGAGACTGTATGATTCTTTCATTCCTTTCACAAAATACATGGATTCGACTCCCTTTGAAGCCTATGGTACATGGGTTCAGTACTTGCAAAGGAAACATATCACATCGAGGACATAAGACATAGGCATTTATTACCATCCACACGACAAAACACGGAGATTCTGAAGGAAAGAAGAAAGAATTGCGAATAAATATGGCCGGAATTCTACACAACTGACGCCATGACGGAGAGGAAATGGACGGAACCAACCAGGAGCTACGACATGAGGTAACAAGAATGGCCGTACATGGGTTCCATCACAAACTCTGTGCGAAGGCACGCTACCATGAAGTAAAAGACAGGGGCGTATATAGAAAAAAAATCGGGGGGGGGGGGGGGGGGGGGGGGAGGGGGCTGACTATCCTGGAAAATTGTGAGTATTCTCAGGGGATTGTCACTGCAAAACACCCAGAAATATCAACCAATACCTTAGAGCATATAACTTTGTGTAATTATTTTAGATAAGATTCAAAGTTTATATAGCCTACAATTATTACTAGCGATACAAAAAAGTTGTCAAATACAACACAACACATAAATACAATGTTATTCTTAATGAACTTTCTATTATGATCTATGGAGTTGTCAATTTACTAAGCAGAAAGATAAACAGTTTTTTTACATGTATTTCTCAAAAGAACCGTACTGTGGAATTCACAGCTTTACCTCACAAGGCTGAGTGCACCCCGTTCCAGCCCTCAGACTAGAATTAAAATTTCTTGGCAGAGCCGGGAATCGAATTCGTATCTCCGGGGCGGTAGCGAAGAATGCTACCCACTACACCACGAGTTAGTATAATTTCAATTTTAATATTGTTTATAACTTTGCCAATAAGTTAAGAATAGGGTACAACCAAATTTACCATTGTTTTAGGCTCTTACCAAAGCGACACTTTCTTAATTTTTATTGGCTATTTTCCGGGGGGGGAGGGGGAGACCCCTCAGCACCCCCCTTATATACGCCCCTGGTAAAAGAAGACTGCAAGTGTACACTATGTGGTGAGAGCTGTGAACGTTATCACAGAGAGAACTAAAACTGTCACTGAATACAGAAAAGAGACCTACAGACAATATCTTGACAATAACATTATTTTGGTATTAGTGCATAATTATGAATGTAATGTATATTTAGGAATGTAACAATGGCTCTTTGGCTGCAATAAATTCTCATTCATAAAAAGAGAGGCAGCGCGCAGTTCGCTACTCCTGTGGGTGTCCGGGTGGGAACACCAAGAGCCCTCTGATGAGCCAGCTTGGTGTCCTAGGTGAAACCCCAAACAAGACACGGCACAAACTTAGAAAAAATCCTGAGTTTTTATTTAAGTTATTTGGAACTTTTATTTTAATCAAATTATAGTAAGGATATCGATTTTATTTTATTTTGGTATTGTTAAACGCTGAAGAAGATATCATTGAACATCGAGCATGTACGCTTAAATAATGATAAACATTCATATATTTAGTATTCATATGACAGATTAGATAAAATAAATAATTACCAATAGCCAATGCAGATCAACCTCTACCAGTTCAATACGGTAAACATATACACATTTTATATACATATCTATAAATATATTTGGGAAATTATGCCTACATTTTAGGCGTTCTTTGGAGCTATCGTCTTCTCTGTCGAAGTCTGTCTAAAATATAGCCAATGTGTAGGTTGCCCCTAACAGTCTTCATAAACATTGTTATCCTTCAAGTGCAAGATCATTCTGTAACTCGTGTCTGCGTTACGTGGATGTTTTATTTAGGGATTTGCATATATGTAATTTTGTGACTGTTCAGGGATTTGTTTGCCCCGGTAGTCATGAATATTATTTTCTAGAGCAGATAAATTGCCCCAATGTGCATTATATTTATGTGTGTGTACATTGAGTCTTGTAGCTACTGATGACTTCACCCTAGGGCAACTAGGAGGGTTCATTCCGACCCTTTATTGCGTTTGCTTGGTTTCTAGTATTTACTCACTCCTAGCATCGTTGGTAGGAAATGGCAGGCTTATTGTTTGAGTAGAAAATCAAAATCATTTGGGTTAGTATGCATAAGCCAGTGACGTCTCAGCGTATTGTTTAAGTGAAACCGATTTGATACTTAACTCAAATACATATAGCCTATGTATTCATAAAGGGAAGATAGTAGGAGATTTCGGATTAGGTGAAAGGAATGATCGAGGAAGCAGGCTCGTAGAATTCTGCACCGAGCATGAGTTGGTCATAGCTAACACCTTATTCAATAACCACAATAGAAGAATATACACATGGATGAGACCAGGAGATACAGGGCGTTACCAAATCGACTTCATTATGGTCAAGCAGAGGTTTCGAAACCAGGTTTTGGATTGTAAAACATCCTGGTGCTGACATAAACTCGGACCACAATCTGGTTGTAATGAACTGCCGATTAAAGTTGAAGAAACTGAAGAAAAGTCAAAAGCCAAAAAGGTGGGCAATAGACAGACTGAAAGAGAAGGATGTAAACGAAAGATTCAAGGAGAGTATAAAGGAAGGACTAATGAAAAACCCTAAACAAACTTCAATTGCAGACGAATGGGCACTTTTGAAGAATGAAATAACAAAATCCGCAGAAGAAAACATTGGTAGGAAAGAAAGAATAGGTAGAAAACCGTGGATCACTCAGGATATACTAGAATTGATGGATGAAAGGCGGAAACACAAGAATCTAAGAGATGAAAAGGGGAAAGCAGAATACAGACGTCTGAGAAATGAGGTTAACAAGAAGTGCAAGGAAGCGAAAGAAGAATGGTTGAAAGAGAAATGTGCAGGTATAGAAAATTGTCTGAAATTAGGAAAAGTAGACACAGCTTATCGAAGGATTAAGAATACTTTTAGGGAAAAGAAGACTAAGTGCTGCAATATTAAGGACACAAATGGAAAGCCTCTAACAGATAGGGAAGAAAAGGTTGAGAGATGGAAAGCTTACATAGAGAGTTTGTATAAGGGAAAGGAGATTGAGAATCATGTAATGGAAAGGGAGGAGGAAATTGATGAGGATGCGAAAGGAGATGTAATATTGAGATCAGAATTTCACAGAGTATTGAAGGACTTAAGCAGGAACAAAGCACCAGGCACAGATGATATACCGATTGAGTTGCTACGCTGCATAGGAGATGAAGGTCTGATCAGGTTATTTCACTTGGTGTGTAGGATTTATGAGACAGGTGAGGTACCCCCTGATTTCAAGAAGAATGTAATCATCCCTATTCCAAAGAAAGTGGGAGCTGACAGATGTGAAGATTACCGTACAATCAGCTTGATTACTCATGCTTCAAAGATCCTGTCTAGAATAATTTACAAGAGGATTGAAAGCCAGATAGAAACGGAGTTGGGTGAAGACCAGTTTGGTTTCAGGAGAAATGTAGGAACAAGGGAAGCTGTACTAAGTCTTAGGCTGATTTTGGAAGGTAGAATAAGGAAAGATAACAGAACGTTCATGGCTTTTGTAGACTTAGAAAAGGCTTTTGATAACGTTGATTGGACTAAATTGTTTGACATTTTGAAATCGATTGGAATAAAGTACAGGGATAGGAGGGTGATATACAAACTATACAGAAACCAGACAGCAGTCATTCGAGTTGAAGAACATGAGAGAGAAGCAGGTATTCGGAAAGGTGTAAGGCAAGGCTGCAACTTATCACCCATACTTTTCAATCTTTACATTGCACAAGCAATGAAGGAAATTACAGAAAAATTTAAAGTGGGAGTGAAGATTCAAGGAGAAATAATTTCAACTCTGAGATTTGTTGATGACATCGTCATCTTGGCCGACAAGCCTGAGGATTTGAATGAGTTTTTGAATGGTATGGACTCCGTCTTACGGAAAGAATTCATGATGAAAATTAATAAATGTAAAACAAAAATACTGGAATGCAGCCGAAATAAATCAGAAACCTCTATGGAGATCAAATTGACAGGTGAAAAGCAGAAGGAAGTAGGAGACTTCTGTTTCTTAGGAAGCAGAATAACCAGTGATGGACGAAGCAAAGAGGATATAAAAAGTAGGTTGGCTCAGGCAAAGAAAGCATTTCTACAAAAAAGGAATCTGCTGACATCGAATATAGATTTAGGTATTAGGAAGTCATTTTTGAAAGCCTTTGTCTGGAGCGTGGCGCTCTATGGAAGTGAAACTTGGACTATTGGTGCAGCAGAAAAGAGGAGAATTGAAGCATTTGAAATGTGGTGTTACAGGAGAATGATGAAGATCAGATGGGTAGATAGGGTTACAAACAAAGAGGTATTAAGACGAGTGGGAGAGGAGAGATGTTTCTGGCGACTGCTAATGAAGAGAAGAGATAGGTTGGTAGGACACATACTAAGACACCCAGGAATAGCAAGCTTAGTTATGGAAGGAAGGGTCGAGGACAAGAACTGTAGAGGTTGACCAAGGTTAGAATATGTTAAACCGATTGCCTCGGATGTAGAGTGTGGTAGCTATGTGGAGATGAAACGATTAGCTCAGGACAGGGAGGCATGGAGACTGCATCAAACCAGTCAAAAGACTGAAGACTCAAACAACAACATCCATAAACCTTGAAATTCCCCCTACAGAAGGGTGTTATGGGTCTCTAAGTGGCGAGAGATTCTTTCTGAATACAATTTCGTCAGAGGCGTTAACGCATGCGAGTTGTGTACACTCCTTTGAAGGTAATGAATTAGTAAATCCATTTTTCAATGGTTGGCCCGTGAATCGTTTCAACAAAATCCCGTATGCCATCATATAGCCTACCATTCATCCGATTGCGATGAAACTTTGGTGACCAGTTGTGTACACTCCTGCAAAGTTTTCTGACTTAATAAATCCATTTTACAATAGGTAGCGCACGAGCAGATTCGACAAATGAGTGACGGCGCGTGATTCGTTTCAACAAACTCCCCTATGCGTTCATATACCATTCATCCAATTGCGATGAAACTTGTGTGAGCAGTTGTGTACACTCCTGCGAAGGTTTCTGACTTAGTAAACTAATGTTACAGTAGGTAGCGCACGAGCAGATTCGACAAATGAGTGACGGCGCGTGATTCGTTTCAACAAACTCCCCTATGCGTTCATATACCATTCATCCAATTGCGATGAAACTTGTGTGAGCTGTTGTGTACACTCCTGCGAAGGTTTCTGACTTAGAAAATTCATGTTACAGTAGGAAGCGCACGAGTAGGTTCAACAAATGTGTAACGGCGCGTGAATCGATTCAACCAAGTCCCGCTTGCGTTCATATACCACTCATCCAATATTGCAATGGTACTTCGATGATTTGTTGAGCACGCTCCCACGAATGATTCTGAGATTGTAAATCCATTTTACAATAGTTAAGAGGCTGTTAACGGAAAAAGAAAAGCATATATTGTATCCCCTCTCACCCGGAGGCTCCGGGTTCAATTACTGGCACCGTCAGGGATTTTGGAAACTGACGTAAGGGCTGAAATGGGGTGCACTCAGCCTCGTGAGGACGATTGAGTAGCTGTCTGACAGTGAGTCAGCGCTCCGGTCACGAAAATCAAGAAGACGGCCGAGGGGACCCGATGCGCTGATCACGCGTCACCCCAATATCTGCAGGCCAAATGGCTGGGCAGCGGTCGCTTGGTAGGCCTAGGTCCTTAATGGGCTGTCGTGCCGGGTGTAATTATTATTTTTTATTATATATTGTATCCAAAAGTATTTCAACAAAGTTACAACGCCAACACTTTCTTTGATTGGCATTACAACGCATGCCGGGTACAGCTAGTAAATAAATAAATAAGTAAAAAAATAAATGAATAAATAAATAAGTAAATAGAAAAAAGATAAATAAATAAAAATATAAAAATAAAATATATATAAATAAACAGATAAATGAATAAATGATTGAGTATTAATAAGAAATAAATAAATAAAACCAGAAAAGGTATGTAAAATTGTTTATTGGTCCACATCAGTCACTAAATCAAAACTAGAACACACTAGACTAAGGTGGAATAAATCTAAATTTTCACACCTTCATATGACCTTCCACTTGGAATAATCTACATTTTCCTACATAATGGAGAAATGCCTAAAATATTCCAAAAATTATTATGGATTAAAAACTATAAGCAGACAAGGTAGCCTATGTAGCATACGTTGACCATCTGACTGAAAATTAGGTTACTTTCTATTATTGCTCTAGTTCTGACGATGATGATGATAATAATAATCTCCTGACCACCTCGTCGTGTAGAGGCTAGCATTCTAGTCTTTTGTCCCAGAGGTCCGGGTTGGATTCCCGGCTGTGCCAAGTAATTTAACTCAGGTCTGAGGGCTGGAACGGGGAACACTCAACTTCATGACGTAAAACCGAGATGAGGTGGGTTCAATTCCCATCTCATCCATCCTGGAAGTGGTTTTCCGTGGTTTCCCACCACTACTCCAGAAAAATGCCCGGATTGTTCCTAAATTAAGGCCGCAGCCACCTACTTCCCAATCATCACCTGAATTACAAATACACCCACTACTACAGACACCTCAATTGCACAGGATATCACACAGATTCTACAATACCCAAGTACACGGAGCTAAATGACCAATTTGTCCAAGCCCCACTAACGATAGAACAACAAACAATATAATAATCTTCTCTCTCTGTTGTGTAGGTGATACCAAGGTTAAGTTATGGAACCCTAATGACCCCTCCGTCGGGTGCAGTAAACACTTCATCGAATGTGACTACAGACCAAAATGAATGGTAAAGCGGTTGAAACCTGATGCGGTGTCCAGCGTTTACAGTGACTACCCACCAAGTAAGAAACTTAAAATGTCAGTGCCAAGAAGAAATATTGTCAAATCAACTGAATCATAAAAATGTACAAAATCCCCCAAGGCAGGCTTTGTTGCGGCTGAACCTTGTGCTTTGGATGGTGTCCCCACACCTGCCATCTCAAATGTTAATGATTTCGTCAAGAAAGATGCGTCTACACAAACAAAGGTAAATATGAGACAATTGAACTCACTGAATAGGATACTACGAACACTGCGTAGGTCACTAAGGCATGCAAGACAAAAATATCTGCACTTAAAGGTCGCCAAGAGCAACTCAAGCAACGAATCAGCAGGCTAGAGAAAAATATGGTTGACTATAATTTGGACGCAATTGAGGTTTCGAGTGCTGAAGGAAATTTAAAAGCAAAATTTCTACAAGAATAGCTTAAAGTATTTCTACAGAAGAAGCCTAGATGGAGTGACTCAACTATCAGGTATTGCATTATCTGGCACAGTAAGTCCCTGGCAGGTTACCGATTTATACGAAGTAACGAACTGTTAAGCTTGCCTTCTAAATCTACCATCAAACGTTATGTTGGAAGCACTACTGGTGTAATGGTGTCAAGTTTAATAGTTCTTTCTTTATTCGTGTCAGAAGTATCGACTTTACACATAGATATTTTAAAATACACGATATATACATTGCTACTATACAAATATACAGATATACACATATAAACAATCCTACTGAGCCACTAAATCGGAAGCTAGATAATTCTTGCCCAGTATTGGGCGACGTCAATAGCATTAGAGGAAGCTGCAACCAAGTCTATCATAGTGCACTTTGAGGGACATAAGACACACTGACATAAATGTTGGATCGTTTGCTGCTTTCCACAATCACAGAGTGATAAGTCGCTTGAGAAACCCCACTTCCGAAGATTTACTTTTGTTCTGCCGACTTCTGTACGGAGTCTGTTAAGGGATTTCCAGGTTGTCCACTTCTCCTGGTGTCCACATGGAAGACTTTCCTTCGGCTCCATCCAGTTGGAGAGATGGCTGGTTCTTTCTTTCCACATCTTGATCCTAGCATTCTCCGCTTTCCCCTCAAGGTTAACTGATGTGCGGAGAAAACTTTTTCTGGATTTCAGCCTCCGGGTGGCTGGGTGGTATCTATAGAGGGGATGTGCTTCTGAAGTAGATGATTGGAGCCTTTCTTTGTTAGCTGCTACCTCCCTACGAATCTCACCAGGAGCAATACCAGCTAGAAGTTGGATCTTCTCAATGGGTGTAGGTTTCAGGCATCCAGTAATGATCCTGCAACTTTCGTTGAGAGCGATGTTGACTTGCTTCGCATGGGCTGACCTGTACCAAACCGGGGAGGCATATTCACCTGCAGAGTAGCATAAAGCTAGGGCTGATGTTCTGATTGTTTGTGGTTGTGTTCCCCAACTGGTTCCTGACGATTTGCGTAGAATGTTGTTTCTAGCAGCTATCTTTTGTTTTACGTTATGGCAATGTTTCTTGTATGTTAGTGTGCGGTCCAGCATAACTCCCAAATACTTTGGTGTAAAGCAATGTTCCAGTAAGTTCCCTTTCCAGATAACTTTGAGTTTCTGAGATGCCTGTGCATGCCGCAGATGGAACGCGCAAATTTGGGTCTTAGCTGGATTTGGTTTCAGTTGGTTTTTCTCATAATAGGTACCTAGCTCTTCTAATGCAACAGTTAAAGAGGTCTCTGCTTCATCAAAGGTATTAGTCTGAGTAGTAAGTGCTAGGTCATCGGCATAGATAAAGCTTTTAGTACCTTCTGGCAATGGCTGGTCATTTGTGTAGATGTTGAAAAGAATAGGAGCCAGTACACTGCCTTGAGGGAGTCTGTTCCTTTGATTTCCCCATCTACTTCGGCGTCCTTGGAATTCAACAAAAAAGCGACGATTTTCCAGGAGAGTAGCTATCATCTTGGTTACTTTGATGTCTGTAATCATTCTGTAGAGCTTGTGTAATAATATCCTGTGATTTACCGTATCGTAGGCGGCGGAGAGATCCACAAAAGCCACACCAGTGATCTTCTTCTTCTCAAATCCATCCTCAATGTGTTGAGTTAGATGTAGAACCTGTGCTGTGCAGCTCTTTCCTGGGCGGAAGCCACACTGCTGAGGTATTAGAGCGTGGTCTACTACTCCAATTAGGCGGTTTAATAGTGAAGAGACTCCACGAAGAAGCAAAATTTACTGAGGGAATAAATACATTTGGCTCAGTTATTGTAGATGAGATGGCTATCCAACCACGCGCGCTTTACTGTAAAGCAGCCGATGAAGTACGGGACTTGTGTCAAAGGGTGGACTGGAAAAAGATTTAGGCCTAGAAAATGAAATCGCAACAAAACTGCTGTGCTTTGTGTTCGTTGGACTTGCTTCGCATTTTAAAATTCCTGTGGCATACGTTTTTACTCGGGACCTAAAAGCTGAAGTACTTCGTCAACTTACTATTGAAGTTATTGATGAAGTGGAAAAGGCTTCATTTATTGTTGTAAGTGTGGGGGCAGATAATCATTCTACAAATGTGAAGTTATTCCGCTTACTTTCTGGGGGTAGCACAACTCTACCTGTCGTGCCACATCCCTTGGACAGTTCACGCAATTTATTTCTGTCTTATGACCAATGCCATGTATTGAAAATTTTAAGGAATGCATTACTGGACGTGAAGAAGCAGTTAGTTAAGGATGGGAACCCATATATGGTTGGTTCATCAGAAAGTTGAACGACCTGCAAAATGACATGAAAGTGAAACTAGTTAGAAGACTGACACACAAACATATCTATCCGACAACCTTTGAGAAAATGCATGTGGGCAGAGCTGTCGATATTGTCTCTTCGGATGTTATTTCAGCCCTTGAGTTCTTGAGACAATATGGGTCTCAGTTCGGAATAAAAGAATTTCAGGATGCTGAAGGCACTATCGAGTTCTTGAAGCTAGTTAACAAATGGTTCACCATCTTCAATGTTAAGAACACTTTGCAGCATATACACTCTAGGAATGAAGACGCAATGCATTTCTTCTCAGTTGACGATGAAAGACTCGAATGGCTGGAGAACGACTTCATTCCCTATCTAGAACTCTGCAAGAAAGCATCAGCAAGTCCGGTGGAATTCATAAGTAAAGAAACTTATGAAGCAGTTTGTCTGACGACAAAATCTGCCATACTCTGTGGCAAGTACCTGCTTGAAAATGGCTTTCATTTCGTATTAACCAGGAAATTTTCTTCTGATGAAGTAGAAAGCTTGTTCAGTTGCATCAGACAGTTTGGAGGTAGCAACGACCAAACCAACGCTGCAAGTGTTACACAGGCCCTGCATAAAATTCGGACTACTGGACTCGTAAGTGCACCTCGTAGCACCTGAATCTGCCTGTAGTGAGTGGATGGTAACACGTAACTCAACCGGGAGACGCACGAGCATAACGATTCATGCAGATCAATCGGCAACAACGAATACAGATTTAGCAAGAAAATTTCAAACACAATTGGAAAGCATCGCAAATGAAGCTGAAGGGGTACCATGTGTTTCTATGACGAGTGCTGCAATGGCCTATATTGGAGGGTATTTGGTACGAACTGTCGAAGACCATATATCATGTCAAGAGTGCCTTGATAAAATTAGTAATATCCAGAGTCAATCCCCAGTGATGTCACTTATAAAATTCAAAGACAGAGTAGGTCTCCGATATCCTAGGCCAGGTTTTGTTTCGCTGCTGATGAGACTGGAAGAAGTAACGGACGAAATGATATCGGTTACGCTGGGCAGTCCAAGAATAGCACAAACATTAACCACAATACTGTTGCCACATGTTGCTAAAACACCTATTCTGCAGTGTGGAGTGAGTGATCACCCTGAGGAACTGAGCAAGTTAATATTGCAGAAGTTTCTGCGCCCCTGTCACTAACTATACCAATGACACGACAGATGAGTTTCGCCGAGACTTCTTCTTGAGAAGAAGAACAAATTATGAGAAAAGAGTATCAAGAATTTTTTTTAAAGTCGTTCCTTTTCACTGAACCCCTAGGTCTATGGGACGCCAGTAAAAGTATTCAGTGCAACCGTTCTTATGCAAATCAGACATCAGTTTCGTTAGTTGTGTGTGCTATATAAGGTAAATCCGAAAATGAAACGAACTCCTACTTGTAAAAGATGAACATCACTTATATTTTATCCCCTTCTAATCAACAACGTATGTTCATTTACTGCAAACATAGTTTATATATGAATTTATGCTGGTATTACCTTGCGATAGCAATGCTATCACATGCTAATGTTGGGTGGGTACGCTGCAGTGGTCAATACGCGCACAGCTAGGAGGACACTGTTGTTGCAGAGAACGCCACGATTGAATAGGCTTTCTATTATTGAAGGCCAAGGTTGAAGGGAGCCAGCACAGATACGCACGCCATTTCTTGACAATAATATCCAGTTCCAAGTTCAGATGGCAGATGGCGCGAGTCGTCACAAGCCCTCACGTTCCACTTTTAGTGTCAAACCGAACACTTCACAACTCCGTCAGTTCAATACAGGTAGAACTCATGTAGGCTTCTTAAATTTACCAGTTTGTAACTTACCGATCTATTAAATATTTGTCAGATACCACTCACTCACTCACTCACTCATTCATTCATCACGAAATCTCAGAAACCACCGAACGGATTGGAATGAAATTTGGTATGCAGCTTCCTCAAAGGCCGTAAAGCTCGCTAAGAAAGGTTTTCAAAAAATTCATTTGCGAAAACCGCGATTATATGAAGCAATGCGGGCTCCAGCACGTCGCCCCTACCAGTCTTTGCAGGCAGTGAGCTTACTGTCATAACGTGCACGTCATTGTGTCTGCGCCCCCGACCTTTGCCCACTCTCTTTGTTCGAACAGTACTTCTATGTAATTTCTGTTTGTACTTTATACTTTCACCATCACTTTATAATCATCATATTGCATTATATATTAGCCTTAAGTCGTAGTAACTGTAGAGTTCCTTTGTTTGTTGGATTAGGCACGGCATTTTTCATAATTTCTTGGTAGTACATAGTTAGAGAGCAGAGTACAGGCAGCTGAGATGAGATTCCTGATAAGTATGGTCCACAAAACGAGGAGAGACAGAGTGAGAAATGAAGATATACGGAAAGATCTGGGAGTACAGGAACTAAATTACAAACTGGAGCAAAACAGATTGATATGGTTTGGACATATCAAACGGATGAATGAAGTAAGGCTACCAAGACGAGCACTGGAACGACGGATGACAGGGAAGAGAGGACGAGGAAGACCAAGAATGCGTTGGATGGAATCGGTGGAGAATAGCATTAGAAAACGGAACCTGGATTGGAACACCGTGTCGGAAGAGGAATGGTGGAACGACAGAACAAAGTGGAGAGGAACCATATTTTCCCCCACCCAGTGTCAGCTGGAAAAGGGGAAATGAAGAAGAAGTAGAAGAAGAAGACATAGTTATAATGAAAAGTAGACTTTGGTAAAAGAAAATTACCTCTACCAACGTTAATTTTGTTAAGTTAGGCTAGGTCTATTCCATTTATCAGGTTTTTAAAGTAGAGATTTGTTTTATTACGTTAGGAGAATATCCCTCAACCTCACAACAGCACTCAAGCACCTTTGAAGAAGACCGTGTCTGCCGCTAACTTTTATAGCTTCGGAATATTTGAGCTTGAGGGTGATAATTCTTATCTTTAGTTATTCCGCAATCTTCTCGAACAGATTCAGGTTGATATGTATGCAAAGATTTAGACAGAGAGACTACTTTGGATTCACATCAATCAGAAAAAGTTGAGAAGTGAGGAATATGTGCACCTGAAGGACGCAATGAGTAAAGCTGTCAGCCGTTTGTCAGACATTGGTAAAATGGCCGTCTTGCCGTCGACTTTCACTGGAGGCCCGCGCTATATGCATTAACGCATGCGTCATTTTGGACGTCCTGATTTTTTAATAACATTCACCTGCAATCCAAAATGGTCCGAAGTAGTCGAGCACCTGAAACAAGATCAACAACCTCAAGATAAGCATGATTTGGTAGCGCGGGTATTCCATTTAAAGTCATCACATGATAAGACTTCTTAATAAGGGTTGTATCTTTGGTCCTTCAAGGTGCCACATGTATTCCATTGAATGGCAAAAGCGAGGAATACCTCACGTTCAAATACTTCTGTGGCTGGAAGAAATGCTAAGGCCTGAAGACATCAACAAGGTGATCAGTGCTGAGATTCCTGACCCAAATCTTGACCTTGCTCTCCATGAGATTTTCCAGGTCGTCGAGAACAAATGGATAGGAGAAGCGAGGCAAATCGACCAGCAGCAAGCCGGCACGAAGTTCAAATCCATCCCGTTCATAGTTGTGGCTCTGAATGCACGGCGAGGCGTATTGAAATCATGTTGCTCATACAGTATCCTTGAATAATGAATAGCCCTGTTTTGAATACTACTGTAAGGTTATTATCTAGGGCTGCAAGGTATAACACGACTCAATGTCTCCACACTCCAACACAATTAAGCATAAACCTTGCAGAACCGCACGTTCTGCATATGATTAATTAATTATGTGCCGAGGTCACTTTCCAGTGCGGGCAACAAGACTCCTCCACAATCAATATAGCAACAGACGTTTGAAAACTTTAACATGTATTGCTATTTTTATTACTTAATGCACATGAACAAATCATATATATTATTTCAGTAGTATAGATCCCTCCTGCGGCGCTCGCAAGTGACCGATCGTGACAAATGAGCATTCAAATGAAAGAGAATAGACTTTAGCAGTGACGAATTGCAATGTAATTTGATAAATATCTATAATTTCTTTAAAATATTACTTAAAAAATATGCGAAATGTGCGATTTGCAGATACTGTTACTGTAGGAATAAAAGCTCCATAGTTGCTGTCTTCTTCACATTTTTGCCGCTGTGACGCCTGTTTCATATCATTTTAACATTCTGAGGTCTTTCCTTTATCATTTTGCATGGATTTCAGAAACAGTAAATCAAAGGAATGAGTAGTCAAATCGTAAAATTCCATAAATCTCGTATAACCGGTGAATGTTATGATGATCCAATTTTTAGTGATTGCCTTCTTAAGTTAGGGAACGTAGAACTTGGAATTCTACCTGAAATGTAAACAGTGTTCTATAATCATTTGGTTGAAATAAAAACATAACAACCTTTCTCCTTAAGTCTCTCATTATAAACCTATTGAGGAAAGTGTGGTTTATGGACATGCGAGAGATCTCGCACGGGTCCACTAGTAATCTATAAATCTGATTGTTGGTTTGTTTGTTTGTTCGTTCATTTGTTTGTTTGTTTGTCACTCTGTCTATCTGTTATTTATACAAATATACACCGTTCACCGCATTGAACCAGATATTACGAACTTACCTTCAGGAACCCTGCAGGTGACACGGTTTGCTTGAAATTTGGACAGCCCTCTTCATTCCCTAGATTTAGGTCATTTGGCACAAATTTTCACCGTCTCACTCACCTGAACCAGATTTTACGTACTTACCTTTTGGAACGTCGCCTCCGTGGTGTAGTGGTCAGCGTTCTTAGCTGCCATCCTGGAGGTCCGAGGTTCGATTCCCGGCTCTACCACGAAATTTGAAAAGTAGTACGAGGACTGGAACGGGGTCTACTCAGCCTCGGGTGGTCCAAATGAGTAGAGGGGTCTCGATTCCTACCTCAGCCATCCTCGAAGTTGGATTTCCATGGTTTCCCAATTCGTCTCCGGGAAAATGCTGGGATGGTTCATAACGTAAGGCCACGGCCGCCTCCTTCCCTCTTCCTTACCTATCACTCCCAACCTACCCTCCCTTCCCATCCCTCATAAGTCCCCTGTTCGCTTTGCAGGTGAGGCCGACTGGGCGAGGTGCTTGTCCCACCTCCACAGTTGTATCCCTCGGCCCAATGTTTCAAGCTCCATGACACTGCCCTGGCGGTGGTAATGGTAGTATCCCTCGCTGAATCCGAGGGAAAAGCCAACCTGGAGGGTAAACCAACAAAAAAAAAAATAATAAAAAAAATACACCCTTTGGATCACTACGGGTAACAGATGGCAAGGGGGTTGAAGTAATGCCTTTTGAGCCCAGTTATACGAACTCGGGCTATACCACGGTGAAAGTTATCTCCGTAGTTAGCGCAGAATTGAGTTGTAGGACATTGGTATAAGAGGTAATCCGGGTATAAACGACGGCATAGCTAACCGGGCATGGAATGACTATCTTCTTATACCGAGTATATAAATGGCGGGCGTTCTAACTTGGCAAAACTCTCTATCTGAGTTGACGCAACAACTGGTAATACTATTCCCCTCTGGAACCTATGTTCGATAATTGGCTTTACTTGGCGTAGCGTGGTTCTGCCTAAAGTCCCAAAATAACTATGTCGTGGTCTCGAACCAACGTGCCTCTCACTAGAGCCCCAAAATGACTCAAACGTGACGTCCGTACTGGACTCACAGATAACTTTACGTGTAACGTAGCCTCCTCCGAGGTCTTGTAGATGACTGTAACGAGTAGCGTGATGCCCGTCCTGGACACACTAGTTGACTGACTGAAGTAACGAGTAGCGTGATGCCCGTCCTGGACACACTAGTTGACTGACTGAAGTAACGAGTAGCGTGATGCCCGTCCTGGACACACTAGTTGACTGACTGAAGTAACGAGTAGCGTGATGCCCGTCCTGGACACACTAGTTGACTGACTGAAGTAACGAGTAGCGTGATGCCCGTCCTGGACACACTAGTTGACTGACTGAAGTAACGAGTAGCGTGATGCCCGTCCTGGACACACTAGTTGACTGACTGAAGTAACGAGTAGCGTGATGCCCGTCCTGGACACACTAGTTGACTGACTGAAGTAACGAGTAGCGTGATGCCCGTCCTGGACACACTAGTTGACTGACTGAAGTAACGAGTAGCGTGATGCCCGTCCTGGACACACTAGTTGACTGACTGAAGTAACGAGTAGCGTGATGCCCGTCCTGGACACACTAGTTGACTGACTGAAGTAACGAGTAGCGTGATGCCCGTCCTGGACACACTAGTTGACTGACTGAAGTAACGAGTAGCGTGATGCCCGTCCTGGACACACTAGTTGACTGACTGAAGTAACGAGTAGTGTGATGCCCGTCCTGGGCACACTAGTTGACTGACTGAAGTAACGAGTAGCGTGATGCCCGTCCTGGACACACTAGTTGACTGACTGAAGTAACGAGTAGCGTGATGCCCGTCCTGGACACACTAGTTGACTGACTGAAGTAACGAGTAGCGTGATGCCCGTCCTGGACACACTAGTTGACTGACTGAAGTAACGAGTAGCGTGATGCCCGTCCTGGACACACTAGTTGACTGACTAAAGTAACGAGTAGGGTGACTCCTCTCTTGGAGTTCACAGACGACTGACTTTAGTTCTGCTCAGAAGCCTTTATATCTGGTTTAGCTGAGAATATAGTTCCCTATTTGCTTCTTGAGCTTCTTGAGGAAGAAATTCAGAGCCCCAGGAAATGAAAACGGTGAGAGATATCAAATATTCATAAAGGGTAAAAAAGATGCTAATCACTGCGATCTTACTCCTGTAAATTTAACTTATTTTGATACGAACAACCGTTTCCGATATATATAGTGAACCCTTATTGATTTGCCGATCAATAAGTCTCCATGATATTATTATTATTATTATTATTATTCATATTCAAGCAATACAAGTCGCAGGGAGATACGGAAGGCAAGCTAAGTGTTGCAAGAGTTGCAGCAGAGTTGGCGTGGGTAGCTATTTCTTTGAACGAACTGGGGAGGCGAGTTCAAGGCTAAAGTCAGAGCGAGGGCGCATATGATTTGGCGTCATTTTAGGCGTGCCAGAGGTGAGTTTCCAACCGATGCTTGTTTGAATCGTCGAATCGGAAGAGGGCAAGCTAAGAAGCCTACGTAAATTGGCGTGCCTTAAAAACTGCGAGAAAACACGTGTAAGAAGAATCGCCGATTCAATCTGATTCCGCAAGAGTGCATTGAGACATGCAACTAAAAAGAAGAAGTATGAGACTAGTTCCATGTCTGTGAGATAAAAACTGCGGATTATTTTTCTCGATTGCCCCCACCCTAGTCCAATCTGCCAGTTTCCAATAAATTGATCGTCGGAGTTTAGCTCTACACACAATTTGATTAGGATCCGAGGAGCGCAGTTCACGCGAGTTTGAGTACAATTTCGTAAGGCTCAGAGAAGCGAGTTAAAGCTAGTTTTGCATTGAGATCTTGTGATAAGATAAGCGCTGCTCGGAGTAAATAACATTTGAGAGACCTTTAAATATCAGCTGCGTTACAGACTAACTATATTGTGAACATTTCTTAAGACGTTGAAACAGTAATCATGGATCTGACATGTAAATTTTATTTGTGTAATTATTTTGTGATTTTTTTATATGTGCGTGTGGACCAAGCGAATGCTTAGTTAGGGCAAGTTCTTCGTTGTGTAATCGCCTAGGAGTCATGAGCGAAAGCCAGTAACTCATAGCGATTCTATCAGGATAGTGTATTAATTTGAACATTTCTTTTCAAGAAGCCTCTACCAAGATGTCTACCACAAGGTTGATTGGTGGAAGGATGTACAACGCCTCTACAAGGATGATTATGATGTTGGATTAAGTTTCCAGTGGGAAATGCCCTGGGATGGAAGTTGATTTTCTGCAGGCTGTTCGCTGATGTATAAACCAATTTATTTATTCAATATGTAGCTAGATTGGACGCGGGCACGTTGTAAATAGTTTTGATCTTATTTATTGTTTTCTTTTGTGTAAATTTAGATTTTGTGTACCGGCACTCTTATTTTATTTAAATGTACGTTGGCACGTGGCCAAATATGTCTGCTAGATTATATTCTTACGAGTCATTGTTATTATGCACGGTGCGTGCATTGGATTATTTTATTCATGCGAATGCGAAGTTCGTCTTGGATGACAAATGATGCTTTATTCAATTAATTCAAATTAGGAGAATGGGTAAAATTTGATTAGATGTTTACGAACAGGTTTTTAATTCATACTAGGGTTGCCGAGCGCAACACTTTAAGATTTCATTGTAGAACACCTTAGTTCTATATTTTGAGTTTTTTTATATCCCTTTTCAGGATCTTCAGTCACAGACTAGATTGGGAGTGCAATTCGGTGGAAATATTTATGTCGTTTTGTTACAGGTCTCTGTCAAACACCTACGTGTGATTCTGGTGTGTTTATTGTGTCTATGTGTGTGTATTGGTTCTTCGAGGTGAGGGGTAGAAAGTGTCTACCGCCCTCAAAGTTGGTTGTATTTGTTGGAAAGGAGGAGCACTCTAGGAGGCTACCTTACTTTGTCCATCGCTAATTCTTGGATTTCCAAAGGGAAATACTAAGATAAAATTTTGACACACACACACGTATATTATGTGCTATTGTGAGCACGGTTCTTCGAGACCCGAGCCATTGCTACGGCAGGCCGAGGTATTTTGACACGTGGGTTGACAGATGTTGCAGATTCCATTTTGCGCCAATCTATGTCTGGTGATTCATCATGTAGGCAGACCGAATGTGACCGACTGACCCCTGATATATGTAGCATACCTGTTCTTTGAAGGTCGTTGGATCTAATAACTGGGAGTTCGCCATATCCATCAGGAGCTACCGCATGTCGTGTGAAATGAAATATTGTTGTCTTGATGTAAATGTTGGCTTTGAGCCTAGTGGTTTCAGTGACTCATTATTTGCTTATTTTCTATTTGTTGGTCTTGACACCGCAGGGTATATTTTTCTTATAAAATGGCAAGCGGCCGTATGTGTATTTTCTTGTTGTCGGTCACGTGTTGATTTACTTGTATTTTGATTTTGAAGTCCTAATGTTACGCGTCACTGTTGATTGTTAGGGCAATTTCTTTTATTCCAATTTCATGCGGAAATTGTCTGTCTTGTTCAGTGTATGGAGTGTCGGATAATTATAACTAGTGTTTAGATTGTGTTCCCTCGTGTCTGTCTAGCTCTAAGACAATGCAGATCCGTCCCATGAAGGTTCACTGGATGGTAACGGATCTCGCATTAATTGTACACATCGTACCGCATGTGGAGAAGCCGCACACGCACATGTCAATTCAAGTTATTTGGGACATTTGGTCCAATTGTTTACGATCTCCCTCGAGATCAGGCCAAGTATGGCACTTTCTTAATTCAAGTGGTAGTCATTAGGGATTTTTTTATTGTAATTATTGTTAAATTTGTTATTGTTGATCTGTTAATTAAATTCATATATTTCAACCCCTGGTATTCACTTCTTCCTGCATGATATTTTGTATATGTTACCTTGCACTTTTAAGAAGCGCTCACAACAACAACTTAACGAAATGGACCGTTATACTTCCCCGAAATCGAGTCTCATATGCTTCTTCGCAAGGGTTCAATAGATTCCAATAAAAAAAGGATAACATTCTGGGCCCCCAAAAAAAGAAAATGGGGAGAGATATCAAAAAATCATAAGGGATAAAAAGTCGCTAATCACTGAGATCTTACACCTGCAGATTTAACTTTGTTCGATACGACCAACGGTTTCCCAGGTATAACGATTCGAAAAAAGGAAGAATGAAATTCAGGGCCCCAGAAAATGAAAACGGTGAGAGATGTCAAAAAATCATAAGAGTTAAAACTGTTGCTAATCACAGAGATCTTACACCTGGAGATTTAAATTTGTTCGATACGACCAGCCGTTTCCCAGAAATAACGATTCGAAAAAAGGAAGAAATGCAGGGCCCCAGAAAAGGAAAACGGTGAGAGATATCAAACAAGAAGTTCCGTGACGAACTAAAGAGACTACTTTTCTCGAAATGTAAGATTCATTCAAATGATTTATCTATATTCTAATCAGGAATAATGACGAAATTGAGTTGGTAATATCGAAATTTCTAAATAGTTCGAAGTATAACTGGCATAATGTAGCCTAATAGAGGACTACAGTTGACAGCCCTGGTGACCGAATATATTCTTAGTTCCATCTCTTAAGGTACAGAATACAAAATATGGTTGAAGTCCATTGGATAGCATGGTCGTTGAATGTAGTTGAACATTGGACCTATCAGCGCGTGCAAAATCGTGTTGGCAACAATGTCATGCATGTGTTGGTCAGATATAATCTGAACTATTATGATCTATTGTTGTGCCAATTTTGGATGAAATCCATTTATTTGTATAGCAGCTACATGTATTTTAAAATTGGACCATTCAGCAGGCTTAGAATCATGTTAGAAGCACTGACGTATATTAGTAACTCCAAATTAATCTAGAATGTAAGGTACAATACGTGTGCAAAGTTTACAGCCGTTGGCTTGAATATTATCTGATATATTGATATTAGGGCAAACAAATAGAGACAGCATTTATTAACAGTTGGCAGCCCTGGTTTCTCTTAAGAATACACATAGTCATATAGTATCTGTTATAGTACACATATCACATACGAAATTTGGTTGAAATCCAATTGATAGTACAGAAGTTACATGTATTTACAATTGGTCCTATCAGTAGGCTTAGAATCATGTTGGTAGTACTGAGGTCCATTAGTTACTCCAAATTAATCTACAATGTCAGGTACTATACATGTGCATAGTTTAAAGCTGTCGGCTTGCATACTTTCTGATATATTGGTATTTGGATAAAAACGATAGAGAGTGCATTTATTAACAGTTGGCAGCCCTGGTGGCTCTTAAGATTACCCTCAGTGGTATCTGTATATCTACACATAGTACATACGAAATTTGGTTGAAATCTAATTGATAGTGTAGAAGTTATATGCATTAAAATGGACCTATCAGCAGGCATAGAATCATTTTGGCAACACTGTCATGTATGGCCTCCTAGAAATTAAACTGAAATATTATTATCTATATGTGTGTCATTTTTGGTATAGTTCCCAGGCATATCTTCCAAGATATACAACATGGACCTGAAATTTCAATTGTTATTGTTCAACATTTGGTAGCACTGACATCATTTTCAAATACGGCAGTGAGATATTCAGATCGAGATCTTTACTCATACCAAATTTGGGTTCGATTGCTACAGCCGTTTAGGAGTTGATAGGGGACACACACACACACACACACAGCCAGACAGACAGAAGGACAGAGAGACAGACACACACACATTTTCCCGGATCGATCTCATAAGTCTACTTTTTCCTAATTTTTACAAAATGCGAAAAGTAAGCTAAAAAATAAGGGGTAAAATGATGCTAATCACTGCGATCATACGCCTGTAAATTTAACTCGTTTCCATACGACCAAACGTTTCCGAGAAATGTCGATTAAAAAAAAACAAAAAAAAAACAAGGATCCAAAAAAGAAAATGGGAGTTGTATCAAAAATTCATGAGGGTTAAAAAAGTTGCTAATCACTGAGATCTTACACCTGGATCTTTAACTTTGTTCGATACGACCAACCGTTTCCCAGATATAACGATTCGAAAAAAAAAGAATGAAATTCAGGGCCCCAGAAAATGAAAACAGTCAGAGATATCCAACACGTAGTTCCGTGAAGAACTATACAGCCTATTTTCATATATCCTACTTATGTTAATTGCCTCCATCTACATACAAAATTTCTGTTTGATTGCTGTAATAGATTCGTAGATATTGAGAACCAACTAAATATTTCGGATGGTCGCCATGTTGGATTTTATATATGTAGATCCTGAAGTTATGTACTATTACATGATGATTATTGTGTACGTGTAGCATTCAAACTTCAATCACATGATTAGGACACAAGAAGTAACAAGGAGATTTAAAAATTTCGCACAGCTGCCATCTTGTGGTTATGGAAACAATTGAAATAAATTTGATGCCAGTGGATTAACATTCGTATAAGGATTTACTGCACCAAGTTTCACTGCACTAGGATGGTTAAGTTGCGAGAAACGTCCATGTGAATATTTATACTTCGTGTCGCCGCCATGTTGGATTTGTGATCAACAGGTTATTTTAAGTCCTATAGGTGAACTTATGTTCAAAGCCCCTATTAACATAAAACAATTCAGTTTGATTGCTACAATAGATTCGTAGCTATTCTGAGCCGTCTAAATATTTCGGATGGTCGCCATGTAGGATTGTTAAATGTATAGGCCATAGAGTCATGTAGAGTACCATTGAAGGAAAATTATTGCGTAGGTTCATTATTCAAACTTTCACTTCGATCGCATGATTACGACACAAGAAATAAAAACTTAATTTTAAAATTCGCACAGCCGCCATTTTGAGGTCATGTAAACAATTGAACTAAATTGGATACCAGTGCATCACAATGTGTATAAACATTTCCTGTACCAGATTTCATTGCGTTTGGAACATTAAACCGCGAGAAAGGTCTATTAAAATTTGTAATTCGCATGGCCGCCATGTTCGTTTTGTAGAAAACCGGTTTTTGAAAGTCTTATACATGAACTTCCAGTAGTGCCCTTTATCTCCGTACAAAATTTCAGGGTGATACCGCTAATAGTTTCAGAGATATAGAATGCCGGTGAAATATTTCGCACATTCGCCATCTTGTGGTTATGAAAACAATTGAACGAAGTTTGATGTCCGTTCATTACAATGTGTATAAACATATACTGTACCAAGTTTTATTGCGTTTGGTTGGTTAAATCGCGAGAAACGTCTATTTAAAAGTCGCAAATTCGCGTGGCCGCCATGTTGGTTTTGTTGTTACCAGATTTTCAATAGTCACATAGGTGAACTTCTAGTAGTTCCCTTTATCACCGTAAAAAATTCCAGGTTAATATCGGGAATAGATTCGGAGATATTGAATGCTGGTGAAATATTTCGCACAGCCGCCATGTTGGATTGGTGAGACGTAACAAAATTTGATGGGCACGGTCAGGGTCGCCCGGAGTCGTGCTATGAAGTTACCAGTTTCATTGAAATCACTCCAGCCGTATAGACGTTATTAGGGGGACACACACACACACCTCTCTCTCACACACACACGCATACACAGACACACGGACAAAAGGTGATCTCATAAGCCTATTTTTTCAAAATTGACAATGGGCTAAAAATCGTTAAGGATTAAAAGATTACTGATCAGTGAGGTCTTACACCTGTAGATTTAATTCTTTCGATAGGATCGACCGTATCCGAGATAATATGAGTCGAAAAAAAAGGATGATACTCAGGGCCCAAATAAAAGGTTCGGCCCAACACCGATTTTAACGCCCAACAATAGGGTTCCCCACAGGCTGCAACTCTTTCACCGTACCAAATTTCAGCTCGATATCTTGAAAATTTCGACCTGTACTTTGCTAAACGCAAGAACGTCACGCACATACATACAAACATACATACAAACAAACGTACATAGCCTACAGACAGACTTTTTTTTTTTAATTTTTAGCCTACTTTTCACATTTTGCAAAAATGAGGAATAAGTAGACTTATGAGATCGATCCGGGAAAATGTGTCTGTCTGTCAGTCTGTCCTTCTGTCTGTCTGTCTGTCTGGCTGTGTGTGTGTGTGTCCCCTATCTACTCCTAAACGGCTGCAGCAATCGAGACCAAATTTAGTATGAGTAAAGATGTATACCGGAATATCTCAAGCCCATATTTGAAAATGATTTCAGTGCTCCCAACTGCAGGAAAATCGAACTAGACATTTGAGTTCCATGTTGGATATCTTGGAAGGTATGCATGGGAGCTATTCCAAAATTGGCACACATGTAGGTAATACTATTTCAATTTAATTTCCCTGAGGCCATACATGACAGTTTTGCCAAAATAATTTTAAGCCTTCTGTTTGGTCCAATTTTTAAATGCATCTAACCTCTACGCTATCAATTGGATTTCAACCAAATTTTGTATGTAATATGTGTACAAAAACTGATATGACTGAGCGTATTCTTAAGAGCCACCAGGGCTGTAAACTGTTTATAATTGCTCTCTCTATTTTTAGCCTACTTTTCACATTTTGCAAAAATGAGGAAAAAGTAGACTTATGAGATCGATCCGGGAAAATGTGTGTCTGTCTGTCTGTCTGGCTGTGTGTGTGTCCCCCCTATCAACTCCTAAAAGGCTGCAGCAATCAAAACCAAATTTAGTATGAGTAAAGATGTGCACCGGAATATCTCACGTCCATATTTGAAAATGATGTCAGTGCTACCAACTGCTGAAAAAACGCACTAGAAATTTGAGCCCATGTTGGATATCTTGCAAGGTATGCATGGGAGCTATTCCAAAATTGACACACATGTAGATAAGACTATTTCAGTTTAATTTCCAGGAGGCCAACCATGACAGTGTTGCCAAAATAATGTTAAGTCTTCTGATAGGTCCAATGTTTAAATGCATATAACTTCTACACTATCAATTGAATTTCAACCAAATTTTGTATGTAATATCTGTACATAAACAGATATGACTGAGCATATTCTTAAGGCCACCAGGGCTGCCAACTGTTAATAATTGCTCTCTCTATTTTTTCATCCAAATACCTATATATCAGAAAGTATGCAAGCCAACAGCTTTAAACTATGCACACGTATATTCTGACAGTTTAGATTAATTTGGAGTAACTTATATACGTCAGTTCTACCAACATGATTATAAGCCTGCTGATAATACCAATTTTTAAATATATCTAACTTCTATACTATCATTTGGATTTCAACCAAATTTCGTATGAGCTATGTGTACCATAACAGATATGACTATAAGTATTGTTAAGAGCAATCAGGGCTGCCAACTGTTAATAAATGCTGTCTATATTTTTTACCCTTATATCAATATATCAGAAAGTATGCAAACCTACAGCTCTATACTTTGCACACGTATAGCACCTGACATTCTAGATTAATTTGGAGTAATTAATATAAGGCAGTGCTGCCAACATGATTCTATGCCTGCTGATATGTCCAATTTTAAAATACATGTAACTTCTATACTAACAAATGGATTTCATCCAAAATTGGCACAACAAGATATCATAATATTTCAGATTATTTCTGAGCAGCACACGCATGGTATTGTTGGCAACATGCTTTTACGCGTGCTGATAGATCCAATGTCTAACTGCATGTAACGTCCATTGGACTTCAACCAAATTTTGTATTCTGTACCTTAAGAGATGGAACTAAGAATATATTCAGTCACCAGGGCTGCCAACTGTAGTGCTCTATTAGGCTATATTATACCAGGTATATTTTGAACTAATTAGATATTTCGATATTACCAACTTAATTTTGTCATTATTCTAGATAGGTTCATATTCTGCAGAATAATCATTGGCATGAAAAGTAGGCTGTATAGTTCTTCACGGAACTTCTTGTTTTTTTAAATCCAAATACCAATATACCAGAAAGTATGCAAGCCGACAGCTTTAAACTCTGCACATGTATAGTACCTGACATTTTAGATTAATTTGGAGTAACTTAAGTATGTCAGTTCTACCAACATGATTCTATGTCTGCTGATAGGACCAATTTTTAATATTTGTAACTTCTATAACTATCAGTTGGATTTCAACCAAATTTCGTATGTGCTATGTGTAACATAACAGATATGACTCTAAGTATTCTTAAGAGCAATCAGGGCTGCCAACTTTTAATAAATGCTGTCTATATTTTTTTACCCTAATATCAATATATCAGAAAGTATGCAAGCCAGCTCTATACTTTGCACACGTTTATCACCTGACATTCCAGGTTAATTTGGAGTAATTAATATAAGTCAGTGTTGCCAAACTGTTTCTATGCCAATTTGAAAATGCATGTAACTTCTATACTACAAATGGATTTCATCCAAAATTGGCACAACAAGATATAATATTTCAGATTATTTCTGACCAGCACACGCATTTAATTGTTGCCAATATACTTTTACGCTTGCTGATAGATCCAATGTCTAACTGCATGTAACGGCCATTGGACTTCAACCAAATGTTGTATTCTGTACCTTAAGGGATGGAACTAAGAATATATTCAGATAACAGGGCTGACAACTGTACAGCTCTATTAGGCTTCATTATACCAGGTAGGCTATATTTCGAACTAATTAGACATTTCGATATTACCAACTTAATTTCGTCATTATTCTAGATAGGTTCATATACTGCAGATTAATCATTAGCATGATTCTTAATTTTAAGAAAAGTAGGCTCTTCTTGTTCTTTTCGACCCCGATTTGATTGGTAGAGGTTTGAACCCTGGGCGAGGCTTAGTTCCCGAGATCTCGAAAGAACATACCACGGCTATATGAAAGCCTATAGGATCTAGATCCGGGTTTCATATCAAGTCTTTATTCTTGCGTTTCCATGATTAGAAACGATCATATTACTCACCACATAGTAATACATGTTGTATCCGATGGGAAACTACAGTTTCATTTACACAGATGATTATCCGGCCATCAATCGGCTGCAAGCAGAAGTAATTGGCAACTCCAGCTATCTGATATGACATCTAGCGGTAAAAATGAGAAACTTACCAAGTAGGGTACATTTGTCACGTGGTGACTGTTTGTATATGGTTTCCTGTATTGGTAAACAGATCGTGGTAAATTGTTCGTGTCTTTATACATAAGTAATAAGTTTTATTCGTTGATAGAGTGAAAAATGAGTAAAAGCAAAGTGTATTGCTCAGTTTACGGCTGTAAGTCGATGTATAAGAGGGCTGCGGATATACGTTTTCATCACTTTCCAAAAGATGCAAATAGCAATAGCCGAAATGTGATGATACCTAATACCTAATAATAATACCTTTCCACCCCGGGAAGGATCTAACACTTGTCGAGGTAGACAGACAGAAGACCTGCGACGTAAAGCCAGCGAAGGTTATTCAGTTTAAAAACAGCTGTTACGATGGGCGCGCTGGTAAGATTGAAGTTAATTGAATAATTAATTAAATAATTAATTATTGGCTGCTTGGTAGGGAGAAGGGATGAGTTTAACTTGTATTAAAACTCGTGGGGCGATAGGAATTGCTTGATTTGGATGGTTAAAAGGTGGGTTTGGTGTTGAATATTTGAATGGTAGCGGAATCACTCATTATACAGTGCCCACGGGGAGGCAAATTAGGCCTATATGACTCGTAGTGGAATAGCTCGAATATCGAAGAACTTAGCGATTACGAGGTGTAGGCTTGGCGGAAAGGCTGGCGGATCATCAGTTTGCCATCAATTCACGATATAAGTCGGAGCTTGGAACAGTGGCATCTGGTTTGCGTGGATGTTAGTCTCGGAATGATAAAAGTAGCACAGCTTCGGTGTGTTATTTATTTGTTTATGTACCGTATTTCTCTATTTGAATGTCCTCGGCGTTGACTCAGGATCGACATTTACATTATATTGCGCATAATAGTACCGAAATAATGTCCGAAGTGTAGCCCTGTGTACATTTGAATCAGCTGATCTACATCAACCATAAAAACGGATGCTTGATAATATGCAAATGACACCAAAAAAATCCAGTGGAACACACAAATTAGATCACGTGTATCGCACAGTTATACATATATACAATTAAAAATAACACTGTCATTACTTTAGAGACCACATTTACTGATTGTAACCGAAAAATAAAAAGTGTTCCATATCAAACGCGTGTTATTGAGATTTTAAACCCTACTTATCCAGACCGACCGCAGCGCCCCAAGTGTTAGTTTGAGTTGCCATGCGATAACAGCTAGCGCTTGCAATGCTGTCTAGTTGAACTACTAAAAAGAGTTGGCTTCTTAACCTTCATATATGTTTAACCAATGCAAACTGAAAACTTTCGAGATACCTCCACATTTTTCTACTATGGCTCAAGAATACTATATCCTTCGGCGAATAATAATTATATAGTTCTAACAGTTTCATAAAAGTAGAACATATAAGTGAATGTTAAGTGCAATATGGATTTCAATTATAAACACCCATATGTTCGAGATCAGCGTCGAGGTATAAGTAAGCAGACATGTCTGGATATAAGCGGATTTACCATATGATACTCAGAAGCGTGTCATTCTGACGGATTTTTCGTGAAACGGTCGCGAGTGCGAGTATCGTAGTGTTGTGAGGAGTATTGTTGCCAACAATATAGTGGCAAAAATTAAAAACTAAAATTTTTTTTCTTCATACTCTCGACCAAAAGTGAAGTGTTTAGTGAAGTTTAATTATTATTTGAAGAAAACCAGTGCTACCAACCTTCATAAAAACAAACCAAGTGACTGAAAACCAGCTTTAGACTTGATATTTGTGACAATCTAAACTTACAGTGACGACGAACAATTACTTAAATATATATTTCTACTTCTACTGATTTAAAAAGAAACAGTGACTACAACAGCAGTTCGAATCTAGGCAAGCCCCATGGAGGGCGACGGGCCGATCCCGTTGAGTAACCAATATTCCGTACTATCAGAGACCACCCTGCACCTAAGAAACGACAAAAAAAACGACGTTCACGGGGTTCGAAATCCGACTCCCTGTCAACTCCTACATCCATAGAGTATAAAAAATCAAGGGAGTCCAGCGACTCCGAAGAGCAACCTCCATCAAGGCACTCTGCCAGAGCCAGACGAATGCAGACTTCAGATGCCAACAGTGACCAACCCCGATCCTGCCAACCATCCAGCAGCATGCAGCGTCAGGTAGTAGCCGAAGATTTTCCACCTTTTTTTTCTATCTTCCTCCACATCTTATCCACCACTCACAACCTGTACGGTTACAGTGTCTTCTAACCCCTCCCCTCCTATAAATACCGTTCCCTACTCCACAAATCCATCTCCTCAACCTACTCTTTCTAATCAACCTTCAATTTACCATGTCTCTCCACCAATCACTCCTGAACCCTCACAATCTGTTCCGAATTTATATGTATCCCCACTCAGTACTCCTTCATCGCAATTCCATTATCCATCAACTCAACCCTTTTCCTCTTCAAATTCCATGGCCACTCCTCAAACGGTAGCGTACAACTATCTTGGACATACCTACCATCTTCCTTCGTCCAATCCTCAATATTCTCCTCAATCCCATCCTCAACCTTATACTCAACCATCTCCTCAGCCCCACCCTCAACCTTATCCTCAACCCTATCCTCAACCATCTCCTCAGCCCCATCCTCAAACTTATCCTCAGCCTACAATTAACTTCTCATCTCGATCATCAATTCAACCCTCTCCTGCCATCAACCGTCCCATCCCCTCAACTACTTCCTCTTCTTCTTCTCCTACCCCTACTAATGAATCCATCTTCACATACCGTCTTTTCAACTTAACGGAGCCCCGGCCTGAACCGCGCCGCATCTTGGCCATTCTCCGCACCTTCCTACCGGCCAGCTCCATTACCCAAATCATCCCCCAACCTCATGCCATCGTCCTGAATACCAAAGGTGATGCCAGGGAGGTGTTAATTCACAAGATGGGCTTAGCTCGCTTAGGCGAACAAGTGGCCATGGAACCTCTTCCTACACGTTCCCCAAAACTTCCTTCCCTTCGCCGTGAACCCCTTCTATCTGTCGTGATTCGTGGAGTTGATACCTCCTACACAAATCAGGAAATCCACCAGGAACTCACCTACCATCTCCTAAACATCCATAAAATACTCCGAATTAATAGCGATCGTGGCCCTACTACCCTGGTGCGTGTCCTCTCAGCAGACCGTGCTTCCATAGACAAGCTACTAGCTGAAGGCGCCTTCCTATACTGGCAACACCACCGTGTGGAACCATCCAGAACCTCCACTCCTGCTCCTCTCCGATGTGATCGTAGCCAAACTTATAATTCTCATTCAACAGACCACTGCCCCAAGCGTCAACCAATCTGTGCCCATTGTAGTCAAGCTCATCCCACTCGTAGCTGCCCCAACCTCTCACTCCCACCCAAATGCACTCAGTGCCAGGGTTCCCACCCAGCCTACTCTCCCCATTGTCCAAACCGCCCAACAGTTGACGTATCAAAACCTCAATTTACCGCCCTTGTCCGCACCGTAGATCCCATCACACCCTCCCCCCCCCCAATCATCCGTCTACCTTGCTCCACCTTCTATTGAAGACATGATTCTCTTCACAGCAATCTGTCTTCAAAATCTATTACCCTTCGACCGCCCCCGGGTGCTGGAAATACTACATTTTGCTGCCCGTACAACTTTTGGCCTTAATATGCAAGCCACCACCTCGGGCCAAAAGGTCCATGGAAATTTAATTATGGCTAATACATTAGGAAATGGAATGTGTTCCGTACGCGTGCTCTACTTCAACATTTGTTCCTTGAAATCCAACCGCCACTTCTTAGACATTTTACTTCAACTCTACACTCCCGCTATCTTCCTCTTAAATGAAACTTTCCTCAATCCTCGACTCCATCCTGTTTTTCCAAATTACACATTATATCGTGCCGATCGCCCTCATGAATCCTGAGGGGGAGTAGCCATTGGCGTTCACAAATTATTCCCTTCACGTCTACTTCAACCTCAACACTTTCTGCATGTTCCTGAATTTGTCACTGTCATGGTGCATCTCCCTTCGAACTCTGTCATTCTCTCCACTGCTTATAGTCCTCCCCGTTCTCAACCTCCCATAGATTATATTAACTTCATAGACTCAACATTTAAACACTTCATCTTTGCTGGAGATATTAATATTAACTCTCTATATGCCCATGACAGGGACCTCCTACAGGATTACTTAGACACTATGAATGGTGAACGTGTGGCTATACCCCCTCACACCATCGTGAGAACGCAGAGCACTCCCGAAATAGCCTTAGTATCCTCTTCCCTATCCCGTAACACGTCAATTAAACTACTCGGCCTCTACGGTAGTGACCATCAGCCCTTCCTCATTACAATTCCCTCACTTAATTTCCATCAACCCTCACCCCCTCCTTCCTTCATGAGAAGTAATTTCAATAAAGCAGACTGGGAAGCCTACCGCTGCAGTATTACTGAACTCCTTGCTACTGCCACAATCCCACAGAACAATGAGCAGCTGTCTGCTTTGATACCATTGCTGGAGGCGTCTATATCTGTCTCAGCTCGACGCCACATTCCCATAACTAAAGTCACTCCAAGCAAGCCGCCTATTCCACCCAAGGCACTCCAACTTCTTAATCTATCAAGGAGCTATTATAGGGCCTACTGCCAGGCCAATGACCCAGACTTACTCACGAGACATAGACAATACCAACGACATGTTCGGTCCTATCTTAAAGATATTAAGAAAAAGAAGTGGATTGACGCTTGCTCAAATCTAGCTAAGGAATCTACAGCTCGGCCTTTCTGGAAAACATTTAAAAATCTTACTGGGCAAAATACCAAGGAATGCCTTTTTCCCATCAGAGGGCCAAACGGTTTCCCATTCACTGACCAAGACAAAGCTGAGACTTTTGCCGACTACTTCACTAACGTCTACAGTGACCAACCTAATACTCGACACAATTACTCAGACTACAGAACCGTGAGCAAACAAACTAATCCAAAACTTCCTTCTCTGACCCCCAGCTTTGACCATCTCCCGACTTTAGATCCCGAATCACCACTGAACCAACCCATTACTTCTGAAGACATACGATTCCAGCTAGCTAAAAGGCGCAATACGGCCTCTGGGACAGATAAGGTGTCCTACGCTCATATCAAACAAGCGCCACCCATCTTCATCCATTTCCTAGCCATCGCCTACACTTTTATTCTTTATACTGGTAGCTTCCCCTCTCATTGGAAGACAGCTAAAATAATTCTCTTCCCCAAGGTAGGCAAACCTCCTTCCCTCCTTTCCTCCTATCGACCGATAAGCCTCCTCTCTGTTTTCTCTAAATTATTTGAAGCTATTATCGCCTCTCGCCTCTACAATTTCCTTAACTCACAAAACATATTTCCCCCAACTCAAGCAGGTTTTAGACCAACATTTTCTACACAATCCCAGATTTTCCGTGTGACTAGTCTCCTCACCGCCCACTTTAACAAAGGCTATCCTGCAGCCCTACTACTCCTTGATCTGGAAAAGGCCTTCGATCTCGTGTGGCAACAAGGGCTTATATATAAATTACAGAAACTTAACCTTCCCTCCTCGATTGTCCGCTTGCTCAGTAATTTCTTACTGAACAGGCGAGCATTCATCCATCTCCGCTCTGCCTCCTCACACATCTTCTCCCTCTATTCAGGTGTTCCGCAAGGTTCTCCTATCTCTCCACTTCTCTACATCATCTACGCTCATGATATGCCACAACCGAACAAATATTCACACCTCTTCCAGTTCGCAGATGATACTGCCATTTTATCCTTTGCCAACAACACCACCACTCTTGCCAATAGAATGCAATCCTATCTCGATACACTTCTCGCCTGGTTTTCTAAATGGCATCTCTCAGTGAATACGGACAAAACCAAACTCCTACTATTTAAAGCCCGAGACACCCATTTTCGTCCTTTCCGTATTTCAATCTTCCAAGAAGCCATTCTCCCATCCCGTCAGGCTGTGTATCTGGGGGTTATATTAGATATAAATCTCTCTTGGCGCCTCCACATTAAAGAAATGGCACGGAGAGCACGCTTACGGATAGCACTCCTCAAACGTCTTCGTGGGGTAACGTGGGGCCTTTCTCCAATCCAAATTCTCAACACATACAAAGTCTTCATTCGTCCCATTCTGGACTATAGTTCATTGGCCTGGATTGGAGCGACCTTCCCTTAATATAGCATTTTAAAATCAGTAGAACATTTTGCTATCAAAATTGCATATGGCCTTCCGTTGAACCGCGACAGTAATCTGCTAGTATACCCCAAGACACTTCCATCATTTTTTCACCATCTTTTTAAAATCAGACTACGAGCCCTCCAGACATTAGTTTACAATCGACAGCCTCTGACTTTCGACATTCTTATGACTTCCAGCGCCCGAGGGCCTACCAGGCACTCTAAGCCTCTTCCTCAAACCCTGGCACTACAGATCCTTAACCATGATATTCGGCCCGACAACTTCCATCTCATTCCTCCTGATACATATCCCCCCTAAATGTATTCATGCAATCATTTGTAGCCATTGAGACACAGATTGGCAGACACTTACTTTATGTAAAGCTAATTACTCTCTACCAACTTACTCTGTGTAAATTTCTTTCAATTCAATCCCCTAAATTCTCCCTTCCTTTTTGGCAACGATAGTACGACAAGACATCAAGACATCAGGACATCAAGACTTCAAGACACCACATTTTCAAGACTTCAAGAATTCAGTTTATTCCATACAATTTTTGCTACTAATCTATATATTTTATATTACTCTTTTTAAGCCTCAAGAAATTAATTTGTTGTATGTCATTCTCTGTATTTTTTATATAATTATTGATCTCAATAAATAAGGGTCTTCCGGGGTCTTCCCTGGAGGGAGCGGGGCCTCGATTTGGGGCCGTCTTGTTGGTCGGGTAACCTCACAACCATAAATTCAATACCTCCAGGGCTGAAGATCGCCTTAGTTGCGATGGCGGCCAGTCCTCCGAAGTTGGGCATTTTGACCTCCTTCGGAGGACAAAATGACCCTTTTTTTTCTGGATATAAGCAAGCAGAGCTAAATTATAACTTCAGATTCCTTAAGTTCGGGCGTAAAGGGCTAAATTATAACTTCAGATTCCTTAAGTTCGGGCGTGAAGGGCTAAATTATAACTTCAGATTCCTTAAGTTCGGGCGTGAAGGGCTAAATTATAACTTCAGATTTCTTAAGTTCGGGCGTGAAGGGCTAGGTTGTGCTATAAATAAAAATAAATAGAACTATCTAATCTCTCTCGTTTTGTGGTATCGTTACTTGAGTGTTGTCTTGATATTAGTATTGTTGCCAACAATCGTTAGTGGCAAAATTTCGAATCTATAAATGTTACTAAAATTTACTGAAGTGTGATGTACATTAATTTTTTTTTTTGGAAAGGAAGAAGTTTTATATATTTCAAACAATTTAGTGCTGCCAACCTCTGAACAAAACTAGTGACAAAAAAAACACTATACAGTAACTTTTAGACTTCAAACTTTGTGATGATCTGGACTGACAGTGACGAGCAATTACTTCTTTCTTCTTCATCGGAATACACCATGCCGGGAACTCCGGTTCCCACCGGCGCCGGGGAGAACGCTTGTAGCTATCCCAGCCGGAAACGCCGGGACCGTAAGAAGATGAATCGGGACAGAGAAGCCGACATGGAGACGACCACTGCTGAGCCACTTCTAGAACAGGACATCCGCCCAGGTGGAGAGTCTGACTCCGAGGGAGACACGGACCCCAACATCGCCGCAACCCAACGCTGCCGCTCCAAGAAGAGGAACACCGCACCGACGCTCACCTCACCGTTTGACATCGTGTGCGGTAATTATCCGACTCCGTCTCTTACCCCCCTCTCACCTCCTGCACGGTCACTCTATCCGCAGACCCTATCCCTACTACCACATATGCCACCATTGCTGCCCCCACCCTGCCAATCTCCACTATTCCCTTCACCTCTTATCAATCACCAATAATGTCCATCCCCAACTTCCCTACCTCACAGGCTTCTGTTTCTCCTTCCTCCTTTCCTCCTTTCCAATTTAATCCCCCTTCAAATATCCCCAACTACTTCCAAACCGCAAGCCAATCCAGACCCAAACCCACTCCATCTTCATTTGCTCTCCCACAAACCACTCCTCCCTCTCCTCCACCTCTTCTGAGCCAAACCATCCCCCCTCCAACCACCCCCACCACTCAACAACAAGACTCCACCTGCACGTACCGACTGTCCAACTTCTCTGAACCACGTCCTGAAATCCGGCGAGTAGCCGTCTTTCTCCGCTCCTTTCTTCCAGCTACTTCAATTCTACAACTTATTCCCCAACCCCATGGCATCATCTTCAAAACCCGAGGTGATGCCAGAACCACTCTCATCCACAAGATGGGTCTGGCTCGTCTAGGAGAACACGTCTCCCTTGAACTAATTCACCCCAAGTCTACCATTCTTCCCCCAATAATCCGCCGAGACACCCTCCTCTCCGTAGTAATTTGCGGAGTGGACACTAATTACACAAACGCTGGCATTCTTAATGAATTACAGTATAACACCCTTAATGTTCATAAGGTATTACTCATCAAGAGTGACCGTGGTCCCACCTCCTTAGTGCGCGTCCTTACCCCCGACCTCTTCGCCATTGACCGTCCTCTATCCGAGGGAGCCTACTTGTATTGGCAGCGCCACCGAGTAGAGCCCTCCCGTACCAACACGCCTTTTCCCCTCTGCTGTGACTGATGCCAGGTATATAACTCCCATGCAACCGCCCATTACCCACCTCACCAACCGGTTTGTGCCCACTGTGGTCAACCCCATACCACCCGCAATTCCCCATTCATAACTTCCCCCCAAATGCACTCATCGCCAGGGTACTCACCCAGCTTACTCTCCCCGTTGTCCTAACCACCCCACTCCTGACATTTCTAAACCCGAATACACTGCCCCTGTTCGTACCATCGACCCCGTCAACCCCCCCCCTCCTCAATCATCTGATTCTCCTTCATCCCCCTTCATCGAGGATATGATCCTTTTTACGGCCAAATGCTTACAAAACCTACTTCCCTTCGACCGCCCCCGGGTATTGGAAACTTTTCATTTTGCAGCCCGTTCCATTTCGGCCTAAATATGCAGTCCACTACCTCTGGCCAGAAAATTCATTTTCACTTCCGGCCAATGTCCAATATTTAAACCATTATGGCTAGTGTGGGAAATAGAGTACCTTCCGTTGGCGCGCATTACCATAACATCTGCTTCCTGAAAACAAAACGCCCCTTTCTCGATCCCCAAATTCAAATATACAATCCCTCAATCTTCATACTCAACGAAACTTTTCTGACCAGTAATCAGTAACCTGTCTTTCCCAAATATACCCTTTACCGTGCTGATCGGCCCAACGCCGCTCGGGGAGGAGTAGCCATTGGAGTCCATAACTTTTCCCCATCCCGTCTTCTTCAACCCCAACGTTTTGTTCATACTCATGAAATATTAACAGCCATGGTTTACTTTCCCTCTACCCCTGTCATCGTTGCCACAGCATATAGTTCCCCACGTTCCCGCCCACCCTTTGAATACCTTGAATTTCTGGACAACACTTTTCAACACTATATGTTCGCTGGCGTGATTAACATCAATTGCTTCAATTCAGCTGAGGAGGATTTACTTGAAAACTTCACCACTTCCATGCACGGAAAACGAATAGCTGTTCCCCCCATACCATGGTAAGATTCCTGAGCACCCCGGAGATAGTCTTCGCTTCCTCCACCAAAGCCCAGATTTAGCTGGCCCTGCCGGTAAAGACCATGATCCTTTCAATATTAAGCTTCCCGCCCTCACTCTCCCCCGTTCCCTCTCCGCCCCACCTGCATCATTTATGAGACTAAAATTTCCAAAGACAAATTGGGAAGCTTATCGTACATACATTGAAGAATCACTTTCTCATGCTGCTGTCCCACAGAATACCGAACAGCTGTTCGATTTAATCACACTCCTGGAAACCACCATAGCCTCCGCCGATCGACTGCTTGTCCCCAAGACCAAAATTACCCCGAGCAAGCCACCTATTCCAGCCAAAGCAATCCAACTTCTGAAACTCTCCCATAGCTATTATAGGGTCTATCTCAGGACTTTCGACCCAGACCAACTGACAAGACACCGACAATACCAAAGACATGCCCGGTCCTATATTAAAGACATAAAGAAAAAGAAGTGGAATGACTCTTGCTCCCGCCTAGCACAGGAACCTCAAGCTCGCCCCTTCTGGAAAACGTTCAAACAAGTTACTGGACAAGCGTTGCTTCATGTCCGTAGGTTCAACCTTAAAGTACCCTACACGTGTCCCCCGGGAGGTGCTAAGGAAGCAACAGTGATTCAGATGCCGCCGTACTGCCCTTCTGGGCCTCACGGCCACAACATGATGAAAACACCAAATAATCCTTCTATTGACACGCAAATTATCAGCCCAGAATCTATTTTAGAGGCAAGGCACTACCGGTCAATGAAACCCCTTACATATTTGGGAATGACAGTAGATAGAACCCTAACATACAGAGCGCACTTACGTAAATCTGCTGCGAAACTGAAGAGCAGCAATAACCTTCTTCAGCGCCTAGCTGGAACATCATGGGAGGCTGATGCCAACACATTACGTACGACTGCTTTAGCACTTGTCTATTCTTCAGCAGAGTAGGCCTACTGCTCTTCGGTATGGATTAACAGCCACCACACTCATCTGGTGGATGTTCAGCTCCGTCGCAGTATGCGTATAGTTACTAGAACATTGCTCTCCACTCCAGGTCGGTGGCTCCCAGTGTTGAGCAACACACCACCTCCTCACATCAGAAGATAAAAACATCTTGTTCATCTGTGGTCAAGAATGCTCAAGAACACATGAGGATGTGAGTAAACTAGGAACATCCAGACTGAAGTCCCGCAAACCTGCTTGTAAAACATCCTTGGAACTGATAACCAAGCAATTCAATCTTAAAAGACACCTGGCGGAATGAGTAGACTTCTTCCCCACCACATGGCATTATAAAAATCGCAAATCCAACTGTGAAACTAAATGATTTCACTTTGCCAAGGAATGTTTGGTGTAGACTTAACCGCATCAGGTGTGGCTTCGGAAAAATCGCTTCGGTTCTTTATAAATGGGGTTGGATAGATTCTCCACACTGTGATTGTGCTGACATCCCACAATCAATGAAACACATAGTGGTGGATTGTCTTCTCCGTTCCTTCCCTGGTAGTTTGGAGGACCTTCACTCAGCTACTCCAGAGGCTCAACGGATTAGATGTAAAAGTGTAACTGTCAGTGTGAGCATACTGTGTCTGTTTTTGTTGGTACTTCATTCTGTATTTTTTCCCTGTGTTGTGTAGCATCATACGCCAAATACATAAACTGGACTAAAAACCCAGGAATGCCAGTACCCCCTCCGAGGGCACAACGGTCATTTATTCTCCGACAAAGACAAAGCTCACATTTTTGCCCACTACTTTACTGACATCTATAGTGACGCACCCCATACCCGACACAATTACTCAAAACATGGGACCGTTTGCGAGCAAACTAACCCCCGTCTCCCCCTCTTGACACCCAGTTTTGATCACATACCGACCTTAGACCTCAAATCACCACTAAATCAACCCATTATGATCGACGACATTTCATTCCAGCTAGGCAAACGACGCAATACTCCTCCCGGGTGGTTTACCAACACATTAAACAACATTTTCCTACATTTTCTAGCCATAGCTTACACACTAATTCAACGTACCGGTAACTTCCCTTCCCATTAGAACACAGCCAAAATTATCTTGTTTCTTAAAACAGGTAAACCTCCATCTCTTCTTTCCTCCTACCGGCCAATCAGCTTGCTATCCGTTTTCACTAAACTGTTTGAAGCCATCTTAGCCCGTCGACTTAACACATTCCTCAATTCCATTAAAGTTTTCCCACACTCAAGCAGGTTTTTGCCCTCAATTATTCACACAAACTCTACTCTTTCGATTAGTCAACCTTATCACTCCCCATATCAACTCCGGCTATCCTGCGGCCCTTCTCCTACTAGATCTTCAAAAAGCCTTCGTTCTAGTATGGCACCGTGGTCTCATTTTTAAACTAATGTCCCCCCACCTCCCACGCTCCATGGTTCGTCTTCTGTAACATTTTACTTAACAGGCGAGTCTTCATACAAATTAGATCTGCGTCCTCCTACACCTTCACTCTCTTTTCAGGAGTACCTCAAGGCTCCCCGCTCCTCTATTTAATCTACGTCCATGACATGCCCCAACCCAACCAGTTCTCTCAGCTCATTCAATTTGCGGATGATACAGCTCTGCTATCATTCGCAAATAATCTCACAACCCTCAGCAACCGTCCTCAGGCCTACCTAAATACCCTGGTTGCCTGGTTCTCTAAATGGCACCTCACTATTAATACCAACAAAACCCAGTTTGTTCTATTTAGCCTCAAGTCTACCATCAGCCACTACCGACCATTTCGCCTCAACATCTTCGACGAAGCCATTACTACCTCCCGCCAGGCAGTGATTTGGGAGTCACACTTGATCACCAGCTCTCCTGAAGACCTCACGTCAAACAGCAAGCCCACAGAACGCGCTAAGGTTTGGCGCTAATGCGTCGACTTAAAGGGGTTTCCTGGGATCTTAGCCCACTTCAACTCATCCATACCTACGAGGTCTTCATCCGTCCATTTGCTTACATATTGCTCATTGGCCTGGATAGGGGCTAGCATACCCCAATATCAAATTCTAAATTCTATTGAACACTTCGTCTTGAAGATTGTGTTTGGCCTTCCTCTTGACACGGACAGCAATCTGTTAAATTACACCCAGGACTCTCCCCTCACTCTACCGTCACATTCAAACTCCGCCTACGTTCCCTGCAGACACGACTTCCACTTACTTATGACCTTCTCATGACGCCAATTACCCGGAGACAACGTCGCATCTCCAAACCCCTTCCTCAAGCCCTGGCACTATCCCTTCTCCATCATAATATTCTCCCTGACCTCTCACATCATTCCTTCTGTCACATATCCCCCATAAATTTTAACTCTAAAAACATCCAGTGTGCACAAACCGTTTGTCTTCACATAGATTTTCCGACATTTTCTCATTGTTCTTCATCCATTCCTCTCAGCCACTTACCGCCTGTCATCGGGCCACCTTTCAACATCAAGAAAGAAGACAACTTACTCTTCGAATAGACGAACTGAACGCATCTCACCGACGTTTCATCCTTCATTTCATACACATCATTCAACTATTGCCTGTAATTCTATTTAAATTTTGATACTACATTTATATATTTTAAACAATATTTACTTCAAGAACAACAGCAAGATATTGAACCATTGTAATTTTATATATTTATATATTTTTGTACATGTTTTTACCACAAGTTGTGATGGCGGCCAGCCCACCTTAGAGGGCATGGATCCCTCCTTCGGAGGGCAAAACAACCCATTATATAATATACATGTATATGGAAATTCAATTCACATGTTTGGTGTATATGGTTTAGTAAGTCCTATTACGGTTATACATTTTTGAAGTCCAGGCATTACATTTCTGATGTAGTCAGCCCTGGTTAAATTAAATATCTAAATTTCATGACGTAAGGTGTGATTACCACTAAGTTGCAAAGGCCAACTTCGTTAATTCACATTAAATATGTTCTGCCGGGGGCACATACAGCTCAAGGAGCCACAAGAATAACGATTTTAATATTATAACTGTGCCTGTCACAAATCTTGTACAACAATGATATACATTTCCAAGGAAACTCACACACCTTGCTATTAGAAGCAACGTTAAACATTTTCAAAAATTCAAATGATAATTATTTTTATCATTTTTTTCAAAATTGGTTCTTGTTTTGTGCTGACCATCACCGTTTCCCTGATATCTCCCGTGTTTATAGGGATTTTTGGAGTTTTATTTTTTTAATGTGGGTGTTAAACCTTCTGCTACAAAAAGAATCTCACTCAAAACCGTTGTGACTTTAATTAGTCTTTCTATGAAACTTCAACATATTTTTTTATTTGCTCAGAATAAAAATGGAAATAATGACGTTTAATTAATTAATTAATTCATATTGTGAAAATATGCGAGATTCATTTTGTAGCAGAAGGTTTAGCACCCACATTAAAAAAAGAAAACTCCAAAATCCCTATAAACACGGGAGATATCAGGGAAACGGTGAAGGTCAACAAAAAACAAGAAACAATTTTGAAAAAATTGATAAAAATAATTATCATTTGAATTTTGAAAATTTTTAACTTTGCTTTTGATAGCAAGGTGTGTGTGTTTCCTTGGATATGTATATCATTGTTGTACGAGATGTATGACAGTCACAGTCGTTAATGTTGTGGCTCCTTGAGCTGTAAGTGCCCCCTTAACGCGAGCAAAGGTTTACCATTAACATCCTCACTGAACACAAGTAGGAATACAAACCCCACGTCACACACACCAAAAAAAACTGACGTAGATTTGAACCTTAGCTCCATGCTGCATGTGGGTTTTATAACCCATCAGTCTAGTCAGTGAGCTACGACCTACTTTGGATGAGACGGTGGCGCATCATAGCGGCGAGCAAGAGGGCTAGGATAATCTCAAGCAACAACTTCGTTGGCGGCAAGGCCTGGGCTGCGGCTTTACATTTCGTGGAATTGTAGGAAAATTAGAAAATGTTATTCCAGGCAATGCTGACACCATCTCGTGGTTAAGAAATGCAAAATATCTTACAGCTAATGCTTGAACCATTACATAGTTATGAAATATCTGTAATAGTTATCTCGCCGCATCGAATAGGCTGGCCTATCCTGTTTACTTTATTCCCTAAAGTAAAGAGACCCTGGCTGCCCTTTGCTACAGGCCCCGAGCTGCTTATTCCAGCACTGTATTTAGCTTCTTCCGTTTCGAGATGCCGAGATGCCAAAAAAGAAAAAGATCTAAGTTTTGTTTAACCTATGAAGTATGATAACCTTTATTAATAATAAATTGTATGTCAAAATGTGAGGCTCATTCAAATACAGTACGTGTATGCTTTTTCATTGAATACGGTTCTACAGGGTGGCGCCTTTTCGATGTATTTAGTGGGTATCTCTGAACGAAAGAAACGATGGTGCAATGGAAATCATCGCAGACGTCTTTGTTATCGAACTACACAGTGATTTTGAAAAGTCAGCATTTTGGGACCCCCCTTGCATTTCGAGCAATTTTTTACTTATTGAAGAGGTGGAATAGGGTTATTATAGAGAATTTTCTGTAGAATTCAATTAGACCAACCGTTGAATTTTTACAAATTTGTAGGTACATTTGGGCCCCATTTTGTTTAAAGAAACCAACATTTACTAACATTTTCCTGAAAAAAAAAAAAAAAAAAAAAACGGTGAGAGATATCAAAAACTCATGAGGGGTAGAAAAGTTGCTAATCACTGAGATCTTACACAAGAAGATTTAACTTCCTTCGATACGACCGACCGTTTCCGAGATATGACGATTTTAAAAAGGATGAAATTCAGGGCCCCAACAATAGAAAACGGTGAGAGATATCAAAAAATCATAGGGGATGGAAAAGTTGCTAATCACTGAGATCTTACACCTGAAGGTTTAACTTTCTTCGATAGGACCGATGGTTTCCGAGATATAATAATTCGGAAAAAAGGATGAAATTCAGGGCCCCCAAAAAAGAAAACGATGAGAGATATCAACAAATCGTAATGGGTAAACAAGTTGCTAATCACTGAAATCACACACATGTAGATTTAACTTTTTAGAGGACGGACCATTTCCGAGATATAACGATTTTAAAAAAGTATGATATTCAGGGCCCCAAAAAGGAAAACGGTGAGAGATATCAAAAATCATAACGGATAAAAACGTCGCTCATCACTTAGATATCACACCTGTAGCTGTGACCTTTTTCGATAGGACCAACCGTTTCCGAGATATAACGATTCGAAAACAAAAGATGAAATTCAGGGCACCAGAGAAAGAAAACGGTGAGAGATAACAAAACATCATAAGGGGTAAAAAAGTTGCTCAACATTGAGATCTTACACCTGTAGCTGTAACCTTTTTCGATAGGACAAACCGTTTCCGAGATATAATGATTCGAAAAAAGGATTAAATTCAGGGCACCAGATAAAGAAGACGGTGGGAGTTATCAAAAAATCATAAGGGTCAAAATGTTACTAATCACTGAGATCTTACACCTGTACATTTAACTATTTTCGATAGGAACGACTGTTTCCGAGATATAACGATTCGTAAAAAAAGGATGACGTCCAGGACCCCCCCCCCAAAAAAAAAATAGAAAACGATGATAGATATCTAAAAATAATAAATGGTAAAGAAGATGCTAATCACTGATATCTTACACCTGTAGATTTAACTTGTTTCGATAAGACCAATTGCTTCCGAGATATATCGATGAAAAATGATGATATTCAGGGCTCCAAAAAAAGGTCCGACCTTGCAGCGATTTCAACGCCCAACAATAGGGTTCCTCACAGGCCCTAACCCTATCACCGTACCAAATTTCAGCTCGATATCTTGAAAATTTCGACCTGTACTTTGTTAAACGCAAATACGTCACGCCCATACATACGTATATGCATACTGTGACCGTTTGACGGATATCCTACGACAACACAAATGCACATCCTAGCAACAGCCGAGCACAAGATTCAAGAAATATCTCGGGGTAAACTGTGAGCAAACGACAAAAGTTGTAGAATGAAATAAAAAGCTCTGCTCTTCCCAAGATGCACACTACAGCAAGGATAAAAGGCATATTATGACTGACCACAGTATTAGTTAAGATAAAATAGTATCAATTTAATTGATCCATTCAACCATCCTAATCTTTACAAGGGCTATCCTCAGGGAGAAAACTAAACACCAATCCGAAATAAATAACACCCTGCGCTCCCCCTGGGATCCTATACTATTTAATCGTAGGCATTCAACAACGTTCCAAAAATTCATTAAATATGCAAAAATCAATGATTTTTCACCTATATAAATAATTCATGTTTTTGGGCTAATGCCGTGTAAAATTAAATTAGAACCATATGTTTCGGAATTAATTATATAGTAATCCGGGCCATGAAAGCCTTAATATACAGATTTTTAAATATGCACTTTCATTTGAATACCCAGAAATTATTAGTCCATCATGGTATTCCGTTATATTTTAAATATTATTACAATATCCAGGATGGGAGATCATTGATCGTTCTATTTAACACTTGAATAATTTTTTATTTACAGAGTTCCACACGTTTTTCATACTTCAAAAATCTTGGATAATCCTATCAGATATTCTCTTCCATGTAACGAGAAGAAATCCCAAACATTATCCGAATTAATAATTACGCCACTTAATGCAAGTCAGCTTATGTCAAATCAATGATTACTCCATTAGAAATAGAATACAATTTAAATTTCATTAATTCCACAAAGGAATGTTCATATCAGCTTTTCTAAATTATCGATCTATGATTTATTTTCAATAATAAATAAATTATGGGAATAATCATGCTTGTGATGCTGATTACAACTGAGTCTTATTATTCAAATTATTTTCAAACACTTATGGATGATTTATAGCCATTCAAATTTTATCGGAATATGAGGCCGCATCTTAAATGCCCCATTTCTCTATGCACTTTCACAACCTGATTTATACCATAATGTCAAAATATGGCAAGATTATTAAAAATTTAATCTATCTGCAGGTTTATATCTTTCAACAAGAAAACATTTAATTATGGTTGGAGCAAATTAAAGCAGAATCTAGAATTCCGCTGATGACCAGATCCGGATAGTGGCGTCGGGTTGCAACTGTGGCACTACCCTTCTTTTGAGTAATATGAGGCTAACGTCGTCCGAACTCCAACATTTCATTATATTCAAAAATTATATTTCTTTTGTACAATATTTTTACATATTGAATTTCCATCCAGTCATATTTACTGTATTAAATGGATTATCATATTTATTCATGGGATAAAAATGCACGCACGCATTCACAAATCAACTCATCACCCTTCCAGAGTTATCATATGGATGTTATAAATAATTGTTTCCAGTAACCTGTTCAATTGTCCGCTTGTCACCATAACAAAAATCCTCCTAATTCATACACCTTGCTCTATTAACACAACTACATTACGATCTCTCTATCATTCCAATGTGCATTAATTCATTTTTTATCTCTCGTTCTTCCGTTATCATTAACTCATGTTTGTTTAATTGAACATCACATAAATTGTTCAAACTCATCCATTAATTTATTATTATTATTATTATTATTATTATTATTAAATATATTCAACAGTCCCAAAATAATTAATTCTCATGATTATTGCCATGTTCTGTTTCTCATAAGATCCATTAAATTGTTATAAACATTATTCTTTAATCCACATGTCATTTCCAATTCATGACCATTCTGAATGATCATTATTAAAGAAATCCTGAACCACAAGAAAAATCGAATTCATTTTCCGATTGATGATAATCAGAACTCATCTAAGATGAATTAAATCTAGACGAAAAATAATTAAATTTAACTAATCAAATTTACCAATAAACTATCCCCAAAACGGTACTCTATAAAAATAATGTGCCATAAAAATATGCACTGAACTGTACAACAAATATCAGGATGAAACTCCTATCGAAATAGAAAAGCTGGATGCCTTCGAAAAAATATCCTCATTCTACGATATGCCTATCGTGGATATGCTACCTCCATAAAATCTAAAATGTAGAAAAACATCGAAAGGCTCCATGCTTATGTTCCAGCATAATGTAAAAATAATTCCTGGCGTGCAAAATGATTCCTACATGATTGAAAGGCGTAGCCTACTGTCTGATAATCACCGGTACTAGCTACTAAAAATAGAATATAGGGCTGACGTCCATTTTCAGATGTTATTGAAGATGACTCCTATGCCTGTGGAATGCCTATGGCCTAGGTATAATGTCCCATGCGTTCCCTAGTACACGGAATGTGTACAAGTCACCTTCCTCGTTCCACTGGCCCATGGCCCACGTATCCACACATCGGCCCTCATCGTACGCCCAATTCAATTTAGTGCACCATAGTAATGGCTCGACTCATGGTGGTTTCCAAAAGCTCATTATGGCGTATCGCTACCATGAATTCCTGATCGAATATTCTTATCACCATAGCTATTGCTATGAAAAACGTATCTAAAACTCTCAGTGGTTTCACGATAATCACCCGGTGCTTTACCGTTCCTACATTATCTTCGTTATGTGCAATAATATTCACGGTCACTCGGTTATAATCTCTCTATAGTTATCGCAGTACACTTACACACATGTTCAGCCTTAATTTCCATTTTATCTGCTATCAAGTAATTTAAACTGGCTTAGGCGGCAGCCTGCCGGCCTCTCACCGCTGGGTCCGTGGTTCAAATCCCGGTCACTCCATGTGAGATCTGTGCTGGACAAAACGGAGGCAGACAGGTTTTTCTCCGGGTACTCCGGTTTTCCCTGTCAAAATTTCATTCCAGCAACACTCTCCAATATCATTTCATTTCATCTGTCATTCATTTAATCATTGCCCCAGAGGAGTGCGTCAGGCCTCGGCAGCCGGCACAGTCCATATCCTCGCCGCTAGATAGGGGCTTCATTCATTCCATTCCTGACCCGGTCGGAGACTGGAAGCAGGCTGTGGATTTCATTTTCATCAAGTAATTTAAACTGGTTGAAGATATTATCTCCGCATAACTCGGGTCAGGAGTTAGTTCCAGCTCGTCGGCTAACTATGCTGTAAGTTCGTGTATTACACAACGCAACCCTGCACACACAATAGTAGGCCTCTCCTAGAAAAATACTATCATGAGCGTATTGAAAACAATGTCTCATTCGTAGGCTACTTTTGGCTTTCAGGTTCAGTACTCGTAACCAAGATTGAGTTAGTTGTCCGTTCATGCACGATTTACTGCATGGGAACGAATGTCACTCTCTCACATGTGCTTGCCCAGCTCCTCAAGTCACCAGGTGACAACATGCGTACGCGCATTTTCGCTCGCGCATCTCCTCAGATATGCTCTTTGTAGCGGTAAATCTCAACTCCGCTAGGCGCTCGTTTCAAATTCAAAGATTGCAGTGACGAAAAAAACTCCTATATAACAATAGGCAACTGACGCTCCCTCAAAATGGTCATATCCACCCTATAAATGGCCAAAAATAAAAATCCCTATTTTTATTTTTCTGGTTCCTGTTGTTTTTCGACCTTCTTCTTATCAGGCTCTTGTAAAATACTTCTTGAGATTCGCTGCGCTAAACGTTCCCACGGTGTTACCACATACAATCTCCATAATACGATAACTATCATTATTCAAGTTTTGGGCTCTCCGAAAGGGTCCATGTCGCTTCTGGACTTGGGGTATGCTCTCAAGTCTACGTAAAATATCATCATCTTCTTGCACGAGTGTTATAGGCAATAGTCGAAGAGTAGGTTCCAAAACACTGCTTAGAAAATCTGCCCCCAAATTATTCCTTCCCGGTCGATGTTCAATGGTTACGTTGAAATGTTGCACAAATAATGCCCATCATGTGACCCAGTCACTTGCGAAATTGGTCTCCATTATAAATTCTAGTGCGTGATGATCAGTCTGACTATAACTGAATTGCGATAAGCAACTTTTTCCATGTTTTCCACGCATATATGATCGCCAAAGCTTCTAGTTCAGTAGTATATTAATTGCGTTCCGATGGTTTCAACTTCCTACTGATGAAGGATAAAGTCGTGAGAGATCTTCATCCTCTTGGAGTAGTATGGCACCTATCCCAATATTCGATGCATCCGACTCGATAATAATTTTTTTCTCAAAATCAGGATACTCCGGCTTGACACTATTAAGCATTAATTCCTTTGCCCTCCTAAATGATTCTTCACATACATCGTTCCATTTCCATTTATTGTCCTTTTTCAACAAATACTGTAAGGGTGCTACTATCTCTGTGTATTTAAGGCAATGTCCTGCAATGAACTGGCAAGTTCCCAAGAATTGACGTACATGCTTTACCCGAGTGGGTCTAGGAAATTCTGCAATGGCCTGAAGTTTCGGCTCATTAGATCTATAACCGTTCCCATCCAAGACATGTCCAAGAAATCTTATCTCATTCTTAAAGAATTGGCACTTTTTCAAGTTAACATAAATTTGACTTCCTCAAATCCAACAAGAAGTTCCGTGACGAACTAAAGAGCCTACTTTTCTTAAAATTTAAGATTCATGCCAATGATTAATGACGAAAGTAAGTTGGTAATACCGAAATTTCTAATTAGTTCGAAATACTGCATACCTGGCATAATGTAGCCTAATAAAGCACTACAGTTGGAAGCCCTGGTGACTGAATATATTCTTAGATCCATTTCTTAGGGTACAGAATACAAAATTTGGTTGAAGTCCAATGGATAGCATGGACGTTACATGCAGTTAAACATTGGATCTAACAGTGCGCGTAAAATCATGTTGGCAACAATGCCATGCATGTATTGGTCAGAAATTATCTGAAATAATACGATCTATTGTTGTGCCAATTTTGAATGAAATCCATTAGTTAGTATAGAAGATACATGAATTTAGTTGGAAGTCTCAACAGGCTTAGAATCATGTTGGTAGCACTGGCGTATATAAGTTACTCCAAATTAAAATAGAATGCCAGGTACTATACGTGTGCATAGTTTAAAACTGTCGGCATGCATACTTTCTGATATATGGGTATTTGGATTAAAACAAATTGAGAGCATTTATTAACAGTTGGCAGCCCTCTTGGCTCTTAAGAATACGCTCAGTCATATCTGTTTATGTACACATAGCACATACGTAATTTGATTGAAATCCAATTGATAGTGTAGATGTTATATGCATTTAAAATTTGGACCTATCAGCAGGCTTATAATCATTTTGGCAACAATGCCATGTATGGCCTCCTGGAAATGAAACTGCAATATTATCTATTTGTGTGCCAAGTTTGAAATAGCTCCGATTCATACCTTCCAAGATATCCAATATGGAGCTCAAATTTCAAATGCAATTTTTCAGCAAATGGTAGCACTTGACATCATTTTCAAAAATGGCTGTGAGATATTCAGGTATAGGTCTTTACTCCTGCCAAATTTTGTTTCGTTTGGTGCAACCTTTTAGGAGTTGATAGGGGACACACACACACACAGCCAGACAGACAGAAGGACAGACAGACAGACACACATTTGCCCGATCTCATAAGTCTACTTTTTCCTCATTTTTGCAAAATGTGAAATGTAGGCTAAAATTTATTTATTTATCGTATGGCGTATACATGAGTTACTGAGTAATATTTACACTATTTACATAGTGTGCCCAATCAGTCACGGCAGTCTGGCATCGAACTCGGGTCTCATCAGAGAGGACCAGGCACATGGTTATGCCTAGAGTCGAACCATTGATCTCTGAGGGGGAGCAATTACAGGGAACCCAAAGAGCAATGAGAAGTATACTGACATATAATAGTGTAGCGTGATTTCACGATCTATAGGTGAACATCATAGCAATTTAAGATGAAGAATTGTAGCCAAATGCAAGGAAATATACATTTTCAGAGCATACGAGAATGAGAGGAGGCCAGTTTGAAGTTTTACAAATTACCCTTAGCAAGTGGGCGGAGAACTTAGGCGCCGAGCGCACTATTTACATCTGGAGCGGAGAGACAGCTCAAAATTAATGACCCGGGTATTCACCGCTTGACAACGATGAAACTTAGAGTAGGGATAATGGCCCACGGAAATTAATTAATTACAGCCAAGTGGAGTATTGAAATGCATTAAAATATACACCCAGGTGAATATATTCACGGAGAGGTAATTTAGGAGTGGTTTTTCAGCTAAATTAATGCCTATATCTCCAAATGAACGAATTACAACCTAGCTTACGCTCAAGAGCAGTGATTTTGTGACCAGCCAACGGGGAACCACCACAGTAGCGTCCTGACGCGCTGATCTAAGGCAATTAATTGTAATTAATTGGCCGAAGCGATCGCCGGCACGTGAATGTTTTTGAAACCTCCACACCTAAATAAACAAGATGTAGATGTCATTTCGGCTGAAGAGGTATTATTTCAAGAAAGGAGTCGCTCTCATGTGTCCAGTGGACTATTTTGTACGAGAAACCTTTATAAGGGAGAGCAGCTCACACCAAGCCAGTTCATCTCAAGTTATTCTACAGTATACACGTAACTAAGACGCTGTCAGTAAGCACGCCAAATGTTAAAGTATCAACGCTCCGCCGTTGAAGAACAATAGAAGCAAGTTATAAGCTTCATAAGTAATCATGAAGTGCGTCGAAAATAAATTAATACAGATATTTATCTATTATCTGACGCAAATATAAAATTCGCCACAGCGAAAAAGGAACTTATAATGTTTTTGAACAGTTCTTATACCGGGAGGTATTGTCAGAATTGTATATGACATTATCATCAGGATCACTACAATGATGGGAGCTTGGAAATCATTGCCACCTAACCTGGAGAGTGAGCTGAACAAGATTGCAGGGAACGAGGATCGAACGTCCGTAAAACGCTGTTAGATTTTCACGTAGACCAGCGGTTGTCATAATTGCATCGCATCTCTGAGATCAGGCGTAGGAGAAGTCCGATTTAAGGATCAACATGTGAAGTAGTGGATAAGTGTACATAAATTGTGTAATAGTGATTTAAAAGTGTTCATGTGTATAGTGATTAATATGCAGTGTGTAGCAGTGATAGAGGCCACTGATAAAAGTATGTGTATCATGTGGAAAATGTGTGAATCTAAGTGTTGTGTAAAGGATAACATGATGGCTTAAATCAAGCGTCATGGTAGCGCTAAAGCTGAAGCGCTGGCACTATCCAGCAAAAAGGAAAAAGTGAGTACCCATTTTATAGTGTCATTATAACTAAATAGTTCACCATGTAACGATTTATCACTTGGAGAATAAGATGTAATAGTCACTTACTGAACGAGTTTTCACCACTCGTCTTGAATAAAATATGGCTTGGAAGGTGATGTGTTTAGGGCCATTTAGGTCGAAAATAGTGATTGATCTAACGGTAACGTTAAATGAGTAATAATAATAATAACCTGGGGTCGGTAACAGAAAAGTAATAGGCATTTTTTGCCTAAATAATGTTCAAATAGTGTCATGTCTAATATAAAGATACTGTATTTTGGTAAACAGTAAAAATGTAACGTGGAATATAGAGAATTACGAGAGCTTTTTCAGTGTCAGTGAAATATGAATGAATATTTGATATGGTCAATCCTTAGGATTATGTTTGAGGACCATTAAAGTAAAGTAAGCCAGTAAATTTATTACATTTGTTAGGAGCTATGTAAAGCTTTGGCTTAAGTGGTATGACAGAGAGAACGCGGGTGCCTTAATAATGGAGTCATCTATGTGAAGTATTGTTTGAGCCGCATGTATAGCGTGCAGAATTAACGTAGAATCCAGTGATTTACGTAAGATAATTGCGGGGACCAACTAGTATAGCTTGCGCGTTAGGCGAGAAGTTGGCTGAATCTACGAGTAGTATCGCCCTTGAGCATACTGTATTATACGCAGCGAATTGGACAGAGCCTGTCTGTATCCAACGCTTGCATGAATTATGGCCACTAATGACGTCCGTCGAGACGCAGTGAGCATGTGTATCAATGACCTACCCTGAGAGGTAAGGATCATATTCGTCGTTTAGGAACGCAGATTTCCTTATATTTTATTGACAGCTGCTGGTGAAAATCGTGGATTTTCACTATGATGCGCGTCTAAAGCCACTAGTAGTCACCATAGAACGGCAAGGCTATCACTAGAGTTCCATCCCCAGCCATGAATGTTAATTAAGGAGCCAGTTGAGCCCAATACACTATACAGATAGGTGTTAAATAATTAAATGACTCAATTATTTAGGAGCCACACTTAGCGCAGTGCAGTGTAGCACTATTTTAAGAAGAAAGCTCACATAATAACCCTATTTTTATTTGTGGGAATTAAATATAATTTGTCCTTTATTTGTATTTTTTGTATAGCCATGATTTTAGACCAGTAAATAGTTCATTTTAGGAAAATGTTGTGTATTTCCTGTAGAGTAGTTACCTGGTAGACTCAAATCCTGAGCATGTGGTCGTATGGTGGGCAGGAACGTCCCATACCTCGAAAGACCGTGAGTTAGTTGGGATACGAACACATGGTCCACATGGACAGTTGGGCACATGGAGGAGATGTCTCTGTACTAGGATTGAGTCACAGGTACTGCTAAAAGTCGGCCAAAATATTAATGGTAGAAGCAAATACAGCATAGAAATTAGGATATAATAGGAAAAGCCGCGTCCCATTTGTTAATAAGCCATCACGTAAAATAAATGTTGATAATCCTCCATTAAACATGCTCATAAGTTAACCACCACATAAGCATACCACCCTAAATCATTATCATGGCGAGACCCAAGTGGGGCATTCGACAGTACAACCGAGACCTTGGATGGTTACTGCGATGTCATAACGAAGACCACCTCCCATGATAACATGATGATTCATTATCATGGCGCCCAACGTGGGGATTATGGGATCCAGAAAACCCCATAATAATAGCATGGTTTTCATGGGGAAAACCATAAAAATAGTATTTTTCCTCAAACTTTGTTTGAGCGATTGTGAGTCTTTCTAGATGATATTCAGACGTCAGACACTGTTGTCAGACGGGTACGAGGGTCTATACCCATTCCATAGTTGGTTTTGACATTTTGTAATATGTTGTTGTTGTGGTCGCGGGATCGGAATCCTTTTCTTTCCAATAGAACGCGCCAGCATATTCAGCTGCAGCCTACCTGAATCTCAAATTAAGAAGTACAGGATGGCTGGAACTGAAGACGTACTCAGGTGTATTGCTGAGTTAAGGGAACATTTTGATAATTCTAATGCTAACAGAAAGGAAGAAATTAGAGAATTTAAAGATGAAATAGCGGGTAGATTGGATGCCAATCAAACCGAAATAAATACTAGATTGGATGCCAATCAAACCGAAATAAACACTAGATTAGAGGCTAATCAAACCGAAGTAAACACTAGACTAGAGGCTAATCAAACTGAGGTAAGCCAGATGTTGGCTACAGTCAATACTCAATTAGAGGTTAATCAAGTTACAATAAACACGCAATTAGAGTCAAACCTAATAGAGGTTAATAAGAAAATGGATGACGTTAAAGAGTCTGTCCAGCGTGAGGTAACTAAGAATATTGTTAGCGTGGTCTCAGAAATGCAAGATGATAACGATAAACGCTTTGAGTCTATAGAGTTAAAACTAGAGAGCAATCTGCAAGCGTGCAGAGAGTCACAGCGTGAAATTAACGATAGTTTAAGCAGTATGTCCATGGAGCTTAAAGACATTCAAAGTCAGAATGAAGCTAATACTAAACGTCAACTAGAGCAATTTAATACGTTCACTCATACCGTGGATCAAAGGTTCGAGGATAGCGATGTAAAATGGAATACGCGAATGGCAGGTTACGCCAAGGCGGTAGACGAAGCCTTAAGAAAACAGGATCAGAATATCTTTGACTAATGCAAGGAAATTCAGGAAATAAAAACTTCTGATCAAGAGAATAAGGAGATAATGTCAAATATGAAGAGTCAAGTCGGGAAAGTGCAGAAAGAGTTGGAACAAACTCAGAGCGACTTAGCAGTTATCCATAAAAGACAGGATGAGGACCAGGGAGAAATCGCGAAAATAAGGACTGAAATCTCTCATGTACAAGGTCACATTCAAAAGGAAGTTACAGGCTTACGAGGAGAATTAGAACTTCGAGAAGGCTTAAAGACTGAAGCCAGCGATAAGACTCTTGCCGAAGTAAGAGAAAGTCTAGCAGGGGAAATTATCCACCTGAAGGAAAACCTTAAGGATGATAAGGAAAAGGTATTTTCTATGGCAGAAAGAAACCGAGATCGCCTAGAGAAAATAGAACGAGAGGTATTAGCTCGTTTGGAAAGGGCAGAAAATAGACACAGCCAAATCGAGACTAGAATGATCGCGCAGGAGGAATCTATGTTGCGGAATCCTAGGTCTAGCGAAGGAAGTATAGACGAGAATAGGAGAAATAAATGGGCAGAGATAGAAATACAGCCCACTCCAAACAATGCAGCCATGCCAAGTGACAGTCCGTATACCACACCTGGTATGCCAATTGCCATGTCAACACCGCATGAAAATGCTGTACAAAATCATATAATCACAGTTATAAGGGCTAGTGATGAGAAACCAAAGAAATACTCTGGGAGTAATTCTAACATGACACCCAAGTACTGGCTTAAAGAAGTTTCCGAGTACTTGAATGACGCGAAAGTACCGCCAGAGCGCAGGTTGAGAGCGATTGAAAAACTAACCGAAGGGGAGTGTGCCCTATGGTTTAGGAGTTTTCGGTACACGTTCGACACCGTTGACGAATTTCGCCAAGCATTTTTAAGCAGATACTGGAACTCGAGCGTACAACAGAACCTCAGATTGGACTTGTATTCCAGGCGTTACAGTACTAGTAATCCGACTAAGTACGGAGAATTCTTTGTGAATCAATTTTGCCGTTTTCGCGAGCTTGATGAAGGACTTAGAGAGTCAGACTTGTGCATAGCGATAGCCAAGCAGCTACCGTATGAAGTACAACGTCTGCTAATCTCAGCAAACGCCAAAACTGCAATCGATATGGAGGAAGTGCTGAGACAACTCGATCTGACCACAGTGCAGCACACAAGACAAAGTCGAAATGTGGAACAAGTTAACATGACGACTACACCGATTGAACCAACTAAGGTGCAGACAAAAAGCAAATCTACAAGCACCGAAACAGAAAAATCCGACTGGCAACGCGAAGGACGCGAAAACCGAAATTGGAGGCCAGCATATCGAGGAGGATCGAACCGTGCTAACCGAGGAAGGAAAAACTGGAATCAGCGTGGTACCAGAGACCAGCAGCTTGATAACAGAAGGAATTACGGCCGAAATGGGAACAACCAAGGATGGAGATCCCAAGAGCAGAGTCGCGGGTTCGATGAAGAGGCGGAAGAACGTTATCACACATCTTTAAGATACATGGAAGAGCGCGGAGATGATCCGAGACAATCGCGAGTTCATTGGGATGAAGCGATTAGGAATAGAAGGTCACCCGACATATATAAAAATGATGACGGTGCCAAGAGTCTGGAACTTCAACAGCATGAAGACAGGCAGAAGAACTCCACAAAGAATGGAGCAATTGAAAAAAAAAACACCAAATTTAAATGACCAAAGAGAGATAAGTTCAGGATGGAATACAGTGAATGTTGTTAACTGGATTGCCAAACCTGAGGAGCTTATCGAAGACCTAGATGAAAGGACGGTCAATGTAAGAAGGGAACTACCCATTATTATTGTAAACATTGCGGGCATGAAGATAAGAAGTCTCATCCATACAGGGTCAACAGTGTGTTTGATAACCCAGGCATTATACAGTGAAATCCAGAGTAAAATCCACGTATTGAAAATACCTATTTCAAGCGTGAAAATAAAAGGTGTCATACCAGATAAAGTTGTGATATGCAAATACCAAGTATTTTTAGATTTGCAGATAGGGAACTCTACATTCTCACAAAGCTTCCTACTTGTGAATAAGCTGCCGTATAACCTCATTGTTGGGATGGATTTCATAAGAGAGTATAAAGTTATTATACATCTCTCGCAAGACATTGTGATGTTTCGCGCAAGTGAGGGAAAGGAAGAGTTAGAACTCTCATTAAAGCATACTGAAACGAGACCAGAAGAGTACGTATGGCATACATACGGAGATATGACTGGGGATGCAGTGCCGACAACAGAGGACATTGAGGAAGAGTTGGCAACACTGGCCGCAGACATTGAAAAGGACCTCGAACCAAAATTTGAAGAATGCCTGGAAGAGAAGATTGAGGAAGCTAAATCTGGTCCAGAATATAAGCAAATGCTAAGGGAACTGCTATTTGAGTATAAAGGAGTCTTTTATTCGAGACCTGGCCGGATCAAGAATTTCCAGTATGCGTTCCAAGTCAGCGATTGGTCACCATTCAAACAGAAGCCGTATCCCGTAGCTGAGAAACATTATTTAAAAGTCAAAGAAGCAATACAGGAAATGCTAGAAGCAGGCGTCATTGTAAAGACAGCCACACCCTATGTCAGCCCACTGGTAGTTGTACCGAAACAGGACGGAAGTGTGAGGATATGCTTGGACCTACGAAATTTGAATTCCAAGGTCATACCGGAATTTGATAAAGTGCCGCCCATTAAGGAGGTACTCAGGAGGTTCAAAGGAAAGACTGTGTTCTCAAATCTTGACCTGACGGCAAGTTTTCACCATCTTGCTCTGGAAGAGAAAACAAGTTTGTTAACTGGATTTTTATTTGACCAGCACACGTATTCATACGTGCGTCTTCCATTTGGATTAAAAACAGCAGGTTCAGCGTTGATACGAGCGCTAGATCGGAACCTGTCCGAAGAAGTAAAAGCTACAACCATATGCCACGTAGATGACATACTACTGACCTCTGAAACAGTCGAAGAACATGTCAGAGATTTACGCAAGTTGTTATATGACCTAAGTCAGGCTAACTTTAAGGTCAATATAAAGAAGTCTAACTTTGCCCAGAGAGAAGTTAAATTTCTAGGCCACGTGATAGATGCACAAGGAGTCAGGCCTAACCCGGGGAAATTGGAAGTCATTAAACATTTCCCGAGACCAACGAAGGTAAAGAACGTCAGGCAATATCTAGGCGTTATTGGATTCTTTTCAAACCATTGTCCAAAGTATACCGAGACCGTAGCACCACTCCAAGACTTACTTAAGAAGGGAGGAAGATGGCGCTGGACGGAGCAATGCGAGGAAGCCTTCGTGAAGTCTAAACAGATGCTGTTAGTTTATGTAAAATTGGGATATCCTGACTACACTCAGAAATTTATTATCCAGACTGACGCATCATTCATAGGTATTGGAGCTATGTTATATCAGGAAAACGTGGACAGACCAGAGGAGAAAACTTATATTGCATTTATCAGTAGAAGGTTGAAGCCTAATGAAAAGAATTATACGGTCACGGAGGTCGAATTACTCGCGATACTGTATGCCCTACAGTATTGGCGAAAGCTAGTTTATGGTTTTAGAATTATATTGAGAACAGACCATAAAGCCCTAACGTTCCTGCTGAAAACTGACTTGTCGAGTCAAAGACTGACAAGATGGTCCCTGTACATACAGCAATTTCAAGTGGAAATAGAGTATTGTCCGGGGAAGGACAATATCATACCTGACTTGCTAAGCAGATACCCTACAGCTGATGAAGAAGAAGCTCTAGCTATCGAGATAGAAGATAGAGATCAGAAGACCCTAGATGATCTGAGGAACATCACCGTTTTTCAACGTGAAGATCCCTGGATACGGTTGATGATTAATTACTTCGAGGGAAAGCTGGATAGAGGAACCCCGATGTATGTGGAAGCTGAAGCACTATCAACGGAGTATCTATGGTTTAACCAGATGTTACATAAATGGAGCGACTCAGACCACACCAAACCCAGGATAGTCGTACCACCAGCATTGCAGAGAAGGCTAGTATGGTTAGCACACCGAGCTTTTGGTCACCCCGGTGTAGATAAGTCTATTGCCCTGCTTAAAGAAGCATTTATTTGGCCAAAACTTAGAGAGACGTTCAGGAATACTATCAGGACATGTGATATGTGCCAACGAGTAAAGCCTAACTCGTACTTAATGAGGCAGAAACCTATACCACTCTTACCAGAGAAGCCATGTCAGCTTCTGGCACAGGACAACTTTGGGCCGCTTCCTAGAGCTAGAAGAGGAAATAGACACATCCTAGTTGCACTAGACGTGTTTTCCAAAATGGTAGTCCTGTGTCCAATTCAGAAAACCAGTACAAAACAGGTACTTAAGAGGCTGAAGGAAAGAATCATTCCTATATTAGGACAGCCAGAGAACATCTTATCTGATCATGGGAGCTGTTTTACCAGCGTAGAATTTCGCAGGGAGTTGGAAAATCTGGGCATAAGACAGATTTTGTCCACAGTTCGACACCCGAGTCGAATTCCGCTGAGAGAGTAATGAGGGAACTGCAAAAGTACATGAAGATATATTGCTCTACTGAGAACTGGAAATGGATTGACGTACTTGAGATTATTGAATATTGTATCAACAATACCGTGCACGAAGCGACAGGAGAGGTGCCAGTGAGCCTACATCTCGATAGAAGACCAGAGAGGCCATGGAATAATGTCATTTGGACACCCATCGATGCACAACCTGGACGTGAGTTGAGGATCCAGAGAACGTTCGAGTATCTCAAGAAACAAGCAGATAGACGGCAGCGGAGAAACAGGAGGAAACGCTATCACAGACCGTTACTCGTGGGGGAATACGTCTTATTGAAGAAACCCGCCAGTTCAGATCCAGAGAGCAGGAAATATAAAAAATTTCAGCATGCCTATCACGGACCCTACCTGATTATAAGGGATCTGCAAAATAATGCATATCGGATCAAAGACGAAGCAACAGGTAGAGAAGTTGTTGTAAATGCAGCTAATTTGAAGTTATATAGTCCACCAGAAGACTATGATACGAGAGAGGAGCAAGCAACGCACACCCAAGTGGACGGGGAATCATTACGTATGAACGGAAAGAATCTTGAGAAAAGCTTGCAGTCTCAGGAAGGAACGGAGCGAAGCGACCAGCTCGCAGACCCAACGGATACGAAGGGAGAATGCAGCTGTCAACTGCAGGAACTTTATGACCAGTTGAGGGAAGCCGCTGCGGAGCTAGAGGGGATGAATGAACAATTGAGAAGGCAGAACGAGAGTCTACGAGACAGCAGACAGAGTGGAATGGGGAACGAGAGATCCCATTGCCGAGAGCACTGACCGCTTTAAGTAAATACTGCATGGAGTCGATGCCATCTGAAGGGCCCGAAAAATTCATTTATGAAATGAATTTTCCGAGCTTAGCAGGGGAAAGATGTGCCCAATCAGTCACGGCAGTCTGGCATCGAACTCGGGTCTCATCAGAGAGGACCAGGCACATGGTTATGCCTAGAGTCGAACCATTGATCTCTGAGGGGGAGCAATTACAGGGAACCCAAAGAGCAATGAGAAGTATACTGACATATAATAGTGTAGCGTGATTTCACGATCTATAGGTGAACATCATAGCAATTAAAGATGAAGAATTGTAGCCAAATGCAAGGAAATATACATTTTCAGAGCATACGAGAATGAGAGGAGGCCAGTTTGAAGTTTTACAAATTACCCTTAGCAAGTGGGCGGAGAACTTAGGCGCCGAGCGCACTATTTACGTCTGGAGCGGAGAGACAGATCAAAATTAATGACCGGGGTATTCACCGCTTGACAACGATGAAACTTAGAGTAGGGATAGTGGCCCACGGAAATTAATTAATTACAGCCAAGTGGAGTATTGAAATGCATTAAAATATACACCCAGGTGAATATATTCACGGAGAGGTAATTTAGGAGTGGTTTTTCAGCTAAATTAATGCCTATATCTCCAAATGAACGAATTACAACCTAGCTTACGCTCAAGAGCAGTGATTTTGTGACCAGCCAACGGGGAACCACCACAGTAGCGTCCTGACGCGCTGATCTAAGGCAATTAATTGTAATTAATTGGCCGAAGCGATCGCCGGCACGCGAATGTTTTTGAAACCTCCACACCTAAATAAACAAGATGTAGATGTCATTTCGGCTGAAGAGGTATTATTTCAAGAAAGGAGTCGCTCTCTTGTGTCCAGTGTACAATTTTGTACGAGAAACCTTTATAAGGGAGAGCAGCTCACACCAAGCCAGTTCATCTCAAGTTATTCTACAGTATACACGTAACTAAGACGCTGTCAGTAAGCACGCCAAATGTTAAAGTATCAACGCTCCGCCGTTGAAGAACAATAGAAGCAAGTTATAAGCTTCATAAGTAATCATGAAGTGCGTCGAAAATAAATTAATACAGATATTTATCTATTATCTGACGCAAATATAAAATTCGCCACAGCGAAAAAGGAACTTATAATGTTTTTGAACAGTTCTTATACCGGGAGGTATTGTCAGAATTGTATATGACATTATCATCAGGATCACTACAATGATGGGAGCTTGGAAATCATTGCCACCTAATCTGGAGAGTGAGCTGAACAAGATTGCAGGGAACGAGGATCGAACGTCCGTAAAACGCTGTTAGATTTTCACGTAGACCAGCGGTTGTCATAATTGCATCGCATCTCTGAGATCAGGCGTAGGAGAAGTCCGATTTAAGGATCAACATGTGAAGTAGTGGATAAGTGTACATAAATTGTGTAATAGTGATTTAAAAGTGTTCATGTGTATAGTGATTAATATGCAGTGTGTAGCAGTGATAGAGGCCACTGATAAAAGTATGTGTATCATGTGGAAAATGTGTGAATCTAAGTGTTGTGTAAAGGATAACATGATGGCTTAAATCAAGCGTCATGGTAGCGCTAAAGCTGAAGCGCTGGCACTATCCAGCAAAAAGGAAAAAGTGAGTACCCATTTTATAGTGTCATTATAACTAAATAGTTCACCATGTAACGATTTATCACTTGGAGAATAAGATGTAATAGTCACTTACTGAACGAGTTTTCACCACTCGTCTTGAATAAAATATGGCTTGGAAGGTGATGTGTTTAGGGCCATTTAGGTCGAAAATAGTGATTGATCTAACGGTAACGTTAAATGAGTAATAATAATAATAACCTGGGGTCGGTAACAGAAAAGTAATAGGCATTTTTTGCCTAAATAATGTTCAAATAGTGTCATGTCTAATATAAAGATACTGTATTTTGGTAAACAGTAAAAATGTAACGTGGAATATAGAGAAATACGAGAGCTTTTTCAGTGTCAGTGAAATATGAATGAATATTTGATATGGTCAATCCTTAGGATTATGTTTGAGGACCATTAAAGTAAAGTAAGCCAGTAAATTTATTACATTTGTTAGGAGCTATGTAAAGCTTTGGCTTAAGTGGTATGACAGAGAGAACGCGGGTGCCTTAATAATGGAGTCATCTATGTGAAGTATTGTTTGAGCCGCATGTATAGCGTGCAGAATTAACGTAGAATCCAGTGATTTACGTAAGATAATTGCGGGGACCAACTAGTATAGCTTGCGCGTTAGGTGAGAAGTTGGCTGAATCTACGAGTAGTATCGCCCTTGAGCATACTGTATTATACGCAGCGAATTGGACAGAGCCTGTCTGTATCCAACGCTTGAATGAATTATGGCCACTAATGACGTCCGTCGAGACGCAGTGAGCATGTGTGTATCAATGACCTACCCTGAGAGGTAAGGATCATATTCGTCGTTTAGGAACGCAGATTTCCTTATATTTTATTGACAGCTGCTGGTGAAAATCGTGGATTTTCACTATGATGCGCGTCTAAAGCCACTAGTAGTCACCATAGAACGGCAAGGCTATCACTAGAGTTCCATCCCCAGCCATGAATGTTAATTAAGGAGCCAGTTGAGCCCAATACACTATACAGATAGGTGTTAAATAATTAAATGACTCAATTATTTAGGAGCCACACTTAGCGTAACTCCAGTACTGCGATTGTAAACAAACTTGACCTTGACAGCAGCAGAGAGAGGTGGGGTTGTAGACCACTTCTGCGGCAGCCATCTTGACTAGCCAGCTGGAACGAATTTTATTGCCTGCTGAGGGGGAGGAAGGTCGGTCGACCGGTCCCTTGTAAGTTAGAGTCACAATAGGACACTGAGAAATCTCGATATTTCAATATGCAATTAAGATATGAGTATTATGATGATGCCAATTGAATTGAACGGTGTGTTGCAACTCACATACGTTGTTGGATCATAGAAATCAGATAATATTTGGCTCAGTTATTCTCTGAGGAGGAAAGCTGAACCAAAATAATGTAGGCATCTTCTTTAGAATGCATTTTGCCAGTTCCTGCTAATTTATGCAGACGGGTATGTGTTTTTCCCAGAACATGACACATTTGTAACGATGATAAGCCCGACAAGACCCAGAAAATCGTTATATGGTGAAACTATGAAATATTCTATCCATGTTTATTTTGGAAGGGATAAGTACCACTTTTCTTAAAGCGTTCATATGGATGGAAAGAAGGAAGATGATTCACACGACACAACAAATATTTGTTAATGATTGCAGAAATAATGAATTCATGCTAATCAAGGTAAATGCCATAAGAAACGGAGTAATGTTTTATTAATATCATTTTTATGTGATATGTGATTTTTGTGTTATAATACTCCCATTAACTAAGATTGTGTCACATGATGAACACTATGGAAACCCATTGAAGTCTGAAAGTATCATTGACAGGATGCTAGAATTAGATTTGAGTGCAGTGTAGCACTATTTTAAGAAGAAAGCTCACAGAATAACCCTATTTTTATTTGTGGGAATTAAATATAATTTGTCCTTTATTTGTATTTTTTGTATAGCCATGATTTTAGACCAGTAAATAGTTCATTTTAGGAAAATGTTGTGTATTTCCTGTAGAGTAGTTACCTGGTAGACTCAAATCCTGAGCATGTGGTCGTATGGTGGGCAGGAACGTCCCATACCTCGAAAGACCGTGAGTTAGTTGGGATACGAACACATGGTCCACATGATGGCAGTTGGGTACAATAGTTAATCGCTTGTGGCGTCCCCTGAAAAAAAATCACTTTTATCTCCGTTGAAACGACTCGAAAGGCATTCTTGGATGACGTGCTTCACAGTTTGCCTCTCAGCACCACAGTCGCAACAGGATGATGACTTTGCCCTCCATTTGTATAGCAGATCTGCACACACACCATGGTTAGTTCGGATCCGGTTTAGCTTGGACCATACTTTCCGAGGTTGCTCAAAGCCAGGTACCTTCTGTGTGATGCATGGCATTTCCAAAGACTCTGCTGGGGCGAATTGTCTCCATTTATTAGATCATATCTCAGTCAAGTTGAAATTACACATTACATGCTTCTCCGCCGCGCAGATGGGTTGATATCTTGACATCAGTCTACCTATACGTAGGTGTTGGATATCCTCACGAAGGGGCAGTCCTTGATTAATCTGGATCTTCTTGTATTCATTCATCAAAGCATTGCGTCTGCGGAGGTGGGGTGGGGGAATATGGCTTAATACAGGCAGACACTGAATAGGAGTTGACCTGATCGTGCCTGTGATCATTCTCATTGTGTCATTTAATTTAACATCTATTCTCTTCACATGAGGGCTGTTTATCCAGACAGGGTCACAATACTCTGCAGTAGAGTAAACCAAACCAAGAGCTGAGCAACGTAAAGTAGTTGCATTTGCACCCCAAGTAGTATCATATTGTTTTGGAATGATGTTGTTGCGTGTTTGAATCTTGGCAGTGCTCTTTCTCAGGTGTTCTTGGAACGACAGCGTTCTATTGAGTGTAACACCCAGATGTTTGGGAGTCTATTGTGACGGAGAAGGGTGTTATCGAAGTATACCTTGAGATCCCTTGAAGCCATTCGATTGTTCAGATGAAAACAAGAAACTTCTGTTTCACTCATGCTTGGTTGGAGTCTCCATTTTCGGAAGTAGTTTCCTAAAACAGCGAGATCTTTTGTCAGCGTTTCCTCTATCTACTCGAAGCATACGTCGGTAGTGAAAAGTGCCCAATCATCTGCATAACCAAATTTCCTGAATTTTGTGGGGGTTATATCTGAAATATATAAATTGAACAGAAGTGGGGCAAGCACTGATCCTTGTGGAAGTTCATTGTTTAGTTTTCTGAATCTGCTGATTTCACTTCCCATGACTACGCGAGATGTTCTGTCACTCAGCATGTTGTTTATAAGGTGAGCCAGACTCCTGCATGGAATCACTTTAAGGAGTTTACTGACAACGCCTTCTCTCCACACTGTGTCGTAAGCTGCCTTTAGGTCAACAAATGCTACCGAAATCTTTAGTCTTTGTTGGAATCCTGCTTCGATGAAGGTAGGTAATGACAGGACTTGATCGGCACAACTTCTTTGTGGTCTAAATCCTGCTTGTCCATTAGGGATCGTTTCGAACACTTTTGTAGCAATACTAGTCAAGATTAGTATTTCTAGTAGTTTATAGCATGCACTGAGCAATGCTATTGGACGATAACTCTCTGCTGTTTCACTAGGCTTTCCAGGTTTTAGGATTGCAATGACTTTACTCATTTTAAATAAGCGAGGTAGGTTGCCTGTTCAAAGAATGTAAGTTAGAAATCTAGATAACCATAGTTTCGTATTTTCTCCACTATTAATCAGAATCTCGGGGTGAATCCAATCAAATCGCGGTGCTTTACCAGATATCATATATTCTAAAGCTGCATCGATATCTTGCACACTAAATGGTCTAGTGTATTCCGAATGAATGAGAGTAGTGGGATGAGGAGAGAGCTGCTTCCCTTCTTATTGAGCCACCCTCGTATCGGCCCCGAACCTGATATCTCGCTAACCAAACATGGGATTAGAACATGCAGGGTGTCCTAGCACTGCTAGTAATGCCCCCTACTTTCCTATAGCCTCTTTATTTAATGAAAAGACCAAAACTAAAAGGTCATTCGCGAGTAGTGGGGTAGTGCTGGTTTCCTCAAGTCGCGCTCGTGCTTGAATATGTATGGCTATGTTGGGAAAGGGTTAGGTGGTGGGGGAGGAGTAGGGTTGAGTGAGGGGTCGTTTAGATGGTATTTTTTCCGCTCTAGGTGATGGTGAGGTTCATTTTTAAAATGGATGGAATTGGGAAACGCCATTTGGGGTAAACATGTTGTTTTTGGACATTTTTGGCGATGAATGTTTTTTTATACGCATGCGCACATGAGGAGTTTTGTAAGAGGGCGGGCTTTTTAAATGATGATTTATAAATGAGTGTTTTTTAATATGTATTGAAATAAACCCAAAAAAACTAATAGGTCATCGGCTTTTTACTATATCGCTAACCAATAATTGGATTTAAACCTATGAGGTGACGTAGGACTCGTGGTGAAATCTCGTTTTCTATGGACGGGGTATATTCACTCCAAAATAAAAACTACCCTTATCCGGGGGGATGAAATAGTAATTTATTTTTTGTATGCTTACGAACTTGGCTGTTTTTGTAAGAGGGCGGGCTTTTTAAATGATGATTTATAAATGAGTGTTTTTATAATATGTATTGAAATAAACCAAAAAAAACTAATAGGTCATCGGCTTTTTTACTATCTCGCTAACCAATAATCGGATTTAAACGTATGAGGTGTCGTAGGACTCGTGGTGAACCCCCCTTTTCTATGGACGGGGTATATTCACCCCAAAATAAAAACTACCCTTACCCGGGGGGTAAATAATACTTTTTGAATGTGCGCGCACGGACGGCTTTTGTCAAAAGGACCTAACTACACGTTTGTTAATATTTTCTGAACCCCTGATGGGATTTTGCCATAGGTAGTATTCTAGCCCTGGGGGTGACGCCCCGTTTTTGAATGTATGATTCATTTTTGTCAAAAGGGCCTAACTACACTTTTGTTCATATCTCGCGAACCATCATGCTAGGGACTTGTATGAGGGGTCCTAGCACTTGGGGCGACGTCCCCCTTTGCGGGGTGAAACTACCCCCCAAAATTGAAAAATCCATATCTTGGAAACGAAGAACCCTAAAATTAGGTGTGATAGCTTAAAAAATGGGGGATCATATATCAGCTTTTACCTCGATTGATCATTTCACGCCTAAAACAGTAAATAGTCATATTATGGAAAAAAAACGTGTTAAACACCTAAAAATGATAAATGAACCTAAGATCTTTTGTTTTTGATGAAAAATAGCAGGGGGGTGAAAACAACCCCCCAAATTGAAAAATCCATATCTTGGAAACGAAGAACCCTAAAATTAGATGTGATAGCTTAAAAAATAGGGGATGATATAGGCTTTTACCTCGATTGATCATTTCACCCCTAAAACAGTAAATAGTCATGTTATGGGGAAAAAACCTGTTAAACACCTAAAAATGATAAATGAACCTAAGATCTTTTGTTTTTGATGAAAAATAGCAGGGGGGTGAAAACAACCCCCCAAATTGAAAAATCCATATCTTGGAAACGAAGAAGCCTAAAATTAAGTGTGATAGCTTAAAAAATAGGGGATGATTAGGGCTTTTACCTCGATTGGTCATTTCACCCCTAAATCAGTAAATAGTCATGTTATGGGAAAAAGACGTGTTAAACACCTAAAAATGATAAATGAACCTAAGATCTTTTGTTTTTAATGAAAAATAGCAGGGGGTGGAAACAACCCCCCAAATTGAAAAATCCATATCTAGGAAACGAAGAACCCTAAAATTAGGTGTGATAGCTTAAAAAATAGGGGATGATATGGGCTTTTACCTCGATTGATTATTTCACCCCTAAAACAGTAAATAGTCATGTTATGGGGGAAAAACGTGTTAAACACTTAAAAATAATAAATGAACCTAAGATCTTTTGTTTTTGATGAAAAATAGCAGGGGGGGGGGGTGAAAACAACCCCCCAAATTGAAAAATCCGTATCTCGGAAACGAAGAAGCCTAAAATTAGGTGTGATAGCTTAAAAAATAGGTCATGACATGCGCTTTTACCAGGATAGATCATTTCACCCCTAAAACAGTAAATAGTCATGTTATGAGGGGAAAAATGTGTTATACACCTAAAAGCATATGCATCTTTGGGAAACCATGCTTTAATGGACATGTGTATGGAGGATGATTGTTATTATTATTATTATTATTATTATTATTATTATTAGGTAATAATGGATTAATGTGTGTATAGATAACTAACCAGTGGGGAGCGTGATGGCGCAAGTGCTTAGCTGCTCGTCTTTACCCGGACGGCTGGGGTTCAAATCCCGGTGACAGCGGGGGTTGGAATTTTCACCTGAAAAAATCACGTGGCGTCAGGAAGGGCATTCGGCCTTAAATCCTCGGCCAAAACCAAAATGAGCCTGGTTGGCTCCGGCGACTCAAAATAATAGGGAAAAGAAGAAGAAAGAAAGGTAACTCACCAGTAATAGTAAACATTGGTTTGAGGTGTTGAAGAAGTCAGGATGGCCAACCCTTTGCCATGGGTCACGAATGGACTCCAAAACGTTTTACCTGTCAAGACTCAGTCTACCCTGTTGCAGCCTTTAGAAAAAAAAAATCGAACCGGGGCCTCTGTGGTGACAGTGGACTTATATTCATGATGCTTTTTAAACAAACATACGCTTGTCTACTACCGCTGGCTTGAATCTGCACAGAGACACTGGCTTTGGTTTGCGTAGTGTGCTTTGGTGATAACAGTACAGCGATCTTGTCAGCAAGTTTCATATTACTCGTCTGCTTGATAATGGACGTGCTCTGCACAATGTTATCATACAGGACGTGACTAGATCGTTGTTAGGTTTGACAAAGGCTTAGTGAAGCTTATTCCAACCTTGAAATGAATGTCATGGTATAGTCGGGGTTGGAAGCCAAGACCTTAGGGTTGCCAACCAAGTAGGTTAACCACTACATGGTGAGATGATCAAATAATAATGTAACAGAACATATAGAAACGTTTTCTATAGTTTAACGAATTGACTAAGAGCCATACCATGAAGTTGCAAAAGGAAGAGACTCCCTAGGCCTCGGACACTCTAATCATGTTGGGGTCGGTAGAGAACAAGAGTTGAGCAGGTGTGGTCGACAGGAAATAAGACAGAGAGGAGCCTAGCACAAGTTAGTGGAAGCAATGACGGTCTCAGCTGGGACTCCGTGATCGTTAACCTACATGACACTAGATATAACGCCCAGGGGTGGAATTAAAGACCTCTTTTGTTTTATATCACTGGCTTTTAAGAACGCTAACACATGGCATGCCTTATAATGCAATACTGGTCTTAGGGTGTGCAAAATTGTATTAGAAACTCAGCTAATAATAGTGTGCATGCCGATGATTATTTTCCCAAGTATAGTACATGGGACTGATAACCATGGTTTCCAAGCCCCTAAGTAAGACAAAAACAAATGATTTTCATTTTCCAATGAGTTGGGGTGAGGTGAGGTGAGTTTTCTATACACCAAACTGATGTGGTTTCCCTCTTCTACTCCAGGCAAATGCACATTTGATGTTAAGAATAGTCAAATGGTTTGCAACTGCCCAATGCTAGGACCTGATTAGTGGCTTTTAAAAAATGGAATGGAATGGAGTACACTTCCCCCAAAACCAACAAGAGGAGTGTTCGATCCTCCACAACAACCATTCTTAAAGTCAATATAAATGACTATGCACTTGAGCTCATGACGGTCTCCCCTCTCCAATCCTACCCCTTGCTGGTGAAGGACACACTCTAATACAACCATCATAGTGACAGGTTATCTGTTAAATATTTAACTATCCCCAGATTTACCTTAAATTTTCCTAAAATCCACTACATTTTCCGGAAATTTACCAAATGACACAACATTCCAGCAAAATTCAACAAATGACTACCAGATTTATTGAAATTCCATTGATTTACCTAAGCATGGTTTAAACTACCTCAAATTCATATAAAATTAGACGAATATAGATGAAAATTTACTAAAATTTACCAAACTTACCCAAAGTGGGCTACAAACCATGAAATTTATCCATTTTTTTTGTAAATTCACTATATGTACTCGAAAATTTCATAATATTGCCTTTACATGTATGCTTTTATTATTGTTGTTGTTGTTTCGTTTACCATACTCTCTGCAGACAAATACCTCAACATGAATTTCTCTTAGACTAGGAGCTCTACATTCGACATGATAGCTGAGTTTCATTTCCCATAAACTTGTCTCTGAGGTTGGTGTCAGGAAAAGGCATTCAGCTGTAAAAACCACACTCTCACATAGACTTTCATAACCTCTTACGTTGAGGTTCCTAACGCTAACGACATTGAATGATTGAACGGTTTCCTTTTCAATATTCCTGTCTATACTTTCCTCCTTAAGGTTGCGAGATGTTTGCAAGATTCCTAAAATGCAATTAAACTTAATAAATACCTTAAGATGGTTTGATTTGTTTAATGATAATGGTGTTGATGATTGTTATATACGTGAAGACTATTATTTTAGGTCTTGACTGGCCTTGCAATAAGAATTGACTAACCATACATGAGTAACCTATGAGGGAAACATTTTAGCCCACTATATTGGTTATTGACCAGTGAGTACAGTTGTAGAAAGCTGTTTATTATTATTTTTTTGAAATCATATACAACAGAGGCTTTAACCTATAGAAAAACCGTGTGACAATGTTTGTTAAACATGACATTATACCAGAGACAATTAGGAAACTTGTGTAGAGCTTACCAAAAATAATGTGTAACAGTAAATGCTAGTCAACAAACAGTTATGCCATACTAAGAAAAAAATCATGATACAATACCTGAGAGTATTAATGCGTAACATGTTTCCACTCACTTGCTATATATTTTTCGGCGTGGGAATGATTCTCAAGAAATGAAATGCAAATGGAACTGAAATGCAACACAAACGAATAATGAGCGCGCGCGGTGACTGAGATTGATAACATGACGTACTGTCGGTTATGTAGCTATGTGGAATGTTTATCACATATGGTTTACTTCAAGGTTTAGAGATCCCATTAAAGATATTCCTACAATATATGATCATGAAATGGTCATTCTTTGGTGTGAAAATATGTATTATATGATATTTCATGAAAACAATTATGATTTATTAAATGTTTATACGTTTACTGTATTCTTATTTAATGTAAGCACTCGAGGCACTATCGACCAAAATACGGCACTATCAGGAATATATATTGCATACTTGAAGGTTTGGTGATCCCATTAAAGGTATTCCTACAATAAATGATTTTCAAGTTGTCGTTCTATGGCGTGAAAATATTTAATATATGATATTTGCTAAAAGGATTTACCACTGGAATTATTTTACAAGTAGTTATTTTAATGACCAACAGATAACATGTTATACATGATACGTGACAACTGTAAGGCTTGTGATTTTTAAGATGCCTTTATCCCTATATTAATCACCCAGTTTGCAATACTGATAACTGCAATGTTTCTGAAAAAAATTGAAACAAAACAAAATTCAGCATTGAAAAACCAAAAAGTGGTTGAGCATATATATACTGGGTAAAAGAAAAGTTTTGTAAACACGAATGTCCAACAAGACTAATTAAATCAGTAACTGTCAGGGTGGCCGAGTGGTTAAGGCGTTTGACTTAAGATCAAATTTCCAAATATATAAGGAAGCAAGGGTTCGAATCCCTTCCCTGAAATAACTATTGCTTGAACATGCAAGAAAACAAGAAATATACACAAACTATTTTTATCAATTTAATCAATTTTTTATTATTTTTTTACAAGAGATAGACACACAGAATACAGCTCTTTTGGTTTATCAGTTCTTTTAAACATAACACTTGTTGAGAATTATTTTTTAGGGGATGGGGGTGTTGCTACGTTGACCCATCACTCAATAATAGCAGCTTTTCGAAGTTCATTTTCTATATTTAATAGCTCTTTCTCATAACCAATATGACCAAGCTGTTTACAGGCATGCAAGAGCTGTAGACGTTCGACTAATATATTAGGATCGTTCCATTTACTATTTTTTATGAATGGTTTCAGAATCTCGGGAAGCAGTTCATCATTATCACCATTAATATGATTATCATCCTCATTATTATAATCATTTTCATAATGATGATCATTATCATCGTTATCATTACCATGATAATTTCCACCTGTGTCCACAGTCTTTTCAATGGTTTGAGTTGTCTTTGATAGTGTTGAAAGCTTCTTTTTAGATGTGCTAGAATGCTTTAACATTGTTATGTTATTATTACCACTATTACCTTTCCCCACTAACTTTTTGATGGGGTATATTGTCTCTGATAGGGTTGAGGGCTTTTGAGATGTGGGTGCGTGTCTGAACATGGGTTTCACAGGAGGTGTTAAAGGTTTCTCATTAAACAACTCGCTAACAGCATGAGTGCGTTTAGTGTATTAAACTTGAGGTTAATATTATCTTGAGCAGTACTATCTTTCTCTTGGACTTGGTTTCTTGCTTTGGTTTGGGTTTTCCTTACATTTAGACTAGCGTGATTATTAAGTTTACATTCATGATTGTTTGAAGAAAGTACGTCCAATTCTTTTGTTTTAAGCATTCCTCGACACTGTTTCGATCGTTGCTTTGAACAGCGCCAAATAACAGTTCCATTTTTATTGCTTCGTATCACAATATATGAATATCCTTTATAGTATGCATAAGGCTTACCATACCTAGTCACTGATACTTCCATATCAACTGTCAAGCCCAAACTAATCTCTAGTAAAGACAACTTGGTAATAACAACAATAGTTTAATGTGGGAGCATATATACATGCAAAAAGTGGGAGCAAATGTGGGGGGTAAAAAGTGGGAGCAAAAGTGGTAGCAAATGTGGGAGAAGAAAATAACTGTGAGCAAAAAGTGGGAGAAAATATGGGATCAAATGTGGGAGCAAAGCAAATATAAAAAAGTGGGAGCAAATATGCTAACAAATATGTCAACAAATATACCAGCAAAAGTAAATACACAAGTCAAGATAGATTAAAGTGCAAAGAAAATATGGAAGCAAATATGAGAGCAAAAATGTTTTTTTTTCTAAAACAACTAGACATAACAAACTTAGTCATAACCTAACCTAACCTAACCTCACCTAACCTCACCTAACCTCACCTCACCTAACCTCACCTCACCTAACTTCACCTATCCTAACCTAACCTAACTTAACTTCACCTAACCTAACTTGACTGAACTTTACCTAACCTAACCCATCATAACTTCACCTAACCTAACTTTACCTAATCTAACTTCACCTAACCTAACTTTCAACTCACAGATCAAAATTAAATTCTAGGCATAGTTGAGTAGGAACCCAAGACTTCAGGGATAACACACAAGTATACTAGCCACTACACCGCAAAATGGGCAAATTATCATGCAACACAACATAAAGTAAAAGTTTCCTGTAGTAGAACTCATTGGCTGTCAACCATAGTTTGGGAAATTCAAACCCAAGACCTCAGGACTTTTGTTTTGAACATTATCAGAAATATTATTCCATTTACATTTTGCTGCTGCTGCTGCTGCTTATAGTTATAAGAGTTGGCATTAATATGGAAAGCAAAAAAATGTGGGAGCAAAAAGTGGGAGCAAAACGTGTAAGCAGAAGTGGGAGCAAACAAGTGTGAGCAAATATGGGAGCAGAAAGTGGGAGCAAATGTGAAAGCAAAAGTGGGAGCAAAAAGAGCGAGCAAAAGTGAGTGCACAAAGTGGGAGCAAAATGTGTGAGTAAAAAGTGGGGGCAAATGTGGTGTTTTACTAAAACAATCTCCCCTAACCTAACCTAAACTAACTTCACCCAACCTAATTTCACCTAACCTAACTTCACCTAACCTAACCTTCCAACTCTCAGATCAAAAATTAAATTCTGGCCATAGTCGAGTTGGAACCCAAAACCTCTGGGATAACACCCAAGTATACTAGCCACTACATCGCGAAATGGGCAAATTATCATGCAACACAACACAAAAATAAAAAGTTTTCTGTAGTGTAACTCATTGGCTGACAATCATAGTTGAGAATTCAAACCCAAGACCTCAGGACTTTTGTTTTGAACATTATCAGAAATATTATTCCATTTACATTTTGCTGTTGCTTATAGTTATAAGAGTTGGCATTAATATGGGAGCAAAAGTGAAAGCAAAAAGTGGGTGCAAGCATGGCTGGTTGTAGAGACTTTCATATCAACTAATACACATAAATTAAATTTTAGTAAAGTGACTTGGCTAATAATAATAATAATAATAATATTAACAGTTTAAAAAAAATCAAGGGGATTGATATTTTTCAGGGTGTAATTTCCAAAGTACTGTCAAGAATAATAATTACATGAACAGATTCCAAGAACTGTAGAGTGCTTTTAAGGTTAATGATTGGCTAGGAGTGAGATAGAGCTAGCTAACCTAAGTTAACCTCAGCTCACTAAACCTAACCTTGTCACATGGCATGTTCTACAAGTATAGACTTGCTTTGAGACTGGCTATGACGTCACAGATGAATGGCGGTGGGAGGCTGGCAAAAAGGAAAATGTTTTTGGGTAATAAAAAAGCCATGTCAATGATAATCAGAACAAAGAAAGGCCGCTAGATTTGTGCTCAGTGACTTTAATCCCAGGAGCAGTGTGAGCCGTATGTTAAAGAAACTTGGGTGGGAATCACTGGAGGCTAGGAGGATGAAATGTAGACTCTGCGCTATGTACAACACGTATACAAATCAACCAGCATGGGGTGAGCTTAGCAAACGATTGGGAAAGCCCTCTTACATGGGTAGGAGCGATCATCCTTTCAAAGTTAAGGGCCGACCACAGCGAACAAATTATGGTAAATATTCTTTTGTAAACCGTGCCATTGATAACTGGAACTCTCTACCTGCCGCAGTCTTAGAGCCTTTTCCCAAACATATAGGTGTGTTTAAGAAAAGACTGACTATTTGTGTAAATACTCCAGTTTAATTGTTGTATAATTGTTATTGAATTGTTATGTATAATTATTTATTTGTTATGTATATACAATTTGCAACCGGGGGACACACCCCCCATTGCAAATAAATGAATGAATATGAATATGAATATGAATTAAATCTAGACGAAAAATAATTAAATTTAACTAATCAAATTTACCAATAAACAATTCCAAAAACGGTAGACAATGAAATCTGCATTTGTGTATAAGCGGAAAAGAAGATCGCGAATATGGTTTGATAAAGAATGATATTTGTTGAGAAGAGGCGTCCTTGAGGCCATACATGCAGCAAAATTCCTTTAGAACCAGGAGGAAATAAAACATTACATCATCATTAAGAAGGAATACAAAATGCTGTTATCGGTAAAAACAAATGAACATCTGGAAAAAGAGGCGAGAAGGATAATAGAAGAAGCTGTCAGCGATCCATTTCTAGCATTGAACACAATTTAGTGGAAAAATAGAAATGATTGAGTGGGAAGAAAACTTCAGGAACATACTAAACGTTGAAGAAGATCTCTGCAATCCCGAGGTAGCCATGTCAGGAACATACTGTACCAGTTACGTTATGGTATGCACGACCCAGCTGACATAGAATCGCACACCAAACGTTATGGCACACACACACACACACACAGAAATTATGAAATGAAATAAGGCATGTTTCGGAATCCAGGAAGAAAAGATACTAAAGAAACAACAATCAGCTATGGGTAGCACGAGACGAAGTGTCTCTGGGTCGTGTACGGGTGAAAGCAACATCAATTATTATTAATATAAAGGGCGCCATCCGACTGGATTCCCATCATTCACAACCTTCCAGGATAAGGCTTATTTTACAAAGAAAGGGATATGATGGAAAGGTAGCATCATGAAAACTTTTTAAACAAATGAAACTTAAAATCTATTAATATCTTGGCTTGGTCAATGCGAGAATATCAAAAGAAAATCCTACCTCGGAACATGGTGGATAAAATTGGTTAGTACGGAATGTTCATATCAACTCCAACCATTTGCCATCAAAATTTACGTTCACATGTTAAACAAAGGAACTAAAAGTGTTCCTTGGTCGCTCAGGATCACCGAAGCACAAACACTTGAAACACGACACTCGTGATCTCTGAGCCCTATCAGTATTTAATCATTAACATGGATTGCATGTGAACTGAAAATAATTATTTAAACACACATATATTACCTATATACATTTTGTTGAGCGTTGTTTATGCAAAATGTCAGTTCGCTCTCATCACCATATTTACAAATAAGTTTTATAATATATTCTAATCAAAATTCAACAGTGTACAGATATCAATGTTAATTATCTAATTATCAATCTAGTCACTTAAATTAATTAAATTCTGAATATCAACTATCAATCATTGTGACTATCTCACAATCCTCATGTACGGAAATTCATGAAAATTCCATCATTTTATTAATCATTATCCTTTAAACCATCTCGACATAGTTATCATTTTATCATCATCATCATTCATTAATCATCTAAATCATTATCATTTCTTTCACTTATTATTATTTCTTATTCAGACATCATTAAAATTATTTTATCTCATCTCAGCAAGAATTAACAGATCAGATTATTTATTAGAATTTTTTATATCCATCACCATAAATTGTTTCAAAATCTCCAAAACCCTCAACTAATCAGCTTTCGGAGTTGTCTTAAAATTTTATAACATTTATCAGAGTGCCCGAATATTTATAATCAATTAACTTCCAGGATTGAATTTATCTTCCACTCAAGAACAATATTTACTGCCATTATCAGAATTGCCAACAATCCACTATATCAGGATGCTACTGTATCATCCATCAGAATATCTTACGAACCACAGTTAACCACAGTTAAACCACTCGACTAAATGTATTACAATATTATTATGATGATTCCACACAACATATCATTCAGCACTCGGCTTGACCTACAAATTAGACTGGGTTTGCTCGAACCTGTCAGTCACTATTTTCTCCCAAGTGGTACCTTCTCATAACTAGTGGCAATATTCTCACAATAAACTGGCAAAACTCCTCATGAATCTAGGCACTCAAATAAGCATCAAAATCTATAAACTGGCTCAAATTATTAATACTTCTGACCTCTTAAGCCTGTGGTCAAATAACTATGTTAACTTCTCAGAAAAACAACTTGTAATTAGCTGAGGTAAATCTGAATGTACATCAAGCATGAATTAAATTCATAAATATTACTGCTCTGGAAAAATTCCCCAAAAAATATATAAAATATATAAATGCGTTCAAAGAACAGGTCAAAAGATTCAAGTTCCGTATGGTTTATTCACTGCCTGAGATTTACGTCTGATTCAAATACTTTCCATTAGAAGAAATAATAATTATTTGAAAAATCCCAGATTGTTTCAAACAAACGAAATTCAAGAGAACTGCTGAATTTAATAAATTACCATACTCAAAATAAGTCAGGATCATGACAAAATTATTGGATAAATTCAAGTATTACTAGAGTGTAATCCTGCTTACATTTACCATTATTATATCTTACTCAATATCAAGAATGTCTGACTGTCAATTGTAGTTTATTCTCTATCCATATCCATTCAGATGTAAGTATGAGGCCCTAGAACGGCCCTAGACTGGATGAAGAAACTAGAGAGAGTTAAGTGGTTTACACTACACAGCTGCTAAAAGCAACAGGCCCCACATCGTAGGCTAGATGAGAGATTGTTCGGATTGGAATAGACCACTACTTTAAAATTCAGATATAATTGACACATAATCGCTAGAGCAATTTAATTATTAAAAAAATGATCCACTCGGGGAAACTATCACTACTCCCCAGATCCATGACCAAAAAAAACGTGGACGAAAAACTAACACCTGCTTACAAGCAGCGAGAGAAAAACGACACTCGATCAAAAAACTGACACCAAAGTGTGCCATGAATTGACATCGCCAATAAAAAAAAACTCCAATCTAATTCCTACTAAATCATTGTAAAAGGCAGGAACGGTTATTATCTGAAACTGCATGACGTCAGCTGCATGCCTTCATTTCCACGACAAAAAATCTTATTTCAATCACATCTGAACAAATTCACTATAATACTTGCCCTATTACACGTATGTGCTAATGTCTACATCATATCAAAGAAAAATACTTATGTATGCGCTTACAATACCTGGTTGTTGAAACAGCTGCTAAATATCCAATATCCAAAGATCGTCGAGTACCCTAAAATTCACAAAAGACTTCCCGGAAGATCAACGCATTCCCTAACGAGTTCTGAAGATCGCCGACATCACATGCCTTCACCTCGAATTGGCACACTCTTCACTAGGGGTTGACTTCGGGGCCGCCACTTCGCTCTCCCATTATGTCTCTTCTGTGTTTAATGACCCATATTAAAGTATGAAGTTTCCATTTCGTAAAACATATCCACAATGTTCCATAAAAGCGTATGACTGTTCATCATGAATGGTTACCCCATTATAGTGTTCACAATGTTTCGCCACTGTTCCAGAAGTATATGTTAAAGTCGGTGTATTAATGCACCGGACGCTTTATATAAATGTGACGAAATACATTTATGTGAAATGTGCAAATTATTTTCAAACACCCTGTGTTCATGTAAGTGTTCACGTTGTAGGCACATAAACCAATGTTCAAGTCTGAAGTTATTGTCACTAACTCTCTAGATCCACTTGACTAATTTATGATTCACTGTAAAGTTCCGAGAACTCGTGGTCGCTCATGTTCACTTGACTAATAGATGAAGAACTGTGTCTCGAAATGTAACATCCAAAGCTCATCAAGTTATAAGCTTGTAAGTGTGTGTGATATTATACATTGTGCTACGGTACGAATGCATTATGTGAATTCACAGCCCAGCACGCCTGTGCATGTCCGTGATCTGAACTAGATTTAAAGAAGCTAGTCCGGTCGGCTGCCCCTGCACGCTGTTACCAATGTTGCTACGCAATTCACAAAGCCCAGCTTATATGCTGCCACGAACTCGATTGAAGTGTCATGCTGTTACTTCGCTTAAAGAAAATAGCTTATTCAAAATTTCTGCATCACTCGGATACCGTAAAACCATGAACTGTCGACCAGCTTATTCGAACCGATGGTATTCAGGACTAGATATGAGTTCACTGACTTGCAGAACGAACGAAAAACAACTCCTTGCAGCCAGCCGCTCAATCTCACCCCTCCTACTCTCTCCTCTCTCGCTCAGCACGTGATCATACATCCCTCTCGCGGTGGGGTTGCGTCACTTCCGCTCTGACGTCAAACACCCAGCGACTGGATTACCAATTACATAATTATCCATACGTTACTTCCATTAAGGGGGTTTCAATTTTCGTAAGCGATGTTAATGAATTTTTCTCTCTCTCTTCTGATATTCTTGGAGGTATGGAAATAAGGAAAGAAAGAAATAAATGACTTCCTTGTAGACTTCGTCACGTGTCATGATCTGATGTGACGCTCCCTCCCGCCAAGTTTCCAAAGAGAAACCAAAATTTCCATCGCTATCGCATTCTTTACAAACATATACTTCCAACATGTCAGCGTAGCCGATAGTCCCAAGCGCATATCGGGTACAATACCAACAATAAACTGACCCGTTCACAATGGAGGAAGTGCACGAAGGAATTATGTCACTAAAACAGTAAGGCCTTTAGACCCGACGGTATGTGCAATGAACATGTGAAAGACTCATCAGAGGTATTACTTTCGGTAATTTCGGACCTAATGAATCTTCGTCTTCAAATGGGTAACATCCCCTCAGCATGGAGGATTTCGACTATCAAAGTGATGTTTAAGGGGAAAGGTGGCCAGTCAGATCTGAACTCGTACAGAGGGATTGCTATAGAAAAGACCATGATGAAAATAATGAAAAAGCTCCTTACGAAGAGGATCACAGAAGAATTAGACCATATGGTAGGTTACTGTCAAGGATTAACGCTACATAAGGGATGATGATAAGAGAGAAAAGGAGATGGGTTTCAGGGTAGAGACAAGTTTTGGCAGATATGATGAGAATCCAGCACAAACGCAAAAAAACAAATTGAAATGAGTATTCGGCGAAAGATTTCACCGCACAATGCCCGTGAGACACCTAAAGTGGGTACGGACCTGACCACAGCTAACGGGAAATGCGGCTGGAGCTTGGGCTGTTTGCAAGCAAGCGGTAAGCGCTCTATCCCTCCCAAGCCGATATCCGGTACTATAGGGATGGGTAGTACTCTGATAAGACAAAGTATGATGACGGAAACCATTTTACTATGTTTCCTTTCAAAAGGATTAGATTTTGGCGAATGTTTTGAAAGACTGAAATAGCTGGAATTTGCCGTGATGTTTTTTTTAATTCTGGGAACTGTTGGATCTACGGCAAAATAGTTAAATGCTTCCAAAGTGGGAAGTGATCAGGCAATTTAATGCTTTTAGCAATAATTTTACTGTTTTTTTTTGTAAGAATACCAATTGTTGCACTTAAGAAAGGCTAAGCTTTTACCCAGCAGAGAGCCGACTAAAAGTTTAGAACAGAGGTGAACCTCGAACCTAACTCAAACAAAACTGAAATTTTGGAAACAAACCATAAGTCAGAGAGAAAATGTCAACAAGTAGGAAGCTTGCTGAGCTAGCTGTACTTGCCTTAATGGCCTGCCAAAATTAGCTATGACAGCTAAGAGAAACTTTGAAAATGTTGTTACTTGACGTTTTAGGTTAAATGAAACAAATAGTAAAGACATTGTTGTTTTAGAAATTCGTAAAGAGAGCTTAAGCTTAAAGGGAGAATCAGGGATGTGAAGGTCCTGCCTAATCGTGATTCTAAATGTAAAGATAACGAACAACGAAAAACGAATAATTTATTTAACAAAATATAGAATTTTGGAAACTTAACAATAATTAGGTTATGATTTTTTCGAGTTATAAATAACAATTTGGCAAGTTTTAAAATACAAAGTTCTTAGACACAACAATAGGAGTTTACAATGAACAATATTAAAGTAATTGCAAGTTACAAACTTGTTACAAGCACTAAACCTGTACAAAGGTTTTAAAATGTGATTAAAATGGAAAATTTAAGGCTTTTAAGAACAATAAATTGTACAGTGATTGTAACTTTACAAATAGGGAAGATGCAAGCGTCATTTGTATGCACCTTTTGCCAGCCAACAAGCTACAAACAAACAAATTAAATCCTGAACGTAACAGGAGAAAAGAAAAAGAAAATAGAGAATGGAAAGCGGAGATTACCACTATGCTACACAGACATTTCGGGACGCGACATGCAAAAATGTACAGGTCGAATAACGAAACCTGGAGAGAAAAGATTAGTTAATTCAATTATGAGTAGAAAGACTAAAATTCCCTAATTTAGAAGGGAAAACAATGCATTTTAAAATGTGGGCTATCCACAATTTTATACAGAGTCACTTAGTGATAAATATAACAAAGATGCGAGGGCACTTATTTATAAGTGAGGCCTCATAGAAAAAAGAGCTCAATAATTTAATTTAGTTTAGTTAGTAAAGGGTATTTGGGAAGTAGGAAATGGGAAATTTAGGAAAAAGTCCTGGCCAGATTTATTGCTCACAAGAACGCGGCGCGGTTGATAGTTGAACGGGCACTATTTTGCACTATAGTCAATTAGTGGATTTGAAAAGTTCACTATTGCAGCACAAAGAAAAACGTTGTTGCAGTTATGGAGAACACTTAGTTTAATTTGAGCTTGAACAAGTTTATTGCGTTGGAAAGTTTATGGGTTGCAGTTGAATGATGAGGTAAAGCTCCCACTGTGGAAAGCCATTTAGGTTTTCACCAGCAGTTAATTTAACATAAATTCCTCAGTGAGGAAAAGTATTCCCTTGTTTGGAGTGGATCATACTAGATTTGTTGACGGGTAGAAAGATTGGTTCATGTGGAAAATTCCAGAGCCATGATGACAGTTAAATAGGGCAAGAGAGATCCCACGGAGGAAAAAAGCTAAGTTTTATAGAGAGTGGGTAATTTAAATTAAATCTCTCATAGTGGGAAGATATTCCCAATTATTTAGTACAAGAAGTACCGATTTTCATGGTTTAAAGCCAGCATAGATACCTAAAGCATGACAAGAAAAATCCCTCGAAGGCGAATATTGCATAATAGTTAGCAATTCCACACACTGCCTATAAAATTGTATTAAAAGCCATTAAAACGAGTTAAAATCATTAGAGATTTGTACGTAGCTTTTTACATGTTTGAAGAAAGCAGATGATCCTGGCGACCGTTAGCTTACATCCACAACATGGCGTAGATTTAAAAATGACTCATATGGACAGGATACAAGCCTGTGGGAGGCTGCAAACTGTACGTTTGATGACTTACGCAGCAGTGAGTGAGCAGCGGAACAGCGCGCGGAGAAGCGACTGATACCGCACACGACAGGAGAAGGCGGGCAAGGAGGTTGGGGAAGGAAACAAAAGAGTTTATACAAGCATAGCAAACATTACAACAACAAAATTTCTTATACAGGTGAAGCTTCTTCATGGAGTAGTTAGCTGGCGACGAACACGAAGCCTGGTGTATTGGTGAGGAAGTCCTCTTGACCTGAGGCGATTGAAGAACTTCAGAGGGCAGCTGTAAGATGCTGATAGGTTGGTTCCGTAAAAGATGCACCTCTGGAACAAACTTATTCAAACTATAAGCAAGTGCACGGGGAAAATAGAATGTAAGGTTTCGCTGTTGGTGTCTGCGGGAAGGGAAATCTCTCTATATATAAAAATGAAAGTTTGTCTGTTTTTTTCAGAATTTCCACGGAAATTTGAGTTATTTCCGCGTTTCAGACTGGTTTATGACGGTTGCGCGCAAAAACAAAATTTTTGTCTGTCCGTCTGCCTATTTGTTTGTCTGTCTGTGTACAAATCTGCACGCACATCACTCTAGAACGGCTGAGTGGATCAACGTAAAATTTGGTACCGATCTCCATCAGAGGCACGAACGTAATCATTGATGTAACTATTCTACATACCTCTCATAAAAGTGGCCCTACCCCCTTAAAATGCATGCTGAAATGGGCGTAGAAAAACGCGACAAGACTCATTTTCAGTGTCTCAATGATGTGAGAAACAAAACTCGGGAGCCATACGGGCCCCGAAATCCACATTTTAAGGTCCTAAAACCAACAGTTTTTGAGATATACCCAGAAAACTAATTTCATGTATTAAGCTATTGAAAGAATGCAAGTCGGTAACCATGGCAACACAATCTCAGAAGTCCATCTATTTCTGCAAGACGCAATGCCATTCCATTTATTACATTACTGTGATCGTTCGCAAACGGCTATAAGCTTATCACGCAACTAACTTAAGCGATAAAATTCATCAATACGTTTATTATGCGCTTATGGGGGTCAAAGGGTACTAAAGGTCTATTATATCCCTATCACAAAATTATTAAATTATTATCATATTATGTCGTACAAGGACGAGCAAAACTCATTTTCAGCCCCTCAGTGGCTCGGAGGCTACTACGTTTTAAGGCTCTAAAACCATGTTTCTGAGATATTCCCAGAATACTAATTTAATTTAATAAACTAATAAAGACCACCTCGTGGCGCAGTGGCTAGTATTGTTGGCTGTCACCCCCGAGGTACCGGGTTCGATCCCCGGCTCTGCCAAGAATTTAAAAGTCTGGGTATGGTCTGGTACAGGGTCTCCCGGCCTCGTGATGAAAAATGGGAATCTGCCGGATGCTATGGTAGGAGGAGGAGTGGAGAAGAACTGGCCACCCTACCAAACGCATACACTGGCTGGGGATGTCTGGTTAGTGATCCTTTCACTTAGTCAAAGGCTCTTATTCAAGCCGCTTACGTCCCTGGAGGGGATATGGCACTCTTTTATTTTATAAACTAATAAATTGATGACGAGTACAGAAGAAGACCAAATCAGGAGCTATATAGATATACTGAGAAAATCACAGATGTGGCCAGGAAGAGACGTCTGACTTTCTATGGACATGTCTCATAGATGAACCCAACAAGACTAACCAACCGGCTTCTCAACTACTGGGGGAAGAGAAAGAGCGTGACACCGTCACTAACAGTAGCTAACAAGGGTATCCAAGAACTGAAGATAATGAAAAGGGATATTAGAGGCCGATCACATCTCAGAAAGATACTTAAACAGAAGAGTTTTCAGGACAGACCACCGTGTAAAGAAAACCGGCATCATCTGGACAAAAGAGAGGAAGGAGAAACATAGCAAGAGAATGCGCGAATATTGGGCAAACATCAAGTCCCTCGCCAAGCTGAAAAGTTGAACGTCGTGGTCCTTAGCTGGCCCATCCGAAAGAAGAAGAACAAGAAGAAACTAATGAAGTAATGCAAGCCGGTAACCTTGACAACAATGTCACGAGAGGTGACATCCAACTTTCCATCTATTTCTGTAAGAAGCAATGCAACTCAATTTATTACATTTCTGTGAAAGTTCGCAAATGGCTATAAGGTTATCGCGGAATCACACATAGACTGAAAAATTCAGCAATGCGATTAAGGGGGTCAATGTGTACCCTAGAATTTTTACACGTGACTTACACGTGCGATATGCGATATATTGTACATAAGGTCTATTATATCTCCAAACAGCAACATTATTTTCAAAAATTTCTGAATTGGAATAGTGTTTTTTGCAGCTTTTGGGAATTTGGGCCATTGGAGGCTAAAACTACAGAATTTTCATGCACCACGAGCCTTTATAATTTATTAAAGGGGTCTTACTGGCGATGGGGACTTTCCACAGCGGTGAGGGTCAGTTTTAATTTGACATATATTGCGTATCGTCTACGAGGCTTTCAATACTATTTTCACGTCAGGAACTACACGTTAGGTGAATTTAGTTTGAGCGCACACTTTAACTAATCATATTTTTGTCCACAAACGGGTTTTTCGTAAAGATTATTTTGTTTGATACTGTGTGGTTGATACATCTTTATGTTTATGTACGCCTATAATTCATGTTCGGGTGCTTGGAGCATCGTAAAATTAGGTATTGTAACCATGAGTCAATACACCAATCATTTAGAAATCTCTTCAGCGTACTTCTCATAGAAGGGTTGGTATAAGGAACCTTTCAAAATACATGCTAAAATAGGCGAAAAATAAAAAAATATCCTAGAAGGACGACCAAAGCATATGTTGCGCTTCTCAATCTGTGACAAAATTCTAGGCAGTCTATAAAGGGTCTCCGAAAACCACATTTTACGGCCCTGAAATTAACAGTGTCTGGGATATACCCAGAAAACTAACTTCGTTCTGAAGAAATGACAAGCCCCCAACTCTTGGAGCAGTATCTCGATTGACAACGGCTGGTTATTAATACCGAAGAACGTTCGAAGAGCGGGTGCTTCTGCTAGTTAAATAAAAAAATTAATATAGAAAATCAAGGAGCAGCAAGAGCCAAATCTGACTTAACATGTATTTCGAGAAATTCACCAAACTGGGGGGCGGCGCCAGACACCAGCAAGGAACAAGAAACATGATTGGGGATTAAGAGGAAGAGGAGCACCCCGCCACCCTGCCAGAGATCTCTAACAGTGGCAGCAGGGGAGGAAAGAGATCTGCAAATAAAGAAATGACCAGGAGTTAATGGAAGCAAATCATCAGGGTCATTGGATAGCGGGGTCAACGGGCGAGAATAAACAACGCCTTTGATCAGAAAGTAGCTAGGAGCTGCGAGAAATGAAGCTTCAATAAGGATCGCAACAAGATGCGAAGAGAGAAATAACAAATGTAAACAAAGGGTATAGGAAAAGGTTCATTGATTAAGACTAATAATATACCAAATAAGTAAAGACACTAGGCGAGTAAGAAGCAAGAACGCCATAGGTAACAATAATTTAGCAGTAATAAACAATGATCTTAGATTATAAGGCGCACAAGAGGGGTTAACTAGAAGAATAATTAAGTCAACGAGAAACGTGACGCAACAAGAATAGATGCGAAATCTCATCAAATGTAACTAGGAGAAAAAATAAGTTTGATTAACAGAAAACAACAAGCATACACCAAAGTTACGCGGAATACAAGAAATACGCGCAGCGAGAATATATAAAGATTTCATTGAACTATCGGAGCAAACTTCGGCTACGAGTGTGGACATGTGAGCGAAGTAAATAAACAAAACCTTGACTCACATAGTACAGCGAGATAACGGAAATGAATAGCTGAAGAAGGTCAGTGACCAGAACAAGTTAATCTGAGCAGGGGAGTGAGCGATCCCGAATTACGGGAGCGAACCGGTTTGCCTAATGTTTGACAGTAGTTGGCAAGTAGCCTAACTTCAGATAAGGCGAACACACGATGACCTTTGTCATATGTGGAGACAATAGATAGTGACTTGCATTATGTGAGTCCGTAAATAGACAAGATTGCAGCACAAACGGTTGAAAATGAACAAAAGGTGTAGATGCAACCAGCCAAGCATGAAAGCGGAACTTTAAGTAACACATGTTGTCATACGTGGTTTGGATATGAAAAACACACTTAGAGACATAGGAAACAGAGCAATTAAATAATTGTACATCATTTTGAGGATCACAGAACCCAACAGTTGCCAAAAGAAAAAAGAAATCAAAATATAGAATTTTGGAAACTTAACAATACTTAGGTTATGATTTTTTCGAGTTAAAAATAACAATTTGGCAAGTTTTAAAATACAAAGGTCTCAGACCCAACAATAGGAGTTTACAATGAACAATATTAAAGTAATTGCAAGTTTCAAACTTGTTACAAGCACTAAACCTGTACAAAGGTTTTAAAATGTGCTTAAAATGGAAAATTTAAAGCTTTTAAGGACAATAAATTGTACAGTGATTGTAACTTTACAAATAGAGAAGATGCAAGCGTTATTTGAATGCACCTTTTGCCAGCCAACAAGCTACAAACAAACAAATTAAATCCTGATCGTAACAGAAGAAAAGAAAAAGAAAATAGAAAATGGAAAGCGGAGATTACCACTATGCTACACAGAAATTACTGGATGCGACTTGCAGAAATGTACAGGTCGAATAACGAAACCTGGAGAGAAAAGATCAGTTAACTCATTTATGAGTAGAAAGAGTAGAATTCCCTAATTTAGAAGGACAAAACAGAGCATTTTAAAATGTGGGCTATCCACAATTTTATACACAGTTACTTAGTGATAAAAATAACAAATTTGGGAGGGCACTTATTTATAAGTGAGGCCTCATAGAAAAAAGAGCTCAATAATTTAATTTAGTTTAGTTAGTAAAGGGTATTTGGGAAGTAGGAAATGGGAACTTAAGGAAAAAGTCCTGGCCAGATTTATTGCTCACAAGAACGCGGCGCGGTTGATAGTTGAACGGGCACTATTTTGCACTATAGTCAATTAGTGGATTTGAAAAGTTCACTATTGCAGCACAAAGAAAAACGTTGTTGCAGTTATGGAGAACACTTAGTTTAATTTGAGCTTGAACAAGTTTATTGCGTTGGAAAGTTTATGGGTTGCAGTTGAATGATGAGGTAAAGCTCCCACTGTGGAAAGCCATTTAGGTTTTCACCAGCAGTTAATTTAACATAAATTCCTCAGTGAGGAAAAGTATTCCCTTGTTTGGAGTGGATAATACTAGATTTGTTGACTGGTAGAAAGATTGGTTCATGTGGAAAATTCCAGAGCCATGATGACAGTTAAATAGGGCAAGAGAGATCCCACGGAAGAAAACAGCTAAGTTTTATAGACAGTGGGTAATTTAAATTAAATACCTCGTAGTGGGCAGGTATCCCCAAATATTTAGTACAAGAAGTACCGATTTTCATGGTTTAATGCCAGCTTAGATAGCTAAAGCATGTCAAGAAAAATTCCTCGAAGGCGAATATTGCCTAATAGTTAGCAATTCCACACACTGCCTATAAAATTGTATTAAAAGCCATTAAAACGAGTTAAAAATCATTAGAGATTTGTACGTAGCTTTTTACATGTTTGAAGAAAGCAGATGATCCTGGCGACCGTTTGCTTACATCCACAACATGGCGTAGATTTAAAAATGTATCATATGGACAGGAGACAAGCTTGTTGGAGGCTGCAAACTGTACGTTTGACGACTGACGCAGCAGTGAGTGAGCAGCGGAACAGCACGCGGAGAAGCGACTGATACCGCACACGACAGGGGGAGGCGGGTGAGAAGGTAGGGGAAGGAAACAAAAGAGTTTATACAAGCATAGCAAATATTACAACAACAAAATTTCTTATACAGGTAAAGTTTCTTCATGGAGTAGTTAGCTGGCGACGAACACGATGCCTGGTGTATTTGTGAGGAAGTCCTCTTGACCTGAGGCGATTGAAGAACTTCAGAGGGTAGCTGTAAGGTGCTGCTAGGTTGGTTCTGTAAAAGATGCACCTCTGGAACAAACTTATACAAACTATAAGCAAGAGCACGGGGAAAATAGAATGCAAGGGTTCGCTGCTGGTGTCTGCGGGAAGGGAAATTAAATAAATAAATTAATATAGAAAAACAAAGAGCAGGAAGAGACAACTCTGACTGAACGTGTATTTCGACAAATACACCACCATAAACTCTCAGATGAACAGTTTGGATTTCGCAAAGGACGGAGTGCCTTTCATGACGTTACCAACTTACTCAATGACATTGAAGATACACTACGACACCCAGGTGGAAAATTTGACGTTGTTTTTGTCGATTATGCAAAAGCTTTTGACATGTTAAACAGGCCTTCAGTACTCGCAAAACTGAAATCCACAGTGGGTGAGGGTAATAAACTAACGAACCTGATAAGTAATATTCTGACGACAAACTTCATTCAAATAGATGACCGTGTCTCAACCTCGAATTTGATAATGCAAACCAATGGAGTACTTCAAGGAGACCCACTCAGCCCCCTCCTGTTGAACATTGCGACATATGATGATGTGATGTCAACTAGGCAACGAACATCAAATCTTACAATATTATTATACGCAGCTGATATGGTCATTTGCTCGAGATCCATTACTGAAGTTCAAAAATCTTAGACAATCTAGATAGGTGGGCAAAGGACAACAAGATGAAAATAAACACAGAGAAAACAGTGAAAATGACGTTTCGGAAAGGAGGCAGAGAGGCTTCAGGAGACAGGATATACCTAGGAATGACTCCCCTTAAGTCAGGATTGACAATACAAACAACAGCAAGAGCCTACAGAGTCCCCATAATGTCTCGAGCAATTGCCGCTACCAAAGCCATATATGACATCAAAACAATCACGAAGCTCTCTTTGGGAACTGTTATGACATTATTCGACTCGAAAATAACGCCCATCGCTACATATGGACTTGAATACATATGGGAGAATTTATCCCTGGCAGACTTGAGGACGCTTGAAGCAGTCAAATCGCGCTTCCTGAAGGCTACCCAGGAGATATCGAAATATACGAAATCAAGATTAGCATATGAACTCGCTAGGGAGACCTTCTTCATTGAGGACCTTCGGATGAAGAGAGGGCTACCATCCACAGGCACCTGGAAAAAACTAATGCAGGAAAGAATACAGAAAAGGGACGTAATCTGGTTCGAGTTTTACACCACGGAGGCCATGATGACTAGGACATGGATGAACACAAATCAAGACTTGCGACACTTTGTCAATTCGATGGCGGTACATGGGTATCAGCAAAAACTGTGTGATACCGAACACTTTCATGATCCTGATGGATCCTGCGTATGTAAATTATGCGGGGTGAATTGCAGTAGATACCACGTAATTTCGTGTGCAAATCGGGGATCATCCATTGTGCTGTTTTGTGCATGACAGTTTGTTATCATCAATATGCACAATTAGTGCGATTTATCTTTAATAATTGAGACATGCAAAACTGTCTCAAGACTTTGTTCTGCATCAATTTCGACGTATAAACCCTACCCTACTTTTAAAAATGCGCGCTAAGATGACTTAATTTTACCATTGGGCTGGAGATAGCCCCACCTCTCGGAATCCTGTTACTAGGATGGGTTGAAGCTTCACCCTCCAGAGCATAGCATAGGTTTCTTCATGCGCCGTTCTTGATACTGCATCTTTGAAAAAGTCTAATAAAAACTACGTCATTAAACAAAAGACTGGATGTGAATTATACCGCGAAATTAATATTGTGAAGCCTATTCTTATATTGCATTGTCACATTGTGTGGTACTGTCTGATTGGACTATTTAAAAACATTGGTGGATAGCGGTCCGATCTTCTTTTGTCGGTCGCCATGTTGATGTAGAGGACTTCTACCCTGTTGTTTAAAGGAGAAAGACGTAAATTTTGGACTCGCCAACCGAAGCGAGGGCCCACCGTGCCATCGTTTCCACTAAATATGGATTAATTATTTCATGTAAAATTGTGAAATGAAGATAACAGAGTGGAAATTATCTAACCAAAGATGGGTGCATGTAATTTGGCCTGGATTGCGAAAAGAAGTTACTTCGGTGTTCGCTAGTCGTATGGGCTTTGAGCAGCCATGTTGTGAGGTTGTTGGTGTTTAAAATATTTTATTCCTGTTGAGAATCCACAGCCTGCTTCCAGTCTCCGACCGGGTCAGGAATGGAATGAATGAAGCCCCCATCTAGCGGCGAGGATATGAACTGTGCCGGCTGCCGAAGCCTGTCGCACTCCTCTGGGGCAATGATTAAATGAATGACAGATGAGATGAAATGATAGGGGAGAGTGTTGCTGGAATGAAATTTTGACAGGGAAAACCGGAGTACCCGGAGAAAAACCTGTCTGCCTCCGTTTTGTCCAGCACATATCTCACATGGAGTGACCGGGATTTGAACCACGGATCCAGCGGTGAGTGGCCGGCGTGCTGCCGCCTAAGCCACGGAGGCTTATTTTATTCCTGTTAGTGTGTTTATTTAATAAGTGTCTCCCGAAAAAAAAAAAAGGATTTAAGGTCCGTGGCTTAGGCGGCAGCACGCCAGCCTCTCACCGCTGGGTCCGTGGTTCAAATCCCGGTCACTCCATGTGAGATCTGTGCTGGACAAAACGGAGGCAGACAGGTTTTTCTCCTGGTACTCCGGTTTTCCCTGTCACAATTTCATTCCAGCAACACTCTCCACTATCATTTCATTTCATCTGTCATTCATTTAATCATTGCCCCAGAGGAGTGCGTCAGGCCTCGGCAGCCGGCACAGTTCATATTCTCGCCGCTAGATGGGGGCTTCATTCATTCCATTCCTGACCCGGTCGGAGACTGGAAGCAGGCTGTGGATTTTCATTTTCATTGTATTATATATATATTATTAGTGGAGCTCCGCTATTGGCCTAAACTTGATGTTTTAATATTTCATTATGTGCACTAGGCCTAATATTTTTATTTTATTTCCTGATATGCAAAATTCTATTTTTAATTTCCGGGGGCACGTCTCAAGTTTATCTTCTGTTTTCCATATTTATTATTATTTTTATTTACTTAAGAGTAACCTACCTTTTGATTTTCTGGTTCCGGTTATACTCGTAATTTTTCAGTTTGGCCTATTTTTTGGGTCGTTAGTGTTTTTGATCCGGAGCATTCTACGTATTCTTATTTTTTCTCGTTTATATGTAATTATTTCTCCTTCTAATTTGATTTTCTCACTGATGGAGTTTCATTTTTTAAATGCTATCTTTTGCTGTAATTCGACTTGACATACTATCTTCTGTTTTGGTCGCCAAAGTTTTATTGTTTGACCGTAGTGCATTGTGGGCGATGCGATGGTCTTGGCGTCCAGCGGGGTGTTATTGTGGCTCTGGGTAATTGAAACTTCGTAATGCCCTCATGTCTTATGTGACCATGCCGTATGTCAAGTCTGTTTTACACCTTTGGAATTGTTAATTTTGTTCCGGCCGTAAGATTATCTGATCCAAAGTGAGTTTTTAGGGAGCTTTAGTTTTTAAGTTACGTTGTGTTTTCTGAAGCACCTGTTTTTATTTATGTTAACTTGTCTTCGTTCTTTATTAAAAGTTTTCACTATTGAGCTAACTAGTGTGGCATTATTTCTCCGGTGGCAGTTCCGTAGGTTATCGGGGGGTGGGGGTACCTGTAGACAAGTCTGTGGGATTTCCACCTCTCCTCCTTCCTTCATCTTTAGGTAACGTGTGCTGATTGGGGTGAGCTGCAGTGCGAGGGGTCCTCTGAATAAAAGGTAACCATCCCTTCACCCCTCGCAAAAATAAAAATAATGTACCATAAAAATATGCACCGAACTGTACAACAAAAATCCAGATGAAACACCTATCGAAAAAGAAAAGCTGGAAGCCTTCTAGAAAATATCCTCATTCTATGAAATGCCTATCGTGGATATGCTACCTCCATAAAATCTGAAGTGTAGAAAAACATTGAAAGGCTCCATGCTTATGTTCCAGCATAATGTAAAAATAATTCCTGGCGTGCAAAACGATTCCTACATTCCTGATATTCACTTAAATAGAATATAGGGCTCACGTCCATTTTCAGACTTTCTTTAAGAAGGCTCCTATGCCTGAGGAATGCCCATGGCCTAGGCAAAATGTCCCATGCGTTCCCTTGTACAAGGAATGTGTACAAGAAACCTTCCTGGTACCACTGGTCCATGGCCCACGTCTCCACACATCGGCCTCCATCGTACGTCTAATTCAATTTAGTGCACCATAGTAATGGCTCGACTCATGGTGGTTTCCAAAAGTTCATTACGGCGAATCGCTACCATGACTTCCTGATCGAGTTTTCTTATCACCATAGCTATTCCTATGAAAAACACGTACCGTATCTAAAACTTTCAGTGGTTTCACGACAATCACTTGGCGTTTTTCCATTGCGATATTATCTCTGTTAATTGCAATAATGTTCACGGTCACTTGCTTATAATCTCTCTATAGTTATCGCAGTACACTTACACACCTGTTCAGCCTAATTTTCCATTTAATCTGCTATCCAGTAATCTAATCTGGTTGAAGATATTATCTTCACATAACTCGGGTCAGGAGTTAGTTCCAGCTCGTCGGCTAACTATGCTGTGAGATCGGTTATTACCCAACGCAACCCTGCACACACAAGAGTTGGCCTCACCTAGAAAAAACTATCATGAGCGCATTGAAAACAATGTCTCATTCGTAGGCTACTTTTGGCTTTCAGGTTCGGTACTCGCAACCAAGATTGAGTTAGTTGTCCGTTCATGCACGATTTACTGCATGGGAACGAATGTCACTCTCTCACATGTGCTTGCCCAGCTCAAGTCACCAGGTGACAACATGCGTACGCGCATCGTCGGTCGCGCATCTCCTCAGATATGCTCTCTGTAGCGGTAAATCCCAACTCCGCTCGGCGCTCGTTTCAAATTCAAACAGTGCAGTGACGAAAAACAACTCCTCTATAACAGGCAACTGACGATCCCTCAAAATGGTCATAATACGTACATACAGACAGAAGTTTTTCGATTTTCTTCCGGCCCCGATTCGATTGTTATAGGTTTGAACCCTGGGCGACGCATTATTCCCGAGATATCGAAAAGACTACCACGGCTATATGAACGCCTATATGGATCTAGGTTCTAGGCGATCCGGCTAAGCCGGTGTAATTAGAGGAATAAACATGGAATCTTAAATTTTAAGAAAAGTAGCCTCTTTAGTTCATCACGGAACTACTTGTGTTAAGCATCTTCGTTCCTCATCTAAAGATTAGTGCGTTTCACAGTGGCCCCTGATTACACCTGTATCGGTATAAAGTTCGAAACTGGTCATACAAGTGTATTAATTAATCTCATTTGGGTCGACTAAAATCGTGTTGACCGACTGCAAAGCATCAAACGTTTGTTCGAACGTAGAATAAGGTTATAATTATCGTCGAACATATTCAGTCGTATGCAACTCCCCTACAATGGAAATTATGACACACATATGAAAATTATAAAACTGAACTCACTTCGCTCGTGTTATAAACATACAAAATTCACACGGCCGCCATCCTGCAATGGTGAGGCTGATGACCTTGTAGTTTGGTCGCTAGACGCTTCCCATACGAAGGTATGTTTTAAAAAATTTGGTAGAGATCCGATGATTAGTTTGGTCGTAATTTAATTTTAATTTTGACCATTTGAGTGGCAACCATTATGTTCTGGTAAAGATGGCGGCCATTAAATGCTGGTTGCATAATGTGCTATCATATATATTATAAGGTTGTGTACTCAGTAATTGTTTCCGTCCCACTTACACAAACATATAATTTAGCTGAGAAATAACGTTGGGGTCGCTGTGACCCTACGTCACCAGTTGAATTATATAGGTGAGTGTATAGCGTGTCGGTCTACTAACCCTATGATTGCATGTTCGCTTCTGGCCGTGGTAAGCGATTTTTGAAAGGCGGCAAAAATACGGCACGCATGTCATGTCAAAGAACCCATTTGAATTCAGTAGGCCGTGTTCATAATGGTAAAATTAATCTCGGGAGTTTCCGACAACACAAAGTTCCTCATTTCTCTACTAGAAAGCGCTATAGTGTTCAAGGAACTTAAATATTTAACCTCCTTGACCTTCATGGTGATTCAAGGAGCAACGAAATTCGACATGCAAGTTACCCTCTGGGTGTCAAATTACAAAGCTTTCACCCGGCACCCGAGGCCATATGATATTATTATTATTATTATCTTCACATCAACAATTAAGGGTTAAATTAGAAGCCATCCAGTGTTTGCCTGAAGTACAAGTGGGAAGCAATGGAAAGCCCCTCGTTGGATGGCTGAGGTGGGAATCAAACCCAACTCATTTCACTACACCGAATGTACTCCGTTCCAAACCTCAGACCAGAATTAAATTTCTTGTCAGAGCAGGGAATCCACGCCGAACCTCTGGATTGATGACAAGAATTATAGTCACTTTTTTTAGCGTATGGCTTTTAGTGCCGGGAGTGTCCGAGGACATATTCGGCTCACCAGTTTTGTAGCTGCTTCGAGACGGACACCCAATGGGTGAGCTACAAGTACCGTTGGGGAGGGAAGTTGGAATGGAAGGACGAGGAGTTGGAAGGTAGCGGCTGTGGCCTATAGTTAGGGACCAACTCCGGTATTTGCCTGGAAGGAAGATAGGAAAACACAGAAGACCATCTTCAAGGTTGCCGGCGGAGGGATTCGAACCTCCTCGCCTCCCGGATGTGAGCGACTGCCAGCAGTCACGCCGTAACGACCACGGCTAACTCACCCTGTGTAGTTACTATACCATGAGGTGATACAATTATATCTGGCTATCAGTAGGTCTATTGGTTGGTTGGTTGGTTCCTTAGTTTAGGGAGTGCAGACAGTAATTTCAAGTAGTTCTTTCTTTTGCTACCAAATGCTACCATCCACGACACCTAGCTTGCGGACTTGCCTACTTGCCTACTTGCCTTGCAGTCAGGACCTGGCGGCGAACGTTGGAACTAATAGAGCGTTATCAATTCTAACCTAGAAATTTTGGCTCCACGAAAGTGTAGTTAATGGAAGGTTCATTTTCATGCCATAAATCTATGACATGGGACCGCCGGTTTTACTTTCCCTCCGAAAGAAGGCATACTGAGGGATGTTTAACGCTCTTAAAAAGAGTCATAGTCAGTCTGAAAGACTAGACTTTATATAATTTTAAATGCTACAAATTTTAAAAATGCTGAAAAATGCTGGGTGAAAGCCTCATGATCATGCAGCGAACTGCTTGAAGTGCAAACCAAGGTCAAAGGAGGTAGCTGGCTGGATGACTTCACGCTCACCGGAGCGCGCGGGAAATTAAGAAGCTCAAGCGCTACTATGACGTCACACACCTCAGGGCATTCTCGGTACATTTCGTCCCGTCACCGTAACGTAACGCCAGACCCCAGCGTAACGACGAAGTCGACAAGATCATTTAAAATGATAAAAATCCGACGACTTCGGCCAGTTTTGAACCCTCGACCTTGGGCGTAGAAGCTCAGCAGTAGTGAGCCAGGAACTAGGGACACCCTCTTCACCGAGATGATCGTGTTCCATTTCGGATGAAGAGGCTTTAACGAGTGGGACACATGCTATATAAAGTGTATTATCTTATCTCCGCCTTCTTCCAGGCAATGGACGAGCTTAATGTGCGTAATATTGTTGCAGTAAGACGAGCGAGTTCGATTATCGATAGTGAGCTAGGAGCCCGCGGGACTTGAGTGGGCTGCTCAATGTTCCGAGTGACTGGTAAGTAACGGCGTGGCATTTGGTTGCTCACCGTACTGTGCCCCATCCCACAGTAATGTGCCTTGCATCTCTAAACTAAGTTCATAGATCAATGGTATTAGTTTGTGCAATGTACAGATAGATGATGATGATGATGTTGATGATGATGATAATTGTTGTTCTAAGGGGCCTAACATCTAAGTAATCAGCCCCTAATTGTTGGGGTGATCGTGAAGATGAAAATGAAATGTTCACTATAACTATAACTACTAACTTATATACTACAGGAAGAAATGGAAAACATAAGGAGAATAAGGCAAATAAAGGACAGGAGGAAAAGAATTGCCCTCAACACTCGAAGAATGCGGATTGAGGGGCTTGATAGGAAGGAGAGCCAGAAAAGGCAGATAGGAAAGTGAAAGAGGAGAGGGTCCACCCCACAGGTAAGGGACAAAAGGGGGAAATCGGACCCAGCTCAGGAATCCCTCGGGGTCGCCAACTCCCGAACTCACCAGCCACGAGCCCCTGAGGGTGTAGCAATATCTAGGGTGCACCAGAAGTGGTGTGGCTACATACACCCTGCCTCCTTGAGGGCCTTGAGCAGAAGGCAGGAGATAACATGAAACGAAAAAGAAGGCTGACCCCTCGCAGAAGGAGGGTATCAGAAAAAGAGGAGACAAGGTCCAATTAAGGCGGGAAAGGAAGAGACTCCCTAGGCCTAGGATACCCTAGTGCCGTCGGGGTCGGAAGACAACAAGAGTTGACCAAGTGAGGTCGACAGGAAAGAAGATGGAGAAGGGCCCGGTACAAGTAAGTGGAAGCAATGCCACACTCAGCTGTCGTGGTCGCCAACCCACGTCCCGCTAGATGTGAGTCCCTGGGGGAGCACAGACACACCAAGCCAAGAAGACAAAATATAGAGAATTGATGTATTTGACCCATGTGAGATTCAAATCCGTGACATCTGGTTTTTAACTCTGATGATCTTGACCACTCTTTAATGTTGAAATAGTACATTATGCAACGAGCCTATAATGGCAATAATGTTTTATCTTGGTATTCCCCAATATTCTTTAGCATGGCTAAACGATATAGGGAAGCCATCTTGAACTTTGTGTGTGTGTTAAGAAAATGTGTGGGCCTATGGGCGTGTGAAGCGTGATGGTATTTCCTTAGGGAGGGTGTGTGGGCTAAAAATTCCCCCTTATATTCGCAGAGAGAGAAAAAAAATAATGCTTTCTCTAAAAAAAAATATTCAAATTTCGCTTGGCTGCTTTTGTACCCTGCGCTCTACCACGAGGGATCGTTGTTTGAGTCCCTTACCCTTAATTTGCGTGGTAGCGGTGCCTCCACCAATCTGTTTTATCCCTGTGTTGGGGGATGATATTACCAGGGTAGTGTAGATGTATTAATTTAGGGGTATTTTCCGAAAAGGGGTAGTTTCCCGTAATTGGGGGAGACTACTAGTGTAACGTGTTGGTGAGAGGATGTGATCTGTTGGGGTTCGTTCCTACAGGGTGTTTCTACCTGTTAGGGGATGAATGTCTAAGACGGAGCTATTAACTTAGCCTGCCAATTAAGTATGAGCGAGCGTTAGCGAGCTCATGTGCAGAGTCGACAACTCGGCACGTCGCGGTCTCGCTGCTTACTCGAATACAATGAGATTCCTGACGGTGCAGTTCCTGGCCTTCACGGTCAGAGGCAATTAGGACTAAAGTCAGGTTGGGTGTAGGGATGTAAAACTGGGTGAAATGAGTAGTAGATGTATGTGTTTACTGACCAAGTATTTATTGGTCAGTGGCGATAATGTACTGTCCCTTTAGGTGGTGGACGAGTATGTAACAAAGTGTACAAATACAAATGTGTTCTGGGTGAGGTGTTACAAGTAATTAGGAAATCTGAGCACACGGCTAATTCTCACCTGGTGACGTTGTGATGGGCTGGAACGGACCTGGAGGAGCAGAGCCTCTGGCCACGAATAGATAATTGGGCTCTTTTGGGTCTAGCTTTTAAGGCTTTCCCCACTGCTTACTCGGCGTTTCCTCACTGTTGCTGTTCCAGATAGTGTGTTTGTTTGTGAGTTGTGCAAGCGTGGCTGGCAGCAATACCGCTGTGCCTGCTCGTGTCAAAGAAGTGTGTAAGGCTTATGGCATGCCTATGAGGGTGGTTTATGGTGAAAGATGAAGGGGTGGGTTAGGTCCTAGGTCCTAGGGGTACTGTCCCTGGGCTGCACATGACCTCCTCGGCTTTTGTTTGCGGCCTCGCGAACGGAAAATAAAGTAGGTGTGTCGGTGTAGTGGTTCTTCTTCTTCTTCTTCTTGTCCCTCTTCTTCATCTTTGGTGTCGTGTAGATGTGTAGATGTCGTGTCGTCCTTCTGGCTGGTGATGTGAGTTTAGCGTGTGCTCAGAGAGGATGGGTTTTGGGTGTGTGCATATACATAGTTTATTATTATTATTATTATTCTCTTGATGTTATTGCTGTTAATGAAAAGGGGAAGATAAAACCTAGATATATGCATATTGGTGCCATGCAGGAAGGAAAAAAAACATAGTTGGACGGGTGGTTGGGTCGTCCGTCGTTGTGTGGGGAAAAAAATTGCTCCCTGCATGTACCTTGTGTCTATAAAATATAGGCAAAGTGTTATTGTGTAAAAGATGGAAGAAAATAGAAAAACAGGTGCCCCAGGGTGTAAGTTAAAGGTATATATCAGAATGGTTTATTGTTGTCGGGATGAAAGAGGGCACCTTCACAAATTTTAAGCTAGTAGAATAGAAAGGAAAAGACAAGTATTAAAATGTATAGGGTTACGTGTGATAGTATGCATTGGAAAAAAATGTAACAATATTCGCCGTGGCGATGATGGCAATAATGGTGCCGTATACAGGCTGGTGATAGTCCTGTGGTAATTATGGTAGCATTGTATAATGACATTCGTTATCATATTAATGATAACAAGCATGACCTGATAATAATAATAATAATCATCATCACATTTATAATAATCATAATAATAATAATAACCATAGTAATAATGATGGCTGCCATGTTAGTACTCTTCGTATAAGTATATTATCCAACCATGTGGAACATGTACGTGTATAGCGTTATCATGGTATAACTACAAATTACAAAATAATTTACAACTATTATATATTGCCTTATAGAGCTCTTTTAAGTGGCCAGTTATTTTATACCTCTTGCGCTGTTAATTCTCTACCTTGCTTCGAATTCTGAAGCGTCCTTAAGTGGCCGTTCCTGATAAGGTTCAGTGGCTAATCCGCTGTCTCATTTTGCTTTCTCTTATGCCCTTGTGGTTTCCCACCGTGGTTAGGAATTCCACCTTAGCGTCGAAGGCGCGGCGCTTACAAGCGTTGTGCGGCCCTTAGACACTGAATCCACGCTTCATTTGCGTGTATAATTTATTTTTTGTGTTCATTGATACTCATTATTCCACGGTTACTGTGCATCGTTGACCACTGTGTTGTCACCGTTAAGGGGTGCAACTGAAGGTATTGGAGAGTGTATGTGTTTGTGAGTGTGTACAAGTTGGTGTTGGAAATATATTTACAAAAGACATGTTTATTGCGTTGTGGACCTGTGGACAAAGTATATTAGTGAATTGCCGCTCGGGTGATCTGTAATAGAGCATAGAAATATTATATAAGTCATATATACCATTTATAGGTGCATGCCGATATCGCCTGCCTTTGGCGCTTTATATTACTATACCTTAACCTATGCCGGCTAAAATCCTATCTTAGCCTACTTACTCTACCCTTTTGTGTACATGTGTAATTGTACGTCTCCTCAGTGTACTCCAGTTGTGTGTAGTGTGTGTGTGTGTGTGACGTCACCTTTACCTGGTAATGATCATGTTGTCAGCATTCCCACGATGCTGCAGTGAAGGAGCTCTTTGCTGAAATACAAAGTCATGTGGTAAATATGCCCTTGGCCAAATATTGCTATTATGCGCCTATGTCGCGCAGCGCTGTTTAAGGGTCGGCTTGGATGGTGCCACCACCCTTGAGACCTCTTCGGACGTCTCGTGTATTACTGCGGTTGGTCAGCCTCGGTTGCTGCCCCGTTCATCGTTGACATGTTATCGGACTTACCCTAGACGGGGCCGAACGCCCTATGTTGCGTTCGCACATCAATACCAATTAAACCTATGTGGTGTTGGTTTTACCCTATACGGTGCCGAACTATTATGAATATGTAGAGTGTACTTAATCTAGATTATACTGGCTTCGACGACCGCAGTGCCTAATGGGTGTAACGTTTCTTTGTCCCGGGGACAGGCTAGGTACTCCCAGGATTCCGAAGTTTGCCCGCACTGAGTCATCGGCGCTTGGACCTTACGTCAATCTGTCATTAAGCTGGGTCAGGATCCATCGCCGCCTTCTCCGGCTCTGCCCTCGTGCGGCGACCCTGCTCCCATCAATATACCTGTTTGTCACCACCTAGTGTGACCTCAGATTCCTTTTGAATTATTAATAAACTAGGTGACCCGTCGAACTCTGTTCCGCCTTAGAGGCAATAAATAAGCAGATTTTCGATTTTATTAAGTTCAATTTTTATTAGGAAATACAAATAAAAAAATTAAGTATTTTAATGATTCTTTATTGTTCATGTATTTTGGTGCATAGGTTGCACTCTTCAGTTAAGTACCTTGTGATACACGACATTTTTTGTTTTATTATCAGGCGCAAGAACAAACAACGCAGATGGTCTTCCGACCCGTGAACATGCCACATATAATTGACCATGGGAAAAACATGGATATTCCAGATTCAAACCACAAACTTTCAAAGATTGGCCTTGTGATTTGTTAATGGTCATGGCAAATGCAAGACGGATCGGAAATTGTAGTCTTTTAAACTCGAACGGCATATAGGTTGGGATCATCGGGATCTTCATCTTCGAATTTTCCTTTGAGTATCGTCGCGTAAATCACATTGTTCATCAATTTACTCACCAACAAACGCGTACCGTTGCACAGTTTTGGTTGGTTTAAGTTTCAAGGCATGATTACTACGGAGCCAACCGTTTGGCGTAAATTATGCGGTGGTAAGCCTGGCACATCCAAGGAGTTTAAAAAATTAAATTGTTGGTGGCTTCATCTTCAGTGTTACACAGTCAATAGATTTGAATGAATGCATTGTTCCAATGATCTCATTCTGAATTATGTAGTTTAGGTCATCTACATCTTTATTCATAGCCGCTAAAATTGCTCGCTCACTCAACCATTCATTATTTTTGTAATTAGTAATGATTTTTGGGAATACTTTGTTGATAAGTTCGTCTTTCGATGAGACAAAGTTACAGATATTATGAGGAAATGAAATCAATCCGCTCGATTCGCCGACAGGTAATCGACCATTACCGATAGTCAGCAATTGCTCAGATAAATCTTCAGCAGATGTATCATTAAGCAATGCAACTCTCATGTTTGTTGTCAGCTGAAGTTTCTTCACATAGCGCCATAGATTCGATGATTTGGGGCAAGCGTTTATTTCGTCGGCAGCCGTTGATCTTGGAATTACTGGCAGTGTTTGGCGGAAATCGCCAGACAGTGAAATCATTGCTCCTCCAAAACATCTGGAGTCATTGCGTAGATCTTTCAATGTTCGGTTAAGAGCTTCTAATGCACGTTTATGCGCCATTGTGCATTCGTCCCAGATGATCATTTTCGTTGCTGATAAAACTTTGGTCATTTGTGATTTTTTTGTAACATTACATGTTGGTTCTTCCATAGTTTGAAGATTTGACGGCAATTTTAATGCTGAATGAGCCGTACGACATCCTTCTAACAATGTGGCTGGTATTCCAGAAGAAGAAACTGCAACCGCAATGCTGGATTTCGCAGGAACAGTGGCTAAAACTACTAACATGAGGAATGTTTTACCAGTTCCACCAGGGGCAGCCAGGAAATATAAACCACCATTTCCATCATCAATTGCCTTCATTAATGAATCATAAACTTCCTTTTGTTGGGGATTCAACAGGGGTACATTCGTTTGAACTACAATTCCTGGTGATCATATTCACGTTCCCGTTCCAAAAACTTCAATGCGCCACAATACTCGCAAAAACGTCCATTGGCCCAATTTATTTATTTATCGTATGGCTTTTAGTGCCGGGAGTGTCCGAGGACATGTTCGGCTCGCCTGAGTCTGTAGCTTCTTCCAGCGGATACCCTAAAGGGTGAGCTACAAGTTCCGTTCAATTTCAAGTAGTTCCAACTTTCGCCACCAGATATCAATGATACCTAGTGGTGAACGTTGGAACTTTGATACAGCGTTCTGACGAAATCTAACCAAACAAATTTTGCTTTACAAAAGTTTAGTCTGTGAAAGGATCATTTACATGCCATAAATCTATGACATGGGACCGCCGGCTTTACTTCCCCTCCGAAGGAAGGCATACTGACGGATTTTTAACGCTCTTAAAAAATCCGTCGACTTCGGCCGGGTTTGAACCCGCTATCTTGGGCATAGCAGTTCAGCATGCTACCGACTACGCCACCGAAGCCGCTATTGGCCCAATGCAACGCTAGGATGCAAGCAGTAATCAGTGCTGCAATCGTATCGAAACGCTACTGGATTCAAATCAGCTCTTGATAAATCTCTCTTCTTGTGCGTCGAAAATTATCTACTTCTTGATCTCTGTTGTTCGCTCGACGATTTCGCATTGCCAACCGAGCCGGGAAAGATTCGATCGTCTTTGTCGTGGCATTGTTAATGATGATTCAAAGAGAATACAAATTACGTTGAGTGAATAACGGGATTTCATGTTAAGAGCCTCATTTTCTATACCAGTAGTGGAGAGTGCTACTCACATCCAGTCGGCCGTGTCTCGTCAAGAGCTACTGTTGCCTGGAAACGACTTGCCTTGCCATCCTTCATGAGTTTATTTTAGCTGTCATTTGCGTTACGTTTTATAGTGACTTATATTCTCTTTGACGTTTTATGTCACGTGTCGGGATAAAAAAAAAGTATCCTATGTCCGTCTCCTGGTTCTAAGCTACCTCCACACCAATTTTCTGCCAAATCGGTTCAGCCGTTCTTGAGTTATAAATAGTGTAACTAACACGACTTTTTATATATATATAGATAAGTGTGATACTGTATGCTGTAGTGTTTAGTGTAAATTTTAGGTATATTTTCGTGTACTGTGTAATTAGGTAAAATTCCTAGTGTTTTGGGGCTGTAGAATCTTCGAAATGCAGTGACTACTTTAGGACTCTTATTGCCGTATCGGATCTCCAGCGCTGATGCCTTGTTACGTTTCTGGAGGTATTAGTAGGTTTATGGGGTGTCTGGTCCCTTATTATCAGGATCCGCGAGGGTGTTATTTGCTGAATGTGGTTAAAGAGTGGTGGGAGAGGGTCGTGCATCGTTGGACTCCATGTTTATGGTGGTCGGGAGCCGGTGATGCTACTAGGATGTATTTCTATGGGTGGATGGGGTGGGTTTTTCCCAGGTGTCCGAAATTGAAAATATCATGCAGGTGTGATAGTAATACGACCCTTGGTGTGTGGGCGGGATATCTCATGCAGTGAAATGGATATGATGCGTGTCTGCTCTCATTTGAAGAGAAGGCATTTGCTAGGATATAATAAGTCTATGTCCCCTGCATGCGGGATTATTGAGTAACATATTTGTTAGTATCAGTATGGCCTCATCTCCCTATATAGAGATGTGCATCGCCGCTTGATATTTGTGTCCGAATCACCTCTAATATTCAGGTGTAGGCATTCGGGTCCAAGGTGTAGTAGACCTTAATTTGGACGGCGTTATGCATTAAGCGGCTAAGCGCCAATTTTTGGAAATTGAGTTATTAGCACCATCTAGTGCGCATGGTCTGCAACTACATTCTTTTTACATAAGTATGCCATTTTTCTTAATATTAACCGTTAATTTTATAGAAAAGTCTAAGCGCCATTCCCTTTATCTTAGGTTAAGAGTTTTGCATGAATCGGCTATGAGGCGAAACTATGAAGCTATCCTTCGAAACGCTATATTGAGTTCTGCAAGAAACAGCCAAGCGACATTTCATTGTCTCTCACACTTCGTCTGGGTTGTCTATTTGCTATTTGCTATTTGCCCAATGAAGATGATTTCGGAGATATTGAGAGTGCCTTGAAATTTGAACAAAGACTATATACACCAGAAGATTACAAGGAAGTAATGAGAACTTGCCGAAAGAAGAACAAGCTGGTCGTGAAAGAAATGAAAAGAGAAGATTTTGTGGGCACGGCATCCGTCGAGAAACAAATAAATAGGAAGAAAGATACCAATGGCAATGGAGTAAGCTGGCTAACAATACGCGACAACACGGGAAATTGAAATAAGTAAGGAAAGCCCATGGCTGTTGACTTTAAAACGTACTTTCGATGGCAAAGACGGCCAAGTAATCAAATTGAATAGGAGAAATAGCGCACGCCAATGTGACCAGAATAACCTCAGTTTTTGCCTTAATGCTCTATGGTCAAACGGAAAAGCTATATCAGAGCCAAAATTAGAGGATCTCAAAGGTGTCATGCATCTGATACCATCCGATGCCAAGGAGTTCTACGAAGGCCTTCATTCAGATGGAAACAGTTTTGACGACATCGACGGTTTTGGTAGTGAACTCGATTTCTCGATACAAGATGGAACCTAAGACTGTGTCAATTTCCTATTGTGTGAAAAACATTTACATCATAAAGTAGAATGTAACACCAATGTTTATAGCATTAGTTCATTTAGTATAATTATTGCTATAAGTTTGATTCTGGTATTCAAATGTATCTGTGTTTCTATTAGACTACTGAGAATAAAATTGCAATTGTGGACACACGAGTACTCATTGTACAATAAGCCAATCCAGTGTCTTGCATATGCGGATGATGTTGCATTGCTGGGAAGGACACCAGAGATGTGAAGAGTGCATTTGTTGAATTAGACCAGATGGCTTCAGGAGCTGGGCTGAGGGTGAATAGCACGAAGACAAAGTATATGACCACCGTGAGGCAGGATGAGGTACCCTAGGAGCATGTTATTGATAATAATGAGACTTTCGCTAAGACCAGCACTTTCAAATACCTTGGATCGACTATCACCGAGGGATCTGACTGTCTCGAGGAAATCAATGAGAGACTGCGCTCCGGGAACCGAAGCTACTCCCATCTGCTGCGATCAAGAACGTTATCACGCAGTTGTAAGAAAACTATCTATAAGACAGTCATCCGACCTGTTATCACCTATGGGTGTTGACTAGGAGGAATGAGAATTTGTTGAATAGGTGGAAGAGGAAGGTACTCCGTAATATCTATGGGCCAGTGTGTGATCGTGGAGTGTGGCGCCTCCGCACCAACAAGGAGATCTATGATCTGTATGGGGACCCTACTATCGTCGCAGAGGTCAAGAGTTCCCGGATTCGGTGACTTGGACATGTCGAGCGAATGCCGGAGTCAAGGATGGTGTATCAGGTCTTCCATGGGCAGCCAACTGAAAAGCGAGGACGGGGGCGACCGAAAAAGCGCTGGCTGGACGATGTCGAGGATCTCAGGATGCTACGTGTCCGAGCTTGGAGGAGGCGTGCACGGGATAGGGAAAACTGGAATACTGTGATGGAGCAGGCCAAGGTCCTTCATGGACTGTTGTGCCACGGGGTAAGGTAAGGAGTACTCATTGTACGCGTCAAAGTCTCCAGAAACTGACATTAAAATAAAAATGTATTAAGGGCTAAAAGACTAAAAAAGGTGCTTAGACGGTTTACGCATAACTATCGTGTTCGATAGAATAACGTAACAACAAGCTATTCACAAAAAATGGCGCTTAGCAGTTTTATGCGTAACAAAACTCACAGATAACATAAAGCAGCTAAGTGTCAATTGCTAATAAATCAATTGTTTGCTGTATTTTTGTAATTCAAACGCAATAACTATCAACAATGCATATAGGTAAGGGTTTGTTTGCTTTTAAAACTCAAACATGACTAACAGGAGAGAATTTGTGATAGTTTAAATGTCAAAACTTTCAATCACGTTTTTCTCAATATCAGCTTTTGGTGGATAGCTGTTTAACCCGACAGTGGTCGCGCACATAGTGCATCTTAAAGAGGTCGCGGTGGGTCACCATGACCCACATATTATTATTTAATTTATTTCGTCAGGGCTTGCACTTTTTTGAACTCTGTTTGTACATCATCTAACACTATTATTTTAGACATATAACCTTTATTTATGTTCTTATTTTATAACTACAGATTTATTTTTAAATAGTTAATACAAAACTTCCACTTAATTGCATGTGATACAAAGTTGGTATTCTTTTCTGGAATATTGGTAAAAGTTTGAAAAAGTTTTACACTAATGCCTTCTAAGAGCATGAAGAAAGTCATAAAGTTCAATTTTGAACAGGCACCATAATGAATTTTTCAAAGATTTTCACACATATACTTTTGATACGAGCAAACATAAAAAATTAACAGATAGGAATAAATGTCAAAAACGAGGGATACATTCAGAATCTCTGGCTAGGATTAAAAAAGTATTTACAAATCAAGCTTCTCATCGTTCTCAATCTCTGGTTCAGGCATTTTCCAGACAGTATAGGCAAGTCAGTTTGCCATGGTTTCCACATTCAAACTTCTTACAGATGGCATACGTCTGATACGTTTTGTTGCCAGTCCTGGAGCATAGTGCACATCTTTTTCGTTTTCTGGTACCGTCATCTTCTTGAGGCTCCTCAGGTAGTGGATTATTTTGCTTCTGAAGTATTTCTCAGCTAAAAAGGAGACTGCGTCACTTCGGAATGAAACTCATTATAACTACCGTATGTGTAATAAACATACCAGCTATTTTCTATTTAAATGTGACAAATTAAATAACTTTCATTTTCATTTTCATTTTAGTCACCTCCGTGGTGTAGTGGTCAACGAGCTTAGCTGACACCGCGGAGCTCCGAGGTTCGATTCCCGGCTCTGCCACGAAATTTGAAAAGTGGTATGAGGACTGGTCGTTCGTTCAGAGTATGCAGTATTTCCGTCCTTAGCTTACGACTAATTACGGTGTAATCAACGATCTTCTGCAGAATATCGTCTGTGAAGAAACACTGCCACGGTTTCATCGGTGTGTTAGCCTCTTTCACTGCTCCTTTGCAGCCTGGAAGGTGAGTGACAATATTCTGGCGTCTTGTACGGAGTGATTGTGTAGGTTCAGCCAATTTCCATGTAGTGCCGTCTTTACCGGCATATTTGCCTCTATAAACCAGTGGGAGTCATCATCTGAAGTGGAGTTGTCTTTCGAATGTTCACCCTCAGTAGCTACTTCGTCATCACTGTCATCACTTTGTTCCGTAACCGTGTTCCGGGCTTGGTCGTCTTGTATTTCTTCTTGTGGATCGACATCAGACCCTACATCACTTTCATCACCACCCAGTTCATTGTCTGTTTCTGCCGAGAATGATTAATTCAGCATAGAAAGAATACGGTCTGCTTCTCTCTCATCCATTTCACCAAACAAGGAAAACGCACTCAAATGTAAAATTTAACTAAGAATTTTTATGTGAACACAAAAGGTCGCGGTGGGTCGTGGTGACCCGCACACTACTTTCCTCGAGAACTGCTATACCCAAACCAAATTCTGCCTGCTGTACTGTGTAGAGGGGATAGACATAGGAAGGTACTGGGAGGGGGGTTGCTGTGTCACCGTTGGTGGAGGGGGGATCAATGGAAATGTTAGCGTGCGGGTTATGATGACCCACAGCGACCGTTCTCGGGTTAATGCATAACGCCGTCCATTTGTGAAGAGCATGAAGTCTACCAACCCCTATGTATAATTTTCAATGTAGTGTAGGTGTTTTTATGTGTCGGTATGTCTGTGCTGGATAGTGTTTTAGGTATTGGGGTGTATAGGAGGGAGAGTATGGGGATGTTAGCCCGTAGCTTGTACTATGGCCATCCTGATGGCATTATCCACCTCTACTCCTGTTGTGGTGTGACAGCCTCTCTTGGCTGTTATGTGTTTTCCTCCCCTCTTTGGGGATTTACGCTCGCCGAGTTGAGATGCCATATAGCACCTAGTGTCTATCAAAATACTAATCCGTGTAGTGCCTGTGGGCCTATCATCCCTATGTCGTGTAAAATATCTATGTCTCTGGGCACCGCCCTCTGGCTGTCCCTATGATCTCTAAGTGTGGTGACGCTGTGTCGTTCACGGTCTTATCTGGTCCCCTGTTTATAATGTGGGCGGGGGTAGTTATGCCTTAGGCCTATATGTCTGGTTTAAATGTAGCCGTTTCTTTGTGTGTCTACTGTGTACTATCCTCTATGTCTCTGTTAATATGAAAAATGTTTCCCTATGGCGGGAGTTCGCCTGTCCGTCTGCGCGTGGGCTGAGTAATTCTACCGTGCCTGTTGTATGCTAGGCCCTCTTAATAAAAATTGGGGTGTGTTTTATCTGTATGTGCCTCTGTGTCGCGATAATAAACATGTGGCTTGCGAATATAAACTGGTATAGCATAATTGCCTATAGTAGTTTTAGGAAAAAAAAACAACCAAAGAAAAGAAATTATTAAGGGGGGGGGGGGGTTGTTCCTCCATGGAATCTGTCTGTACCCGCCCTTAGTTAGTTTGTGTGTTCGCGTGTAATTGCCTGGCTGTCTCTAAGTGCTGGGCGCGTGTTGGAGGGAAGCGGCCGCGGCTTTAATTAGCAGCGCGCTTGTATGTACGAAGCCGCCTGCTGGCTGGCTCTCTCGCCGGCGCATATTCTGTTATCGGAGCGGGCTTATCAATGTCGCGTGCTATCGGCACGCGCCTTCTAGTGTTACTTTATCTCAGCGGTACACGTCATGTTCCCGTTGTATTAATGGCCGGTCAGAAATAGTGGAGTCTACCGGCCTGAAATCTATTCTACAATGTATGTGAAATGTTTTGGCAAAACCTAATGTTATACTGTTCTCATTTCCTGTGTTAACATCCGTGTTGTCACTGTATGACTTCCTACTATTGTTAGTGCTCACGTCTCATGTTTGTGTATCGTTGTGCCAGTTTGCTGTTGCAAAAATTTCTTCCGCAAACAGTGTGTGGCGTCATGTTGGAATTTGCTGTGTTTGCAATGCGCTCAGTTGATATGTTTTTGTTTACCGCCCTCTGTGTAACGAATGTCTTTAGCGACATGCCGGAAGAATAACAATTGTGTTGTCGCTTATTGCCCGTGTGCCAATATATGTTTGTATTATAAATGGACAATTTGCTAACTTGTAACATTTCCGTTACGAAGCTTGTTTGGGAACTTGTTTCCGTGATTACTTCCCTTTGCGCACTTATCTATTATTTTATGTGTCCGGGGTAATCTAACTGCCCCTTGTATTGAATATCCATGATTTTCGGCCGTAGAGATGTGGTGTTAACTTATTTTGTGTGAGCGTTTGTCTGTGCCCCTAATATTCCCCGTGTTCATGGAATATGTCTGCCCTGGTGTATTTTTGTGTGCCAGAGTGCGATTTTTGCTCTAGGACGTCTATTTTTGGGCTGTTCTGCCTGTCCTTCCTAATTGGTTTACTCTCTATCATTGTGCCTATTGTCTCCCTTTTTGGAGCGTATCTTGGCCTATTTCTGGGGCATTTCTGTCCCGCACTAATTTGTCATACTGTTCAGTGTTGAAATGTGGTCTTTCCTTCTTTGTGTGTTGATGTTTTTTGGTTCGTTTATAGCGTCCCAGTGTTTCCAAAATGTGTTCTGTGTATGTCTACCTTCGTGTCATTGTTTGTCTGCGTGTGTGCTATCACTGTTCTGTGATCCGTGCACCTGAATGAGTTGCTTTTTAGTCGGTCAACTCCTTCTTCCCTTACTATTCGTTGGGCCGCCCGTCCTTATCTAAAATGCGGACCCTAGATTGCGTATCGCTATCGTGTGTGTCTGTGTGGCCTCTGGTATCGTAATACGAAACTAAGTGTTATTGGGTAACTGGTATTACCCCGTGTACTCTACCAGAGTTTGTAGATTGTCTATTGTATCTGTGTTTACTTAGTGTGGGCGTTCCGTGTATTCTTGGACGTCCCTCGTATTCTGATTTCGGGCGCTACGGTCCAAAAGAGTATTTTGTGGTCTCCGTAGAGGCCTGGTGTTCCCGGTACGTCCCCTATTGGTAGTCCCGGGGTCGCTAATGCCCTAAGTAGGTTGCTATAGCGAATGCCATGGAACGGGCCTACGCACATGTAAGTATGACCCGGGTGTGTCGTCTGTATGAGTTTTGGTTGGCCCTGGTCTTAATTTGTGGGCGTAGTGTGGTTTTGAATCCCTAGTGAATGATTCATGGCCGACCGTAATTCTACTAGAGCTGTAGGATGGCTCTGGTCGCTCAGTGCGACACGTATTCGCGCTGAGTCTGCAAAGTATGAGGTTACCTCATGCGATAATGCTGGCTGCTGTCACGTGCCTCCCGTCTGCCCGTTGACATTTGAAGTGCACAGCACTCATGTCGTAACCCTGCCACAAATGGTGTGAGCGTTTTATAATATGTTTTCTACAAGGCCCTCCGTTTCTTTATAATTACCGTGCCTTATATTTTGGCCTTCCTATTATGATGACGCTACATTTGTCAGATTTGTGTAGTGTAGCCTATATGTCATCTGTGCCCGCTGTCCGTTCGTGTGGCATCTGGTGTTATGTCTCGCAGCTACGTGTTAGTGTCTCTGCCTGTGTAATTTATGTGTTTGTGTCCCCGTAGTTTTGTGTTTCAAGGCTTTTCTTTCTCTCTCTCTGTGCGTTCTCGTGTTAGTACGTGTATTCCCTGTATGTAAAAGAACCTCTCCGTGTTCATGTTTGTGTGGTGACTGACATTAGTGTAATTCATATGTCATCCCTAGTGTCTATTTAAGACGTGTACACAATGATAATATGCAAGTCATATGCATACAATACAAACCCTCTTATGCATACATTAATTCTTAACTATAACTTTATGGGACACAGTGTCTATATGGGACTCTATGGTTTTTCTATGGGATTGTGTTTTTATGTTGTTTGTGCCATGTCGTCCGTGTCATTGTCTGTCCCCGTGTCTATGTCCCTGGCTTTAATTCTACTGTGCCTACAAATTGTCTTATTTCTGGCCAGTGTTTCTCTATCCTAAGAGTGGATTTTCCCCTGTGAATGTTTTTTATCTTCGCCCGAGCGCTGTTGCCCGACGGGGTGACTGTGCTCGTCCTGAAATGACGGCATAGGCTTCCGCCCTCCATTGGGGTGGGTCCCCACTGTCTTCCTGCGGGGTTTGCAGTAGGGTGAGCCTGGGCTTACGTTTACTGCATTGCCCGTTTGCTGGCCTAGTTGTGCCTGTGCTTGAGGGTCTGTATCGCCCTTGCACTACCCTATCCGCGTCTGTGGGAGTGTATGTCCTCCTGTCGCCTTGGCCTCTTGGGGTGGGCGGTAAAACCTTCCTTATGCCCCGTGTTGACTGTGTATGAGGGATAATAGTAGTAAGCGTTTGCTACACTCCAAATATTGCATCATCATGACCAGAAATTGCGTAATCCTGATGACGTCATGGGATGACGTCATGGGTCCTTAGAGCGAGCACGTGGTCCAGGAGCGAGCATGTGCGGTGCACGTGTTAGCGTGGGAAGGGGGTGACCTCTTGGCTTATTTATGTGATGGTGATAAAAAGTTAATGGGTGTTGACGTCATGGGGGTTGTTTATTAGGATGCTAACTGTCATCTGACACCCGTGCCAGTGCCAGCGATCCGCACATGTGGTGTGCTGCTGTTATGTTTTTTTTATGCCCGCGATGGGTGGGCTGAGCGGGGAGGCGGTTCCCATACACACATGTGGTGTGCTGCTGTTATTGTTTTTTGCTTTGGATGCTAACCCTCATTTGACACCCGTGCAAGTTTGACCATGTGCAGCAGTGTGATTGATCTCGTCTGCTGTGTTCGCGTGAGACAGAGTTGACCTTTAACGTCATTGGCTAAGAATGTAATCTTTGACTTCTTTAAGCAATAGTGGAAAAAAAGAAATGATTGCGTTAGAAGCTAGTTTGCAGCATATGGTTTCTGGAGTGTGGGTGGGAGTGAAGGATATATAAATGGATGAGTGCATGGAAGAGTTTAACTTTTACTTTTGCGCGAAGAGTGTGTGTGTGTGTGTGTGAAAGAAATAAAGAAAGTCAACGACGAGGAACAAATTGTGTGATGGAAGCTCTAACGAAGTTCAATAACTTATCATCTTGTACTGAGTATTCTAATAAGAAACTAGCTGAACTAGTCATTGATTTACCATATGTGGTCCAAATTATTCGCCCCGTACAGACGAGGTTTGGAAGAAAAATAGTTGTGGATATTAACATTGAAGATGAAGTAACAAGTGTATTTCTACCAGCAGTATTTTCAAAACTAAGCACATCAGAGATCGATGAACTAAACTCAATGGGAGGCACACTGATGCTGGTGTATTTGGGGGTGAAGAACCGCTCACATCAAGTCATTTTGAAACAGTACTCGAAGGCAAACTGATGACGGTGTATTTTGGGTTGAAGAACCGCTCACATCAACATGTTTTGGTGAGTATCGGATTATATATATTATGTATTGATTGATATAACGATTGATATATTTAGTTGCTAATTATTTCTTAATTTGTTTAATTTTTCAGATTATCTAAAAAACTAATAAAACAACCAGCATAATGAAGTGGAAAACTGTTAATTTCCTGAGTGGAACTGATCATCGATCGCACCCGCTAATAGAGTATCATCGTGTATGCTTTCAACAACCGGAAGAAGAGGAAGAAGATGATAACGAGGTGAGTCGTAATGAGAAAGAAGCTTGTTTTAACAAATGGACATCTTCGAGTGGAATTTCAACATTTTCAGTCTACGTTACCAATGTTAGCAAATCAGAGGATAGTCAGCGAGAGGTGACAGAAACAGTTCTAAGATATCTATTGAAAGAATTATGTGAAGATGAACATTTTATTTGTTTCTTCGGATACAATACATTTGATGAAGTTTTCAAAATCGAATTTTCCATGACGTGTTACGATGTAACAAAATTGAATGTGTATAGAAACAATTTGCTTGGTAAACTTCAGGATGAATTTCCTTTTGAGGCTGTTCATTGTTCATTGGAGATTACAGGCAGTAATTTATCACAATGGCTTGAATATACTTTAAAAGATTATAGGTTTATGGTAAACCGATGTTACAGCAACTGCTGGTGGTGTATTAACAATAGTGCAAATTGGACGTATGCTTTGACATCAGTGATGGTACACCAAGTGTTGGTGGTGTATTAACTTTAGTGAAAATTGGACATTTGCTTAGACAACAGCAACAATGACCTCGCCTCCTAGCAAACGTAGAAAGCTCGATATTGTAATACATAATAACAGTGAAAATATAAGAAACTAATTGGACAATGCATTTGAAAGTGTTTCTAATTTTCGAAGTGAACTAAACGGTGCTATTTCAGTATCATACCAAATCGGGGAAAACACTCAAACCGAGTTGATTGAGAACAGTGATGAGTTGATTGAATGTTGGAGAGTTATTAGCGAGCATATATTGCAACAAGCTGAGAATTTCAAAGAAATTACAATTCAAATAAAGGATGAATCTTTCTTGAGCTGTGAGTTAATTGAAACGGCATTCAATTCTAGAGTGTACACACTTGCAGTATCAAATGTTAAGAATGAGTTTTTGGATCCACGCGAATTTTTAGCGAATGCTAATATTTGGTTTACAAAGTATGTTAAGAAAGCGTTAACTGTACAAGCTTTAAAGGTGAATTCAGTTTTGTGTGCACAATACGTGCTTCGCGACATATCAGAAACAAAATATTTTGCTATCAAAAATGAGGTAGTTTTCGAGTATACTGATTTAAATGAATTTTATAATAAGAATATCATTGAAGGTACATTGACAAAAATGAGCGAATTTGAAGCAAATGGTTCCAGGTGGGCTTTAGAAAAAATTCATAGTTTGAGAATTAATATAAATAAATATGTTGGATTTCGAGTAGGAATGTCCAATACTAGTCGATTGCCTGATGTAATAGTCAATAAAAATGCAGTGCTAAATTTGTATGATACAAAGGAAGCTTGTTTTGCGTGGAGTGTGGTTGCTGGTTTGTATCCAAAAACTCGAAACGTGAATCATCTTTCTTCCTATCCTAATTACAGAGATGTTTTAAATTTAGATGGTATTCCAATTCCGATGGAAATGAAATATTTAAACAAGTTTGAAAACCAAAACAATATTTCTGTAAATGTGTTTGGAGCACAATATGATGAAAACAATTGGGTATGTATGGGAACAAACGAAGTAAAAGGAAAAAAAAAACTTTTACTATTGTACCTTTGTATGTATCAGATAAAGTATATGAAAGGAGTGTAGACTTATTGATGTTGCAGATTGGAAACAGTGAAAGTTATCACTTTTGTTTAATTAGAAATCTTGCTCGCCTTGTGCGTTCAAGCCTCACTAGCACTCACAGAAGGATTTATATATGTAGACGTTGTTTGTCATATTATTTTCTTGAGGATGAGTTAAATGTTCACTTTGCAGACTGTAAACAGTTTCCTGTTGCAAAAAGCATAATGCCGACTGATGAACAAAGATTTGTTAATTTTACAGAATTCCGAGTTAAAGATACAGTTCCATTTATAATATATGCAGACACTGAATGCCTCTTGTCTCCAATTTCCTCATGTTTTCCAAATAGTGACAATCATAACTCTACTTTAACACATAAACATATTCCTTACAGCATTTCTTTATACCTTCATTGTAATTTCGATAGTGAATTGTGCAGTTTCAAGCTCTTTAGGGGAAATAATTGCATTGAATTGTTTGTAAAGGAACTTTATAGTATTGTGGATAAACTTCAAACATATTACTTATCGGTTAAGCCAATGTTAAAGATGACCGAAAATGAAGAAAGATTATTTTTGTCAAGTAAAATGTGTCACATTTGCGAGAAACCGATTGCAGTTAATGAACTCAAAGTACGCGATCATTGTCACTTAACTGGAAAATATAGAGGAAGCGCACACAATAGTTGTAATTTAAATTACAAAGTAACAAAGGTTTTGCCTATAGCATTTCATAATCTAACAGCCTATGATGGACATTTTATAATTAAAGAAATTTGCGAGAAACATGATGGAGAGGTGTTACATAATCCTGGTCATATAAAATTGTTAGCGATGAATATGGAACGTTACAAAGGGTTTACAAAGTATGTACGGGCTAAGAATGGATTCATTCAGTTAAGATTTTTCGATACATATAATTTCTTGTCCTGTTCACTAGATCAATGTTCATCATCGTTAAGTGAAGATTCAAAGCAAATAACACGACGTTATTTTAATGATGATGCACAGTTTCGACTTACTGCGAGAAAAGGTGTGTTTCCCTATGAATATGTCACGAGTATGGATGTACTTAACGAAACTAAATTACCTGAAATATCCAAGTTTTATAGCAGTCTTAATGATCAAACAATATCGAATGAAGAGTATGAGTTTGCTCAATCGGTGTGGGAAACGTTTTCCTGTCAAACATTAGGAGAATACGCCGATTTGTATTTAAAAGTTGACACACTTCTTTTGGCAGATGTCTTTGAAAATTTTAGATCGAATGGCATGGAAACTTATGGCATTGATGCAGCTCATTTTTACACTGCTCCATCTATGTCTTGGTGTGCTATGAAAAAGATAACCAATGTTCAACTTGAATTGCTTCAAGATATTGATATGTTACACTTTTTTGAACGATCTATTCGAGGGGGAAATGTTCAGTGTATAACACGACATGCGATTGCTAATAATAAGTATATGAAAACTTATGATGAGAAAAAGCAAGAGTCCTACATAATGTACTTTGACGTTAATAATTTGTATGGATATGCGATGATGGAATATCTTCCAACGGGTGGCTTTAAATGGATTGCAAATGTTGAAGGCTTTGATGTTTTAACTATTGATGATACTTCAGAAATTGGATATATTTTGGAAGTAGATTTGACTTATCCTCAAGAGTTACATGACAAACATTCAGATTACCCTCTATGTCCCGAAAAGTTGACAAAGCTAATGGCTACCCTAGATAATAAAGAACGTTATGTTTTGCATTATAGATTGTTAAAGCAATGTATTCAACTAGGAATGAAATTAGATCGTATTCACAGAATAATTGAATTCAATCAGAGCCAATGGCTAAAACCATATATTGATGTGAACACAGAGAAACGAAAACAAGCCAAAAATGATTTTGAAAAGAATTTTTATAAATTGATGAATAATGCAATTTTTGGTCGTTCACTGATGAATGTGAGGAAGTTAAGGGACATCAAATGGGTCACCAAATGGCATGGAGCTCGTGGTGCTAGGTCTTTAATAGCTAAGGCTAATTTTAAACATAGAATTATATTCGATGAACAATGTATGGTCATCGAGATGAGTAGACTAAAGATTTTTCACAATCAACCAGTATATGTTGGTGCATCTATATTAGATTTGTCTAAATGTAAAATGAATGACTTTCATTACAATGTTATTTTAGCAAATCCTGAATCAAATGTGAGGTTGTTATACACAGACACCGATAGTTTTATGTATATATTCTATTATGATATTTATGAGTTCATGAAACAGCATTCAAATTTGTTTGATACTGGAAACTATGAAACAAACAATCCTTTTGGCATTGTGAGACAAAATAAAGGTGAAATTGGTTTAATGAAAGATGAAAATGCTGGAAGGATTGTTGAAGAATTTGTGGGGTTACGACCCAAAATGTATGCAATAAAATTGTGTGATGAAATGAATAGCTTGTGTAAGGCTAAAGGCATTAAGAAGAGTGTGAGTAAAAGTATGAATATTGATGAGTATCGAAAGTGTCTTTATAACAGAGAAAAAGTCAACAAAGTTCAAGTTTGTATAATTTCAAAATCTCATTCTGTATTTACTGTTCGGCAAAATAAGTTGGCAATTTCATCAAACGAAGATAAAAGACACATAACTGAAAACGGAATTGATACTTTACCGTTTGGTCATTTTTCTCTGAAAAATGATTAGAAACAAATTGAGATTAAAGCAGTTCATCTCACTTACTTTATTTCTTTCACACACACACTTTTATGCTGGTAATAATACTAATTTTTGTGTGTTCCTTTGCTTATGAAAAAAGAATAAATAATAACCCAAATTTTGTGTGTATTATTAAAAAAAAAAAACACCTCCCCCCACCATTCCCATTTTCCAGAAATATAATTATATATGTATAATTACTTTATATTACATATCATTTAGTAATGGTGCGTTGTAAGAGGAGCAACTCTACCACTCAATATAAACGAACAGGAAGTGGATCATTAATCAGTCGTGTACTTAATAAAACTATTGATAATTTACCCGTGGAATTACACATCCCGGGATATGAATATTGTGGACCAGGAACAAAATTAGAAAAGCGATTGAGCCGTGGTGATCCAGGAATAAATATATTAGATAAAGCGTGCAAAGAGCACGACATTGCTTACGCAAAGCATAAAGATTCAAACAAAAGAAGAGAGGCTGATGCAATTTTAGCTTCAAAAGCTTGGTCTCGTGTAAAATCCCGTGACGCATCTTTTGGAGAGAGAGCGGCTGCACTAACAGTGGGTGGCATCATGAAAGCTAAGTCTAAGATTGGAGGAGGTAAGCGAAACTTAAATAATAAAAAAAAAACAAGAAAAGATTAAAAAAAAGAAGAACATCGAAAAAGCAAGGTGGTATTTTACCCCTACTTCCGATATTTGCAGCCTTGTCGGGCTTGGGGGGTCTAGCAGGCGGAGCAGCAGGGGTGGCGTCTGCTATAAACAAGGCGAAAGCTGCTCAAGAAGAACTAAAAGAAATGAAAAGACACAATCGAATGATAGAAGCAATGCGAGGAAAAGGAGGTCAAGGCATTTATTTAAATCCTCCTGCATACAAAAGATAATTAACCAAATACCAAATAAAGCATTAAGTAATTTCGATTTAGCTAAATACGCACATCAATTAAAGATTCCAAATTTTAGAGGAGTCTTTATGCGAGATACGTTACCAAGATATCCTCGAAAAAATGAAAACTGTATTGTTAACCTTGAACCGATGGATAAATCCGGTTCACATTGGGTAGCTTTCAGTAAACATGGTAAATATGTGCATTATTTTGATAGTATTGGTAATTTAAGACCACCATTAGAAATTTTAACATATCTTAAAAATTGCTATCTACAATATAATTTTCATTCATATCAATCGATTACTTCTTCGATTTGTGGACATTTATGTTTAGTCTTCTTGTATTGTATAAATAAGGGAAACACAGAGCGTCTTTAAACATTTCAAAGATGGCTTTCGAAAGACGGATAACTCTTGAAGGTAAAGGCTCGAAGATTGATGTTACATTGGAGAACCCGATTCATCTTGTAGGAGCAGAGTTTTTTGAAATAGGACTTGCAGGATTGTATACATCAAATTCTATTCGAAATGTTACCAACAGAAATAATAAATTTCGCATTCATTTTACTAATTTTTTATCAATTGATTTAGTGGTACCACCAGGTATTTATGAATTTGAAGATCTAGCCTCAGCTTTTGATGATTTACTTAGTTATCACTCATTGTCGAAACTTATACCAGAACATTTAGAAAAAACAAAATTGTATGTGGAAGAGGATATAGATGGAAAAAGAGACAACCGTCTCGTTTTGTCTTCCCCGTTTAATATTGATTTCACTGTAGCCAACAGTGTAGCAGGGCCTTTAGGTATTGAAAAGAAAGTTTACCCTAAAGAGAATAAAAGAGAAATTGAAATTCATCGAAATAGAATCGATAATGACGTTGCAATTAACGAGAATAATAACATTTTGGCTATAAAGTTGAACGAAGCGGATAGAGCGATTTTAATAATACCCAATGCTAGCTATACGTTAAAACAATTAAGTGAAAAGATTAATGAATTATTAGTTGAACATTTATTAGGCGACAAAGACAAATTCCCATCATTTTATATTAATTATGATAAAGTCTTTTATCATTGTAAACTACATTCGAAAGTGTTTGCTATAGATTTTGGTGTTGCAGATTCTATTGCAGATTTGTTAGGCTTTTCTCATAGAAAGTTCAAGGCAAACACAACTCATCATTCTGAATATATGATTAAAATTAACACTGTTAATAGTATTCGAGTATGTTGCAACCTTGTGCTTGGTACGAGTTCTTATTTGAACCATAAACCAACACACTCTTTATATAATTTTAAAGCTCATGTTCCTGCTGGTTACCCGATTGTTGTACAACCAACAACGATTAATTTTTTGCCCATGAACACCAAGCTTATTCAACATGTATCTGTGCAACTTGAAGATCATCTTCAACAGCTCATTGATTTGCAAGATGAAGATTTAACTGTAGAATTAATTATTCGTCCAGCACGATATCTTGCTATATAAAGTAATGAAATACTGTTATGTTTTCATTCTACTTGAGTAAGCATACTAGAAAACAATCACAAATATGGTTATACTATATAATACTCAAAGTTTGAAAAAAAAAGAAGTCGACTCTGATTCGAAAAAATAATATAAATCAATCAGCTAAAATTTGTAAAAAAAACAAACAACGACATCGCACCTTGAAATCTAAGAAACAGTTATCGACTAACAACAAACAATTCTTACAGTCTTTAGGCTATCGCGTACTTTAATTTCAATATAAATATATATGCAATTGTTAATCTTATTTAGTTTCTATCTATAGTTGAAGCTGTTAACATGTTTAGCATGTTTAACATAACAGATAAAAGAGAGGTTGACAACAGAGTTGTGCGACGAGAAGAAAGAGTTTATCAACCTTATTCAGCTAATAAATTCGAAAATAATGATGAAATTCGAATACCGATTCAAAATGAAGAAAACATAGTTTTATTATCAGAAGGTGTTCTTCACTTAGAAGGTCAAATTATTACTTCTAACATAAATCCAGCTGCTTCTACTACAGCGCATCCTGACCAAAATTTTGGGGCTAATCTTTTTAGCGAAATTCGCATCACGTTAAATGGTAAAGAAATTGATCGTACACGCCATCTAGGTATAACAAGTTCTATAAAAACCTTTGCATCATATTCAAAAAACGAATATACAGCTTTACAAAATGCTGGTTATTTTCCCTCTTTAACAACGCCAGCAAGTGAAGCAAATATTGTTGATAGTAACACAAAACGTTTTCATATAATACTTCCTTTAAGCAACCTGTTAGGAATAGCAGAGGATTACAGAAAGCCGATTTTAAACTGCAAGCATGAGGTAATACTTCTCCGATCGTCAAGTGACGCACGTGCGTTGCAATCGACAACCGAAAACGATCTTTCTAAGGTCAAGTTATTTAAAGTTTATCTAAAAATTCCCGTTTTATTATTATCGGACGAAGAACAAATTAAAAGATTAAAACTAATGCAGAAAAATATTCCCATTCAGGTTGGTTATCGATCGTGGGATGTTCACGTCTTGCCTTCTCTTCCTAGAACAACTAAATATAGTTGGACTGTAATGACAACTTCTGAAACTCAAAAACCGCGTCAATTTTTATTAGGTTTTCAAACTAGAAGAAATTTACTAAACACATGCTCTTCCTATTTCGACCATTGTAACATTAAATCTATAAGAGTTTTTTTAAATTCAATTTTTTATCCCTATGAAATGCCAACTTCTGAAATTGCCATAAATGACTACAGCGAGTTGTATGACATGTTTGTTAAATTTCGTAATGTATATTATCAGATCGATGATGTTCGTTCAGAGACTCTGGTTTCACGAGATGAATTTAAGTCTCTTTGTCCGATTATTGTAATTAATTGTCTCGAACAAGTGGAAGCAGTGAAGACATCTTCAGTCGATGTGCGAATTGAAATCGAGACAAGTGAGAATATACCTGAAGATACAACTCTTTATTGTGTTCTTATTCATGATCGTCAAATATCTTACAGACCATTAACGAATGAAGTAATTATCTAAACCAATATTTGCTAAGTTATAAGCAAGCAAGTAAACAAGTATTCTCACTTTAGTTGCAATCATGGAATTGACAACAACAAACTCTCCTTCTACTGATGCTGGCACGTGGAATAAGAAGCAACCAATAGTTGCAGACATTCGCAAGCTACCAAACGGCAGTTTGGAACTTGCTTACTGTATGTTAAATAACGGCAATATACCTTCATTCAGCCCCGTGATCACATGGGTTGCAGCATATTGTGAAAAAACTCTTTCTTCTTTTTTTGAGTCTATTAAGAATAAATATGATTATTTAGTTGTATATAATTTGCCAGAGGAATTTTCTTTGTTTGCACTAAAAGCACTTTCCCCAGACTCATTATTCGATCTTAATACGATTGATGGAATGTCAGACCTAATGTTGAGGCATAGCCATCGTTTACCTACAGATTGTCCAAAACATTTACCATCTCTAGCAATGGGAAGCAATAGTTGTGCTAAATTCAACGTCAATGCTGTTCAACATTGGTTAAATTCTTCTGATGGCATCATGAAAATCGTGTGTTCGATAATAAACAAGTTTCGAAACAGTGGACTTCGAGGTTTTAATAAGTTTGATTGGAACTACTTTCCTATAAACGTACTGACTATATATGAACCACAACGAATTCGTCTAGAGTGGGAACATCTACCAGATCATCTAAAGAGGAAATTTCAACTGTTTCATCTTCGCTGCAAATGTGACAACTGTAATCGCTATCTATAAAAGGTGATTAATTTAAATCTACTACTCTCGTTGACAGCTATACATATTTTGTTTTTTTAGTTTGCTTTTTAACACAGTGTATCTTTTTTTGTCTACAGAAAATAATCATCTGGACAACTAAAAAGAAGATCATCTCAACACAGCCACACTCATCTGGACAAGTAAAAAAGAATGAGATTACTTCAAGAGAAATAAAATTGTATTAATTGTAATTCTAAATGAATAAAGAAGAAAAAAAGGTCTTTTGTACCATTTCATATTAAAGTTCTTATTAATGATCAATTACCTCCTCACTCTACATGTAAATAAAATAATAATATTGTCAGGTGAGGGATTCGAACCCTCGCTTTCAATTTCTGAAAATTAGATCTTAAGTCTAACGCCTTAGACCGCTCGGCCAACCCAACACGTGCATATTAGCCAACGTGTTTTGTTGATTCATGTCAGTTCGCATTTAGCTTTGTGTGGTGAACATCTTTTCTTTGTGAAGTAAACCAGCATCATGAAGTATTTTAATTGTGTAAAGTATTCCAAAAAACAGTTAATGCAAATGATATTGAGTCAAAAAGAAATGAATTTAAAATCTGAAAGAGATCGGCTAAAAACATTTAAGACCTGGTCTTCAGACAGTTTTACGAACACTGCATGGTTAGCAGCTGCAGGATTTTTCTATTTTGGATATAAGGATATGGTTAGGTGTGCTTTCTGTAATCTGCAACTTAGTTATTGGGAAGAAGATGATGATCCGTTTGAAGAACATAAGAAATGGGCTTTTTCTTGCCCCTACGTAAACAATATTTCTCCTAGCATAGAATTGAAATGCGAATATGAAAGACTTAAAACTTTTCAAAATTGGCCTCTTCCCTGTCCAAACGAATTTTGTTTAGCATCAGCAGGATTTTATTATACTGGTCATGGTGATAAGGTGAAATGTATATTCTGTAAGATTGAAATTGAAAATTGGAGGGAAAACGATAATCCTTTAAATGATCATGAAAAATGGGCGCCATATTGTCCATATATAAGAGGGTTTTACGTCGGCAACGTTGATTTAAATCCTGAAAATCCTACTATTATTCCACATAATACAAGTTATGATACGTGTGGAAGCAATATATGTTGATGTGATGTGATTTTTTGTGCAGTGTGCATTCTCAGACGTAAACGTAGACATGTTGAAGTTTGTTAAGCAGTCAAACACTCTACCAGTAATTTCATTTACTAATGCTGAAAACCAGAGTAAAAGTGAAAAAAGAAAGCATGGTGTTTTACTACCGAACACAATTCGATGTATCATTTGCGGTCCATCGAACTGTGGCAAAACAAACGTAATGCTAAATTTATTGTGTCATAAAAATGGAGTTCGTTTTGAAAACGTTTATATTTATTCTAAATCACTTGCTCAAAGTAAATATGTTGAATTAAAAAAGTTTTTGGACTCCATAAAAGAAATAAAAAGTGATTTTTTTCCGATAATGATGAAGTAATGCCTCCAGAAATGGCTAGAAAAAACTCTATATTTGTTTTTGATGATGTAGCCAGCAATAAACAACAACACATGAAAGATTATTTCAGTAGAGGTCGTCATCACGACGTTGACGTATTTTATCTTTGTCAAACATATTCTTGTATACCTAAACATCTAATTAGAGATAACGCTAATTTTTTAATTCTTTTTAAACAAGACGGAACAAACTTGCGTCACGTATATAACGATCATGTAAATACAGATATGAGCTATGAACAGTTCTTTGATATTTGTTCGTATTGTTGGCAAAACTCTAAGTTTGGTTTTTTGGTTATCGATAAAGATAGCGATTTACAAAATGGTCGATATCGCAATGGATTTGATGTTTATTTTCAGTTATAAATATGACTTCAAAAAGAGGTAAATGGCCATTCGTGTTATAGCTTTTGCGTGGTTAACAACTTAACTATGACATCGTTTAACAAAACCAATAATGTGTCTATCGGACGACCGACTTCACGACATGATATTGCAACTAAATCATATGTTGATGATAAGCTACTGCAATATGGAAATCAACTAACAACAACAACAACAAGCGACGGACATCTAAGTATAAACGGCAAACGGTTAAAAAATGTTGGAACGCCAATACATGTTGAAGATGCATGCAACAAAGCTTATGTACTGAAGTTATTAAATGAGCTAAATAAAATCGAGTCTAAAGAAGACATACAACGAAACTTTAACGAGCTTAAAGGTTTAATTTTTTCAATTTGTAAAATAGAGAAAAAAGAACTTGACTTTCAAAACAAACGTCTCGCGGGCTTAGCTTTACCATCATCTGCAAATGATGCAGTAAACCTTATTGCAATGCAGCAACATACATCGAATATAAAAAAATATCTTGAGACCCGAATAACCGAAGTGTTACAACGAGTAGAATTCATTCATGGTTTAGTGCGAGAATTTTCAGAAGATCACTTTCCGTATGATCAAGATACTCTCGACTTGGGTAACAAAAGAATAAGAAATGTTAAAGATCCAATTCAAAATCAAGATGCGGTAACGTATTCTTTTCTTAAAACTCATGTAACAAATGAACTCGATGAAATTAAAAAATCTCTTTTGAATATAAACAGAGATGATGAAACTGTAGATATGTTAAATAGAAGAATAACAAACATATCTCAACCAATCGATTCGTTAGATGCAATAAACAAATATTACTTAGAAAACTTTGCTGCCTCTCGAAAAGATCTAGAAGACTTAATCGCTAAATTTAATAAACAAAACGTTTTAAACGTAGACGATGGTGGAACTTTAAATATGATGAGTAGACGAATTACTCATATAAACAACCCCATATACGATAACGATGTTGCAAATAAGACGTTTGTTGAGCAATATGCCGCTTCCCAACGTGAATTTGATCAATTGAAACAAACTGTAAACAATCTACAACATCAAAAACAAACAAATGTTGAGTTCCCTGTTAACGACCAAGACGTGACAAATAAACGGTTTGTAGAACACTATGCTGCTTCACGAACTGAAGTTAATCAACTAAAAGAAATTTTAAGCAATTTACAAACTCGTATTGAGGGTGTTGCTAACAATCTCAATATTGTTAAAAAAGAAGATCTTGAAAGTTTTGCTGCTGAATCCAAAGAAGAATATAACAAGTTAAAAACTGAACTGGGAAAAATTGAGCAAATGGTTAACAAAGAACCACTCGAAAGTTTTACTGCATCCAAAGAAGAATATGGTATATTAAAAGATGAAGTAAAGAAAAAGAACTTATCGAAATTTATTCTGAAATTCTCCAACACACCATCAATCCATTCACCAGTATACACGCTTCATAATCATAACATACAGTACCAACTTCCCTACAAAGGCGTATTAAAACCAATTTTTGTTTCACCAAGATCTCCAATTGTGTATGCAATTTTAAATATACGTCAAGAGATTGAACTGGATGGCAGTGATATTGTCGTTGAAGAGCAAGATGAAATTCAGTTTCGACTTAGAGACCCTAAAAAACATAAAACTGATGATCTTCCTCTTCAAATCGATTTTGAATATACTATAAATAAGTAAAACAACCACAATTTCCGTTTAGTCATGGAGAAGAGCTCAAAGATTAAAGCTGAAAGTCGAGTAAAGGATAAACTTTCTCGCTTAAAAAAAGATGTTAAAGACAAGTATCTTTCACTTCAAGATGATGTTAGACGAAAAGAATTAGATATAGAGACTAACTTTAAACCAGTAACAAGTTCATTAAATCAACTTGTAGCTATTGCTAATACGTCGACTCAAAATAAAGAAAATCGAAAAAGAAAAGGAAAATATGACGATTCTGAATCCACTGCTACTTCAGACGAAGAAGATGGAGATAGCATCAAAATAATTTCACTACTTAACCGCTACTTTGATCCGTTCATTAAACAAAACGTGGATAGAACATTTGGTATAACGATAAGAAATGATAAACAATACTTGGGACGCGAACGAGTTTTCTTTGATAAAAAGTGGATAAAAGTTGGTGGTGAAAAATTTCCTATTACAGAAGGTCTACTTGAATTGATTCAAAGGAAAGTACCAGACCCCACTCTAATAGATAGGAGTGATTTAACTTCATATTTGAAATTATTAAATGTTTCAAACGTGCACAAAAGAAATTATACAAGCAATGCAGCTCCAAGAGGAACGCAATCTTATAAGTATAGACATATAATTGAACCCCTTCTCACTGAAGACATAGATAGAATTATAAAAACAGCAGATGAAAATGAAGAAGCAAATACTACAATGCATACTGGATATGGTCAAAAAAAACACATCGCGCCACAAGCCATTTGGAAATTTGAAGGCGGAAACAATATTGAATTCGTTCACTGGAATGAACCAAACAAATTGGTATCAAGACTTAAAAAATTAATTGCATCGAAAGCTGCAGGTCACACAGGACTAGACAGCGAAATCTTTGCAATAGAAGAAGAACTAAGAAATGCTGGATATATTGAATAAAAATTCCAACGTTTGTAAAACAATGCACAGTATGTTATAAAACATTGTTTGGAAAATAACTATGAACGAAATCAGACGAGAAATTGCAAAAGAACTTCACGCACCGCTTAGAAAAAAGTTTAAAAGACGACGTGTTATTAGCAAAGGAATCGATGACCTCCATGAAGCTGACCTTGTGGACATGTCCAAACTTGCAAAATGGAATAATGGATTTAAATATTTATTAACCATTATTGACGTTTACTCGAAATATGCATGGGCAATTCCTCTTAAAACCAAAAAAGGAAGTGAGATTGTGAAAAGCTTAAAATTTGTTTATTCTCAAAGTAAAAGATTGCCCAATTATTTTCACACCGATCGAGGAACGGAATTTTATAACAGTGAATTCAAAACATGGTCTCAGAAACAAAATCTAAAGCATTATTCCACTGGCAGCTCCATTAAAGCGAGTGTGATAGAAAGATTTAATCGAACTCTTAAGGAATCGATGTGGAAAGAATTCACAACACGAGGTTCTTACCGATGGGTACATATTTTGCCTGAGTTACTAGTAAAGTATAATCACAAAATACATCGCAGCATTGGCATGAAACCTAATGATGTGAAAAGAAACAATCCACCCCGCTTGCCAACACAATATAATGAAACTTTAAGAAAACCAAAATATAAAATCGGTGACATTGTAAGAATATCAAAAATCAAGAAACACTTCAGTAAAGGGTACGAAGCTAATTGGACAACAGAATTATTTACAATTTATAAAGTTCAAAATACTAATCCACGAACATATCTTTTAAAAGATAATAAAAATATCCCAATATTTGGTGCGTTCTACGAAGCAGAGTTACAACGAACAAAACATCCTAATATTTACTTAGTCGACAAAGTACTACGTAGAAAAGGAACCCGAGCCTTCGTATCTTGGCTTGGATTCGATTCAACTCACAACTCATGGATCCCCAACAAAAATATCTTATAATTACAACAGTGTAAGTTTTTTTTATTTTTTATTCCTCGCAAAATATTATTATTATTATTATTATTATTATTATTATTATTATTATTATTATTAATGTGTCTCTATATATATATTTTTCAGCTCACTAAAACCAACACACGCAAGAAAGAAAAGAATGATTGTACTTACCCGTGCACAAGACCAGCATATTCCACTCTGCAAACAACACAGCATCTTCAATTCTCCGCAGCTTGTTGGAAAAAGAACTACTTACCACTTTAAGAACGAAGATCATATCATTTTTCACTATTTCATATTATATAATTAATGTAAACCACAAATGATCAAATAAATATATTTAAAAAATAAAATTTACACTGCACAATATTAATCCACTGTCCACTGTCCATTGAATTTAATTCAAGATTTGAACATCATCATCATCATCATCATCATCATCATCATCTTCTTCTTCTTCTTCTTCTTCTTCTTCTTCTTCTTCTTCTTGTCGGTCTTCTTCTTCTTCTTCTTCTCCTTCCGCTCGATGTTCTTCTTCTTCTTCTTCCATTCGATGGTCTTCTTCTTCTTCTGCTTCTTCTTGCACTTCTTCCATATGCTCTTCCATATGCTGTTCCTCTAATGGCCGTTCAAACACGGCCATTAGCTCTTCCGCCAATGTAGGTTCAAACATGTTGAAATTCATCGAGCCGATGGATCTCAACTTGTCAATAATAATATTGACAATGTGAAATGTCATGCCGTTGAAAATAATTTCACGGCAGTGGTGTTGATCCCTCATCAGCTCGAATATTTCGGCGCTTAAAAGATCCTTTTCGCCCGGTGTTAAGGTGTTATACCACACCTCCTCCTCTATTTTCGTCGCACTGACGATGAAATGCAACCCTTGATTCAGGGCACTTTCCGCAAACATCATAATGTGTTGCAATTTTACTAACTTTTCTATCAACCCCTCGCACAGACTCATGATATTGCAGATAAAGATAGCTAACTACTGCTCCATAGCAATCTCCTCTTATATATATTAAGAAGTTAGAGCGCCAAAAAACCTCTTTAAAACATTTCACATGAAGCTCTGGGAACTGACATCCAATCTCGTTCTCGCATTAAAAATTACAGACTTGACTAATGACGTCTGGGAATCTAAAAACAAACAGATCGAAATTCATTTCACACACTCAAAGTTATACATGTCATATAAAACACTTTAACCAGATTGAGATCATGAAGCAAGCCAGAACACAAAAAATGTTAACATCATTTAAATTAAACAGACATAACATAGCGAGAAGGAGTAACACAACTCCACTCCCACGCTGTGGTAATATATGTCGTACTTAAACAGAGTGTAGCATTACAACATCCGTTTACTTATTTGGCATGCGCGAGCAAAAACTTTAACAACCATGCACCACATGCGCTGGCTGCTCTCATGGCTTGCCGCACGGCGCGAGCAAAAACGGAACAGCTGCACACCACATGTCTGGTAGCGATCCGGCTATGTCGAGCGCCACACCGTACACTCTCATTCAAAAGTTATGACACCCAAGACTCTCTACACTTCCTTGGAAAATTACCAAAATATAATTCAATAATCACTCAATAATTAATAGGCATGATACACACGCTGTCCGAGGAATTAAATAACAAAACACAGAATCGAACCAAGAAACTCCCCTGTAGGAGTGGAAGAGGAGTCTGAATTTCGAGTTACCATCCTAATAAACAACCCCCATGGCGTCAACACTCATTAACTTTTTATCACCATCACATAAACAAGCCAAGAGGTCACCCCCTTCCCACGCTAACACGTGCAGTGCACATGCCCCGCTCCTGGACCACGTGGTCGCTCTAAGGACCCATGACGTCATCAGGATTACGCAATTTCTGGTCATGATGATGCAATATTTGGAGTGTAGCAAACGCTTACTACTGATAATGTTACGCACAGGCGTATGTGTTACAGCCTGGTGAATTGTTAGCGACCCCCCTGTATTTCTTTGCACTGGGGGTGCATATGTTCGTATCCGCCTCCATTCCGGCGCAATCGCCCTTTGAACTGGCGGTAGGGGTCGTGTAGTTGTCTGTGAGCGTCCCTATAATGTATTGGAGAGTAGCCTGGCCGTTTTCTGGCCTATGGCCACGGCAGACTCCTTCCTTTGTGTTTGTCTATGTGTGTTGGTCTGTATGGGTTGCTGTGCTGTGGCACGTCCTCTGTATCATCTGCCCATTATATAGGTTCCTCCAGGCTCCTCTTTGTGTAACCGTGTGTGTTTGAGAGCCCTGGTTTCAACTCCCTCTCGTTCATTTGTTCTGAGGGGTTTGGTGTAGGTTTTGTCCCTCGGTCTGGCAGAATTGCCTCCTGGACCGGAGTTGCGGGACGCGTACTTGTGTGTGGGTGTAACTGCAGTGTGTTGGAGGCTAGCCTGACCGTTTTCTGGCCTATGGCCACGGCAGACTCCTTCCCTCGTGTTCTGGTAGGTGTAGTGATGGACATGTTCGCAAATTGCTGCGTTAACGTGTTTATGTCTATGACCTGTCTCTGCTTCGCTGGCGGCCCTGCCATGAACTCGAAGATGGCATTATTGGCCTGTAGTTCTCGATAATCTTCCCAAATTTGGGCATACTGCCGATTAAGTTATATGGCCTGTTCGGCGACTTTGGTACCACTAGTCCCTACGTGTTTATGTTGTATGTTCAGTGCCTCGTATTGTTGGAACATCACGTCATGTAGACAGTGTAGCCTCCAATGGGAGCGATTCAACTGTCTACGCAGAGTGGGCACTTTGCCTCTCATTTTTCTGTTTTGCGCCATGTTCCTTGGCTGGACTAGCGACTTAATCACGCGTATATATTGTGCGTGGAGGAGCTGTTGATACTTTTGGAGGTAATCCTGTCTGGTCGCAAAGACCTTATGCCAGGCAATTAAATCTTGGTATTCCCCAATATTCTTTAGCATGGCTAAACGATATAGGGAAGCCATCTTGAACTTTTTGTGTGTGTTAAGAAAATGTGTGTGCCTATGGACGTGTGAAGCGTGATTGTATTTCCTTAGGGAGGGTGGGTGGGCTCCCTCACGATGGTATCCTCATCTTGACGTGATGTGGGGGCTTGAGAGTTCAAATGATCCTGCGAGCTATGCCGGCGGGAGCGAAAGCTCCTGGTAGGGTCACCCATGCCGGACAGGTCAAAGGTGATGGGCCAGACTAAGGGGGATACCCTGGTCCTCCAGGTTGGGGGTTGGGCGTAGGGTTAACAACCCTACACTGTAAAAAATCACAATGTTACGGATACCTTACAAGTGCCTCGGAATGCTGATCACTCGATGACGAACCAGCAAAGGAAACGGTTAATGAGAAGGAAAGCGGATATTATGTTAGCGACATGGAATGTGAAAACCCTAAGGAGACCTGGGAAATTGAGAGAGATTAGAGAAGAAATGGGAAAATACCGAGTGGAAATAGCTGCACTACAAGAAATACGATGGAAAGGCCAAGGAATGATAGCGTCAGGGGAACATATACTGATGTACAGTGGAGGAAACACCGGTTATGGTGGTACAGGCTTTCTTATACAAAAGTCTGTTAAGTCAAGTGTAACAAACTTCAATGCTATAAATGAAAGAATGTGCTCAGTGCGACTACGAGCAATGTTTTTTAACATCACCATGTTTTGTGTCTATGCCCCCACAGAAGAGGCAGAAGAAGAAGAGAAGGATAGGTTCTACACTAAGTTGGAGGAGGAGGTCAACAAAGTACAAAGACATGATGTGAAAATAATCCTTGGGGACCTAAATGCCAAAGTCGGGAAGGAAGAGGTGTTCAGAGATATAATAGGGAAGGAAAGTTTCCACGAAGGGAGTAATGACAATGGATTGCGGTTGATAGACTTTGCCATTGGGAAAGAAATGGTGGTGAAAAGTACTTGGCACCCAAGGAAAGATATCAAGAAAGAGACCTGGGTGTCTCCGGACGGAGTTACAAGGAATCAAATAGATCATGTGATTATTGACAAACGACATGCATTGGATGTAATGGAAGTAAGTAGTTGTAGAGGAGCAGATGGGGACACAGATCATTACTTGGTAAGAATCAAGTATAGACAAAAAATAGATTCAGCGAGGAAACCAAAAAGTGAAAGGAAGATGAAGCATAATATCGGAAGGCTTCAAAACAACAAGGAAGTAGAAGAGGAGTATAGATTGAAAGTGAGAGAAAACATGGAAAACAATAAGACCCTCTGGGAAGAAGGTAATGTGGAAACTAAATGGGAGTTACTGAGAAACACCATCAGTGAAGTTGCAGAGGAAACGCTGGGGAGAGCCGAATTCAAGAGAAATATACAATGGTTCGATGAAGAATGCTCGGAGGCAATCCATGAAAGAAACGAAACAAGGCAAAGATTGTTGCAACGGAGAACAAGACAGACGGTGGAAGAATATAGAGAGAAAAGGAAAAGGGCAAGCAAGTTAAGTAGGGTTAAGAAAAGGCAGTATGAAAGAGAAAGAATAGAACAATTAGATAAAATGAGGGAGAGTGGGGAGATTCGGAGATTTTATGAAAGAGCAAGAGATTTGAGGAAAGGGTTTCAACCAAGAGCAGTCTTTTATAAGGACAAAGAAGGAAATTTTATAGGAGATAAGAACAAGATGCTACAGAGATGGCAGGAATATTTCACAGAGCTACTCAATGGACGGGGTGAAGAGGAAACCGCAAATGAGGAAGAAGCGGAACATGTAGGGATTGATGAGCAAGAAGAAGTGGAAACACCGTATTTAGAGGAAGTTAGAGATACAATCAAGGAATTAAAGAACAATAAAGCCGCCGGAGAAGACGGAATAGAAGCGGAGTTGCTAAAATTCGGTGGAGAGGTAGTGGTAAAAGCAATGCATGAACTAATAAAGGAAGTTTGGACGAAAGAAGAAATGCCCAGGGATTGGACTGTAGGAATAATATGCCCTTTGTATAAGAAAGGGGACAAATCAGTATGCGGCAATTATCGTGGGATTACTCTATTGGACGTAACATATAAGGTGTTCAGTAAGATTTTTGCCTCTCGACTGGAGCGTTGTGTAGAGAAAATATTGGGGGACTATCAAGCTGGATTTAGAAGGAATCGCTCTACAATGGACCAGATATTTGTAGTGAGGCAGATACTGGAGAAGTTTTATGAACATGATAAGCAGCTGGATCAGCTGTATATAGATTTTAAGCAGGCATATGACAGTTTGGATAGAAAGGAAATTTTTAAAATTATGAAAGAGTTTAAGATCGCGATAAAATTGGTCAAGCTGACAGAAATGACTATGGAAACCACAATCTGTAAGGTTAGATTAGAACAGGAGATGTCCGAAGAATTCATTGTAGAAAGGGGTTTGCGACAAGGAGATGTAATTTCTACATTACTCTTTAATGTAGCTCTAGAAAAAATAATTAAACAACTGCCAATCAATCCAGAAGGGACCATATTTAACAGACAAGTGCAGGTTATAGCATATGCGGATGATGTAGCATTAATTGCAAGGAACAGTAAAGCATTAGAAGAGAGCTATGTCCTATTGGAAGAAAAGGCACGAAAGTTAGGATTAGAAGTAAATACAAGTAAAACCAAGTATATGAAGATGGGAAACTCCAGAGTGGCAAGAAGAGATCCGTATATTAAATTAAATGGGAAAGAATATCAAAGAGTAGAAGAATTCAAATATTTGGGTTCAATAATAACTGAGGATAACAGAACATCAGTGGAAATACAAGAAAGAATTAAAAGTGGAAATAGATGCTATTACGCTCTGCAAAGCATGTTTAAATCAAGAAATGTTAGTAGGAATACTAAAATAAAAATTTACATTACAATACTAAGACCTGTGGTTATGTATGGATCGGAAGGTTGGGTTCTCAATAGAAGAGAAGAAGAATGGCTGCGAAGATGGGAAAGGAAGATCTTGAGGAAAATATACGGGGCAGTGAGAGAGGAGGAAGGTTGGAGAATAAGGACAAATGTGGAACTACAGGAACTCTTCGGACAGGCAGATATTGTGGTCAAAATTAAGCAGGGAAGAATAAGATGGGCAGGACACGTTCAGAGAATGCCAGAATCACGGAGTGTCAAAAAGGTGTTTACGCAAAGACCGGATGGAAGGAGGAGAAGAGGAAGACCCAGGAGACGGTGGATAGATGATGTGGAAGACGACCTTAGGAGTCTGGGAATCAGGAACTGGAGAAGGAAGGCGGAAGATAGAGATGAATGGAGGCAGGTGATAAAGGAGGCCAAGGTTCTTCAGGGACTGTAGCGCCGACCAGTAAGTAAGTAAGTAAGTAAGGGTGGGTGGGCTAAAAATTCCCCCTTATATTCGCAGAGAGAGAGAAAAAAAAATAATGATTTCTCGATTTTTTTTTTCGAATTTCACTTGGCTGCTTTTGTACCTTGCGCTCTACCACGAGGGCTCGTTGTTTGAGTCCCTTACCCTTAATTTGCGTGGTAGCGGCGCTCCACCAATCTGTTTTATCCCTGTGTTGGGGGATGGGATAAACAGGGTAGTGTAGATGTATTAATTTAGGGGTAGTTTCCGAAAAGGGGTAGTTTCCCGTAATTGGGGGAGACTACTATTGTAACGTGTTGGTGAGAGGATGTGATCTGTTGGGGTTCGTTCCTACAGGGTGTGTCTACCTGTTAGGGGATGAATGTCTAAGACGGAGCTATTAACTTAGCCTGCCAATTAAGTATGAGCGAGCGTTAGCGAGCTCATGTGCAGAGTCAACAACTCGGCACGTCGCGGTCTCGCTGCTTACTCGAATACAATGAGATTCCTGACGGTGCAGTTCCTGGCCTTCACGGTCAGAGGCAATTAGGACTAAGGTCAGGTTGGGTGTAGGGATGTAAAACTGGGTGAAATGAGTAGTAGATGTATGTGTTTACTGACCAAGTATTTATTGGTCATTGGCGATAATGTACTGTCCCTTTAGGTGGTGGACGAGTATGTAACAAAATGTACAAATACAAATGTGTTCTGGGTGAGGTGTTACAAGTAATTAGGAAATCTGAGCACACGGCTAATTCTCACCTGGTGACGTTGTGATGGGCTGGAACGGACCTGGAGGAGCAGAGACGCTGGCCACGAATAGATAATTGGGCTCTTCTGGGTCTAGCTTATAAGGCTTCGCCCACTGCTTACTGGGCGTGTCCTCACTGTTGCTGTTTTAGATAGTGTGTTTGTGAGTTGTGCAAGCGTGGCTGGCAGCAATACCGCTGTGCCTGCTCGTGTCAAAGAAGTGTGTAAGGCTTATGGCATGCCTATGAGGGTGGTTTATGGTGAAAGATGAAGGGGTGGGTTAGGTCCTATGTCCTAGGGGTACTGCCCCTGGGCTGTGCAATAATTAAGACATGAGTGTGTTTATAAAACTCGCTTTGCTCGTTTTAGAATTTCCATGCGAGTGTCTTAATTACCATTATAGGCGAGTTGCATACGACTGTTTACGTTCGACGATAATTATAACTTTACTAGCAGTAGTGCCCGGCTTCGCCCGGTGGATTTATTTGTTTTATGGATGATAATGAATAATACTACAGAACAGGCACATGATACTTAAACTAACAGAAAACTATATTTTAAAAATATATATTTTTGTGGTGGCGGTGGAGGTGGTGGTTGTGGTGGTGGTGGGGATGAAAAGTAGTACAGTATAATGGACGTAACATTCAGGTCAATTTCCCGTAATGATAATTATGAATAGGGAAGCAGTTATTTACTAACTACAGCACTGACACATGTAATTTAAAAACAAATTTACAAAAAAAATAGAAAGAACTGTAAGTGTAATAATAGACACTACCTAGGGCCTATATCTCATTGGCTGTTAGAAATGTAGAGACCAATAGTGTCGTCTTTTGTCGCATAGCGCCGTAGGAAAATAATCAAATCCTTTGGCAAACTTCGGCTGTCCCGAGCTACTGAGGTAGCAATAGTGTCATTTACCGCCACTAGGCGCGTAACGATAAGTTTCAGAATAAATGATGGAAAATTTGAAAGCACCAACGCTTATTGCAGCTGATAACCTCAATGTACTCCACCAACACCATTGCACTTATACAGAGGCATAATATTTTCATGATGATAACTGTTTGAAAGGGCCTAAGAAATATTTTTGCACTAGGCTAATTACCCCTCCGTGACTGCAATTTATAAACAGCGCAAGATGCAACTATTTTCGCAATTCTGCACCAGAACACTGGTAGGGGTGACGTGATGCAGCCCGAACTGCCCGTCAACAACAGACTTATTAAAATACTCATACAGTTACACTACTACTCTTGCATTTATTTATTTATTTATTTACAACGTATTTTCCCAATATTGGAAAGCGTTAAGCAATTTTACTCAATTCTTGACGTTCTTCTTATCTTGCCAATATTGTTTCATTCTGTTGGAGAATGCCAATTTTCTTTCGTCAGACCATTGAGGTCTGTAAGGTGTGGGTTTTGGTTGCTCTCTTACATTTATTATTATTATTACTATTTATCGTATGGCATTTAGTGCCGGGAGTGTCCGAAGACATGTTCGGCTCGCCTGAGACTCTTGCTGCTTCCAGCAGACACCCTAAAGTGTGAGCTACAACTTCCGTTCAATTTCAAGTAGTTCCAACTTTCACCACCAGATATCAATGATACCTAGTGGAGAACGTTGGAACTTTGATAGAGCGTTCAGACGAACTCTAACCAAACAATTTTGCTTTACACAAGTTGAGTCTGTGAAAGGATCTTTTACATGCCATAAATCTATGACATGGGACCGCCGGCTTTACATCCTCTCCGAAGGGAAGCATACTGAAGGATTTTAACGCTCTTAAAGAATCCGGCGACTTCGTCCGGGTTTGAACCCGCTATCTTGGGCATGGCAGTTCAGCATGCTACCGACTACGCCACCGAAGTTACACTACTACGGACATGAATGGTTCTAGGGCCTTAATACGTGGTTTTCAAGTTCATTTTTTCTGTCATTCTAAATGTAGGGAATGGGGAGCGATGTCCAAAATATCAAGTGAACAGTGTTACCAGCAGGGTTTCGAAGTGTATGTGAAATTTGGTGCAATTAAGAGAAACGGTGTAGATTTGTGATGAAGGGCCTAAATGCAGGGAATGGAGGGGTCTTTCCAAAATTTCATGCAGTCAGTGTTACACGCAGGGTGCCAAAGGGTATACAAATTGTCGTTCAGATCGGTGAAACGGTATAGATGCGTGCCAAAGGGCCTAAATGCAGGGAATGGAGGGGTCTGTCCAAAATGTCTTGCAGTCAGTGTTACTCGCAGGGTTCCAAAGGGTAAGTAATTAAATTGCCGTTCAGGTCGGTGAAACGGTATAGAAGTATACAACTTTTGGTTCAGATTGGTGAAAGGGTGTAGATTTGTGCCAAAGGGCCTAAATGCAGGGAATGGACTGGTCTGTCATAAATTTCATGTAGGCAGTGTTACTCGCAGGGTTCCAAAGTATAAGTATTCAAATTTTGGTTCAGATCGGTGAAACGGTGTAGATTTGTGTCAAAGGGCCTAAATGCAGGGAATGGAGTGTTCTGTCGAAATTTCATGCAGACTGTGTTACTCGCAGGGTTCCAAAGGGTAAGTATACAAGTTTTGGTTCTGATCGATGAAACGGTGTAGATTTGTACCAAAGGGCCTAAATGCAAGGAATGGAGTGGTCTGTCCGAAATTTCATGTAAACAGTGTTACTCGCAGGGTTCCAAAGGCTAAGTATACAAATTTTGGTTCAGATCGGGGAAAAGGTGTAGATTTGAACCAAAGGGCCTAAATGCAGGGAATGGACTGGTCTGTCTTAAATTTCACGTAGACAGTGTTACCATAAGGGTTCCAAAGGGTAAGTATACAAATTTTGGTTCAGATAGGTGGAACGGTGTACGTATCACTAACCATAACGCCAGCGCATGCGGATAGAGCTGTTCGGGAGCACTTGTTCTACCGACTTACTGAACAACAAGTAGTTCCATGACGAACTAAACAGCCTACTTTTCTTAAAATGTAAGCTTCATGCCAATCTATATAGACTTATCTGCAATAATAACGATATCAAGTTCCTAATACCAACATTTCTAAGTACTGCAGTTTGAAATACACCTAAAATAATGTAGCCTAATACAGTAACTTACTACAGTTGGCAGCCCTGGTGACTCTGAATATATTCTGAGCTCCCTCTCTTAAGGTATAGAATGCACATACAAAATTTGGTTGAAGACTAATGGATAGTACGGACGTTACATGCTGCTTGATATTGGATTTATCAGTGCGCGTAAAATCGTGTTGGGAACAATATCATGTATGTGATGCTCAGAATTAATCTGAAATAATACGATCTATTATAGCCTAGTGCCAATTGGTAATAATTGTTAGTATAGAAGTTACATTTAATTAAAATTGAAACTATCAGAAAGCTTAGAATCATGTTGGCAGCACTGAGGTATATTATATACTCCAAATTAATCTAGAAAGTCAGGTACTACACGTGTGCAAAGTTTAGAGCTGAAGGCTTGCATATATTTCTGATATATTGATATTAGGATTAAAAACAAATAGAGAGAACATTTATTAACAGTTGGCAGCCCTGCTGGTTCCTACGAATACGCATAATCATAACTGTTATGGTACACAAAGCACATACGAAATTTGGTTGAAATGCATTTGTTATTATAGCAGTTATATGCATTTAAGAACTTGACCTATCAGCAGGCCTAGAATCGTGTTGGCAGCACTGAAGTATATAAGTTACACCGAACTTGGGTAGAATATTAGGTACTATAAGTGTGCAAAGTTTAGAGCTGTTGGCTTGCATAATTTCTGATATATTGACATTAGGGTTATTCAAATAGAGAGAACATTTATTAACAGTTCGCAGCCCTGCTGCTTCCTACGAATAAGCATTGGCTAATCATAACTGTTATGGTACACAAAGAGCATACGAAATTCGGTTGAAATCCATTTGTTAGTATAGAAGTATATGCATTAAAAAACTTGACCTATCAGCAGGCTTAGAATCGTGTTGGCAGCACTGATGTATATAAGTTACACCGAACTTGGGTAGAATATCAGGTACTATACGTGTGCAAAGTTTAGAGCCGTTGGCTTGCATTCTTCCGGATATATTGACATTAGGGTTGAAACATAGTGAGAGCATTTATTAATAGCAGCCCTGGTGTCTGTTTAGAATATGCACAGTCATATGTGTTGTAGTACACAGAGTACATAAGAAATTTGGTTGAAATCCAATCGATAATATAGAAGTTACATGCATTTAGAAATTGGACCTACCGGCAGGCTTAGAATCATATTGGCAACACTGGCATGTATGAACTTCAGAAAATTAATCTGGAATGTTATTATCTATTCGTGTTCCAATTTTGGAATAGTTCGCCTGCAAAACTTCTGAGATATCCGACATAGAGCTGAAATTTCAATTGCGATTTTTCAGCAGTTGGTAGCACTGACGTCAATTTCAAATATGGTTGTGGAATATTCAAATATAGATCTTTACTCTTACCAAATTTGGTGTTGATATCTGCAGCCGTTTAGGAGTTGATAGGGGGGGGGGGGGGACACACACACAGACAGACAGACAGACACACATTTTCCCGGATCGAACTCATAAGTCTACTTTTTCCTCATTTTTGCAAAATGTGAAAAGTAGGCTAAAAATAAGAAGATGTGGCGTATATTATGAGGTGAAGGGGGTGAAAAGTGGGGATTGAAAGATTCCTAACGGAGCGTGTATCTCTTAAACGACATAGGCGAGGAGTTTGAAACTCAGCGGAAACAAGAAGTTCCGTGACGAACTAAAGAGCCTACTTTTCTTAAAATTTAAGATTCATGCCAATCTATATAGACCTATCTAGAAAAATAGCGAAATTAAGTTGGTAATATCGAAATTTCTAATTAGTTCGAAATATACCTGTAGCCTAATAGAACACTACTGTTGGCAGCCCTGGTGACTGAATATATTCTTAGTTCCATCTCTTAAGATACAGAATACAATATTTGGTTGAAGTCCAATGGGTAGCATGGACGTTACATGCAGTTAGACATTGGATCTATCAGCGCGCGTAAAATCATGTTGGCAACAATGTGACGCATGCGTTGGTCAGAAATCATCTGAAATATTATGATAACTTGCTGTGTCAATTTTGGATGAAATCCATTTGTTAGTATAGAAGTTACATGTATTTGAAAATTGGACCTATCAACAGGCTTAGAGTCATGTTGGCAGCACTGACGTATATTAGTTTCTCATAATTAATCTAAAATGTTAGGTACTATACTTGTGCAAAGTTTGAAGCTGTTGGCTTACATACTTTCTGATATATTAATATTTGGGTAAAAAATTGAGACAGCATTTATTAACAGTTAGCCGCCCTGGTTGCTCTTAAGAATAAGCATAGTCATATCTATTATGGTACACATAGCACATAGGAAATTTGGTTGAAATCCAATTGATATTATAGAAGTTACATGTATTTAAAAATGGGTCTTATCAGCAGTCTTAGAATCATGTTGGTAGCACTGATGTACATAAGTTACTCCAAATTAATTTAGAATGTCAGGTACTATACGTGTGCATAGCTTAAAGCTGTCAACTTGCACACTTTCTGATATATGGGTATTTGGATTTTTAAAAAATGAGAGCATTTATTAACAGTTGGCAGCCCTGATGGCACTTAAGAATACACTCAGTCATATCTGTTTATGTACACATATTACATACAAAATTTGGTTGAAATCCAATTGATAGTATAGAAGTTATATGCATTTAAAATTTGACCTATCAGCAGGCTTAGAATCATTTTGGCAACACTGCCATGCATGGCCTCCTGGAAATTTAACTGAAATATTATTATCTATACGTATGCCAATTTTGAAATAGCTCCCATTCATACCTTCCAAGATATCCAACATGGAGCTCAAATTTCAATTGCGATTTTTCAGCAGTTGGTGGCACTGACATCATTTTCAAATATGGCCGTGAGATATTCAGGTATAGATCTTTAGTCCTACCAAATTTCGTTTGGTTTCCTGCAGCCGTTTAGGAGTTGATAGGGGGGGGGGGGGGACACACACACACAGCCAGGCAGACAGACAGAAGGACAGACAGACAGACACACATTTGCCCGATCTCATAAGACTACTTTTTCCTCATTTTTGCAAAATGTGAAAAGTAGGCTACAAATCAATCTTGAAGGTCACCCGAGAGGTGTAGCCTGGGTAGATTATTGGCTGAGGAATAACCTAACCACCAAGGGAAGATGATTAAGAAAAGGAGGTAGGTTTCGGACTGGAGAAAAAGGATAGAAAAATAGGAGGAGAGTCCCAAAAAAGTTATGAATTTAACTTTAAATGCACTTAGAGGCTGTTGCCACTGCAAATTCGTTCTCTGATACCTAAAGTGGGTAAGGACTTGGTCGAAGCTAACGGGAACCGCAGCTAAGACTTGGGCGGTTTGCCAGAGAATGGCTTTAGCGTATTCCCTCTCAAGCATGCATATGCCTAATATGGGGAATGGTGATGGTCTGACAAGACAAATAGTAACAGATTTATTGCGTATTAACGAGGGCATGAACCTGGGAAGAGTTAGGAAAGCCAGGATCTTGCCTAACTGTAGTATTTGCGAAATGATAAATCCAAAAACAAATATTTAATTTATTTAACAAGGCAAAAGAGTCGAATAAATTTGACAAGTATATAGTTTCAATTTTTAGTAACAATTTGGGGTCGCAGACCTCCTAACATTTAAAGTTTTCTCCAGGCAATTAACAATTCTTTAGGTTTCAAACCTTATATATGTACTAAAATCTTTGTAAGATTTAAAAAAGACAAATGAAGTGATTAAAATTTAAACATCAAATTGAGTACAAGGTGTGTACTATAAGAAATCTCTGCGTACCTATCTTAGAAAAAGTTGCAACTTCAAAATAACAAAGAAAGAGAACAGGTAGAATGGAAAAGAAGTTCCTATAACTTCGTATATTTATACTGGATTACTTTTATGATAGCTATGCAAAATAGAGCAGGTCACTTACTGTGAAACCTGAAGAGAAAGTCAAAAGGAAGGTTCTAGACTTCCTATGTTCAAGTAGGAATCACGAGACAAATGGGGCAGTTTCCCTTTCGTTAGACCTAGAAATAATTCACTCATGAGTTGAAAGAATTGTTTTCCCTGATTATAAGGTAGAAACAATGTAAGCTTGAACCATGTATAAAACACGTAATTATGCAGAAATTAATTAATGATAAACAAGCAAGATGGAAGGGCACTTCGTTAGAGTGACACCTTACTGAAAATGATCTAGAATTACAATTTTATTAATATGGTTTGTTAGTAGAAGGTTTAGGAAAGATCAATTGGGATTTAGGATCAATGTTCATGGCCTTGTTTAATGTAAACGGACGATCGCGATGCGGTAGAAAAGTTGAACAAGCACTAGTTATCACTATAGTCTTTTGAATAGATGAAACATTCACTGTAGTAACACGAAAGTTTATGGCAAAGAAAGTTATTGCAATAATGAAATAGGACTGGTTGCACTAGATAGGCGAAAGTCTATTGCTTGAGAAAGTTGTGGATTACAATTAAATGCGCCATAGAACATTCCAACGGTGGAAGAAAATTCACTATTGAGCTTTAATTCAGAAGGAAGATTCTTCAATTTTAAATAGTATTCTCACAAGTGAGTGAAAAATACATGACGGCAGGACTTGTAGATAAAGTACAGGATCTGGAAGGTTCCAGAACGATCTTAATAGAAGAATGGGGCCAAAGTTAATCCAGGGGAGGAACTAGCTTGGTAATTTATAGACAGCGGGTATTAGATAATATCCCACGTGGTGAGAAGATTTCTCATTTAAATAGCTTAAGAAAAGCTACTTTCTATTAAGGTTGGCTTAGACAGACAAAAGCCCAACATAGCAAATCCCGCGAAGGATGATTTTTGCCCCAAATAATAATCTCACACTGTCTATAAAATGATCAATGAAAGCATGTAGATAATAAAACTGATGAAGATGAGGTTAAAACCTTAAGTCTGTACTTATCTTGGTTGCATGTCGAAGGTGAAGTTCCCTTTGACGAATACTTAATGTGCCAACATGGCGTAGAACGTAGAGAGTGCCTCTTGGTTTGAGGAGACTGGCTCTAGTTGAGCCTTGACTGACCGAGTCAACTGCCGACTTACAAGTGAGACCCACTCAGCGAAGCGCGGAGGGTCCAAGGAAGGGAGAAGAGTGGGGGTAGGAGACAAAAGGAGAACATATAAGCATGACGAATATTGTAAACTTAAATTCTCTTGAGGAAATGGTCTTCAAAGAGTTGATAGCAGGCGATGGTGACGAGATCTGACGGCCAGATGGAAAAGTAAGTCCTCTTGCACCAGGAAGAATTGAGGAGCTTCAGAGATTCGCTGCTAGATGACGCTAGGTGAGTCATGGAAGATATATAAGATATATATCTAGAACAGACTCAAAATGACATAAGAGACATGGCCACCAAAGAGAAACTAGGAGATCACTGTTGATGTTTGAGAAAAAGGATGAAATGAACAAGCAAAGAGCATTAAAAATTATATTTTCTCGTACCGTGTATTCCAAGAATACACCATACTGGGAGGGTCAAACACCAACAGAGAACAAATAAGCAGTTAAACATTTAAAGGTAATGGAGCGATTGAAGAGAAGTTGTCTTGTGATCTGACCATTAGTGGTCAAGATTTTAACCAGCCTGACTCTCCCATCTCTTCCAGGATAACACTCGGTCACTCTACCAGAAGTCCAGACCAGGGGGGGGGGGGGGAGAAACATCCCTAACCAAGACCAAGTCCCCCACTTTAATGTCGGGACTGGAAAGAAACCACTTCTGTCTCCGTTGGAAGGAAGTTAAATATTCCAAGTTCCACCTCTTCCAAAAGGAATTGCGGAGGGCTTCAAGTTTACGCCAAACAATGGGTAAATTAGAATCCCTGTAAGAATTGGGAAGGGGAGGAGGGGCAGAGAGAGAAGTGCGTGTAAGGAAGTGACCAGGTGTGAGTGGAAGCAGGTCATCAGGGTCATTGGAAAGCGGAGTTAAAGGACAAGAATTAGCAACACCTTCAATCACAAAATAGCTAGAAGCTGCGAGAAGTATAGCTCTAGTAAAGATTGCGATAAGATGCGAAAGAAGAATTAACAAGTTTAAACAAAGCGTATAGAAACAAGTACATCTATTAAGGATAAGAATATACCAAATAAACAAAGGAACTATGCGAGTAGGAGGCAAGAACGCAATAGGTAACAATAATCTAGTAGCCATAAACAATGACCTCAAGTTATAATAAGTATCAAAGGGGTTACTCAGAAAAATACTTAAGTCAGCGAGAAACGTGACATAACAAGCATAAATACAAAAACACATCGAATGTGACGACGAGAAAAAACAAGTTTGTTCATCATTGAACAATAAGATTGCAAAATATGTAAGCAAGGAGCAATACATGAACGCGTGAAAAATACGCAACGATGTTATGAAACAAGAATCGAAGCAGTTGTAGGATACGAGCGTAAGCAAGTGGGAGAGGCAGGCAAACACTGCCTTGACCCACATAGTCCAGCGAGATAAGGAATATAAATATCTGAAAGAGTCCTTGACCGGAACAAGTTTATTTTGGTAATGAGGTGAGCAGCTTCTGAACTTACTGAAGCGACTCGAAAGACAATGGTTGGCAGTCAGCCAGAGTTCAGATAAGGGAAACTTGCTCTGACCTTTGGCAAGCATACAGGAAATAAACGACAGCTTGGCGTTACTCCAGCTTGTATACAAACAAAATTGACAAACAAGCAGTTCGAAATAAACAAACAACACAAGTGAAATCAGCTGAGACTTAAAGCGGATATTCAGGTTAGACGGCATGCAGTCATTCGTGGCTTGGACGTGAAAAACCAATTTAGAGACATAAGAAATAAAGTAAGAACTCAATTTCGCATAATTTTGAGGATTACGGAATCCGACAATTTTCAACAGAAAAAAGCTTAATTATTCCTAAAAGAGAAGAAAAGCTGGGACATTGAGAAGGAGTTTATGCGTAAGAATAGTTATTCTAGATGCTAGAGAATTCAAATTTTCAAGCGGTTTCAAAAGCGGCTTCCAATTGTAAGGAAGGGAGAAGGAGCCGGCCGTGGCCATCCTACTAAATAGCGAAAGAAGTGAAACATAGCTAACAGCGAAGTGATGGAGACTGATAGCCATGGTTTTACACAAGGGGAAGATAATTTTCGATAGAAAGTTAAAGCAATTACCAGCTATAAAAAATGACATGAGAAGGTAAACGAAGTAACACAAGGTGAGGCGAACTTGAATTGCCATCTTGTGCGGGAAGAAGGCAAAATCATTTAAACAACTTACAAAGGTGGCGTAGTTGTTCACGATGAGACATCGTTTCGGCAAGTGTTTTTCAAAAGTATCGAGATCGAAAACATAGGCGTTCTCTTTTTCAGAAAGGGGATTTATATCAGCAGTAACGAAATGACATTGCGATTTGGTTTGAAGACTGGGATGTTGGATTTCACCAGTAATAACCCAAACAAAATCGGTGTCTCTGGCGACCACGTTTGAGGATAACTTGCGAACCTGTTTACGGAGGCTATTCCAAAAAACATTGGCACTGAAAAGTACATCAATGGGACCTTGAGCATTAAACTGAGGATCAGCTAACCTTAAGTGCGAAGGAATCTTTAAACCGGAAGTATTAATAGAGCTGCTAGGAGTGTCCTTGCCAATACTGGTAAGAATGAGACAGTTTAATTTAAGATTGGTGTTTCTTTGACAAATGTCTCTGATTTTCAATTTTGAAGACGGCAAGGCTTGAGTTTTCAAATTGTCAATGCCGAATACATTGATGGGAGTAGGCGATGAAGAAAGACCAATTTTTTAAATTAACGATTGCGAAACAAAGTTGTGTGTTGAAACGGAATCGAGAAGACCGCGGGTTCGATACCAATTTCCAAATTTATCTTGGATTTCGAATTGTACAGTGGACAAAAGGACTTGCGCACTGTGAGAAGTTTCGGCGTTAGAAATGCAGGAAGAAGCATTAGTTTGTTCGGAGCTGCTCTGCATGGAGTTTGAAGAAGCGGGTACTGGTGACCTCGATTTATCATGAACGTGCAATAAAGAATGGTGCGTTTTCTTGCAATGGAAACAGAGGTTGGAAGACGTACACTTAGAAGAAGAATGCTTAGGTGACAAGCAGTTGAAGCAATGTTTGCTATTGAAGACAAACTTCCTTCTGTCTTCGACAGACAATTCTTTAAAGGATTTGCACGAGTACAATGTGTGAAACTTTTCACATAGCGTGCATTTTAAAGATTTGTTGAGCGGCCTGATATGTTCTCTTGGATGTTTGAAAGAAGCAGAACGAGTTTGCTTGTTCTCGACAGATGGGGGTTGATGACCATTTGAAGAGACAAGTTTTTTCTAAAAAATGCGACACTTATAACTCGTTTCGACATTTTCGCACTGAAATGAGAGTGCTGTAAGGACTTGGCACCGGCTGTTGAGAAACGAGATGAGGTGTTCAAACGAATGTTCCTCGTTGCGAGTGAGTTCGATCTCCCAAGCCTTTAATGTCGAAAAATCGAATCTTGATATAGCCAGATGAATAAGAATAGTGTCCCACGTTTGGACTGGTTGCTTGAGTTGATATAACGCTCTCACGTGCAATTGAATAGAGTCTAACAGGTCTCTTAAAGAGGTGACGTCATTAGGTTTGACGGCTGGCAGGTTGAACAGACAGCGGATGTGGCGAGCAACACTCAAACGTAAATTGCCATATCTCTCTTTAAGGAGATTAAAGGCGATGTGGTAGTTATCTGCGCTTAAAGGCAGTGACTGAACCAAGGCCAAGGCCTCGCCTTCCAAGGGCGCACGCAGGAAATAGAACTTATGAATGTCGACAACGTCTGAGTTTTCATGAATAAGTGAGCAGTAAAGTTCATAAAAGGAATGCCATTCACCTTCCTGGCCTGAGAAGTGAGGTAGGCTTATCTTAGGAAGTTACGGTTTCGGTTTGTTCTTGTGAACTGAAGCGGGTGCGAACTGGGCCGGATTGATGACTCTAGTGTCCGGTTCTGAGATACTGCGGATCATTTGTTGCGCCTTGGCAATCCCTTCAAAATACAGGGGTTCAACCTCGTCCCGATCCGATTGAAGTTCTGGGCAAGCGGATTCAATCTCGGTTTGAATTTGATCGTAATAATCATAGGACCGTTCGTACAACTTAAGGCGTTGTGTCAAGATGTCTAAATGTTGATGAAATTTCTGAATCTGGTGAGTTGCCCTTTATAGGAAGAACGTCTGGCAATGAGAGTTTCATCCTTTTCAGTAGGAGCCATGTCAAAGAAAATAGATTGAAATGTAACTCACGAAACTGTGGAACCTTGGAAATGCTGTCAGGCTGGCAGCAGCCAATAAGTTGAAAGAAAGGGACACACCACGGGAGACAGGAGCGGCCTCTTTCCCCTTCACAGGCTTTGCATGATGTAGCTGAAAGATTCAAAGCAGATATTAAAAATTTGCAAAGTATTGCCAAATGATCTTTTAAAAGGAATAGGAATAGAAAATGGACTCTCCCGGGTTTCTGGGACCAAAATTTTTGGTAGATTATTGGCTGAGGAATAACCTAACCACCAAGGGAAGATGATTAAGAATAGGAGGTAGGTTTCGGACTGGAGAAAAAGGATAGAAAAATAGGAGGAGAGTCCCACAAAAGTTATGAATTTAACTTTAAATGCACTTAGAGGCTGTTGCCACTGCAAATTCGTTCTCTGATACCTAAAGTGGGTGAGGACTTGGTCGAAGCTAACGGGAACCGCAGCTAAGACTTGGGCGGTTTGCCAGAGAATGGCTTTAGCGTATTCCCTCTCAAGCATGCATATGCCTACTATGGGGAAGGGTGATGGTCTGACAAGACAAATAGTAACAGATTTATTGCGTATTAACGAGGGCATGAACCTGGGAAGAGTTAGGAAAGCCAGGATCTTGCCTAACTGTAGTATTTGCGAAATGATAAATCCAAAAACAAATATTTAATTTATTTAACAAGGCAAAAGAGTCTAATAAATTTGACAAGTATATAGTTTCAATTTTAGTAACAATTAGGGGTCGCAGACCTCCTAACATTTAAAGTTTGCTCCAGGCAATTAACAATTCTTTAGGTTTCAAACCTTATATATGTACTAAAATCTTTGTAAGATTTAAAAAAGACAAATGAAGTGATTAAAGTTTAAACATCAAATTGAGTACAAGGTGTGTACTATAAGAAATCTCTGCGTACCTATCTTAGAAAAAGTTGCAACTTCAAAATAACAAAGAAAGAGAACAGGTAGAATGGAAAAGAAGTTCCTATAACTTCGTATATTTATACGGATTACTTTTATGATAGCTATGCAAAATAGAGCAGGTCACTTACTGTGAAACCTGAAGAGAAAGTCAAAAGGAAGGTTCTAGACTTCCTATGTTCAAGTAGGAATCACGAGACAAATGGGGCAGTTTCCCTTTCGTTAGACCTAGAAATAATTCACTCATGAGTTGAAAGTATTGTTTTCCCTGATTATAAGGTAGAAACATTGTAAGCTTGAACCGTGTATAAAACACGTAGTTATGCCGAAATTAATTAATGATAAACAAGCAAGATGGAAGGGCACTTCGTTAGAGTGACACCTTACTGAAAATGATCTAGAATTACAATTTTATTAATATGGTTTGTTAGTAGAAGGTTTAGGAATTATCAATTGGGATTTAGGATCAATGTTCATGGCCTTGTTTAATGTAAACGGACGATCGCGATGCGGTAGAAAAGTTGAACAAGCACTAGTTATCACTATAGTCTTTTGAATAGATGAAAAATTCACTGTAGTAACACGAAAGTTTATGGCAAAGAAAGTTATTGCAATAATGAAATAGGACTGGTTGCACTAGATAGGCGAAAGTCTATTGCTTGAGAAAGTTGTGGATTACAATTAAATGCGCCATAGAACATTCCAACGGTGGAAGAAAATTCACTATTGAGCTTTAATTCAGAAGGAAGATTCTTCAATTTTAAATAGTATTCTCACAAGTGAGTGAAAAATACATGACGGCAGGACTTGTAGATAAAGTACAGGATCTGGAAGGTTCCAGAACGATCTTAATAGAAGAATGGGGCCAAAGTTAATCCAGGGGAGGAACTAACTTGGTAATTTATAGACAGCGGGTATTAGATAATATCCCACGTGGTGAGAAGATTTCTCATTTAAATAGCTTAAGAAAAGCTACTTTCTATTAAGGTTGGCTTAGACAGACAAAAGCCCAACATAGCAAATCCCGCGAAGGATGATTTTTGCCCCAAATAATAATCTCACACTGTCTATAAAATGATCAATAAAAGCATGTAGATAATAAAACTGATGAAGATGAGGTTAAAACCTTAAGTCTGTACTTATCTTGGTTGCATGTCGAAGGTGAAGTTCCCTTTGACGAATACTTAATGTGCCAACATGGCGTAGAACGTAGAGAGTGCCTCTTGGTTTGAGGAGACTGGCTCTAGTTGAGACTTGACTGACCGAGTCAACTGCCGACTTACAAGTGACACCCACTCAGCGATGCGTGGAGGGTCCAAGGAAGGGAGAAGAGTGGGGGTAGGAGACAAAAGGAGAACATTTAAGCATGACCAATATTGTAAACTTAAATTCTCTTGAGGAAATGGTCTTCAAAGAGTTGATAGCTGACGATGGTGACGAGATCTGACGGCCAGGTGGAAAAGTAAGTCCTCTTGCACCAGGAAGAATTGAGGACATTCAGAGATTCGCTGCTAGATGACGCTAGGTGAGTCATGGAAGATATATATCTAGAACAGACTCAAAATGACATAAGAGACATGACCACCAAAGAGAAACTAGGAGATCACTGTTGGTGTTTGAGAAAAAGGATGAAATGAACAAGCAAAGAGCATTAAAAATTATATTCTCTCGTACCGTGTATTCCAAGAATACACCATAGCCTAATGCTACATAGCCTAAACTATTCCTCTTGAATCAGGCTATCATATAAATACAAGAATTTTTCGAATCGGACTGGTAGTTTCAGAGATTAGCGCGTTTAAACATATAAACACACAAACACACAAACTCTTCAGCTTTATTATATTAGTATAGATTATATGTTTTAACCTGAATATTCATAAGAATCTGTCGAGATTCTGTCGGTTGACGTCTTCTTCTTGGGAATTTGTGGGCTCAGCAGTTGCTCTCTGCCCAATAACGAATTCCAAAGCTTTGAAACATTGTTTATCCTGAAGTAGTACCAACAGACACCATCAGGTACTACGTATGACCATTTTGTTGTTTTGGTCAAATAACACAAAATTGGCTGTTACAAACGCTTTAAAATTAAAATATATCGTATTATCAACTAGTTATTCTTCAAATTCGATGCGTATAGAATGCCATCGAAGGCAAATCAATAGAGTCCCAAATAGAACAATCATGGTATCTGGCGGAAAGATTTCGCATCAGAAATTCTTTTACTGAACAGAGAGCTGGATTATAATTTCCGTGGATCTAATGTCACACTCATGCTTCCTCCGTGACGTTATGGTGTGTTTATGTCAACAACAGCATTCACTAAAATTGTCTGTGTAGAAATTAGAGTTGCGGATATTAAGGTACGGTGCTATTCTTTTGCAATTTGCCCACATCCAAACATTAGGGACGGTGCACACGTTCCATGCCGGTAATGGCTAGAAGGATGGTGTTGCAAACTTCTGGACGTAGATTCCTAAATTTCTTGCATTTGTCATAGTATTTTCCTGTTACCGTAAAGGTTCATGCTGATTTTGTCTTTGTGTTAGGCATTGCAACTACAATGGTTGATCGGATATCCTTTACATTTTTACTTTCAAAACATCTAATTCATGTCCGACATGTTGCATTTTGAGCACATGTGCAAAGCTATCCGTACCAAATTGGTCAATGAATCTGCTCTGAGTGGTTGGAGAAACTGTATCATAATTAAAATTAGTACTTTAATGACCCCCATTATGATATAGTTTTCTGACATATAATAGTACATTATGCAACGAGCCTATAATGGTTATAATTAAGAAACGAGTATGATTATAAAACGAGCGTAAGCGAGTTTTATAATTTTCATACGAGTGTCGTAATTACCTTATAGGCGAGTTGCTTACGCCTGTTTAGGTTCGACGATAATTATAACTTTACTATATGTTTTAACATAAACATTCATAAATATCTGTTCAGTAACTAGAATTTTGTGATCGGGTGGTGCGCTAGGTAGGATATCTCTGTGTTCCAAGCTCTCTGGCCGACCGACGCATGCGCTCTGTGTGCTTCAATCCCATATGTGCAGATCGTGAACCAGTATTCAGTAACAATGTCACCGTAGTCGTTTGATATCAACGTGCTGTGTAGAAATTGGATTTGGGTATATTAAGGTACAGTGCTATTTCTTGTCTCATATTCACCAGTTTATTTACGCGAACATATGGACGGTGTACTTTCGGTAATTTATATAGACATGTTGGATTTTGAGCGCATGCGCGAAGGTATCATTATCTAATTGGTCAAACAACTGTTTCTTGAGCTGTGATTAGTGAGAGAAACTGTTTCCTAATGAAAAATAGTGTTATAATGACCATCATTATGATACAGTTTTCAGACGTATAATAGTGAAGGTCGAACATAATATTTACATTTCGACCTCGTCGAACATAAACATTTTTAACCCTTGAGAACTGGCTTGAAACAAGTAGTTCCATGAAGAACTATATAGCCTACCTTCATATAACCTACTTATGTTAATTGCCACCATCAACATACAAAATTTCAGTTTGATTGCTGTAATAGATTCGTAGATATTGAGTACCGACTAAATATTTCGGATGGTCGCCATGCTGGATTTTTATATATGTAGGTCCTAGAGTTATGTACTGTTACTTGAAGATTATTGTGTAAGTGTAGTATTCAAACTTCAATCGCATAATTAGGACACAAGAAGTAAAAACGAGATTTTAAAATTTCGCCCAGCTGCCATCTTGTGGTTTTGGAAACAATTGAAATAAATTTGATGCCAGTGGATTAACAATTGTATAAGGATTTACTGTACCAAGTTTCACTGCACTCGGATGGTTAAATTGCGTAAAACGTCCATGTGAATATTTATATTTCGCGTCGCCGCTTTGTTGGATTTGTGATCACCAGGTTATTGAAAGTCCAAGAGGTGAACTTATGTGTATAGCCCCTATGAACATAAAAAAAACCAGTTTGATTGATGTAATAGATTCGTAGATATTCAGACCCGTCTAAATATTTCGGATGGTCGGCATGTTGGATTGTTATATGTATAGGCCATAGAGACATGTACCATTAAAGAAGAATTATTGCATAGGCTCATTATTCAAACTTTCACTTCGATCGCACGATTACGACACGAGAAATAAAAACTTAATTTTAAAATTCGCACAGCCGCCATCTTGAGGTCATGTAAACAATTATACTAAATTAGATACCAGTGTATTACAATGTGTATAAATATTTCCTGTACCAAGTTTCATTGCGTTTGGATCATTAAATCGCGAGAAAGTTCTATTTAAAATTTTCAACTTCGCTTGGCCGCCATGTTCTTTTTGTAGTTACCTGGTTTCTGAATGTTTTATAGATGAACTTCCAGTAGTGCCCTTTATGTCCGTACAAAATTTCAGGGCGATACCGCTAATAGTTTCAGAGATAGAGAATGCCGGTGAAATAGTTCGCACAGGCGCCAACTTGAGGTTATGAAAACAATTGAACGAAGTTAGATGTCGGTGCATTACAATGTGTATAAACATATACTGTACCAAGTTTTATTGCGTTGGGTTGGTTAAATCGCAAGAAACGTCTATTTAAAAGTCACAAATTCGCTTGGCCGCCATGTTGGTTTTGTAGTTACCAGGTTTTCATGTGTCAATTAGGTGAACTTCTAGTAGTTTCCTTTATCACCGTAAATAAATCCTGGGTGATATCGGTAATAGTTTCGGAGATATTGAATGCTGGTGAAATATTTCGCACAGCCGCCATTTTAGATTGGTGAGACGTAACAAAATTTGAAGGGCACGGTCGCGGTCATCCGGAATAGTGTTATGAACCTACCGAGTTTCATTGAAATCATTCTATTCGTTTAGAAGTTATTAGGGGGAAACCCACCATCACACACGCACACACAGACACACGGACAAAAGGTGTTCTCATAAGCCTATTTTTTCATAAATGAAAATAGGCTAAAAATATAACACGAGGCCTGGCGCCATGGGTAAATCTGACCCGACCGTATAATATAGAAATAACTTGAGTGTTCCAAACGCTATGGACATGCTTCTTTAGCAGGGTGAAGTTCAAGGCTAGGAAGGAGCAGGGCCGTATTTCTGAATAGGCTAAGTAGGCTGCAGCCTAGAGCAGGGGTGGCAGTTTGGCAATTCATTCAAAAGCTAAAATGAAGCATTTCAGACGTTAATAATATTTTGCGTACGAATTTAAGAATACAAAATATGTTTTAGTCCTTATTCAGTTCTCCCTGCCTTAGAAGAGTTAAGAACTATCTGCGAACTGGTATTTCTGAAATACGGTTAAACTCACTTTCATTACTTTGTATTGAGGCAAATACAACAAAAACACTTTCATATTAGGACAATATTAACGAGTTTGCCATTCAGAAATCTCGTAAGAAAGCTATGTAATTTTGAACACGAAGATTACGTGGGGTGAGTTGTTTTATAGAATTTTGTATATTTTTCAACAAATAAACCGGTAATTGACTACATTTTGTGTAATTTCATTTCACTGTGTAGGACAACTTAATTCAAATTGAACACAGTTCTTCAATTACGCAAAAGGTAGTCATTAGCATTAACATACAAAAATGTGTAAAATAGTGATCACTGATCTCCAAGAACAAATTAATTAAGTTCGAAACCCATTTCATTTCTTTTAAAGGAAGTAAGTAAAACAAGCAAGTAGATAACTAATTTCATTATAAGCAAATATGAACTATTGAGGGGGCGGCCTATAGGCGGCATACTCTGAAATCCGGCCCTGGACGGAAGGTACAGCAAGTGACAGGAAATAAGGGCTGACCAAAACGAAAATATAGAGCATTATATGATTCTCGGGTCAATAATACCCATGCGCCAGTCCTCGTGGGTTAAATGACAGTCAGGGTCCAGTTTAGCAAAACGTTAAGTTATTTTACCAATTGCGCCAATAGTTGGAAAGCTAGAACACCCTGAGAAGTGTGAAAGTGTGTGTTTGCAAAGCTCAATAATATTTAAAGATAACATTTCAAAAATTACCTCCGTCTTAAACGATAGCCTATATTGAAACAAAAAACACGTGCTAAAAACGCTTCTTAGCCTACTTTCGATTTTTTCAGAAATTGAAAGTAGACGTATGAGATACACACAGGCCAATAGCTGTCAGTCTGTCTGTGTGTGTGTGTGTGTCTGTCCCCCCTATCAATTCAAACACGACGAAACAGAATTGAACAAAATTTGGTACAGAGGTAGCACTAGCAAAGGACACCTCGGTATCATGTTTTATATCGACGCCATCTTTAGCAAATCTTAACCGTGGCCACTCAAATGGTAAAAACTTAAAATTAAATTACGACCAAACTAATCATCGGATCTCTACCAAATTTGGTAAAACCATACCTTCGTTTGGGACGCGCCTTGACCTCAAACTACAACGTCATCAGCCGTACCATTGGAGGATGGCGGCCGTGTAAATTATGCAAGCTATATAATCCATGACTTGGGAACCACCAATTCCGATTATTGAACCGAGAATGGTTTCTTTAAACTGTTCGAAATTCGAAGTTTATATTATAATACTATAGTGCAGAGGTGACTTTAAAAAGCTGAGCCATATCGGTTACAAGACAAGATAGCAGCTGATTTCGCGTTCTGATCTATATTTCACAAATTTGTGTATGCTGCATGCAATATAGCCTACTGATAAACGTAATAATAACTTTGTATGAAATGCTGTATATCAAAAATATACACCAAAGAAAAAAACGTTTAGTCCAAATCTTTATTTTCTAAGACGTTGTATGTAACTCAATTGATAACGATGAATTTCGGTGAACATGTTTGGCTTTATGCTAAAGCGTTCGTCTTTCACCCGTTTGGCTGGGGTTGAAAACCTATGAGAGATCTTCTTTTTGCTTAATTTTTTTATATTTATTGTTTTGCAATTACTCAGACGTTATAAGATTAAGCATTATATTGTGCATATAACAATGTATAATATATCATACTAATATATAAAAAGGAGATGGTGTGTTTCTGTCTGTCTGTCTGTCTGGCTGCCTGTCTGTGTGTTACTCAATCACGCAAGAACCACTGGTCCGAGATAAATGAAAGTTTGCATGAATGTAGCTGATTTACCAGGCTTACATATAGGCTTCTTTTAATTTCTATATTTTGCACTATTTAAAAATGGCGACTATTTTCATATTTCCATATCAAATAAAAAGAGAACGCTAAGAAACAGCAAACATTTGATTGTACTGCGAGCATTAAAATTTAATTTTCTATCCGAAAGTTCCTTATCACTTTTCGTGTATCTTCAACGGTTAGCGAGTGAAACCTAAATATGTCTTAATAAAACACTGTCAACGTCGAGCGATGTTAGTCTATCATCTCTCTATATATATAAAAATGAAACTTTGTCTGTTTATTCTGAATTTCCACGGAAGTTTGAGTTATTAACGCGCTTCAGACTGGTTTATGACGGTTGCGCGCAAAAACGAAATTTTTGTCTGTCTGTTTGTTTGGCTGTGTACAATTTTGCACGCATATCACTCGAGAACGGCTGAGTGGATCAACGTAAAATTTGGTACAGATGTCCATGAGAGGCACGAACGTAATCATTGATGTAACTCTTCTCCATACCTCTCCTAAGAGGGCCTACCTCCTTAAAATGCATGCTGAAATGGGCGTAGAAAGACGAGACAAAGCTCTTTTTCAGAGTCTCAATGCGAGAAACAAAACTCGAAGGCCCTACGGGCCACGAAAACCACATTTTAAGGTCCTAAAACCAACAGTTTTTGAGATATACCCAGAAAACTAATTTCATTTATTAAGCTATTGAAAGAATGCAATCCGGTAACCATGGCAACCCATTCTCTGAAGTCCATCTATGTCTATAAGACGCAATGCCATTCCATTTATTACATTACTGTGAACGTTCGCAAACGGCTATAAGGTTATCACGGAACCCACTTAAGCTGTAAAATTCATCAATACGTATATAATGCGCTTAAGGGGGTCAAGGGGTACTCATTAATTTTTTCACGTGATTTACACGGGCTTATATTAATAAATTATTATTATGATTATTATTATATTATGACGTACAAGGACGAGACAAAACTCATTTTCAGCCCCTCGGTGGCTCGGAGGCTACTACGTTTTAAGGCTCTAAAACTACGTTTCTGAGATATTCCCAGAAAATTAATTGCATTTAATAAACTAATAAATAGATGACGAGTACAGAAGAAGACCAAATCAGGAGCTATATAAATATACTGAGAAAATCACAGATGAGGCCAGGAAGAGATGTCTGGCTTTCTACGGACATGTGTCATGGATTAACCCAACAAGACTAACCAACCGACTTCTCAACTACTGGGGGAAAAGAAAGAGCTTGACACCGTCGCTAACAGTAGTTAACAAGGATATCCAAGAAATGAAGATAATGAAATGTGATATTCGAAGCCGATCACATCTCAAAAAGATACTTAAACAGAAGAGTTTTCAGGATAGACCACCCTGTAAGAAAACCGGCATCATCTGGACAAAAGAGAGGAAGGAGAAACATAGCCAGATAATGCGTGAATATTGGGCAAACATCAAATCCCTCACCAAACTGAAAAGTTGAACGTCGTGGTCCTTAGCTGGCCCATCCGAAAGAAGATGAAGAAGAAGAAGAACAAGAAGAAACTAATGAAGTAATGCAAGCCGGTAAACATGACAACAGTATCACAAGAGGTGACATCCAACTTTCCATTTATTTCCGTAAGAAGCAATGCCACTCAATTTATTACATTTTTGTGAAAGTTTGCAAATGGCTATAAGGTTATCGTGGAATCAAACATAGACTGTAAAATTCAACAATGCGATTAAGGGGGTCAAGGGGAACCCTAGAATTTTTACACGTGACTTACACATGCGATATGTTGTACAGAAGGTCTATTAAATCTCCAAACAGCAACATTATTTTCAAAAAATTCCTGGATTGAAATAGTGTATTTTGCAGCTTTTGGAAATTTGGGCCATTGGAGTCTAAAAATCCCGAAATTTTATGCTTCACAAACCTTTATAATTTATTAAGGGAGTCTTCCTGGGGATGGGGACTTTCCAACGGTGAGGTCAGTTTTAATTTGACATATATTGCGTTTCGTCTACGAGGTTTTCAATATTATTGTCACGTCAGGAAGTACACGTTAGGTGAATTTAGTTTGAGAGCACATTTTAAGTAATCATATTTTTGTCGACAAACGGGTTCATTGTAAAGATGATTTTGTTTCATACTGTGTGGTTGATATACTGTATATTTATGTTTATGTACGCCTCTAATTCATGTTGGGGTGCTTGGAGCATCGTAAAATTAGGTATTGTAACCATGAGTCAATACACCAATCATTTAGAATACTCTTCAACGTACTTCTCAACTTTTCAAAATACATGCTAAAATAGGTGAAAAATAAACAATATCCTAGAAGGACGACCACAGCATATGTTGCGCTTCTCAATGTGTGACACAAAACTAGGGAGTCTATAAAGGGTCTTCGAAAACCACATTTTATGGCACTTAAATAAAAAGTGTCTGCGATATACCCAGAAAACTAACTTCGTTCTGATAAACTTATGAAGGAATGACAAGCCCCTAACCATTTCAGCCGTAGCTCAAATGATAAGGTCTGGTTATTAATACCGAAGACCGTTCAAAGAACGGGTACTTCTGCTAGTATTAATTAAAACAACATTCACCGCCGGATCTGCTCGAGAGACATCTATCAGCAACCAGATGAACTATGAGGGTGATAAACACCGCCAACTTGATGTGAGCTGCGCACCAGCCTGGGCGTAGGAACAGTTGTAATTGAAAAGTTTTCTATTATGGCCTTTTCCGCCAGATGTCATGACTGGTCTATGTGGAACTCCATTGATTTGCCTTCCGTTGGCATTCCATGCATATCGAATTTGAAATATGACAAGTTGATAATACGACACATTTTTATTTTAAAGCGTTCGTAACAGCCACATTGTGTATTATTTGGAGATGTTATTTGAACTAAAGGTCAAAACGAATCCACATAGTACTTGTACTCTAGCTGTTGGTGCTAGTTCAGGATACTAATTGATACTTTTATTGCAGCCAAATAGCAATCGAAATTAAAGATTGAACATGTACATTAAAATTGTGCTCTGGCGATTTGAATTGCATAGTCTTTGATTGATTATTTTCTTTTTCTACAGAGCTGTAAGTATTAGCGTTCACATGCTTGTCCACATACTTGGCATTCAAACGTCACTGTAGGGTCATGGAAAGATCTGTTATTACAATTAAGAGTAGTGTATTTGCAGGGGTTCTAAATCCACCTCCACCTCCCCACCTCACAAGATGGCGGCAGCCCGATATCTCTCGAACGCATGGTCGGATTTTGACGAATGAGGTGTCATTGAACTCGGACTGACACCCCCTTTCCAATGAACAACATATTTCAACCCCAAAATAAAACCTAACCCTACTAGGGGGCGAAATTGTAATTTTTTAGAGAATCTCTCTTTCCAACTGCAACATGTGAGAGTTTGAATGTCAATATGGAATGAAACGTTGTTCTACATAATGTGCATGTGTTCGGTGGATAGCCACTATGAATTAACGTGCTTGTTTTTGTTTTTTACGCATGCCCACTCATGGCTTTTGAAGAGGGTGGGGGAGCGGTTTCCTGTGGACGAGTCCTTGTTGACAGGTCATTGTTGACAAGTCATTGTTGATAAGTCCTTGTTGACGGGTCCTTGTTGACGGGTCACTGTGGACTGGTCATTGTTGACGAGTCCTTGTAGACGAGTCCTTGTGGATGAGTCCCTTTGGACTGATCCCTTTGGACCGGTCCCTTTGGCCTGGTCCCTATGGACTGGCTCATGAATTTATTTAAATTATGTCAAAGGGCCTAACTACATTTGTGTGTGTTGAACTGATGTTGTTCACCAACCCCCACTACTATAATGTGATAACGATATGAAAGGAAAGTGATGAAATACATGTGAATACGTGTGAGATGACATTATTAGCATTCTCCTTGTGAAGCAAGTCACATCCTGTTTTGGTTCATACGTGAGAAAATGCAAGTTCATGTGTAATATGACCTAACACACAGGTGTTCACCTGTGCACGTGCACGATAAGATCTAACAAGTCACAACCTGTTTTGACAGTGGTGGGAGGTGAAGGGGAGGAGAGGGGGAGAGTCAGTGTAAGAGAGAACACAGGTGAAGAGAGAAAGAAATATGTATTGCTCATAATACATGTGGAGCTGAGGACTGTACATATGACTGTAGGTTAAGTACAACATGAGTGAATAAATAAATACAAGGCACACAGGTTCACACAACATGTAATTTATTAATCCAAGAATTAAAGGCTGAGCTTAATCCCAACCATTTTACATATAGTTTATTTCCTTTTTGTTTCAACACTTTTTCCACAAGGTAATGTTTAGGAAACGCCGTCTTTTGGAGTTCTTGGAGATAAAACCTGCCTTTTATGGGTTGATGGTTGAGGTCCTCGAGTAAATAGGTGACTGGACTGTTCAGGTTGACTTGACGAATTCGAAATAGTTCAGTCCCCCAATTTGGTGTGTAGCCCTTGTCGAAGACGGACTTGAATTTGCTCACACGAACATGGTCCCCAATGTTAAGGCGATGACGATTAGGGTCTGCTGTTTTTATGGGGTTAAACAGTTTATCCAGTTGTGGAATATTTTTGGTCACAAGTCGTGGCTTGGTCCCAATGGTTCTGTGTTTGGTGTCATTGTAACGTGACACTAGCTCAGGTAACAAGTCCAACCAGCGATAAGTGCCCTGAGCGGTAAACGCTTTCCACATATGGGTTTTCAATGTTCGGTTGAACCGCTCGACCACGCTGGCTTTGAGATTGCTGTACGTGGTGTAATGGTGAATATCCTTAGATTTGAGAAAACTGGAGAAATCCTTGTTGAAAAATTCTTTTCCCTGATCGGTTTGTAGCAGCTGAGGTTGACGTTTGGATTGTTGAATAATATTTTGAAAGGCCTTAGTGACTAGTGGACCAGACTTGCGTCGCACAGGTTCAACAAACGCCATTTTGGAATAAACATCAATGACCGTCAACATATAGCGTACACCATCGTTAACGTTAGCATAGGGAATCATTTCAACCAAGTCTGCTTGCCAAAGTTCATCCACACCTTGTAAAATCACCTTGAGTCGCTGATAGTGACGTCTAGCTGAACGATGCAACTCGTGAGCAATACCCATTTTAATGGGTGAGGGCTTGAACAATAATTTTGGCATATCGAAGTTCTTCCTCAATTTCTTGAATTTCCCAATCGTGACCAGTATGACCGGCTTGACGTGAAGCATGCAACAGCTGTAGTCGCTGGACGAGTTTATTGGGATTGTGCCAGTAGGTAACATCCACAAGGGGTTTTAATGGTTTAAATGTCACCCCCTGAAGCGGACAATTTGCGACGACCACTTTGACTAGTGGGGAACATTTTTGCAATGATGGTTTTATATTTTTGAGATATATTGGCATTCACTTGTTGAGTGGGATCATACTGTCTTTTGTGGGCATGGGTGTCCAATAAAATGGATTTATATTTATCAAGGTCCTCTGACGTATAATCTTGGGATGAGGGAGTCCGAGAGAATAGTAGCTTTAACAGTCCTGGTGTTAATTTATAGTTGATCTTTTTAATGACAGCTTTAGTACGACTAAAATTTATCGATGAATCACCAATTTTAAAACTATCATCCTCATAGCGAACACCATACGTGGTATCTGTGTTTCCAATAAATAGATTGGTGAAATAGGGTTCCAGTGTGGATCCATAATATTTCATTAAAATGTTTTTCAGTTGATCTTTATGTTGAGGGGTGGCCAAGGGTTGTGAAAATGGAGATGATCTGGAAGGGCAAGGTGTTTCGACCATGGCCAAGGATTTCTTTTTTCTTAAAAACTCTGCAAGGGGTGATGCCTTTTTATGAGGCGTAAACACTTGTTCCTCATTATCCTCAACTTCGCTAACACTAGTTAAATCTTCCTGTTCCTCTTCCTCAGGGTGCTCGTGGTGCGTCTGAGTGGCTTGTGAAACAAAGGGTAGCGTTTCAGATGGCTTGAAAGAGGGTTTCAACATAGCTTTTAGCGGAGGGGCTAAATGTTGTTGAATAAACAAAGCATGATCCGCACGTGATCGTTTCAATTGACGAAACTTTTGGCGAATAGTATTTTTTGCTCTAATAATATGCTTTTTCAATTGACTCTCTGCTAACGCCATGGTGTCGTGACAAATGACTTGAGAGGGAATGATACAGTGCCTTAAATAGCAATAAAATGATCAAACCCTAAGCGATTCCGCCCTTGGTTGAGTTCACTTTGTTTATCAATCACTAAACAGGCATGACGTTGTGTGTTCCAGCACTTGCCACACAATTCTGTAAACATTTGAAAGGTCATATCCGGATTCACATGTTCATTATAAATGTGACGTCTGTTCCTCTCGTCCTGGCGAAATAAAACAATGACATTGGCATTGTCACGAATCAACTGTTTGGACATTTTAGAATACGTTTGTTCAAGAGAGAAGCAATCGATATGTTTGTGTCGACCCATGCTGAAATAGATTTGAATGATGCCTTGCCGTTCAGTGGATACATCATCGAAAATCATGAGTGAATCAGGCTTTACCTCATCCGGTGAAATAACATTTTCTTGCGTGGAAAATGTAAAATACCCCATATTTTCATTTTGTAATCCAGACATGACTTGATCCAGAAACACGTAGAGGGGTTGGTAGAGAGATTTTGCGAAAATATAAATATTTTTAAAACACAGACCATTGGGCGATGTAATAAGTGTCAGCAAAAGATTGGTCTTTCCACAGCCGGACGGTCCCACAATGATGCAGCGAATGGAAGATGGAAACAGTGAACCATGGCGTTGTTCACGTGATGTGGGGCAGAGATGGGAAACCATGTCCCTCACGGGGAATAACTCTTGCTACTTAATTAGCTTCATTTCAACTAAGGCTTAGAGAGGCTAGCAGGCTGACTATATACATCGCACCGAGCCTTGTCATAGAAACAGTAGACTCGTACTACAGGTTCACGATGGATGTCTTTGGACGTGCGTTGATGGTCAAAGCTAGGTCTGTTCCCATACATGATCCTAAACAAGAAACAGATCCTGCTAATAAACACTATGTGGATAGGTCAGTAGTGCCACGCACAAAACAAGGAGATTATGACTTGAAAGGAAAGCGGTTAACTCATGTAAAACATCCACAAGTGTCTACAGACATTACTACAAAAAAGAATGTGGATAACAAGGTGTATGAGTTTTATGATAAAGTGCCTCAGCTTACAGTGAATGGCTATAGCGCTAATCATCACCGCATTATTCACGTGGAAGACCCACAAGAAGATTATGATGTCTGTACCAAGCGATACGTGACCTATGAAATGAAAAGGCTTTATAAATTTATCCCATCTGTATTTTTAGTGCATCTGACAAATGTAAAACCTGTGAATGAGAGAAACCATATACCGCTAGTTCATGACCAGCACTTGACCTATGTGCTTGCTTCGGGTTTAAGCCACTATCGACTACACTATGATGGAACCATTCACATCAAATATACCATACCTGATGAGAACCATTTACAAATAGAGATAAATGGTCAGAGGATGTTGGTCCATAAACATGAAATGGTCAATGCAGGAGACAAATTATCCTTTCATCTCATGTTGACATGGAATGGAAAGCAAGCTGGAAAACCATAAAAGATTTCCCACTTTATGTAGAATTGGAATATACAGCCATGAAATAACAATCTGACGTTAGTTGTGACATAAACTTTCTTGTGAAAGGTCGTTGGTCATCATCATCATCATGGTGAAACAAAGATATGTGGTGAGCAAGACTAAAAATATGACCCTGTCCTTAGCAAAGCCTGGGCTTATGACATTCGTGGACAAGCCCTTGCGAAGGAAAGAAATAAAACATAATGTGTTGACCATAAGGAAAGCTCTTCGAGCAGCACAGAGACATGTTATTCCAAAACGTCAGCGACAGGGTTCAAAACAAGGGCGAGTGATCCCCGTCCCTAAACAAGCGGGATTTTTACCTGCATTATTCGCTGGTATGGCTGCTCTAGGTTCACTTTTAGGCGGCGCCATTGCAGTGGCAAAAACTATTAAAGCCGCGCAACAGGGCAAGCAACAACTCAAAGAAAGTCAGCGACACAATGAAACAATGGAAGCCATTGCTATGGGGGCTAGAAATGTCAATTTGAAGCCAGCCTTTTATCAACAAGGATTTGGAATTTCACCTTTTCGAAATAAAATAAAACATCTTTAACCTCAGCCATAGCAAGACATGCCCTGGCACATCAACAAGTGGAAAGCTATGCTAAACAACTGAAGCTTTCTCATTTTCGAGGTGTGTTTATGCGAAACCAATTACCCTCACGATCCTGGAAACATGAATGTGCTGTTGTCAATTTGGATGATCACCGAGGACCTGGAACACATTATGTAGCTTATGTCAAAGAGGGATCCACTGTATGGTACTTTGACAGTTTTGGGAATTTGCCCCCGCCCATGGAACTAGTGGTCTCTTTTGGAAACAGGATCAAGATATATTATAATGTGAAACGTGAGCAAACGTTTAACAGCCAAATGTGTGGACGTTTATGTTTATTTTTTTTAATATAAGACGCAGCAAAAGCAAAAACGTCAACAGTATGTCGGTGGAAAGTAAGACGTTTACACTGCATGGACGTGGACCTGAAGTGAGCCTAGACTTTTACCCACCTATCGAATTGAGTGAAAAACCCTATGGTTTAGGACTTGTTCACTTGAAACGTACAATAGAATATACAACATACGTGAAAATGTGAACAACAAGTTTTACTATGATGATTGTGTGCTCACCCTGAACTCTGGTGGATACACGATAGATGACATTTATGAGCACAATTAAGTGGTGTTGATCAATTAATATGGTTTAAAGTCATTTCTCGATGGAACTCGCAAGTTTGAACTTGTAGGAAATACCAACACTCATCGCTGCAGTATTTTTTCTACATTCAAAATTGACTTTAAAACACACCCCGATTCCATTGGTCCATTACTAGGATTTAAACCACGCGTGTTGGAGCCCAACAAAAAACATGAATCAGACCATGAAGTGAAATTCATTGAGGACCATCATGTGTCGGTGACGAGTAATATTATTAGTCAAGTGTACACCAATCAAGAACCATCGCATTCGCTTTATGACTTTATTGTAACATCGCCCAATGGTTATATTATTCGTGAAAACCCTCCAGTGGTGCTTTTTCATTCTGTGGCTGTCGATGGTATTAGTAATATAACATTAAGACTGATCAATAGAGAGCAACAACTCATTGATCTAGATTCTTCCACACCAGTGACTTACAAGTTGGTGCTAAAACCACTATGAAGTTTGTATATAAAGCAACAGCACCGTCTGGGAATGGTGTTAGTTGTTTACCACGTGAATACACGTTAACATCTCAGAAGAAGCAGATTTTACAGCATTTGTGTTACCACGTCAACCCCCGCGATGAATTCTATCCTAGAGGTAGCGAACCACATCGAGGAGCAACCAGGAGTGGTAAGAATTGATCTCCATTCTTATCAAGCTCAAACACCTGGACTCAATAACAATGATGAAATTCAATTTGTTATCAACAACCAAGATATTTACACTCTACCGCATGAAAGTGTTATTCAGATTGAAGGTCAGCTCACCAAAGCCGATGGCACTACACCCACTACATCCAAGTTAGCCAACCATGCTTTCGTCTTCCTGTTTTCTGAAGTGCGTTATGTGATTAACGATATCGTGGTGGATAGCACTCGAAATGTGGGTATTTCCAGTGTTATGAAACTATATCCCTCTTATAAGGAGGAAGAAGCTAAAACACTTTGCATGGCGGGTTGGTGCCCTGACTCGATCAATGACTGGATGGTACACACCGATGGCACCTTTACTGGATATTTACCTCTTAAACTGATTTTAGGCTTTGCTGAAGATCACCAGCGCATTGTGGTCAACGCAAGGCAAGTGCTTTATCTGGTGAGAGACAGGATTGATAATAATGCACTCAAGGGAGCCGATAATGCCCCCATTGATTCAAAAATTCAACTACAAAGCTTGCTATGGAAAGTGCCTCATGTGACCCTTAACGATAGCAAAAAACTGGACATACTCAAAATGGTAAAGAGAGATATACCTCTACCCATGGAATTTAGAAGCTGGGCACTCCATGAGTACCCGCTATTGCCTACCACCAACACACACAGTTGGTCTATAAAAACAGCTCGCTATACAGAGAGACCTCTCTACATGATTGTGGGTTTTCAAACGAATCGCAAGTATCAACTAACCAAAGATGTCACGCAATTTGATCACCTACAATTGAGAAATGCACGTCTTTTCCTCAACGGTGCTGTGTTTCCCTATGAAGGGCTGGATTGAGATTTTTCAAAAAATAAGTTTGGCCCCCTGTACGACTTGTTTTCTAAATTTAGATGGTCGTATTATCAAAAAGAGAATTGTCCAATGTTGTCACCCCAAGCTTTTAAGACAAGGGCGCCACTGATTGCCTTTGACTGTTCCTACTTGGAAGAGTCTGTCAAACCATCCAATATTGACATTCGACTAGATATTGAAACGCATGACAATGTTCCAGCCAATACCACGGCCTACTGTTTGATTATTCATCACAAACAAGTCAACTATTATCCACTGTCCAACCAAGTGGCAAGTGTATAAATAGCAGGTCAACACACATCAAACCGCTCAGTCATGTCTTGCTTTCAAGCCTCAAGAGAAGTTACATCCATGAATTTAAAATCTGAGGAACAAAGTTTCAAGACCTTTGCGACGTGGCCGGTGCCTTTTATAAACCCTCAATCCTTAGCAGCCGCTGGATTCTACTATTTAAAAAGAAGAGATAAAGTGAAATGTGTGATTTGTCCCATCATCTTAGACCAATGGCAAGAGAGCAATGAACCCATGCAGGAACATCAGCGCTGGTCACCTGCCTGCCCCTACCTAAGCAGAATGGAGGTGGGTAATATACCCTGTTATTCAAGTTACCCCTCACTCGTGCCTCTAAGTGATGAAAAAAGTTATGATACGTGTGGACTATATGGTGTCAACAGTGCTTCAGTGAGCAGCTCACAGTTAAAAACATCCAGTTTATAGACATTGGGATATCATCGGTGTTATGGACACTATAAACACAAAAGACTTTTTTTGTTGTATGAGTTGGTACCGCCTCTATCCTAGAATTAAAAAAGAATGTAAAACTTGTTATGCTAATAAAATAATGAAATAAAAAAATTGGTTGTTGTTGTTATATTATTATTTCTTATGCCCCCCTGTCATATCCTAACGTCTATAGTGACTACTCGATGTTTTTATTTTCTTTTACTAGAATGGAATGTAAGTAAATGACATGGGTACACCTTACTGAACAATTGTCAGTCTGTGGTCAGTTGGACTTGATCCAGACAAGAGTGAACATGTTGCGTACACTGATTGTTGACTGTCAAGGGTTTAAAATTGGAGATAACAAATTTAAATTTAAAGAAGTGGCCAGTATCGATTGTTCCACTTTTAGGACATCGCAAGCTACCCATTTGGTGTTTAAACCACCTTATGCGTTTGATTTGTTGTGTGATAATGACCGTAAACAAACCCAGTGGATTGAAACTCATATGAAACTAGACTGGAAGCAAGGAACCATTTCATATAAGCACCTGGACGTGGTCATGAAAGCCCACTTGTTTTCTGCCCATGTAGTATTTGTGAAAGGTAGTGAAAAACGTCAATGGCTATAACCATTTTTAGCGTCTTACAGTCAATGTATCGATTTAATGGATATGGACTGCCCCTCGCTGCAAACACTCATGGACCGCTGCCCCTGTGACAATATTACCCATAAAGCCTTGGCACAGGTGTGGCAATTGTTTCATTGGCTAACCACCAATGCCTGCTGGGAGTTGTTAAATAAAATTAAAACTAAAGGTTTACCTGTGGATGACACCAGTGAGATTTCTACAAGCGACGTGTAAACATCAACGTGATACCATGGAGAAAGGGGATGCCACCGATAAAGCGATTGGAAAGTTCTTTGTGTGCAAAAAGAAACTAGACAGTTTTACCAAAGAAGAATTATTGGCTCTTCCAAAATCATTCATTTATTACGTCGCAACAAATGCAGTGAAAGAAATCTGGCAACATGTACCAAAGTCATGGACTCAAAACCCTGTGTTAAGTGAATTGCAACCATGTACGGATTATGATCCCCATAAGCAAGTGGCTATGGCAAAAATACCCTCTATGCGACAGTGTGCTACTTGCCAGCTGGTCAAACTGTATCAAGGTCATAAAAGTCAGTGTAAAGACTTTGTTTCCTCATTCCACGGGTGTTATGGAGAAAAAAGCAGCAACAACCAACATCATCCACAGAGGAGGAGGAAGATCAAACATTTTTACCATCAATGGAAACGGATATGGCCAGACCTGTACTGGCAATTGCGTCATTAACAAAGTAATTCAATACTTGACTTTCGAAATCTACCTACCTGGTTATTATTTGTGTGGTCCTGGAACTTACCTTGAAGAACCTTTTGCAGCGTGGTGATATACCTATTAATCCTTTGGATCGAGCATGCACCTTTCTTATCACCACAGTCATCCTGCATTAAGACGTGTAGCGGATAAAGTATCGTTGAAAAGCTAAACAACGTTTGACATCCTGTGATGTCTCAGTGGGAGAGAGGTTGGCAGCCCTCATTGTGATTAGTGCTATATAAGGAAAGTTAATGATGAGTGGACATGAACATTGAAAAGGATTGAGGAATTGGTATTTCTTTGTATTCTATTTTTGTAAAGCTCTATTTGTTGTGAAATAAAAACAAGGTTTACAAGATCACAATGTCTTTTAATTTTTAAAAATGGTGATAGCCATTTCTTCATTTTCATTTTTTCTTACATGAATATTTACATTTTCCACTTCCCCTTTTTTACATTCCCCTTGTTTAGTTCACATATTCTGTACATTTTTTGTTGTGAAATAAAAAATAAGGTTCACCAGATCTTTTAATTCTAAAAATGGTGATAGCCATTTCTTCATTTTCATTTTTTCACACATGAATATTTACAATTTCCACTTTACATTTTTTACATTCCCCTTGTTTAGTTCACACATTCTATACATTTTTCTTTTTTGTGAAATATAAATAAGGTTCACCAAATCACTATATCTTTTAATTTTTAAAAATGGTGATAGCCATTTCATTTTTTCACACATGAATATTTACAATTTCCACTTTTCATTTTTACAT